>CM059433.1:40139894-40802394 GCA_030390025.1 Squalus acanthias | reverse complement strand
GAGAGAGAGAGAGAGAGCGCACGAGCCGGGGAGAGAGAGACAGACCCTGAGAGAGAGAGAGACACAGAGACAGAGGGAGAGGGAGAAAGAGCGCGAGAGAGAGAGAGAGAGAGAGAGAGAGAACAGGCAGAGAAAAACAAAGAGACACAGACAGAATGAGAGAGAAACAGGCAGAGAGACGGAGCGAGAAACAGACAGAGATGGAAAGAAAGAGAGACAGAGACAAACAGAGAGAGATGGCGAGAGAGACAGACAGAGAAGGTAATCAAGAGTCAAATATGTGGTGTGTGACTAGAGTCACGTATGGGCTAGACCGGGTAAGGACGGCAGGTTTCCTTCCCTTCAGGACATGAGTGTACCCGTTGGGTTTTTCTGACAGTCACTTTACTTGTTTTTATTTCCAGAATTTAAAAAACTGAATTCAAATTCTCAAACTTGTGGGATTTGAACCTGCGTTCTGTAAATCATTGGTCCAGTAACATAACCAACCCACAAAACCACACAGGTCTAGTAGAAATTGAAATCAGCCCAACCGTTGAACTGGGTTATCCCACCCCTCAGACATGGACTCGATTCGGAGGGGAGAGTGAGAGATTGGTTACTCTCTTTTTTTCCTCTGATCAATAACTTTAACGAGGTCGTCTGAAGCCACAGTGACCGGCAGTCACAGTCCCACCTCAAGGTGGAGAGCAGACACTTTGCTGCTTCCTGTCATCACTCACTACACTTCACCCAAAAATTTCCAAAACACACAACTCCCACCCTGACAAAAAACCCCAGGTCTTGCTCATTTCAGCCTGATTGAGGTAGATGCAGGTTTAGTATTTCACTCTGCTGATTCTTGGCAGATGCAACGTACACTGCTTTTCTTGACGTGGGTGTACAGGGCACAATTTCAAAATTTGCAGATGACAAAACTTGGAAGTATAGTGAACAGTGAGGAGGAGTGATAGACTTCAAGAGGATATAGACAGGATGGTGGAATGGGCGGACACGGAGCAGATGAAATTTAACGCAGAAAAGTGCGAAGTGATACATTTTGGTAGGAAGAAGATAAACCTGCATTTATATAGCGCCTTTCACGACCACTGGACGTCCCAAAGCGTTTTACAGCTGATGAAGTACTTTTTGAAGTGTAGTCACTGCTGTAATGTAGGAAACACGGCAGCCAATTTGTGCACAGCAAGCTCCCACAAACAGCAATGTGATAATGACCAGATAATCTGTTTTTGTGATGTTGATTGGCAATATAAACGAAAAGGTACAATTCTAAAGGTGGTGCAGGAAGAGAGGGTCCGAGCTTCCGGTCGCCTGTCATTTTAATTCACCGCTCCACGCCCACTCAGACCTCACTGTCCTCGGCCTCTTGCATTGTTCCACGGAAGCTCAGCGTAAGCTCGAGGAACAGCACCTCATCTTCCAATTAGGCACTTTACAGCCTTCCGGACTCAATATCGAGTTCAACAATTTCAGATCATACCCTCGGCCCCAAATATATCTATATATATATCTATATATCTATATATCTATATATATATTTTATCCACACTTTTGGTTTGTGCCTTTTCCCTTTTTTTTCTCTCTCCCACATGGCAGCTGTCTTTTATTCTGCCAGTGCATTTCACACTTCCAGAGCCATCTTTTGTCTCTTAACTTGTCCTATTACCATCTCGTCTCGCCTTGAGTATCTCTTAATGTCTCTTCTTCTCACAGACCTCCCCTTTTGTTCTTTCATTCCCTCCCCCAGCCTCCAAACGTGCTTTTTCATGTTTCATTTCCTGCTTTTCTCAGTTCTGACGAAGGGTCTTCGACCTGAAACGTTAACTCGGTTTCTCTCTCCACGGATGTTGCCTGGCCTGCTGAGTTTTTCCAGCGCTTTCTGTTGTTATTTCAGTTTTCTGGCATCCGCAGTATTTTGCTATTATACCTGGGGGTATATGTGCACAAATTATTTAAGTTGGCAGGGCAGGTTGAGAAAGCGGTTAAAAAAGCATACGGGATCCTGGGCTTAAAAATAGAGTCATAGAGTACAAGCGCAAGGAAGTTTTGATGAACCTTTATAAAACACTGGTTCAGCCTCAATTGGAGTATTGTGTCCAATTCTGGGCATCGCACTTTAGGAAGGATGTGAAGGCCTTAGAGAGGGTGCAGAAAAGATTTACAAGAATGGTTCCAGGGATGAGGGACTTCAGGTTTTTTTTTATTCGTTTATGGGATCTGGGCGTCGCTGGCAATGCCAGCATTTATTGCCCATCCCTAGTTGCCCTTGAGAAGGTGGTGGTGAGCCGCCTTCTTGAACCGCTGCAGTCCGTGTGGTGATGATACTCCCACAGTGCTGTTCGGTAGGGAGTTCCAGGATTTTGACCCAGTGACGATGAAGGATCGGCGATATACTTCTAAGTCAGGATGGTGTGTGATTTGGAGGGGAACTGGGAGGTGGTTGTGTTCCCTTGTCCTTCTAGGTAGAAGAGGTCACGGGTTTGGGAGGTGCTGCCGAAGAAGCCTTGGCGAGTTGCTGCAGTGCAACTTGTAGATGGTACACACTGCAGCCACGGTACGCCGGTGGTGCAGGGAGTGAATGTTTAAGGTGGTGGATGGAGTGCCAATCAAACGGGCTGCTTTGTCCTGGATGGTGTCGAGCTTCTTGAGTGTTGTTGGAGCTGCACTCATCCAGGCAAGTGGAGAGTATTCCATCATACTCCTTACTTGTGCCTTGTAGATGGTGGAAAGGCTTTGGGGAGTCAGGAGGTGAGATACTCGCCGCAGAATACCTAGCCTCTGACCTGCTCTTGTTGCCACAGTATTTATGTGGCTGGTCCAGTTAAGTTTCTGGTTAATGGTGACCCCCAGGATGTTGATAGTGGTGGATTCGGCGATGGTAATGTCATTGAATGTCATGGGGAGGTGGTTAGACTCTCGCTTGTTAGAGATAGTCATTGCCTGGCACTTCTGTGGCGCGAATGTTACCTGCCACTTATCAGCCCAAGCCTGAACGTCGTCCAGGTCTTGTTGCATGCGGGCATGGACTGCTTCATTATCTGTGGAGTTGTGAATGGCGCTGAACACTGTACAGTCATCAGTGAACATCCCCATTTCTGACCTTACGTTGGAGGGAATGTCATTGATGAAGCAGCTGAAGATGGTTGGACCGAGGACACTGCCCTGAGGAACTCCTGCAGCGATGTCCTGGGGCTGTGATGATTGGCCTTCAACCACCACAACTATCTTCCTTTGTGCTAGGTATGACCCCAGCCAGTGGTGCGTTTTCCCCCTGATTCCCATTGACTTCTGTTTTACTAGGGCTCCTTGATGCCAGACTCGGTCAAATGCTGCCTTGATGTCAAGGGCAGTCACTCTCACCTCACCTCTGGAATTCAGCTCCTTTGTCCATGTTTGGACCAAGGCTGCAATGAGGTCGGGAGCCGAGTGGTCTTGGCGGAAGCCAAACTGGGCATCAGTGAGCAGGTTATTGGTGAGTAAGTGCCGCTTGATAGCACTGTCGATGACACCTTCCATCACTTTGCTGATGATTGAGAGTAGACTGATGGGGCGGTAATTGGCCGGGTTGGATTTGTCCTGCTTTTTGTGGACAGGACATACCTGGGCAGTTTTCCACATTGTCAGATAGATGCCAGTGTTGTAGCAGTACTGGAACAGCTTGGCCAGAGGCGCGGCTAGTTCTGGAGCACAAGTCTTCAGCACGATAGCCGGGATGTTGTCGGGGCCCATAGCCTTTGCTGTATCCAGTGCGCTCAGCCGTTTCTTGATAACACGTGGAGTGAATCGAATTGGCTGAAGACTGGCTTCTGCGATGGTGGGGACCTCGGGAGTAGGCCGATATGGATCATCCACTCGGCACTTCTGGCTGAAGTTGGTTGCAAACGCTTCAGCCTTGTAGTTTGCTCTCACGTGCTGGGTTCCACCATCATATTCTTGGAGCCTCCTCCTCCTCCCTGTTAGTTGTTTCATGGTCCACCACCATTCAATGACTGGATGTGGCAGGACTGCAGAGCTTTGATCTGATCCGTTGATTGTGGGATCGCTTAGCCCTGTCTATAGCATGCTGCTTCCGCTTTTTAGCATGCATGTAGTCCAGTGTTGCAGCTTCCCCAGGTTGGCATCTCTTTTTTTTTTTTAGGTACGCCTGGTGCTGCTCCTGGCATGCTCTTCTACACTCGTTGAACCAGGGTTGGTCCCCTGGCTTAGTGGCAATGGTTGAGTGAGGGATACGCCGGGCTATGAGATTACAGATTGTGGTGGAATACAATTCTGCTGCTACTGATGGCCCATAGCACCTCATGGATGCCCAGTTTTGAGCTGCTAGATCTGTTCTGAATCTGTCCCATTTAGCACAGTGGTAGTGCCACACAACACGATGGAGGGTGTTCTCAGTGTGAAGACGGAACTTCCGTCTCCACAATGACGGTGTGGTGGTCACTGCTGCCAATGCTGTCATGGACAGATGCATCTGCGACAGGTAGATTGGTGAGGACGAGGTCAAGTAGATTTTTCCCTCGTGTTGGTTCAGTCACCACCTGTCGCAGGCCCAGACTGGCAGTTATGTCCTTCAGGACTCAGCCAGCTCGGTCAGTAGTGGTGCTACCGAGCCACTCTTGGTGATGGACATTGAAGTCCCCCACCCAGACTACATTCTGTGCCCTTGCTACTCTCAGTGCTTCTTCCAAGTGGTGTTCAACATGGAGGAGTACTGATTCATCAGCTGAGGGAGGGCGGTAGGTGGTAATCAGCAGGAGGTTTCCTTGCCCATGCTTGACCTGAAGCCATGAGACTTCATGGGGTCCGGAGTCAATGTTGAGGACTCCCAGGGCCACTCCTTCCCGACTGTATATCACTGTGCTGCCACTCCTGGTGGGTCTGTCCTGCCGGTGGGACAGGACATACCCAGGGATGGTGATGGAGGAGTTTGGGACATTGGCTGAAAGGTATGATTCTGTGATTCAGGCTGTTGCTTGACTAGTCTGTAGGACAGCTCTCCCAATTTTGGCACAAGTCCCCAGATGTTCGTGAGGAGGACTTTGCAGGGTTGACTGGGCTGGGTGTGCCGTTGCCGTGTCCATAGCCGGTGCCGAGGTCGATGCCGGGTGGTCCGTCCGGTTTCATTCTTATTTTGTTTCGTAGCGGTTAGTTACAACTGAGTGACTTGCTAGGCCATTTCAGAGGGCAGATAAGAGTCATCCACATTGCTGTGGGTCTGGAGTCACATATAGGCCAGACCAGGTAAGGACGGCAGATTTCCTTCCCTAAAGGACATTAGTGAACCAGATGGGTTTTTACGACAATCCGATAGTTTCATGGTTACCATTACTGATACTAGCTTTTTATTCCAGATTTATTTAATTAACTGAATTTAAATTCCCCAGCTGCCATGGTGGGATTTGAACTCACGTCTCTGGATCATTAGTCCAGACCTCTAGGATTACTAGCCCAGTGACATTACCACTACGCCACCGTTCCCTATTCAGTTACTTGGATAGACTGGAGAAGCTGGGGTTATTCTCCTTAGAGCAGAGAAGGTTGAGAGGAGATTTGATAGGTGTTCAAAATCATGAGGGGTCTAGATAGAGTAGAGAGAGAGAAACTGTTCCCATTGGCGGAAGAGTCGAGAACCAGAGGACACAGATTTATGATTGGCAAAAGAACCAAAGGCGACACAAGGAAAACTTTTTACACAGCGAGTGGTTATGATCTGGAATGTACTGCCTGAAAGGGTGGAGGAGGCAGACTCAATCGTGGCTTTCAAAAGGGAATCGGCTAAGTACCTGAAGGAAAAAAATTTGCAGGGCTACGGGGAAAGGGTGGGGGAGTGGGACTAGCTGAAGTGCTCTTGCAGAGAGCCGGCATGGGCTTGACAGGCCAAATGGCCTCCTTCTGTGCTGTAACCATTCTATGATTCTAAAGATCTGTCACCAGTGAAAGCTAGAACAGCACACAGAACAGCAGTTTCGCAGAATAATGAGATGTTAAACCGAGGCCCCAACTGCCCTCTCAGGTGGATGTAAAAGATCCCACGGCACTATTTTGAAGAGCGGGGGGTGTTCTCCAAGGTGTTTCTCAACCAACATCACTAAGACAGATGACCTGGCCATGATCATGTTGCTGTTTGTGGGATTTTGCGGTGTGCAATTTGGCTGCTGCGTTTCCTGCGTTACAACAGTGACTACACTTTAAAAGTAATTCATTGGCTGTAAAGCACTTTGGGATGTCCTTTGGTTGTGAAATGAGTTATATAAATACAAGTGCTTTCTTTAACTTTGGGGATTAGTGAGTGTATGTTCTGTACAACAAACAGGCTTAATGTCCTTTCTCATTCTATGCCTTCCTATGTAAATACACTGGTAACACCAAGTGACATCATTAATGCTGTAGCTGATTTATTTTGATATATTAACACTAATTGGCCATAACATGGACTCCTTATACTCCACATGCCTCATTGGAATGTCAAGTATTTTTTAATGTTCATGAGATGTGGGCGTCGCTGGCATGGCCAACATTTATTGCCTATCCCTAATTGCCCTCGAAAAGGTGGTGGTGAGCCACCTTCTTGAACCGCTTCAGTCTGTGTGGGGAAGGTACTCCCACAGTGCCGTTAGGGAGGAGTTCCAGGATTTTGACTTAGTATTGGATTATTAAACACGTATTAGATCTAACCCTGGCCATCCACTTGTGACCAGGTTAGCACTAACCCAGCCTGAATTAACACTTCCCTGGTACTCCCTTATAGAATATAGAAGGCTGGGTGACTCAATGGGTTAAAACCATTGACCGAGACTTGTGTTTGAATCCAGCCTGGAAAAGTCCCTTCTGTAAAGGTCCTAAGTGAGTTCGGGCAGTCTCAAACCCAGTACTACAGCACAAAGCTACCTGTAGCTTGGCATTAAACTGGCAATCTCACTCAAAGGCCACAATAAGAGGCTGATCCGAGAAGTGTAAAGGAACAGTCAAAACTGTTTCAGGAGTGGAGGCTGCTGTTGATACAAGGTCAGATGCAGATTGTGCTTTTTGGTCAGCTGTGTCCAAAACACATGGAACCTCAAGATAATCAAGGACAAGGGAGGCCATTTGGCCCAGCATTGCTCATCCATGCAGAATGACCCTAAAGTTCCACCACTGCAGCATCCAATTGGTTCTTAAATGATTCCAGGAATTTCACCTCCACTACTTGATCACCGAGTCCATTATGACTGTGAATAAGATTTTAAAATTCCCATTATTGTTTTCAAACCTCCCCACATACTCGCCCCCTCCCTATCTCTGTAACCTCCTCCAGTCCTCAGATATCTGCGCTCCTCCAATTCTGGCCGCTTGTGCACCCCAATTTTAAATCGCTCCACCATTGGTGGCCGTGCCATCAGCTAGTTGGGCCCTAAACCTCTCCGCCTCTCTCTCCTCCTTTAAGACTCTCCTTAAAACCTACCTCTTTGACCCAGCTTTTGGTCACCTGTCCCAATATCTCCATATGTGGCTTAGTGCCAAATTTTGATTGATAACACTCCTGTGAAGCATCTTGGGACATTTTACTAAGTTTAAAGGCGCTATATAAATGCAAGTTGCATTGATATCAGTTCTAAATTTGCCTTTAACTAGTTTAAAACCGTGATACCTGGTCTTACACAATTTAAAGTAATTTTTGGATTTACCTTTTCAATACCATTTACTATCTGATAAAGTCAGCCACCAGACGCTTCCTTTCGAGGCTTAAAAGTCCAGTCTTTTCTCATAACTCAGGCCTCTAACACTGGGGATCGGTCTTGTGGATATTGTCTGTAATATCCCCCTTGTGTCTAGGTGACCAGTGCTGATGCAGGACTTCAGGTGAGGTCTGGACAGAACACCGTACAATTTGATCACGACTTTCCCCAAATTACTTTCGGCCCTTTCGGTTATAAAGTTCAACATTCTATTGGCGTTGTTGGCTGCGGCTCTGTATTGGTTGGACACGTTTAGCGTTGCTTCTACCAAGACTTTCTTTCAACTTCATCCTTGGCTGTTTGTCATTTTTCTGTCCTTGAAGAAAGGAGTAAAATCACCCGTGGCACCCTCCTCAGCATTTTCCCCAAAGACCTGCGCCCAGGCTCCAATTCGTGTCGGCCAGGACTGCCAGCTGAGGACATGAATCAACAATCGGAACAAAGGCCCCCTGTACCTGCCAACCAATACCTTCAACACCCCCTTGATATCTGTGCAAAGCTGCTGCACCACAAGTGGGGAAATTAGAAAGTGTTCCTCGCTTTTATTAATAGAACTTTCCCCACCTAAATAAATAGAATTGGTTTATGTCCTATCCTGTCTCCTTTCTAGAAATCACAGTTTGCCAACACCAAACACATGTGGAACAGGCCTAAGTCCAAGTCATGGAAGATCGCCTGGCAACCTACCGTCCAACACTTAGGAAATCTGTATCAAATCGGACTATAAAATGAGTCCAATCTGGTGGCAAAAAGGCCACCCCCATTTGCTCTGCTTCAGCTGGGTCACCAAACGAACAGAACTATTGCACCATAAAAAAATCCATTGGCGAGAAGGCTCACTCGCCCCACAGGACAGCCCTCATTTAAAAGCGTTAGGTCATGATCGCTACATGCTGACTTACAAACGTGACTTTTTTGGTACTAAATTACACAATCAGTGAAGCGGATTATAATAGAATATTTAAAAGACTCAAACATGATGGGCCAAATGGCCTCCTTCCGTGCCGTAAATTTCTATGATTCTATGACTTGTATTTATATAGCACCTTTCATGACCTCAGAATGTCCCGAAGTCCTTTAAAAAAAAAAGTACTTCATTAGCTGTAAAGTGTAGTCACTGTTGTAATGTAGGGAACGCGGCAGCCAATTTGTGCACAGCAAGATCCCACAAACAACACGAAGATGACGACCAGATAATCTGTTTTTTGTTTAAAAGTGATATTGATTGAGGGATAAATATTGGCCAGGACACCGGGAGAACTCCCCTGCTCTTCTTCGAAATAGTGCCATGGGATCCTTTACATCCAGCTGAGGGGGCAGACAGGGCCTCGATTTAACGTCTCATCTGAAAGACGGCACCTCTGACAGTGCAGCACTCCCTCAGCACTGCACGGAGTGTCAGCCTAGATTTTTGTGCTCAAGTCTCTGGAGTGGGACTTGAACACACAGCCTTCTGACTCAGAAGCGAGTGCGCTACCCACTGAGCCACGGCTGACACCAGCCATCTGGGAAAAGGAGTGCGACCTAGGGAACTTTAACAACAATGATCAACGAAACACGACACAGTGACATAAACGACATCTATACACACATCAGATTACTGGCAGACAGTAATATCCTAACCCAGGACAATGGTCGCTCTGCAGGATTCTCTCCACACACGCACACAGATAGAGCCCCTAAAGTCTCCCATGGGCCCTGACAATGGGTACTGTTGCCTTAATGAGACCTGGCAACGCTGATTTAAGTGTTTCTGAAAGACTCTGTTCCCCGGTGAGTTCTGGCTTATTTCTGCACCAATTCTACAATGGCCACCTGCCAGCTTCCTGACATGTCATCTTTTCAGAATTCCTCAGAATCAAAAGACTGCATTCGGGGAAAAAAAGTGTTGCAATATTAGGAACAGGAGGAGGCCATTCAGTCCCTTGAGCCTGCTCCACCATTCAATTAGATCATGGCTAATCAGCATCTCAACTTCATTTACCCACCTTTTCTCCATATCACTTAATACCCTTGCCAAAAATCTATCCATCTCAGCATTCAAAGCTCCAAATGATGCCCAGCATTCACAGCCTTTTGCAGGAGAGAGTTTTCCAGATTTCCACTACCCTGTGTGTGAAGAAGTGCCTTGAACGGCCGAGCTCTAATTTTAAGATTATGCCCTCTTATTCTGGATTCCCCACCAGAGGAAATAGTTTCTCTCCATCTACTTTATCGAATCCCTTCATCATTTTAAAGACCTCGATTGGATCACCCCTCAAACTTCTAAACTCAAGGGAATACAAATCAAGTGCAACCTGTCCTCAATTTTCGGAGACGCTGATCTGATTGAATGGGGGAACAGCCTCGAAGGGCTGAATAGCCTCCTCCTCTTCATATGTTCTGACCTGATTACACAAATAAATAGAGAGAAATTGTTGCTAATGTCTGGACTGACTAACAAGTTCTATGTTGAGGCAGAATCTGATTTCCAACTGGGAGTAGTATCTGTTGGCGGCTGTGCTTTCAACTGGCTGGGCCCTAAGCTCTGGAATTCCCTCCCTAAACCTCTCCGCCTCACTCTCCTCCTTTAAGACGCTCCTTAAAACCTACCTCTTTGACCAAGCATCTATCCTAATATCTCCTTATGTAGCTCGGTGTCAAATTTTTGTCTGATAACACTCCTGTGAAGCGCCTTGGGATGTTTTACTAAGTTAGAGGTGCTATATAAATGCAAGTTGTTGTTGTTTGGAGGGCGATCCATAAACACTAACTGCGATTCCATACATTGTCCTAGATTGTTGCTCACCACCTCAGCCACTTCTGGGCTTGTCTGCTGCTGCTCGCCAGACACTTTGCCTCCGACTCCATCCCCTCCCTGGCTGCTCACTCAGGTTGAATCTAACGGTGTGCAATCCCTGTGCTTATTTGAGCTTGAGCTGAGCTCCCAACCTGGTTCACCACCAAGACTGCTTAGCCCTACCTCCATTTTGCTCTACCGTCATCAAAATCCTCACCAACATGTGTTATGTGGAGAGACTTGAGAAGCTGGGGTTGTTCTCCTTAAAGCAGATTTAATAGAGGGCATCAAAATTATATCGGGTTTTAATAGAGTAAATAAGGAGAAACTGCTTCCTGTGGCAGGAGGATCGGTAACCAGAGGACACAGATTTAAGTTAATTGGCAAAAAATCCAAAGGAGATGATTTTTTTTTTAAATAGTGAGTTGTTGTGATCTAGAATGCACTGCCTGAATGGGCGGTGGAAGCAGATTCAATAGTAACTTTCAAAGGGGAAAAAGAAAAATTTTGCAGGGCTATGGGGAAAGAGCAGGGGAGTGGGACTTGGATAGCTCTTTCAAAAAGCCGTCACAGGCACGATGGGCCAAATTGTCGTCTCCTGTGCTCTAAGATTCTATGATTCTATAACACCGTCATCATCTTCAGGCTGAACGTCTGCAATTCTCTACTAGCCTTCCACCCACATCCCGTCTCTAAGCCCCCCTTCACCTGTGTCCTCGCCAAACTCCACTAGCTTCCCATTCCCCAGCACATTTATTTCAAAACTCTTGTGCTTGGCTGTAACCCCCACCCCATGGTTTTGCCCCACCCTACCTCTGTAACCTCCTCCAGCCCCATATTGCAGCTCACACCCTCTGCTCTCTCATTTTCAACTGCCCCCTTCCCGGCTCCTGCTCTCTGACCTGTTCTTCTCTGTTCAACACCATGGGACACTTCACTATGTCAAAGGTGCTACAGAAGTGGGAGTTGCTGCATCAGCTGCTACTTTTATCAAACGGGGGCAAGGAGAGAGAGAAGAGAGAGAGAGAGAGACACAGACTGAGCGGACAAGACACAAGTTAACAGAGCCAGGGAGAAACACATTCATTAACATTGAGCAGGGATCCAACATGCAAGTAGGAAATTCCTCTTGGACATTCAAACAAGTGGCAGAGACCAGCAGAGAGCAGGAACTGACAGGCAAACCATTTTGCTACATGATGCAACATCGCTTCAGTCAGTGGTGTCAGAGTTAGGAAAATCCAGCCCAGGAGCAACTTGGTTCTTTCACACAATCCGAGGTCTCGTCAGTGCTACTGACGCTTAGACCACTTTGACCATACCTGCATGTACAAGTCAGCTTTAACCGAACACTGCACAGGGCTAGAATACTGTCACAAAGATGAACAATAAAGAATTCAAGAAAGACTTGCATTTATACAGCGTCTTACACGTCCTCAGGACATCCCAAAGTGCTTTACAGCCAATGAAGTCTTTTGAAGTGTAGAAACTGTTGTAATGTAGAAACATGGCAGCTAATTTGAGCACAGCAAGATCCCACAAACAGCAATGTGAATGTTCAGATAATCTGTTTTTGGTGATCTTATTTGATGTTACTCTCCCCAACTCCCACCCTAAACCCCTCCAACTCTCTGTCCACCTTTAAAACCCATCTCTTCAACCTGGCTTTTGGACAAACCTCCTAACCGACCCATTCCCCTCTCTCAGCCCATTTTCTTGGGAAGCTTTCTTTATGCTAAAGGTGTTTACATTATAAATTCAAGTTGTTGCTCGTAATCACTGTCCCGCACTGACCTTTCCAGCTACTGACTGAAGATACATTAGTCAGAAAACATAGCCATGAACTCCAACTTAAATGAACAAACACTTGTTTTTCAGTTCCAGTTCAACTATTCGACAAGACTTGCATTTATATAGCCCCTTCAAAGTAATGCCATGGGATCTTTTACATCCACCCAAGAGGGCAGACGGGGCCTTAGTTTAACGTCACATTCGAAAGATATCTTTAAAATTATGAAAGGGTAAACGTAGAGATGTTTCCACATGTGGGTGAGAGCAGAAATAGGGGCCATAAATATAAGATAGTCTCTAATAAATCCAATAGGGAATTCAGGAGAAACTTCTTTACCCAGAGAGTGGTGAGAATGTGGAACTCACTACCATAGGGAGTGGTTGAGGCGAATAGCATAGATGCATTTAAGGGGAAGCTAGATAAACACACGAGGGATAAAAGAATAGAAAAATATGTTGATAGGCTGAGATGAAGAGGGGTGGGAGGAGGCTCAAGTGGAGCATAAACAGCAGCACAGACCTGTTGGGCCGAATGGCCTGTTTCTGTGCTGTAGGTTCTATGTAAAGAACAGGCAGCCTCGAGCCCAAAGAACAGGGATTCAGAATCTCGTATCCACACACTGGTTGGATATGCATTTTTACAAATAGGTAGTAAGTTGCTTTTATTGACCTGCTCTCTTCCTTCATATCGTCATGACCAGAATTCTTAAAGTTTTTAATCCGAGACACACACTGTTTCGTGACAAGGTCACAGCATACATCGTGTTTTATATTTGTTATCGCCAAAGCACAATACGATGTGTGAAATTGCTGTCTCCTTTAGATGTGCTGCCTGATCTTCATTGCGAAACACCCATTATGTGAACATATAGACTTCAAATCTGTTCCGGCAAGCTCGCTGTTGGGTCTGAATTACAATCAGGAAAAAACACAAATAAGATCTCATCTAACAAGGAAAGGATTTCTTCTACCTGTGAATAGTTCCTATTTGACCCTGAGCTGAGCTTCCGACCCAATATCCTCTCCATCACCAAGACCGCCTACTTCCACCTCTAACATCGCCCGACTCCGTCCCTGCCTTAGCCCATCTGCTGCCGAAACCCTCACCCATGCCTTTGTTACCTCCAAATTCGACAATTCCAACACACTCCTGGACGGCATCCCATCTGCCACCCTCCATAAACATGAACTCATCCAAAACTCTGCTTCTCGAATCCTAACTCGCATCAAGTCCCATTCACCCATCACCCATGCTCGCTGACCTACACTGGCTCCCGGTCCAGCAATGCCTCGATTTCAAAATTCTCATCCTGGTTTTAAAATCCCTCCATGGAGTCGCCCCTCATTATCCGGCCGGAATTGTGCTCCTCCAATTCCGGCCTCTTGATTTTAATCGCTCCACCATTGGCTGCCGTGCCTGCAGCCTCCGAGGCCCTAAGCTCTGGAATTCTCTCCCTAAACCACTCCGCCTTTAGAAGGAATCGAAGGATATGCTGATAGGGTGAGATGAAGTACAGTGGGAGGAGGTTCGTGTGGAGCATAAACAACAGCATAGACATGTAGGCGAATGGCCTGTTTCTGTGCTGTAATATTCTATGTAATGCTATACTTACCATAGAACATGTCTCAAATTGTGCATATACTGTATCCCAAAATGTTATTTTCTGAAGAAATCGATCGAATTTGCATTTGAAGGAATCGATACTAACTGCTTCTGCGTCTCCCTAGGGAGCCTGTTCCATAGATTGACCACTCACTCACTGAAATACTGTTTCCACAGATTAGTTTTGAATTTCTCCCTTCAAGCACAGACCGTGTCCTCTGGTTCTACTGTTCCGGACAAGGTGAAACAGCTTGATTTGGTCGACATTATCTAATTCCTTTAGGATCCTAGAAACCTCTGCAGGAAAAGTTTAGGTGGGGCTGAGGACAGGATTGATTTCGGCTATGTCGCGTTCTGGGTTTGAACAGCCTGCCTACACAGGCGGTCAAGGGTCACACATGAATCACAGCCATAGCGACACTCAGAAAGGAGTCAATGCCGCAGGAGAGGGGGGAAGATTTAAATGGGAGGGGAAACAAACAGTCGTGTAGGGTAGTGGTGCAAATCTCTCAACATTCCTGGGGGACCTCCATGAACTTCCTCCTCCTCCCACAGTTTCATTCTCTCTTCCCTGAATGCCCTTGACTCCTTGCTGAAGTGCAGTGCCCATTGGTGCCAGCATCCCTCTAAGTGCCTCACTAAAGTGGCCATGCTCCATGTGCGAGCATAGTCTGCATTGGCAATCCATTGAACTGTGAGCAGCATCATCACATGGAAATGATCAGAGTCTCCACGCTTCGAATCTTCCCCCACCAGCTTTCCCCGGTCACCATCTCTCGCAGAGATTGGGGGGCTCAGTGGGTAAAGAACTACATCGGGCCACAAAGGGGGAATAGATTCCAAACATGAGTGACTCTGTGGCGATTAGAAGCAATCCCATCGTCTCCGACTTTAGGCTCCCTTTACACTGTTCCTCCACCTGTGCGTTAAAATCGTCGCACGCACGATGCCAGAACTTATCTTCCTCTGTCTCCCGGTCCTGCTACAACCCACCAGCTTTCAAAATCCAAGCATTGCTCGATTTAACGGAGCCACTCTCCTACCCATTACAGTTATCGATCTATTTGGTAATGTAGCCCACTAGGAGGGGTCCCATCAATTCTGCTCACTTCCTATTCGTTCCCTGGTTGTGATTAAGAATTGCCGAGGTGGGGGGGGGGGGGGGGGGAAAGAAATATCCAAGGTATTTCCACGAACTCAAAAGAACGAACTTGCTTTTATATAGCACCTTTCACGACCTCAGGACATTCCAAAGCGTTTTACAGCCAATGAATTACTTTTGTAATGTCGGAAACGCGGCAGCCAATTTGCACACAGCAAGCTCCCACAAACAGCAACTAGATAATGACCAGATAATCTATTTTAATTATGTTGTTTGAGGGATAAATATTGGCCAGGACACCAGGGAGAACTCCCTGCTCTTCTTCCAATAGTGTCTTGGGATCTTTTAAGCCCACCTGAGGGAGCAGATGGGGCCTCGGTTTAACGTCTCATCCGAAAGACGGCACCTTCCACAGTGCAGCACTCCCTCAACACTGCACTGGGAGTGTCAGCCTGAATTATATGCTCAAATCTCTGGAGTGGGACTTGAACCCACGACCTTCTGACTCAGAGGCACTATCCACTGAGCCACAGCTGACACTCGCACGATTGCCTTTTCTATATAAAAACAGCTAGATCATGAACTAGTGGTAATGGGAAAAGTGTTGAGGTCTGTTAGTAAATACACTCCCCAGTTTGTAACTGAACCGTACAAATGGGAAATGCTCCGAGGTTTGATGCCCAGTCTGTGCTGTGGTCCGTTCTCGACAGGGGCATCTTTCGGGGGGCCTTTACTGTTGGTCTTTATGCCCCAGCAGCGGATGACTGTCCAGGGACTCTTGCTGAAATACACTGGTATTACAAAGTATTTACAGCACAAAAACAGGCCATTCGGCCCAACTGGTCCATACGAGCCTCCTCCCACCCTTCTTCATCTAACCCCATCAACATATCCTTCTATTCCTTTCTCCCTCATCTAGCTTCCCCTTAAATGCATCTATACTATTCACCTCAACTACTTCCTGTGGTAGCGAGTTCCACATTCTAACCACTCTGGGTAAAGAAGTTTCTCTTGAATTACTTGTTAGATTTATTGGCGACTATCTTATATTTATGGCCCCTAGTTCTGCTCTCGCCCATAAGTGGAAACATCCTCTACGCTATCAAACCCTTGCATAATCTTGAAGACCTCTATCAGGAGGTGGGTGTGTGGCCAGGATGTGTCTCCCATGGTTGAGCAGTCTGTCAACACTCGGTGCTTAGAACTGCCCATTTTATTTTGATTGTGGCAGGGAATAAGAAGGGGTGATGGCAAGGGTGGTGAGGGGGGAGGAGTAAGAGGGGAGTGGAAATGAAAAACTCACAACTATCTGCAAGATTTTACAGACACATTTGTTTCAAACAAATCAGCAGCATAAAACCAAGTAGGAAGAGTCTGTGAAGATCATTAGTGAAGATGCGATGGGCAAACCTGGGATCACAAGGCTATACAATCGCTTAAGGACACGCGTCCAAAGGTTGTTTCTGAAAACATTATGAGCCACTAAGAAGGTTACTGTTCCTTTAAGATGCAGTTTACATTCTCAATTCACAGCATGGGGCCCAACAGCTGCTGCGATGGCGGGGAGCAGTTGTTTACTTCTCACGCTCTCTACCCCTGAAGGAAATCCAGCCTTCTGTCTCCTGTTACAGGGACTGAAGGCTTGGGTAGGGGAATACCTCACATGTAGCAATCACACACAGGCCAGATTTCCCAAAAAGGAGCCCTAATAATAGCACGCCTTATAGAAGCAAAATATCAAAACACTGACCAAACTGCCCAATCATTTCACTGATGCTGCTTTATACTGGAGTGATCCTCTCCGTTCATTATTTACTTAAATTTTGTCACATCGATGTAAAACCTGAGTCAGAAGGCCGTGGGTTCAAGTCCCACTCCAGAGACTTGAGCACAGAATCTAGGCTGACACTCCCAGTGCAGTACGGAGGGAGCGCCGCACTGTCGAAGGGGCAGTACGGAGGGAGCGCCGCACTGTCGGAGGGGCAGTACGGAGGGAGCGCCGCACTGTCGGAGGGGCAGTACGGAGGGAGCGCCGCACTGTCGGAGGGGCAGTACGGAGGGAGCGCCGCACTGTCGGAGGGGCAGTACAGAGGGAGCGCCACACTGTCGGAGGGGCAGTACGGAGGGAGCGCCGCACTGTCGGAGGGGCAGTACGGAGGGAGCGCCGCACTGTCGGAGGGGCAGTACGGAGGGAGCGCCGCACTGTCGGAGGGGCAGTACGGAGGGAGCGCCGCACTGTCGGAGGGGCAGTACGGAGGGAGCGCCGCACTGTCGGAGGGGCAGTACGGAGGGAGCGCCGCACTGTCGGAGGGGCAGTACGGAGGGAGCGCCGCACTGTCGGAGGGGCAGTACGGAGGGAGCGCCGCACTGTCGGAGGGGCAGTACGGAGGGAGCGTCGCACTGTCGGAGGGGCAGTACGGAGGGAGCGCCGCACTGTTGGAAGGGCTGTTCACTATGTAACAGATGAGGGAGGTCATTCAGCCCGTCTTGGTTCACCCACTCAAAGATCCTAAATTTCCTGCCGCCCCCCTATTGTTTCATCCAATTGATTCTTAAATGATTCCAGGGTTATTGCCTCCACTCTTCTATCTGGGAGTCTACCCCACGTGTTAGTCACTCTCTGTTTATGAAGATCAGTTCTAAATTTGTCCTGTAATAGTTTGGACCCATGACCCCTTGTTCCCTTGCAATTTGGAGAGGGTGCAAAGGAGATTTACTAGAATTTTTTTTATTCGTTCATGGATTGTAGGTATCGCTGGCAAGTCAGTATTTATTGCCCATCCCTAATTGCCCTTGAGAAGGTGATGGTGAGCCGACTTCTTGAACTGCTGCAGGCCGAGTGGTGAAGGTACTCCCACAGTGCTGTTAGGGAGGGGGTTCCAAGATTTTGACCCAGCGACGCTGAAGGAACAGCGATATATTTCCAAGTCAGAATGGTATGTGACTTGGAGGTGATCATGTTCCCATGCACCTGCTGCCCTTGTCCTTCTAGGTGGTAAAGGTCATGGGTTTGGGAGGTGCTGCCGAAGAAGCCTTGGTGAGTTGCTGCAGTACATCTTGTAGATGGTACACACTGCAGCCAAGTTGCGCCGGTGTTGGAGGGAGTGAATGTTTAAGGTGGTGGATGGGTGCCAATCAAGCGGGCTGCTTTGTCCTGGATGGTGTCGAGCTTCTTGAGTGTTGTTGGAGCTGCACTCATCCAGGCAAGTGGAGAGTATTCAATCGCACTCCTGACTTGTGCCTTGTAAATGGTGGAAAGGCTTTGGGGAGCCAGGAGGTGAGACACTTGCCGCAGAATACCTAGCCTCTGACCTGCTCTTGTTGCCACAGTATTTATGTGGCTGGTCCAGTTAAGTTTCTGGTCAATGGTGACCCCCAGGATGTTGATGGTGGTGCATTCGGCGATGGTAATGCCGTTGAAGGTCAAGGGGTGGTGGTTAAACTCGCTCATGTTGGAGACAGTTATTGCCTGGCACTTGTGTGGCGTGAATTTTAGTTTACTAAAATGGAACCAGGGATGACGGGTTTCTGTTATGTGGAGAGATTGGAGAAGCTGGGATTGTTCTCCTTAGAGCAGAGAAGGTTAAGGGGAGATTTAATAGGAGTGTTCAAAATTATGAAGGGTATTGATAGAGTAAATAAGGAGGAACTGTTTCCACTAGCAGGAGGATTGGTAACCGGAGGACACAGATTTAAGTCAATTGGCAAAAAGAGCCAGGGGTGGAGAGGAGGAGGAGAAATATTTTCACACAGCGAGTTATGATGATCTGGATTGCACTGCCTGAAAGGGCGGTAGAAGGAGATTCAATTGTAACTTTCAAAAGGGAATTGGACAAATACTTGAAACGGAAAAATTTGCAGGGCTATGGGGAAAGAGCAGGGGATTGGGACTAATTGGAGAGCTCTTTCAAAGAGCCGGCACAGGCACGATGGGCCGAATAGCCTCCTTCTGTGCTACGATTCGATGATAATTTAGTTTAAAGCAGTTTTCCAGATTTAACTATCTTCTACCCCTCTACAAGATCTCAAGCCTCTCCTTCCCAAGCGGAGAAGCCCAAAGTTTTTCCAGTCGTTCCTCATAACTCCAACTCTCAGGGTTAGCTGGTGACCTTGCAAGGTGTCTCAGCTGCTTAAAGAAAAGTTGTGCTACGATGATAACCTAGCCTGGAAATAGAATGCCGTCAGAAGCTGGTTCTAATCAATCACGTAAAACATTGAGTAAGACTCTCATATTATGCAGCATTGGGTAACCTGAACCGCTGGACGCCTATTGCACAAGCAGACGGGAACATGTCTGTTTGTAAGGCAGCAGCTTCTTAGCAA
Organism: Squalus acanthias; assembly: GCA_030390025.1. Classification (NCBI taxonomy): domain Eukaryota; kingdom Metazoa; phylum Chordata; class Chondrichthyes; order Squaliformes; family Squalidae; genus Squalus; species Squalus acanthias. Next base: position 40,783,084 of record CM059433.1, on the reverse strand, counting down.
GTATGTGCACGCACATGTCGAGAGGGCGTCGTAATATTCAATGTTGCTAAAGGTTGAGGAAAAATCAGGATGACCTCCTTCAATTGAGGCTCTTTTCTCTAGAAAAGAGAAGACTAAGAGGAGGTCTTTAAAACTATGAAGGGGTTCGAGAGGGAGGATGTGGAGTAAGTGTTTCCACCTGTGGGTGAGTCCAGAACAAGGGGGCTTATATAAATATAAGATAGCCACCAACAGATCAAATGAAGAACTTAGAGGAATTTCGTTACACTGAGTGTGGTGAGAATGTGGCACTCACTGTCACATGGAGTGGTTGAAGCAGAGAGCACTGGTGCATTTAAGGGGAGGCTCGATGCATACACGAGGGAGACGGAAATAGAGGGATATTGGGGGGGGGTGCAGAGTGGGAAGAATTCATTCGGGTGGAGTATAAACACCGGCTTAGACCAGTTGGGCCGAATGGGCCTGTTTCTGTGCAGTACATTCTAGTGTAATTTTGCGCAGTGCGGGTCTCTGTCTGTCTGGACACTGGCATCAATGACTGCTGCAGTGGGGTCAAACTGCTGATTTACAGAGACTGGAGGGGATGGAGCGCAGATTGACCAGAATGATACCGGGGATAAAAGGGTTAAATTATGAGGACAGGTTGAATAGACTAGGCTTGTATTCCCTTGAGTATAGAAGATTAAGGGGTGAACTAATTGAGGTGTTTAAGTTGATTAAAAGGATTCAATAGGGTAGAGAGATAGAAACTATTTCATCTGGTGGGGGAGTCCAGAACAAGGGGGCATAACCTTAAAATTAGAGCGAGGCCGTTCAGGGGTGATGTCAGGAAGCACTTCTTCACACAAAGGGTAGTGGAAATCTAAGAAAAGAAATCTGGAACTTTCTCCCACATAGTTGTTGAGGCTGAGGGTCAATTAAAAATTTCAAAACTAAGGTGGATAGATTTTTGTTGGGTGAGGATATTAAGGGTCATGGAACCATGGCGGGTAGATGGAGTTAAGATACAGATCTGTCATGATCTAACTGAATGGCGGAATAGGCTCAAGGGGCTGAGTGGCCTCCTCCTGTTCCTATGTTCCTAACTGTAGGGAGCAGGTTGAAGATTTTTGCTGCACTGAATTTACAAAGCAGCTGTTGGACCTCACTCTTTGTTTTTAAATGACAATCAACTTGATTTTTTTTTTTAAATGGAAGAGAAAACCTCAAACACTGGACGTCTGGTGAAAGTTTGTACCCAAGACATCAGCCGATCTTTCACTTGAACACGCTGACCAACCTGTTCATTTTCAGCAATTTCTGGAAAACTAGATAAGTTGCCAAGGATCCTGGTAGGCACTGAGCATAGAACACTTGATAGCACTTCAACTATTTGTAACACTTTACTTAGAGTTCCTATCTATTATGCATCAACAGAAAATTACAGAGTAACCTGACCCGCTGAAGAATGTAGGGAACATTATAGAATCGCGAATCAGCAAGGATTGGAATTTAAAAACTGCAACGCAAAAAAAGACATTTAATAATACCGGGCTTTTTTTGGTGATTTTTTTGTGCATTCATTAAGGTCAGAGAAATTAACTTTGGGGACACAATAGCAACACAGCAGAGTAATTTAATGGTTGACGTGATATTGTAAAACCGCAATAGTTGCAGTTATTTCTCCCTAACTCGCCTGCAGCTATTGTTTAAGAATAAGGGACAACTTCCTGTTCTGTGCTGCACTGAAATGCAATTACACTATTCCCTGGCCAGTCAACAACAACTTGCATTTACATAGCGCCTTTAACCTAGTAAAACATCCCAAGGCGCTTCACAGGAGCGTTATCAAACAAAATTTGACACCGAGCCACATAAGGAGAAATTAGGGCAGGTGACAAAAGCTTGGTCAAAGAGGTAGGTTTTAAGGAGCATCTTAAAAGGAAGAGAGAAAGGTAGAGAGGCCGAGAGATTTAGGGAGGGAATTCCAGAGCTTAGGACCAAGGCAGCTGAAAGCACAGCCGCCAATGGTGGAGCGATTAAAATTGGGGATGCTCAAAAGGCCAGAATTGGAGGATTGCCGAGATCTCGGAGGGTTGCAGGACTGAAGGTTACAGAGATAGGGAGGGGTGAGGCCATGGAGGGATTTGAACACAAGGATGAGAATTATAAAATCAAGGCCTTGCTGGACCGGCAGCCAATGTCGGTCAGCAAGCAGAGGGGTGATGGCTCACGGGACTTGGTGCGAGTTAGGTTACAGGCAGCAGAGTTTTGGATGAGCTCAAGTTTATGAAGGGTGCAAGATGGGAGGCCGCCCAGGAGAGCACTGGAATAGTTGAGTCCGAAGGTAACAAAGGCATGGGATGAGGGTTTCAGCAGCAGATGAGCTGAAGCTGTCGGTCAAATTCTCCTTTGCTCTGCTCCATCAATTCCAATGCAGTCTAGGAAGAACATATTGGTCCGTAATTTGCAGTCAGCAGCGAAGCAAAGGTGTTCGCCGCTGGCCCCAAAGAAAGCTTCCCACAAAGGTCTTGCGATCTCTGTAGCGAGAAGTTCGGCTTTTCTGATGATCAATTGACATCATTGTAAATTAGTGGGAATTCCATAGCACAAGTTGCTGCGACGTCAACAAGCTGTCTAAGCAGCCAATCACAATGCAGAATTCTCAGACAGGAATTTTCACAAACCAGGAGCAGCTAGGGGCTAAATTAAAAAGCAGAACCACAAAGGTAATAATCTCTGGATTACTACCTGAGCTACATGAAAATTGGCATAGGGTAAATAAGATCAGAGAGATGAACGAGTGGCTCAAAGATTGGTGTGGGAGAAATGAGTTTCGATTCCTGGGGCACTGGCACCAGTACTGGGATAGGAGGGAGCTGTTCCGTTTGGACGGGCTTCATTTGAACCAGGCTGGGACCAGTGTCCTGGCAAATCGAATAACTAGGGCTGTAGATAGGGCTTTAAACTAAATAGTAGGGGGAGGGCTACGCTGAGCGGAAATTTAAAAAGTCAAAGAAAAATGAGAAGGCAAAAGTGCAGGGTAGCGATAGGGGTAATGATAACCAGAGTGTGACAGGAAGGGACAGAGCGTATAAACATAAGAGTGCACCAGCAAATAGGGGTCAGAGTAGGGAAAAATGGTAAAAAAACAAAAAAACTATATCTGAACGCACGCAGCATTCGTAACAAGATAGATGAGTTGACAGCACAAATAGAAATAAATGGGTATGATCTGATAGCCATTACGGAGACGTGATTGCAAGGTGACCAAGGCTGGGAACTGATTATGGGGTATTTGCCTTTTCGTAAGGATAGGCAGAAAGGAAAAGGAGGTGGTTTAGCTCTGTTAATAAGGGATGAGATCAGTGCAGTAATGAGAAATGATATTGGCCTAGAAGATCAAGACGTAGAATCAGTTTGGGTGGAGATAAGAAATAAGGGTAAGAAGTCACTGGTGGGAGTGGTCTACAGGCCCCCAAACAGTAGCCACACTGTAGGACAGAGTATAAATCAAGAAATAATAGAGGCTTGTAAGAAAGGTACGACTATAATCATTGGAGATTTTAATGTTCATATGAATTGGACACAGCAAATTGGCCACGGTAGCCTTGAGGAAGAGTTCTTCGAGTGTATACGGGATGGTTTCTTGGAACAATATGTTGTGGAACCAACCAGGGAGAAGACTATTTTAGATCTGGTAATATGTAACGAGGCTGGATTAATTAATGATGTGGAGATGCCGGCATTGGACTGGGGTGGACAAAAATGAGAAGTCGCACAACACCAGGTTATAGTCCAACAGATTTATTTAATTTTACAAGCTTTCGGAGCAGTTCGCTCCTTCGTCAGGTAAGTTTAGCAGTGAGAGAATCTCCCAGAATTCACAATTTAAACACAGACAAAATATATTCAAATCTTTCCTACATCAAAGAGCATAGCCAAGACAATGAGATGTGTCCCAGGGGGTCCAACGTGTCAAACCACCTGCTGGCTGCATATCCTGTCAATCTGTGTAGGTTCTTGTGTTAGCCTTTTTTAAAAAAAAAAACACCTGGGAAGACCGGCCATGATGTCAAGTCACGTTCTGTATCGTGACATGAACCCGATATCGCGATTGAGGCCATCCTCATGAGTGCGGAACTTGGCTATCAGTTTCTGCTCTATGATTTTGCGCTGTCGTGTATCTCGAAGGCCGCCTTGGAGAACGCTTACCCGCATATCCGAGGCTGAATGCCTCGAGGCTAACACAAGAACCTACACAGATTGACAGGATATGCAGCCAGCAGGTGGTTTGACACGTTGGACCCCCTGGGACACATCTCATTGTCTTGGCTATGCTCTTTGATGTAGGAAAGATTTGAATATATTTTGTCTGTGTTTAAATTGTGAATTCTGGGAGATTCTCTCACTGCTAAACTTACCTGACGAAGGAGCGAACTGCTCCGAAAGCTTGTAAAATTAAATAAATCTGTTGGACTATAACCTGGTGTTGTGCGACTTCTCGGATTAATTAATGATCTCGAAGTGAAGGATCCTCTTGGGAAGAGTGATCATAGCATGGTAGAATCTCAAATTCAGTTTGAGGGTGAGAAAGCTAGGTCTCAAACTAGTGTCTTCAACTTAAACAAAGGTAATTACAAAGTTATGAAGGCAGACTTGGTTAAAGTGGACTGGGAAAATATATTACAGGGTAAGACTGTAGAAAAGCAGTGGCAAACATTTAAGGAGATATTTCATAACTCTCAGCAAAGATATATTCCAGTGAGATAGAAAGACTCTAACAGAAGGATGAACCATCCATGGCTAACTAAGGAAGTAAAGGATGGTATCAAATTGAAAATAAAAGCATACAATGTTGCGAAGAATAGTGAAAGGCCAGAGGATTGGGAATTTTTAACCAGCAAAGGATGACTAAAAAAATGAGAGAAGATAGCTTATGAGAGTAAGCTAGCAAGAAATATAAAGACAGTAAGAGCTTCTACAGGTATATAAAAAGGAAGAGAGTAGCTAAAGTAAACGTTGGTCCCCTAGAGGATTCTGGGGAATTAATAATGGGAAACAGGAAAATGGCAAAAACTTTGAACAAATATTTTGTATCGGTCTTCATGGTAGAAGACACTAAAAGCATCCCAATAATGGATAATCAAGGGGCAATTGGGGTGGGGGGGGGGGGGGGGAGAACTTAAAACAATCACTATCACTAGAGAGAAAGTACAAGGCAAACTAATGGGACTAAATGAGGACAAGTCCCCTGGACCCGATGGCTTAAAAGAGGTGGCTGCAGAGACAGTGGATGCATTGGTTGTAATCTACCAAAATTCCCTGGATTCTGGAGAGGTCCCAGCGGACTGGAAAACCGCAAATGTAACGCCCCTATTTAAGAAAGGAGGGAGACAGAAAGCAGGCAAATATCAACCAGTTAGCCTAACATCTGTCATTGGGAAAATGCTGGAGTCCATCATTAAGGAAGTGGTAGCAGGACATTTAGAAAATCATAATATCGTCAAGCAGAGTCAGCATGGTTTTATGAAAGGGAAATCATGTTTGACAAATTTGCTGGAGTTCTTTGAGGCTGTAACGAGCAGGGTAGATAAAGGGGAACCAGTAGATGTCGTGTATTTGGATTTCCAGAAGGCATTTGATAAGGTGCCACATAAAAGGTTACTACACAAGATAAGAGCTCACGGGGTTGGGGGTAATATATTAGCATGGATAGAGGATTGGCTAGCTAACAGAAAACAGAGAGTCAGGATAAATGGGTCATTTTCAGGTTGGCAAACTGTAACTAGTGGGGTGGCGCAGGGATCAGTGCTGGGGCCTCAACTATTTACAATCTATATTAATGACTTGGATGAAGGTACAGAGTGTAATGTAGCCAAATTTGCTGATGATACAAAGATTGATGGGAAAGCAAATTGTGTGGAGGACGCAAAGAATCTCCAAAGGGATATAGATAGGCTAAGTGAGTGGGCAGGAATCTGGCAGATGGAGTATAATGTGGGAAAATGCGAGGTTATCCACTTTGGTAGGAAAAATAAAAAAGCAAATTATTATTTAAATGGGGAGAGATTACAAAATGCTGAGGTACAGAGGGATCTGGGGGTCCTTGTACATGAATCAGAAAAAGTTAGCATGCAGGTACAGCAAGTAATTAGGAAGGCAAATGGAATGTTGACCTTTATTGCAAAGGGAATGGAGTATAAAAGTAGGGAAGTCATAGAAACTTAGAAACATAGAAGATAGGAGCAGGAGTCGGCCATTCGGCCCCTCGAGCCTGCTCTGCCATTTAATGAGATCATGGCTGATCATCCAAATTCAGTACCCTGTCCCTGCTTTCTCCCCATATCCCTTTAGCCTTAAGAAATATATCTAACTCCTTCTTGAATATATTTAATGAATTGGCCTCAACTGCCTTCTATGGTAGAGAATTCCACAGGTTCACCACTCTCTGGGTGAAGAAATTCCTCCTCATCTCAGTCCTAAATGGCTTACCCCTTATCCTTAGACTGTGACCCCTGGTTCTGGACTGCCCCGGCATCGGGAACATCCTTCCTGCATCTAGTCTGTCTAGTCCTGTTAGAATTTTATAAGTTTCAATGAGATCCCCTCTCATTCTTCTAAACTCTAGCGAATACAAGCCCTATCGTCCCAATCTCTCTTCATACGTTATTCCTGCCATCCCTGGTATCAGTCTGGTGAATCTTCGCTGCACTCCCTCCATGGCAAGAACATCCTTCCTCAGATAAGGCGACCAAAACTGCACACAATACTCAAGGTGTGGTCTCACCAAGGCCCTGTACAACTGCAGCAAGACATCCTTGCTCCTGTACTCAAATCCTCTTGCTATGAAGGCCAACATACCATTTGCCTTCTTAACCGCCTGCTGCACCTGCATGCTTACTTTCAACGACTGGTGCACAAGGACTCCCAGGTCTCGTTGCACTTCCCCTTTTCCCAATCTATTGCCGTTCAGATAATAATCTGCCTTCCTGTTTTTGCCACCAAAGTGGATAACCTCGCATTTATCCACATTATACTGCATCTGCCATATCACCCAACTTGTCCAAATCATACTGGAGTTTCTCTGCATCCTCCTCACAACACACACGCCCACCCAGCTTTGTCTCATCTGCAAACTTGGAGATATTACATCTAGTTCCCTCGTCTAGATCATTAATATATATTGTGAATAACTTGGGTCCTAGCACCGATCCCTGCGGTACCCCACTAGTCACTGCCTGCCACTCGGAAAAAGACCCGTTTATTCCAACTCTTTGCTTCCTGTCTGCCAACCAGTTTTCTATCCAAGTCAGTACCTTACCCCCAATTCCATGTGCTTTAACTTTGCACGCTAATCTCTTATGCGGGACCTTATCAAAAGCCTTCTGAAAGTCCAAATACACCACATCCACTGGTTCTCCCTTATCTATTCTACCAGTTACATCCTCAAAAATTTCCAGTAGATTAGTCAAGCACGATTTACCTTTTATAAATCCATGTTGACTTTGTCCGATCCTGTCACTGTTTTCCAAGTGCTCTGCTATTACATCTTTTATAATGGACTCTAGCATTTTCCCACTACCGATGTCAGGCTTACCGGTCTATAATTCCCCGTTTTCTCTCTCCCACCTTTTTTAAATAGTGGGGTTACATTAGCTACCCTCCAATCCATGGGAACTGTTCCAGAGTCTATAGAATTTTGGAAGATGACCAGCAATGCATCTACTATTTCTAGGGCCACTTCCTTAAATACCCTAGGATGTAGATTATCAAGCCCTGGGGATTTATCGGCCTTCAATCCCGTCAATTTCCCCAACACCATTTCCCTACAAATACGGATTTCATTCAGTTCTTCCCTCTCATTAGACCCTATGTTCCCCGACATCTCTGGGAGGTTATTTGTGTCCTCCTTTGTGAAGACAGAACCAAAGTATGTATTTAATTCGTCAGCCATTTCCTTGTTCCCCATTATAAATTCCCCTGATTCTGACTGCAAGGGACCTACGCTTGACTTCACCAATCTTTTTCTCTTCACATCTATAGAAGCTTTTACAGTCAGTTTTTATGTTCTCTGCAAGCTTACTCTCATACTCTATTTTCCCCCTCTTAATTAATCCCTTTGTCCTCCTTTGCTGAATCCTAAACTGCGCCCAATCCTCAGGTTTGCTGCTTTTTCTGGCCAATTTAGATGTCCTCTCCTTGGATCTTATGCTATCCCTAATTTCCCTTGTTAGCCACGGTTGAGTCACCTTTTTTGTTTTATTTTTATGCCAAACAGGGATGAACAAATTCTATAGTTCATCCATGCGATCTTTTCTGTTTACCATTGCCTTTCCACCGTCAACCCTTTAAGTAACATTCCCCAATCCATCCTAGCCAATTCGCGCCTCATACCATCGTAGTTTCATTTATTTAAATTTAGGACACTAGTCTGAGTCAACTACTTCACTCTCCATCTTAATGAAGAATTCTATCATATTATGATCGCTCCTCCCCAAGGGGACTCGCACAACAAGATTGCTAATTAATCCTTTCTCATTACATAATACCCAGTCTAAGATGGCCTGATCTCGAATTGGTTCCTCGACATATTGGTCCAGGAAACCATCCCGTATACACTCTTGGAATTCCTCCTCCACAGTATTGTTACTAATTTGGTTAGCCCAATCTATATGTAGATTAAAGTCACCCATGATAACTGCTGTGCCCTTATTGCATGCGTCTCTAATTTCCCGATTAATGCTATCCCCAACCTCAGCATTACTGTTTGGGGGTCTGTATACAACTCCCACTAATGTTTTCTGCCCCTTGGTATTTCTCAGCTCTACCCATACAGAGTCCACATCATCAGAGCTAATATCCTTCCTTACTATTGTGTTAATCTCCTCTTTAACCAGCAATGCTACCCCACCTCCTTTTCCTTTTTGCATGTCTTTCCTGAATATTGAATAGCCCTGGATGTTGAATTCCCAGCCTTGGTCACCTTGGAGCCATGTCTCCGTAATCCCAATATCATATCCGTTTACATCTATTTGCGCAGCTAATTCATCCACCTTATTACGAATGCTCCTCGCATTAAGACACAAAGCATTCAGGCTTGTTTTTTTAACACTCTTAGACCTTTTAGAATTATTATTTACTGTGGCCATGTTTGATTTACACCCTTGATTTCTCGGACTGCCACTTTTGCTTTTCTCCTTCCTGTCTTTTGCTTCTATCCTTGCTTCCCTTTCCTCTGTCTCCCTGCACAGGTTCCCAACCCCCTGCCATTTTAGTTTAAACCCTCCCCAACAGCACTAGCAAACACTCCCCCTAGGACATCAGTCCCGGTCCTGCCCAGGTGCAAACCGTCCAGGGCGTTGGGGAGACCACACCTGGAGTACTGCATACAGTTTTGGTCTCCTTATTTAAGGAAGGATATACTTGCATTGGAGGCAGTTCAGAGAAGGTTCACGAGGTTGATTCCAGAGATGAAGGGGCTGTCTTATGAAGAAAGATTGAGCAGGTTGGGCCTATACACATTGGAGTTTAGAAGAATGAGAGGGGATCTTATTGAAACATATAAGATTCTGAAGGGGCTTGACAGGGTAGATGCAGAGAGGATGTTTCCCTCGTGGGGGAATCTAGAACTAGGGGGCACCCTTTTAAATCGGAAATGAGGAGGAATTTCTTCTCTCAGAGGGTTGTGAATCTTTGGAATTCTCTTCCTCAGAGAGCTGTGGAGGCTGGGTCATTGAATATATTTAAGGTGGAGATAGACAGATTTTTGAGAGGTATGGGAGTCAAGGGTTAAGGGGAGCGGGCAGGGAAGTGGAGTTGACGCCAAGATCAGATCAGCCATGATCTTATTGAATGGCGGAGCAGGCTCGAGGGGCCAAATGACCTCCTCCTGCTCCTACGTCTTATGTTCTTATGTAGGAAGGAAAGAAGTGGTTTTATTCTGACTTTTTAAAAATGTTACAGGCAGCAAAAAGAGAGATTGTGGCCCTCACATGGGGAAAAGGTAAACAGGAAATATATATGAACAAACTTTAAAAAAATAATTTGTTTTTTAAAGTTTCTTAAAAATTGTAATTTTTATTAAAATGGAGAAATTTGACACTCCACAAAATTAATTGAGCAGTCAATATGCTGTTAAAACCCCAGTTACATCTAATCCAACAAGGCCTAATTTTTAATGCGTTGTTTAACAGCGATATTACCGCGGAAAAGCCGAAGTATCGTCAGTTTCACCGATTTCCCTGATGACACTGATCGTCAGCTATTGGGGGTGGGGGGATAGGGCAGCCAGTGTTGGAGCAATGAATGGCTGACCACCACTCAAGGATTTCCGTGTTAGGATGCGCATGCACTAAATCCTGAAGTTGCGGTCAGTTTCAATGGAGTAACGTTCGCTGTTATTATACACCGCAAATTCTGAGCCAATATTATTTCACTCACAGTTTCAGTCACATCTTTTTCTGAAATTGTTGCACCTTTCAAAGAAGGACCATCACCCCTGGGATTCAAACTCCAGAGGGATGAAAACTTTAAACTAAAGTCAACTTATAACTTGTTCTTTTAAATATATATTAAAAAAAAATTAAAAGTTCGGTAAGTTTGCTGGCTAGTCGCGAGTATCAAACTATTTTCAGTAAAATCATTTCAGGACTGAATTCTTCACACAGAGATCAGTGTGGAATGACCTCTCAGATTTGCGGCAAAAACCCTGGAATCGTTAATTGGATAAGTTTATGTTTTTGGTGTCGCCCCTTCTGGAGAATTCCTAGTTCTGATAGACTCTCCACTCGATGCGTAAACCTGCCTATTATCTCAACGGATACTGACTGTGTGTTTCCAGCACTTTCGGATTTTGTTGCTGGCTGGATACACCCTTGGCTGTCGGACAAGAAGCAAAAAGAAAAATCTAAAAAGCCTGTAGAACACAACTAGTCTCCTGGGGTAGAGACTCGAACATCTGTGGACGGCCAAGGAACAATCTTTCAGAGCCAAAGACCCGAGTGAGAAACAGTCCTCCCCATTTTCAAACAAAACATCTATCCCAACCTCCAGGCAAGTTTGCAAATTGGCCAGTTTAATTTGTTTACTGATGTTTGAGACTTTACTCGAAGGGTTTAACCTGAGGCTCCAACCCTTTGCAAGTAATTAGCATTGTGTTCCAAACAGAAATTCTCAGAACAGCAAGAAGTTAAATTACAGTGATTTCACCGAGAGTGCCAGGTTCAGTGTGAGAGCTGGTTAGTGATTTCACCGAGTGTGTCAGGTTCGGTGTGAGAGCTGGTTAGTGATTTCACCGAGTGTCGGGTTCGGTGTGAGAGCTGGTTAGTGATTTCACCGAGAGTGTCGGGTTCGGTGTGAGAGCTGGTTAGTGATTTCACCGAGTGTCGGGTTCGGTGTGAGAGCTGGTTAGTGATTTCACCGAGTGTGTCGGGTTCAGTGAGAGAGAGCTGGTTAGTGATTTCACCGAGTGTCAGGTTCGGTGTGAGAGCTGGTTAGTGATTTCAGAGAGTGTCGGGTTCGGTGTGAGAGCTGGTTAGTGATTTCAGAGAGTGTCGGGTTCGGTGAGAGAGCTGGTTAGTGATTTCAGAGAGTGTCGGGTTCGGTGAGAGAGCTGGTTAGTGATTTCAGAGAGTGTCGGGTTCGGTGAGAGAGCTGGTTAGTGATTTCACCGAGTGTCAGGTTCGGTGTGAGAGCTGGTTAGTGATTTCACCGAGTGTCGGGTTCGGTGAGAGAGCTGGTTCGTGATTTCAGAGAGTGTCGGGTTCGGTGAGAGAGCTGGTTAGTGATTTCAGAGAGTGCCAGGTTCGGTGTGAGAGCTGGTTAGTGATTTCACCGAGAGTGCCAGGTTCAGTGAGAGAGCTGGTTAGTGATTTCACCGAGAGTGCCAGGTTCAGTGAGAGAGCTGGTTAGTGATTTCACCGAGAGTGTCGGGTTCGGTGTGAGAGCTGGTCAGCGATTTCACCGAGTGTGTCAGGTTCAGTGTGAGAGCTGGTTAGTGATTTCACCGAGTGTCGGGTTCGGTGTGAGAGCTGGTCAGCGATTTCACCGAGTGTCGGGTTCGGTGAGAGAGCTGGTTAGTGATTTCACCGAGTGTTGGGTTCGGTGTGAGAGCTGGTCAGCGAGTGCCAGATATTTACACCAAGGAGAAGCTGTTACAACTATTAGTTTTTTTTAAAATTCCACTTCTTTCACTGATGCCCAATTTATAAAGTGACTATGCTGCCTTTTATTTTTGACCCCTATCCTCCACACTATAAACGTACACTTTGTGTCAACGTGACCTCGCCTGTGACTCAGCCCACCATTGCTGTACTGCATGTCCATTTAACACTTGACACAACGATTCAAGGGCAGTGACTGTTCTGTGGGAAAATTCTGCCATTCTGCAACAGAAACTTTCCACCTTCAGCAGTGAGATGAGTTAATTGGATTTTTTTTGGTGGTATTTGCTGGAGGTGGGATGAGAAGCAGGTTCACGATAAAACTCCTCACCTTCCTTTGAACTATGCCACCAGATCTTCAACATCCACCTGAACTACAGAAGCAGGCAGGCGGGGCTGCAAGTTTAGCGGCCCCTCCGACAGTGCAGCGCTCCAACAGGGCTGCCCTAAAGTGTCAGCCTAGGTTATGTGCTCAAGTCTCTGGATCAAAGGTGGAAATCACAACCTTCTGACTCAGAGGTGAGGATCCTTCCAACTGAGCAAAGCTGACACGTCAGAAGCCGGTCTAAGACAGGCTTAAACAACCAACTGTGGATAAACCTTTGATTCCCAAGCTGCTTAGTTTCACATAGCTGGGGGGGTTAAAGCTACCAGCATAGAAATATAAAAGACTTGCATTTCTATAGCGCCTGTCACGACCTCAGAACGTCCCAAAGCACTTTACAGCCAATTAAATACTTTTTGAAGTGAATCTTACCGTTCACTGCCAGAGCTACTGTCTCAGTTTTTAAATGTCAATGAAGTAGAACATTTCATTTACTCCGTTTGTAAAGGAATATTTTCGCTACATATCGAATAGAAAGAAAGAACTTGCATTTCTATCGCGCCTTTCACGAGCTCAGGACATGCTAAAGTGCTTCAAAGCCAATGAAGTACTTTTGAAGTGTACTCACTGTTGTAATGTAGGAAACGCGGCAGCCAATTTGTACACAGCAAACTCACAAAAAGCACTGAGATAATGACCAGATAATCTGTTTTGGTGATGTTGGTTGAGGGATAAATATTGGCCAGGACAGCAGGGATAACTCCCCTGCTCTTCTTTGAAATAGTGCCGTGGGATCTTTTACGTCCACCTGAGAAGGCAGATGGCGCCTTGGTTTAATGTCTCATCCAAAAGACAGCACCTCAGACAGTGCAGCACTCCCTCAGTACCACACTGAAGTGTCAACCTGGATTATGTGCTCAAGTCTCTGGAGTGGGTCTTGTAAATATACAAATAGACTGGCTCAGCTGCTAAGTGCATTGCTCAGTATGGAAATGAGCTGGGATGTCCCTGGTTCGATGGCTAGTTGGAGTTAGTCGATACCAGTCGGAGCAGCAATGGCGGTGCTACATTGGCTTCAGCACCCCCTTGGATTGAGGGGGGAGATGGATAAGGTGGCCGATTGCTGGAGAATGGAGGTGTATGGACATGAGATGAGGTCTGGGATCAGCCTGGCCGTTCAGATAAGCTGCCAGCACTCACTGCCCACACTCCCTTCGAAACAACCCGCCCACACCCCCCAGCACACACGCAGCAGCAGAATTGTATTCCACCACAATCTGTAACCTCATGGCCCGGCATATCCCTCACTCAACCATTACCACCAAGCCAGGGGACCAACCCTGGTTCAACAACGAGTGTAGAAGAGCATGCCAGGAGCAGCACCAGGCATACCTAAAAATGCAGTGCCAACCCGGGGAAGCTGCAACACAGGACTATATGCATGCTAAAAAGCAGAAGCAGCATGCTATAGACAGGGCTAAGCGATCCCACAATCAACGGATCAGATCAAAGCTCTGCAGTCCTGCCACATCCAGTCATGAATGGTGGTGGACCATTAAACAACTAACGGGAGGAGGAGGCGCCAAGAATATCCCCATTCTCAATGATGGTGGAGCCCAGCACAAGTGCAAAAGACAAGGTTGAAGCGTTTGCAACCAACTTGAGCCAGAAGTGCCGAGTGGATGATCCATATCGGCCTACTCCCGAGGTCCCCACCATCACAGAAGCCAGTCTTCAGCCAATTCGATTCACTCCACGTGATATCAAGAAACGGCTGAGCGCACTGGATACAGCAAAGGCTATGGGCCCAGACAACATCCCGGCTATCGTGCTGAAGACTTGTGCTCCAGAACTAGCCACGCCTCTAGCCAAGCTGTTTCAGTACAGCTACAACACTGGCATCTATCCGACAATGTGGAAAACTGCCCAGGTATGTCCTGTCCACAAAAAGGACAAATCCAACCCGGTCAATTACCGTCCCATCAGTCTACTCTCAATCATCAGCAAAGTGATGGAAGGTGTCATTGACAGTGCTATCAAGCGGCGCTTACTCACCAATAACCTGCTCACTGATGCCCAGTTTGAGTTCTGCCAAGACCACTCGGCTCCAGACCTCATTACAGCCTTGGTCCAAACATGGACAGAAGAGCTGAATTCCAGAAGTGAGGGGAGAGTGACTGCCCTTGACATCAAGGCAGCATTTGACCGAGTCTGGCATCAAGGAGCCCTAGTAAAACAGAAGTCAATGGGAATCGGGGAAAACGCTCCACTGGCTGGAGTCATACCTAGCCCAAAGGAAGATGGTTGTGGTGGTTGAAGGTCAATCATCACAGCCCCAGGACATCGCTGCAGGAGTTCCTCAGGGCAGCGTCCTCAGCCCAACCATCTTCAGCTGCTTCATCAATGACCTTCCCTCCAACGTAAGGTCAGAAATGGGGATGTTCGCTGATGACTGCACAGTGTTCAGCGCCATTCACAACTCCTCAGAAAATGTAGTAGTCCATGCCCGCATGCAACAAGACCTGGATGACGTTCAGGCTTGGGCTGATAAGTGGCAGGTAACATTCGCGCCACAGAAGTGCCAGGCAATGACTATCTCCAACAAGCGAGAGTCTAACCACCTCCCTTTGACATTCAATGGCATTACCATCGCCAAATCCCCCACTATCAACATCCTGGGGGTCACCATAAACAGAAACTTAACTGGACCAGCCACATAAATACTGTGGCAACAAGAGCAGGTCAGAGGCTAGGTATTCTGCGGCAAGTGTCTCGCCTCCTGACTCCCCAAAGCCTTTCCATCATCTACAAGGCACAAGTAAGGAGTGTGATGGAATACTCTCCACTTGCCTGGATGAGTGCAGCTCCAACAACATTCAAGAAGCTCGACACCATCCAGGACAAAGCAGCCCGCTTGAATGGCACCCCATCCACCACCTTAAACATTCACTCCCTCCACCACCGGCATACTATGGCTGCATTGTGTACCATCTACAAGATGCACTGCAGCAACTCGCCAAGGCTTCTTCCACAGCACCTCCCAAACCTGCAACCTCTTCCACCTAGAAGGACAAGGGCAGCAGGCGCATGGGAACACCACCACCTCCAAGTTCCCCTCCAAGTCACACACCATCCTGACTTAGAAGTACATTGCCGATCCTTCATCGTCGCTGGGTCAAAATCCTGGAACTCCCTCCCTAACAGCACTGTGGGAGTATCTTCCCCACACAGACTGCAGCGGTTCAAGAAGGCGGCTCACCACCACCTTCTCAAGGGCAACTAGGGATGGGCAATAAATGCTGGCCTTGCCAGTGACGCCCAGATCCCATAAACAAATTAAAAAAAACACCCCTCCCCCACCAATAAGGGAAATATGCTCTGGGAATTCCTCTCCGACCTCCTCAGGCAACTGAAACCAGTCTAGGAGACCAAGTGTTCTCTATAAAGACATTCACCATTCTGCACTGACACCTGTTCCTAAACCGATGTTTGCATTTCTAAGATGCTGTGTTCAAGCCATCGCTGCCCAAAGTCAACACTTGTAGATCTCTCTTCTTCTGTCCCTCAAATTAAAAACAAAATTCCTGACGCCAAACAACTTGTATTTCTATAGTGCCTTTAACGTAGTAAAACGTCCCAAGGCACTTCACAGGAGCGTTTTCAAACAAAATTCGACACCGAGCCACATAAGGAGATATCAGGTAGGTTTTAAGGAGCGAGATAGAGGTATAAATGTTTAGGCCCTAAGTAGCTGAAGGCACAGCTGCCAATGGTGGGGCAATGAAAATCAGGGATGCGCAAGAGGCCAGAATTGGAGGAGCGCAGAGATCTCGAAGGATTCTAGAGCTGGAGGAGGTTACAGAGATAGGGGAGGAACGAGGCCATGGAGGGATTTGAAAACAAGGATGAGAATTTTAAAAGCGAGACTTTACCGGACCGGGAGCCAACGTAGGTCAGCGAGCACAAGGGGTGATTGGTGAATGGGACTTGGTGCGAGTTAGGATAAGCACCCAACATGATCTCAATCTGTGCGTGCCATTTTACAAGAGATCACCAGACCAGAGATTCTGGAGCATTCCTGGGAAGAATGATTCATTCCAGCGTTTATCACGCGCCAGTAGGATCATTTTTTGTACTTCATTAAAGCTCACTAACTTGGGTGAGAAATCAGCCAGGGTTCCTCCTCTAGATCAGCATCCAGTGTCCACCCTCCTGCTGACAAGTGGATACTACCCCGGGACAGGATCGGGCTTTGCTGGGCTGCTGCAGGGTTGCCCGACCCCATGGATCATTGCCCAGCAAGGAGTCAGCTCCGACCGAAGAGGAGGGAGGAGGCCGGAAGGAGAAGATCATACACATCCCCATGTTAGCGTTCAGCTCTCCCAGGTTGGGTACAACACAAGTGAGAAAGAGAGATCTTTACTCTACCCGACAATGTGTTGCCACAGTTCTATTCGTCAGCTTCCTTACAGTCTACTTTATCAAAGTATCAGCCGTGGCTCAGCGGGTAGCACTCTCACCTCTGAGCCAGAAGGTTATGGGTTCAAGTCCCACTCCAGAGACTTGAACACAAAATCCAGGCCGACACTTCCAGTGCAGTACTGAGGGAACGCTGCACTATCGGAGGTGCCGTCTTTAGGATGAGACGTTAAACAGAGTGCCCATCTGCTCTCTCAGGTGGATGTAAAAGAGCCTATGGCACTATTTCGAAGAAGAGGAGCAGGGGAGTTATCCCCAGTGTCCTGGCCAACATTTAACCCTCAACCAACACCACTGGTCATTATCACATTGCTGTTTATGGGAGCTTGCTGTGCGCACATTTGGCTGCCGCGTTTCCTACATTACAACAGTGACAACACTTCAAAAGTACTTTGTTGGCTGTAAAGCGCTTTAGGATGTCCTGAGGTTGTAAAAGGCGCTATAGAAATTCAAGTTCTTTCTTTCCTTTATCACTTTATAAAGAAGTTATAGCAAATCATTTCCTTGCATAAATCTCCATGCCATCTGGGCCCAGGAACAGATTAGGCGGACGCTGGCTGACGGAGCTGGTGAAAGTGCCAAGGTCCGCTCATGACGAATGCCAACATTCCTTCTCAAACATCCACACACATCTGTTCCTCCAACATCGTTCGTGCTCCATAAAAATCTAATGGCTGTCATTAGCAGATAAACGATGCATTTTACATGTTTGGATTGGCCATGACTCACTCAGCCTTCGTAGGGTCCCGCGTTTTAATAATCTTATTCCAATTTGATAGCAGTATCACGAGTCATCGCTCCACTAATGGCTATAGTCAGGGGAATCGCAAGATCATTTTTAAAAAATTAATTCACACCAGAATAAGTACTTTTCTAATTTTTTTAAATCCTCTTTCTGCATATGCTCAGGAATTATTGCAACAAAAAAACAGCTAGTTGTAATTTCAATACTAAAATTGGAGTCTATTTTTCCCCCCGAACATTTTTATAAAGTTCATGGGGACAGTTTAACATAAACATCACAGTTGGTCTCAGGGAAAGGGGAAGAGGAAAAAAAAAACAGCTGGAGGTCATGCTCTCAATCACAAACTCCTGCTGGAAAGTAGATGTGTAAACGTGAGGACCCCCAACCCACAATGGGAGATGTACCACAGGTACCAACAGGACTGATAACAGATCAGCCATGATCTAATTGAATGGCGGGACAGGCTCTGTCCTTATAACCGTATCTCAGCAAGTGTGTACAAGCACAAAAAGATGAGCATCAAATGCTCCACATGCACATTTCAAGTTAATTTTCCCCAACAGAATAAGGTGTAAATTAACCCCGTGCGATTTGGTTTCGACCTGCTTCTATTTTAGAGAATAAGCATAATTCAGCATTATGTTAGCACATGGTGTTAGGGTACAGTGGTATAGTGGTTACATTGCTGGACTAGTAATCCAGGGAACGAGAGTTCAAATCCCTCCATTACAGTTTGAGAATTTGAATTCATGTTTATAAAAAGCAGGCATCAGTAAAAGTGACCATGAAGCTGTCGGATTGTCGTAAAAACCCAACTGCTTCACTAATGTCCCTTTAGGGAAGGAAACCTGCCGCCCTTACCCAGTCTGTGCCTATATGTGACTCCAGTCCCGCACCAACATGGTTGAGCCTTAGCTGACCACTGAAGTGGCCTAGCAAAGCCGCTCAGTTGTGGCAACTAGGGATGGGCAATAAATGCCGGCCTTGCCAGCGACGCCCACATCCCGAGAAACACAATATATCAGAGAGAGTATTAATGTAAGTCAAACTGGTTTAAGAATATAAACAATACATTTTTTGGGGTGGTAGGGTCAAGAGTATAATACAGTTTTTTTTTAAATCAACACTTTCAAGTCTGTTCTTTCTTTATCTTCACGAGTCACTGAAGTGACCTGCTTCTCTGGCCCAGGCACAGGAACACAGGCAGATACTTTGCCTGAATGGATGCTGTGATTACATAGGATATATGGCACAGAAACAGGCCATTTGGCCCAACCAGTCCATGCCGGCATTTATGCTCCACACGAGCCTCCTCCAGTCTTTCCTCATCTAAATCTATCAGCATAACCCTCTATTCCCTTTTCCCTCATATGCTTGTCTAGCCTCCCCTTAAATGCATCTATACTACAGGAAACTCTTTGGTATCTGGCACCGACGGGACCGGCGTGGTGCCGGTTGATCGAAAGTTCCGGATAACGGAGAGTTATATCTACCGAGGCTATTTTTAACAAAGAAAAATAAAAAAACCAAGAAATGTGCAGTATACAGTATTTGGGTACTCACCTACAGAATGTTGTGTTAAATGGATGGTGGAAGATGCTTGATTAAGTACAGTACTGCCAGTTGAGGGTAATCCATAACTCTTTAATTACTTAACAGTAAAACAAAACTTATAAATGACTGTCTACAGTACTGTAGTTGATTGTACACTTATTCCGAGTCATCTGGTTCATCAGAAATATCCGTGCCAGCTGGGTCATCAGGATCATGCAGTTCCACAGATTCCACAGATTCTTCAGGCACTTTCGCTGCTGCGATTCTTTTGGAAGCTTTCTTAAACATGTTGCGGATGTCGGTTTGCTTAGTGGACTCTTGCCTTTTCTGTAGAAAGGTGGAATGCAGAATATGGAGTTGCATAACTTCTTGGGCAGAGTAGCAAGTCTGCCTTTCAGCAAATTTGAGGAATGTCGATAATCCTTCTGCAGCTTTAGCCCAAGAAATCTTCTCTTCTTCAGAAATATCATCCTCTTCACTTTCCATCTCACTTTCCTTTTCTTTCTTTGGATTCAAAACATTCTCAATTATTTCATCATCACTTAGCATATGCACAACACCAACTTCTCTATCTGCATCAACCCACTGCTCGATATCACTTTCACTGAGGTGATGTAGAGGGTTTGCTGGGCCTGCATTTTTCACCATGCCAGCCATTTCCATTATTGTACTCTTCTTGGGACGAACACTGAACCCATGAAATTCCTCCTCTGAAGAAGAACCTTCAGCAAACATTACAGAAGGCCACAATTTGCGCCAGGCTTGCC
Organism: Squalus acanthias; assembly: GCA_030390025.1. Lineage (NCBI taxonomy): Eukaryota > Metazoa > Chordata > Chondrichthyes > Squaliformes > Squalidae > Squalus > Squalus acanthias. The sequence continues at coordinate 40,763,071 of CM059433.1, read as the reverse complement.
TCAGAGTGTGACCTTTCACCAATTTCCAGGAACATGCAACATTATAGATGGCATCTTTAATATTGTATTCCTTCTGAAATTCTTGAATATTGTCATCTTGGCTTATCAGTTTACGTAGGAAGTCTTTCTTGTAATGACACTTCAGATTTTGGATAACGCCCTGGTCCATGGGTTGGATGAGAGAAGTTACATTTGGTGGCAAATAAATGGTGAAAATATTTCCCGAAACCAACTCGGATTCATGCGGATGGGCTCTGCAATTATCAAGCAATAAAATGCATTTGCTATCTTCAGGTTTCCCTATTTTACGGAAATGTTCCCTCACAGATGGAACAAAAATATGATGGAACCAATCGGAGAAGATTTCCTTATCCATCCAAGTATTTTTTTGAGCTTTGTACTCAACAGGTAAGTGCCTCACATTTTTAAATGCACGGGGATTTTTATACTTCCCAATAACAAGAAGTTTAACCCGGTGTGATCCAGCAGCGTTCGCACATGTTAGCACGGTTACACGATCTTTATTTTTCTTGTAACCTGAAGCATTAGCCTCACTAGCCCCAGCAAGCGTTGATTCTGGCAAAAACCTCCAAAACAAGCCAGTTTCATCGGCATTGTATATCTGTGCTGGCGACAAATCATGTTGCTGCACAATCCGATTGAAATAATCGCAGTATTCTTCTGCGGCGTCGTGATCAGCTGATTTCTTCTCCCCGGAAATATCGAGTCGTCGTATCCCGTGCCGTAACTTGAAGCACGTTAGCCATCCCTCGGAGAAAGCACACTTGTCAGTGAGCTCCATCCTTTCGTAGAAATCCTTCGCTTTCTCGATTAGCACGGGTCCGGAAATTGGAACACCCTCTGAACGCTTAAGAGAAAACCATTCATAAAGCACGGTATCCAGCTCTTCAAGCTTAGGCTTACGAAGCGTACGCCGTTTCTCTACACTCTTACATGTCTCCGAGCTTGAATAAAACTTGAGCAGCTTATCCTTCTGCGATTTAATGTCGTAGATTGTTGACGAACCGATTTTGAATTCATTCATAATGTTGATACGCTTCTCTCCCCTTTCTAGTCGTTGGCATATCTCGATTTTCTGTTTTAAAGTTAAGACCACTCTCTTCCTTTTGCTTGAACCAGCTTTTGGGAATTCCATAATGCAAGATGGAGGAGATAATTGCCGATGAAGATGGAAAGACACACAGAACAATGGTGGCTAGGAAGAGACTACCAGCAGCGTGGCAGACACACAGTAAAATGGTGGATCAGAAGAGACTACCAGCAGCGTGGGAGACACACAGTAAAATGGTGTATCAGAAGAGACTACCAGCAGCGTGGGAGACACAGAGTAAAATGGCCAATCAGAAGAGACTACCAGCAGCGTGAGAGACACACAATAAAATGGTGTATCAGAAGAGACTACCAGCAGCGTGGGAGACACACAGTAAAATGGTGTATCAGAAGAGACTACAGTACCAGCATCGTGGGAGACACACAGCAAAATGGCCGATCAGAAGAGACTCCAGGCAGCGCGGGAGAATCAACTCCTGCTACTGCAGTGTTTCGGACTTCCGACAGCGCCAGGAGGCCGAGTAGTGGCACTTTTGAAAACTACCCCTACTGACTAACTCGGCGTTCGCGGACTCTGACTCGGACTCGGGATCGGCAACATTGCCGGTTATTTGAGAGGAGTTTTCGGAGTACTCGGCGTTCGCGGAGACTCGAACTGCGACTCGGCAACATTGCCGGTTATTTGAGAGGAGTTTTCGGAGGATGATTTTTGCCGGTTAAGCGAGAATTCCAGATATTTGGGTGCCGGATAAACAAGAGTTTCTTGTATTCGCTTCAACCACTTCATGTGGTAGTGAGTTCCACATTCTCACCACTCTTTGGATAAAGAAGTTTCTTCTGAATTTCCTATTGGATTTCTTGGTGACTATCTTATATTGATGGCCTCTAGTTATGCTCTTCCCCACAAGTGGATACATTCTCTCTATCAACTCTATCAAAATTTTTTATAATTTTAAAGACCTCTATTAGGTCACCCCTCGCCTTCTTTTTTCAAGAGAAAAGAGACCCAGCCTGTTCCTCCTTTCCCGATATGTATACCCTCGCATTTCTGGCATCATCTTTGTAAATCTTCTCTGCACCCTCTCTCCAGTGTCTCTATATCCTTTTTATAATATGGCAACCAGAACTGTAGGCAGTACTCGAGGTGTGGTCTCACCAAGGTTCGATACAGGTTTAGCATAACTTCCCTACTTTTCAATTCTATCCCTCTGGAAATAAACCCTAGTGCTTGGTTTGCTTCTTTTATGGCCTTGCTAACCTGTGTCGCAACTTTTAGTGATTTGTGTATTTGTACTTAGATCCCTTTGTTCCTCTACCCCACCTAGACTCGCACCCTCCAAGTGATAAGTGACTTCCCTATTCTTCCTACCAAAATGTAATACCTCACATTTATGTGTGTTGAACTTCATTTGCCAATTATATGCTCATTCTGCAAGTTTATTAATGTCCTCCTGTAATTTGTTGCAGTCCTCCTCAGTATTGACTATCCCCCCCAATTTGGTGTCATCCGCAAATTTAGAAATTGTGAATGTAAATTGTGAACAGCAGTGGTCCCAACACTGATCCTTGTGGAACACCACTACCCACCTTCTGCCACTGTGAATAGTTACCCTTTACTCCCACTCTCTGCTTTCTGTCCTGAAGCCAGCCAGCAATCCATTCTGCTACTTGTCCCCTGACTCCACATTCTCTGACCTTGCTCATCAGTCTATTATGGGGTACCTTATCAGAGGCCTTTTGAAAATCCAGATAAATTACATCTACTGCATTACCATTGTCTACTGTCTCTTACCTCTTCAAAAAATTCAGTAAGGTTGGTGAAGCAAGACTTTCCCTTTTGAAATCCATGTTGACTATTCATTATTATACTTTTGGTTTCTAGATGTTCTTCTATTTTCACCTTTAGTAGGGATTCCATTATTTTTCCTACTACCGATGTTAAGCTGACTGGTCTATAATTCCCCAGACATATTCTATCCCCCTTCTTAAATATCGGTATTACGTTAGCTATCCGCCAGTCCTCTGGCACTATACCTTTTTCTAACAAATTTTTAAATATGCATAGTAATGCCTCTATCAGCTCTTCCCTACATTCTTTTAAAATGTGTGGATACAATCCATCCGGACATGGGGTTTTATCCTCTGAGTTTGATTCATTTATTTAATATATCCCCTTTTTGTTGTTTTAAATGCACTTATCTCATTACTAATCTCAGCAACCAATGTCATGTCCACTTGTTCTATCTCCCTGGTAAATACTGAAGCAAAATAATTATTTAATATTTCTGCCATCTCTCTATCGTTACCTGTGGTATTATCCTGACTATCCCTTAATGGCCCTATTTCCATCCCAACAAGTGATGTCAGCTCCCTTGTTGCCCAGACATTTCTGATTGCCATCCAGGACTATAGCAATGGAGAACCTATGGACCAATGGAAACCAGTTTCCTTTTTAAAATCAATGGAAAACTGGAGAGAAAGCTAAATAAAGGAGGTCCTTGAACTAAGAAAACACATTAATTTCTTTTAACGAGAAACTCTTGCAGACAAACTGGGTGGGTTATCAAAGATCCACTGTCTTGGAAGGCTCTCCCACTGAAACCACACGTGCCTCTGGCAGGCTTTCCCCCACACTGTTATTGCGTGGATTTCTAAACAGGTTTTTTTGCAAACACACACTTAAAGCACGTGGCCATATATAGTGGACCTCGTGGTCACAAAAGGCAATGTTAAATTTTAAAAATCCAGGTTGATAATTTGCTAACACTGACACACACAGCATTCGGACATTGCAACGGTCCACACACAGCAATGCTGCTCCCAACTTCGAATAAATTTCAGGTCTCATACCAACCAACAAACTAGGGCCTCATCTTTGCCCTAGTTGGTAGGAGAGGAGCAGGGTAGTCACGGGGAGAATGATGGTCTGAGTTTGAATGTTATCTTCACTGCTCATGAACATGAACTGAAAGACGATGAAAGCTTCAATAACTAATGGTTCCACATCACAAGAGGCAGAATCGGGGGGGGGGGGGCAACGGACTTCAAATTACAAGAACTGGGCTTTCGGTACTTGAGCTTATATTTGTCATTTCTGAATGGTCCGCTCCAAAACACACGAGTTGTATTTCTACACCTGAGGGGGGTCACTAAAGAGGAGGCAGATGATACACTGTGCTGACACACAGAGCATTCAGACACCTCCACAAGGACAGAGAGCAACCAACTTAAGGTCATTCTCAACACCTTCCAATGGTCAGCTGAGGAGTGGAATTGGTAGAGAACTGCCAGCAGGTGACCACAATAAGAAGAGTTAAATCCACCCCCCATAATAATAGTTTAGCCATCAGTGAGTTTAGTTTTCTCCCCTTCTCCCAATTTCTATGAGTGGAGCTGCTGTCTAATACCTTGCCCAAGTGGCCATGCTTCATGCAAGAGCCAGCTGCTTGTCCATAGACAACTGCACAACACAACACATGGGTGCACACACGCTCAACACTTTTTTAAAAAATTCAAATGCTATCCCAGATGGAGCCTGAGATATGGAAGTATTTCTGTCAGAGTTTCCTCAGCCTAACCTCACTGGCTACCTACAGGTCACTTGAGATTCCTTTCAATTCTAGGGCCTGGATTTGAATCCAGACAGACTAATAGAAAGAAAGAACTTGCATTTATTTAGCGCCTTTCACAACCTCAGGACATCCCAAAACGCTTTACACAGAATCACAGAATCCCCACAGTGCAGATAGAGGCCATTTCGGCCCATCGAGCCTGCACCGACACATATCCCACCCTATCCCCGTAACCCCACGTATTTAATTCCCCCTAACACTAAGGGTCAATTTATCATAGCCAAATCAACCTAACCCGCACATCTTTGGACTGTGGGAGGAAACCGGAGCACCCGGAGGAAACCCACGCAGACACAGGGAGAATGTGCAAACGCCACACAGACAGTCACCCGAGGCCGGATTCGAACCCGGGTCCCTGGCGCTGTGAGGCAACAGTGCTAACCACTATGCCACCGTGTTACAACCAAAGAAGTATCGCAGCAGCCAATTTGTGGAGAGCAAGATCCCACAAACAGCAATGTGATAATGACCAGATAATCTGTTTTATTTACGTTGGTTGAGGGATAAATATTGGCCAGGACACTGGGAATAACTCCCCTACTCTTCTTCGAAATAGTGCCATGGGATCTTTTACGTCCACCTGAGAGGATAGACAGCCTATGTAGCGGCTTCTGTCAACACGAGGACATCATATCTGCGGCAGGTTTCGTCCCCTCGAAACATCAGCACTTGTACTTCCAGCACAGGTCACGAGACAGCAGTCAGCAATGGGGAAGCTGTCTGCCTTTCTTTCTGCCCCCCCCTCCCCCCACAAAACCGTTCAGGGATGCTGATCTTTATTGTAACCCCCCCAACTAGATAGATCAAACTGCAGATCACAGCTGGGACTTACTAGTCTGTGGTCAGTCTGAGCACGAACATCTAAGCTGGCGCTCCAGTGCAGTACCGAGGGAGTGCTGCACTGTCAGAGGCAATATCTTTCGGGTGAAACATTAAACCAAGGTCCAGTCTCCCTTCTCAGATAGACGTAAAAGATCCCGCGGCACTATTTGAAAGAGCTGGGGAGTTCTCCCCAGTTTCCTGGCCAATATTGATCACTCAACCAACATTATTAAAACAGATGATCTGGTCATTACCACATTGCTGTTTGTGGGAGCTTGCTGTGCGTATATTGGCTGCAGCGTTTCCAACAGTGACTACACATCAAAACAATACTTCATTGGCTGTAAAACACTTTGGGATGTCCTGAGGTCATGAAAGGCGCAATAGAAATGCAAGATGTTGCTTTTTATCAATGTTTGTTATATGCTATTTCAAAATAAATTGCTTCACTCATCCTTTCCACCAAGTACTGTCTACTGCATCCGTGTGATAATTTCCATTTCCCACGAGCTGTCCTGTGGCGTCTTGGCGTGAGATAGGTTGCCAATTGGTGCCATATCATTCGGAGCAGATGTGTGCTCTCGACCCTTGCGAAAGGGCCGTACCTGAGCCGGCACAAACTCATTTCACAAAGGAACCCTCACAGCCAGCAGACAGAGGCGACTTTCATCCCATCGTGCGGGGAAAATAAATCAAAAGAAGAGAGCCTCTCACATCACACTGGGAGATCCCAGTAGGGTTGCGTTGTCATATAAGAGTATTTGTGTTACTAAGGAGGTCGCAGATGACGCAGCAAGGCCTTCCTGTACTTTACCTCAAGAACCCAAACACTGCAGTGAGCAGATAGATTGTTACAAAAACTAACATCCAGTGTATGGGGAGTAGTTGAGGTTACACCATTCCAGAGAGCTCCCGCCCTCTATTCCCCGCACCCCCACCTCATTGCTCACTCTCGTGTCTAAGCCCCTCCGAAATCTCTGCGCTCCTGCAACTTTTTTTTAAAATTAGTTTATGGGATCTGAGCGTCGCTGGCAAGGCCAGCATTTATTGCCCATCCCTAGTTGCCCTTGAGAAGGTGGTGGTGAGCCGCCTTCTTGAACCGCTGCAGTCTGTGTGGTGAAGGCACTCCCAGTGCTGTTAGGGAGGGAGTTCCACGATTTTGACCCAGCGACGATGAAGAATCGGCGATATAGCTGAATATTGTTGGGCCTAGGACACTGCCGAGGAACTCCTGCAGCGATGTCCTGGGGCTGTGATGATTGACCAACCACCACAACCATCTTCCTTTGTGCTAGGTATGACTCCAGCCAGTGGAGCGTTTTCCCCGATTCCCATTGACTTCAGTTTTACTAGGGCTCCTTGATGCCAGACTCGGTCAAATGTTGCCTTGATGTCAAGGGCAGTCACTCTCACCTCACCTCTGGAATTCATTCAGCTCCTTTGTCCATGTTTGGACCAAGGCTGTAATGAGGTCTGGAACCGAGTGGTCTTGGCGGAACCCAAACTGGGCATCCGTGAGCAGGTTATTGGTGAGTAAGTGCCGCTTGATAGCACTGTCGATGACACCTTCCATCACTTTGCTGATGATTGAGAGTAGACTGATGGGGCGGTAATTGGCCGGGTTGGATTTGTCCTGCTTTTTGTGGACAGGACATACCTGGGGAGTTTGCCACATTGTCGGATAAATGCCAGTGTTGTAGCTTCTGTGATGGTGGGGACCTCGGGAGTAGGCCAATGTGGATCGTCCATTCGGCATTTCTGGCTCAAGTTGGTTGCAAATGCTTCAGCCTTGTCTTTTGCACTCACGTGTTGGGCTCCACCATCATTGAGGATGGGGATATTCTTGGAGCCTCCTCCTCTCCCTGTTAGTTGTTTCATGGTCCACCACCATTCACAACTGGATGTGGCAGGACTGCAGAGCTTTGATCTGATCCGTTGATTGTGGGATCGCTTAGCCCTGTCTATAGCATGCTGCTTCTGCTTTTTAGCATGCATGTAGTCCTGTGTTGCAGCTTCCCCAGGTTGGCACCTTATTTTTAGGTACGCCTGGTGCTGCTCCTGGCATGCTCTTCTACACTCGTTGTTGAACCAGGGTTGGTCCCCTGGCTTGGTGGTAATGGTAGAGTGAAGGATATGCCGAGGTTACAGATTGTGGTGGAATACAATTCTGCTGCTGCTGATGGCCCACAGTGCCTCATGGATGCCCAGTTTTGAGCTGCTAGATCTGTTCTGAATCTATCCCATTTAGCACGGTGGTAGTGCCACACAACACGATGGAGGGTGTCCTCAGTGTGAAGACGAGACTTCGTCTCCACACTGACTGTGCGGTGGTCACTGCTGCCAATGCTGTCATGGACAGATGCATCTGCGGCAGGTAGATTGGTGAGGACGAGCTCAAGTAGGTTTTTCCCTCGTGTTGGTTCAGTCACCACCTGTCGCAGGCCCAGACTGGCAGTTATGTCCTTCAGGACTCAGCCAGCTTGGTCAGTAGTGGTGCTACCGAGCCACTCTTGGTGATGGACATTGAAGTCCCCCACCCAGACTACATTCTGTGCCCTTGCTACTCTCAGTGCTTCTTCCAAGTGGTGTTCAACATGGAGGAGTACTGATTCATCAGCTGAGGGAGGGCGGTAGGTGGTAATCAGCAGGAGGTTTCCTTGCCCATGCTTGACCTGAAGCCTGAGACTTCATGGGGTCCGGAGTCAATGTTGAGGACTCCCAGGGCCACTCCTTCCCGACTGTATACCACTGTGCCGCCACCCCTGGTAGGTCTGTCCTGCCGGTGGGACAGGACATACCCAGGGATGGTGATGGAGGAGTTCGGGGCATTGGCTGAAAGTTATGATTCTGTGAGTATGACTTTGTCAGGCTGTTGCTTGACTAGTCTGTGGGACAGCTCTCCCAATTTTGGCACGTCCCCAGATGTTGGTGAGGAGGACTTTGCAGGGTCGACTGGGCTGGGTGTGCCGTTGCCGTAGCTGGTGCCGAGGTTGATGCCGGGTGGTCCATCCAGTTTCATTCTTATTATTGTGTTTCGTAGCGGTTTGTTACAACTAAGTGGCTTGCTAGGCCATTTCAGAGGGCAGTTAAGAGTCAACCACATTGCTGTGGGTCTGGAGTCACACATCGGCCAGACCAGATAAGGACGGCAGATTTCCTTCCCTAAAAAGACATTAGTGAACCAGATGGGTTTTTACGACAATCCGATAGTTTCATGGTCACCATTACTGATACTAGCTTTTTATTCCAGATTTATTTAATTAACTGAATTTAAATTCCCCAGCTGCCGTGGTGGGATTTGAACTCACATCTCTGGATCATTTATCCAGGCCTCTAGGATTACTAGCCCAGTGACATGACCACTACGCTACCGTTCCCTATTCTGGCCTCTTGAGCATCCCCGATTTTAAATCACTCCACCACTAGCGCCTGTGCCTTCAGCTGCCTCGGTCCAAAGTTCTGGAATTCCCTCCCTAAACCTCTCCGCCTCTCTCTCCTCCTTTAAGACGCTCCTTAAAACCTACTTCTTTGACCAAGCTTTTGGTCATCTGTCCCTATATCGCTTTATGTGGCGATAACATTCCTGTAAAGCGCAGAGGGACATTTTACGAGGTAAAAGGCGCTATATAAATGAAAGTTGTTGAATAAAGCAAAGCTTTGGTTGTTAGAAATAGAGCCTCAATTTGACAGAACAGAAGATAATCAGGGCAAAGTAAACAATGGGTCCTGTTGAGAGTGTAAACTGCACTGGCTCACTCCAGCGCTTTATAAACAGACACCTGAACTACAAAATTAGATTGCAGCCTCAAAATCACCCCAGATTACAGAGATACAGAGACAAACAGATATGCATTTATATAGCGCCTTTCACGACCACCGGACATCCCAAAGTGCTTTACAGCCAATGAAGTACTTTCTGAAGTGTAGTCACTGTTGTAAGGGGCAGACAGAGAGACGACCGGGACGGGGGGGGGGGGGGGGGGGGAGACAGAGAGACTGGGGGGGGTGGGGGGGGAGAGACAGAGAAACGGGGGGGGGGGGGAGAGACAGAGAGACGGGGGGGGGGGTAGAGACAGAGAGACGGGGGGGGGGGGGGAGACAGAGAGACGGGGGGGGGGGGGGGAGACAGAGAGACGGGGGGGGGGGGGGGAGACAGAGAGACGGGGGGGGGGGGGAGACAGAGAGACGGGGGGGGGGAGACAGAGAGACGGGGGGGGGGAGACAGAGAGACGGGGGGGGGGGAGACAGAGAGACGGGGGGGGGGAGACAGAGAGACGGGGGGGGGGGGGAGACAGAGAGACGGGGGGGGGGGGGGGGAGACAGAGAGACGGGGGGGGGGGGGGGGAGACAGAGAGACGGGGGGGGGGGGGGAGACAGAGAGACGGGGGGGGGGGGGAGACAGAGAGACGGGGGGGGGGGAGACAGAGAGACGGGGGGGGGGGGAGACAGAGAGGGGGGGGGGGGGGAGACAGAGAGACGGGGGGGGAGACAGAGAGACGGGGGGGGAGACAGAGAGACGGGGGGGGAGACAGAGAGACGGGGGGGGAGACAGAGAGACGGGGGGGGAGACAGAGAGACGGGGGGGGAGACAGAGAGACGGGGGGGGAGACAGAGAGACGGGGGGGGAGACAGAGAGACGGGGGGGGAGACAGAGAGACGGGGGGGGAGACAGAGAGACGGGGGGGGAGACAGAGAGACGGGGGGGGAGACAGAGAGACGGGGGGGGAGACAGAGAGACGGGGGGGGAGACAGAGAGACGGGGGGGGGAGACAGAGAGACGGGGGGGGAGACAGAGAGACGGGGGGGGAGACAGAGAGACGGGGGGGGAGACAGAGAGACGGGGGGGGAGACAGAGAGACGGGGGGGGAGACAGAGAGACGGGGGGGGAGACAGAGAGACGGGGGGGGAGACAGAGAGACGGGGGGGGAGACAGAGAGACGGGGGGGGGAGACAGAGAGACGGGGGGGGAGACAGAGAGACGGGGGGGGAGACAGAGAGACGGGGGGGGAGACAGAGAGACGGGGGGGGAGACAGAGAGACGGGGGGGGAGACAGAGAGACGGGGGGGGAGACAGAGAGACGGGGGGGGAGACAGAGAGACGGGGGGGGAGACAGAGAGACGGGGGGGGAGACAGAGAGACGGGGGGGGAGACAGAGAGACGGGGGGGGAGACAGAGAGACGGGGGGGGAGACAGAGAGACGGGGGGGGAGACAGAGAGACGGGGGGGGAGACAGAGAGACGGGGGGGGAGACAGAGAGACGGGGGGGGAGACAGAGAGACGGGGGGGGAGACAGAGAGACGGGGGGGAGACAGAGAGACGGGGGGGGAGACAGAGAGACGGGGGGGGAGACAGAGAGACGGGGGGGGAGACAGAGAGACGGGGGGGGAGACAGAGAGACGGGGGGGGGAGACAGAGAGACGGGGGGGGAGACAGAGAGACGGGGGGGGAGACAGAGAGACGGGGGGGGGAGACAGAGAGACGGGGGGGGGAGACAGAGAGACGGGGGGGGAGACAGAGAGACGGGGGGGGAGACAGAGAGACGGGGGGGGAGACAGAGAGACGGGGGGGGAGACAGAGAGACGGGGGGGGAGACAGAGAGACGGGGGGGGAGACAGAGAGACGGGGGGGGAGACAGAGAGACGGGGGGGGAGACAGAGAGACGGGGGGGGAGACAGAGAGACGGGGGGGGAGACAGAGAGACGGGGGGGGAGACAGAGAGACGGGGGGGGAGACAGAGAGACGGGGGGGGAGACAGAGAGACGGGGGGGGAGACAGAGAGACGGGGGGGGAGACAGAGAGACGGGGGGGGAGACAGAGAGACGGGGGGGGAGACAGAGAGACGGGGGGGGAGACAGAGAGACGGGGGGGGAGACAGAGAGACGGGGGGGGAGACAGAGAGACGGGGGGGGGAGACAGAGAGACGGGGGGGGAGACAGAGAGACGGGGGGGGAGACAGAGAGACGGGGGGGAGACAGAGAGACGGGGGGGGAGACAGAGAGACGGGGGGGGAGACAGAGAGACGGGGGGGGGGGACAGAATATATCCACGATTAAAACCTTTCATAATTTTAAAGACCTCTATTTGGTCACTCCTCAACCTTCTTTTTTCAAAAGTGAGAAGTCGCACAACACCAGGTTATTGTCCAACAGTTTTATTTGAAATCACAAGCTTTCGGAGCTGCTGCCCCTTCGTCAAGAGGAAAGAGACCCAGCCTTTTCATCCTTTCCGGATATGTATACCCTCGCATTTCTGGTATCATTCTTGTAAATCTTCTCTGCATCCTCTCCAGTGTCTCTGTATCCTTTCTATAATATGGCGACCAGACTGCACGCAGTACTCTAAGTGTGGTCTAACCAATATGTTCGATACAGGTTTAGCATAACTTCCCTACTTTTCAATTCTGTCCCTCTAGAAATAAACCCTAGTGCTTGGTTTGCTTTTTTTATGGCCTTGCTAACCTGTGGCGCAACTTTTAGTGATCTGCCTATTTGTACTCCTAGATCCCCTTGTTCCTCTACCCCACCTAGACTCACACCTTCCAAGTGATCAGTGACCTCCCTATTCTTCCTACCAAAATGTAATACCTCACATTTATCTGTGTTGAACTTCATTTGCCATTTATTTGCCCATTCTGCAAGTTTATTAATGTCCACCTGTAATTTGTCGCAGTCCCTCTCAGTATTGACTCTCCCCCCACCACCCCCCAATTTGGCGTCATCCGCAAATTTAGAAATTGTGTTTTTGATTCCAAAGTCTAAATCGTTAATGTAAATTGTGAATAGCAGTGGTCCCAGCACTGATCCTTGTGGAACACCACTACCCACCTTCTGCCACTGTGAATAGCTACCCTTTACTCCCACCCTCTGCTTTCTGTCTTGAAGCCAGCTCGCTATCCATTCTGCTACTTGCCCCGTGACTCCGCATTCTCTGACTTTATTCATTAGTCTATTATGGGGTGCCTTATTGAAGGCCTTTTGAAAATCTAAATAAATTACATCTTCTGTATTGCCATGGAGGGGGGGTGGGGGGGGGGAAAGAGAGCAGAGAGAGAAGGGCAGGTGCTCAAGGTGGGGGGGGGGGGGAATGGAAGAAGGGCAGGTGCTTGTTGGGGGGGGCAGCACAGTGGGAGGAGGGGGGCAGGGTGGAGTGAGGAACATGATCCAGGTCTAAAGGCGGGGGTGGGGTATGAGAGCAAGAACGTGATCCAGATGGGAGGAGAGATCATGCCCTCAGTTGGGCCTGGATCACGTTCTTCCACCCCCACCCCCTTTACACTTGTATCACGTTCTCCCTCTCTTCCCCACCCCCCCCCCCCCCCCCCCCCCCCCCCACCCGCCAGACTGCAGCTCATGATCAGCCTCTCAAGGGCAACTAGGGATGGGCAATAAATAAATGAATTTTAGAAAATGAGAGCGTATTCTGAGTTGGTCCTACCAACACGCATAACATTACATTTATGTGTTATTTGCCAGACTCGACTATTCCAATGTTCTCCTGGTCAGCCTCCCATCTTCCACCCTCATTGAACTTGAGCTCATCAAAACTCTGCTGCCCGTATCCTAACACGCAGCAAGTCCCATTCACCCATCACCCCTGTGCTCGATGACCTACATTGGCTCATGGTCCACCAACAACGTTCCCGCTAAGCTGCACAACCACGCAGCTGTCTGGAGGTCCCGCTCAGGCCGTTTACCGGCTATTGAACGGGAGATTTTGCAAATGCGTGAAATTTTGGATGGGCCATTAAAGGGACCGCGCAGCCAAAAAAAAATTAGGCCAAACATTGTCCACCAACACATTGATTTTAAAACTCTCATCCTCATGTTAAAATCCTTCCATGGCCTCACCCCTTCCTATCTGAACTCGGCAGTGTGAGTGCTCTTAACCCGGGAGGCTGAGCCCTGTCTGTTCTCCGAAAGCAGTAGTGTTGGCACAGAGAGTTCTGGAGCCTGGCTGTCACAATGAATAGATCAAATTACACATTGTAAAGATAGTGATTACTTTCCAGCAGGCAGAATCTAATTACACATTCCAGACAAACGGTTAGATGTGTCTTGTCCTTCAAGGGGACCAATCAGAAATCTGGTGTTGCAAATAAACACAACCCAAAATGACACCACCCACACAAAATCTTGGGTCTGTCGGCAGATAACATAGTAATTGAAATTAACACCATTATATATACACAAAGGCATTAGAAGTGGTTGCACAAAGGCTGCACAATAATCCTGCTGCATGTGTCACTCAATGCAGGAAACAGGCTAGTGTGTGTAAACGCACTGACTATTCAAATTAACCAGTTACAATCTTATCTTAACTGCCCTCTGGTGAATGCAATGCACACAGAATAGAAGGGGTAGAGAACGTGAATGAGGAAAGACCACTCGTAACAACAACTTGCATTTTTATAGCGCCTTTAACGTATTAAAACATCCCAAGGCGCTTCACAGGAGTGTTATCAGACAAAACTTGACACCGAGCTACATAAGGAGATATTTGGACAGGTGCCCAAAAGCTTGGTCGAAGAGGTAGGTTTTAAGGTGTGTCTTAAAGGGAGAGAGAGAGGTGGCGAGGCGGAGAGGTTTAGGGAGGGAATTCCAGAGTTTAGGGCCTCAGCAGCTGAAGGCGCCAATGGTGAAGCAATTAAAACTGGGGATGCACAAGAAACCAGAATTGGATGAGCGCAGAGATCTCGGAGGGTTGTAGGGCTGGAGGAGATTAGAGATAGGGAGGCCATGGATGCTCACCCAACCTACTCCCATTTGCAAACTACATCAGCATTACATTATCCTTGTTGTACCATCATCAAAAACAAAATCAAGAATGCTACTGAGTAACAGGATGCACCCACATCTCTAGGTTTCAAGCTGCTGACACCTGACCAATGACACCCTTATGAAAAGCAAAGCACACGGGTATGGGAGTGTGATGGTTATGTTACTGGACTAGTAATGCAGAGCTTTGGACTAATAATCCAGAGAACGAGAGTTCAAATCCCACCGGGGAAGATAGAGAATTTTAACTGAGTTTGAAACAAATCTGGAAATAAAAATATTCAGTACTGAATACTGGTTCCTCTGGGGAGTACAGCCAGAGCCAAGTCCACGGCACCACGGGTGGCTCAGTTGTACAGGGAGGGGAGAGGAAGATCAGGAAAGCAATAGTGATAGGGGATTCAATAGTTAGGGAAACAGACAGGCGTTTCTGCGACCACAGAAGTGATTCCAGGATGGTATGCTACCTCCCTGGTGCCAGGGTCAAGGATGTCACTGAGCAGCTGCAGGACATTGAGGGAGGAGGATGAACAGCCAGAGGTCATGGTTCATATCCGTACCAACGACATAGGTAGAAAAAGGGATGAGGTCCTGCAGGCAGATTTTAGGGAGCTAGGAAAGAAATTAAAAAGCAGGACCTCAAAGTTGTAATCTCTGGATTGCTCCCAGTGCCATGAGCTAGTGAGCATAGAAATTGGAGGATAGAGCAGATGAATGCATGGCTGGAGAGATGGTGCAGGAGGGAGGGCTTCAGATTTCTGGGACATTGGGACCGGTTCTGGGGGAAGTGGGACCTGTATAGGCCGGACGGGTTGCACTTCAACAGAGCCGGGACCAATGTCCTCGTGGAGGGGATGGGGGGGGGGGGGCATTTGCTAGTGCTGTTGGGGAGGGTTTAAACTAATTTGGCACGGGGATAGACACCAGGATGTAGCATTAGAAAGGAGAAACAAAGTGCACAAAGGATGGGGAGAGACAGATAGCACCAGAGTAGAAATAGTACAGTATTAGGCAGGGTCAGACTAAGAGAGAATACAAGAAAGTCTAAGACAGGTTTACAGTACATGTGTGTAAACGCACAAAGCGTGGTAATTAAGGTTGGTGAGCTGCAGGCGCAAATAGCCACATGGGAATATGATGTCGTGGCGATAACGGAGACCTGGCTCAAAAAAGGGCAGGATTGGGTTTTAAATATTCCTGGATATAAGGTGTTCAGGAAAGATAGGAGGTGGTGTGGCAGTATTGGTCAAGGAGAATGTTATAGTGCTGGAGAGGGAGGATGTCCTGGAGGGGTCAAGGACAGAATCTATTTGGTTAGAGTGAAGAAATAATAGAGGTGCCATTAGACTACTAGGTGTATTCTATAGGCCACCAACTAGTGGGAAAGATATAGAGGAGCAAATCTGCAGCAAAATTACAGAGAGGTGCAAGAACTAGAGTAGTGAGAATGGAGGACTTCAAATACCCTAATATAGACTGGAATAGTAATAGTGTAAAGGGCAGAGAGGGGGAAGACTTTCTGAAGTGTGTTCAGGAGAACTTTCTTGATCAGTACGTTTCCAGTCCAACGAGGAAGGAGGCATTGCTGGATCTGGTTCTGGGGAATGAAGTGGGTCAAGTGGAGTAAGTGTCAGCAGTGCAACATTTAGGGAACAGTGATCATAGCATCATAAGATTTAGATTAGCTATAGCAGGGAGCAATCTAGAGTAAAAATATTTAATTGGATGAAGGCAAATTTAAGAACATAAGAAATGGGAGCAGGAGTAGGCCATTTGGCCCCTCGAGCCTACTCCGCCATTCAATAAGATCATGGCTGATCTGATCTTGGCCTCAACTCCACTTCCCTGCCCACTCCCCATAACCCTTGACTCCCTTACCTTTCAAAAATCTGTCTATCTCCACCTTAAATATATTCAATGACCCAGCCTCCACAGTTCTCTGGGGTAGAGAATTCCACAGATTCACGATCTTCCGAGAGAAGAAATTCTTCCTCATCTCAGTTTTAAATGGGCAACCCCTTATTCTGAAACTATGCCCCCTAGTTCTAGATTCCCCCACGAGGAGAAACATCCTCTCTGCATCTAGTTTGTCAAGCCCCCTCAGCTTCTTATACGTTTCAATAAGATCACCTCTCATTCTTCTAAACTCCAATGAGTATAGGCCCAACCTGCTCAACCTTTCTTCATAAGACAACCCCTTCATCTCAGGAATCAACCTAGTGAACCTTCTCTGAACTGCCTCCAATGTAAGTATATCCCTCCTTAAATAAGGAGACCAAAACTGTACGCAGTACTCCAGGTGTGGTCTCACCAATACCCTGTACAGTTGTAGCAGGACTTCCCTACTTTTATACTCCATCCCCCTTGCAATAAAGGCCAACATTCCATTTGCCTTCCTAATTACTTGCTGTACCTGTATGCTAACTTTTTGTGTTTCATGTACAAGGACCCCCAGATCCCTCTGTACTGCAGCATTTTGTAATCTCTCTCCATTTAAATAATAATTTGCTTTTTTATTTTTCCTACCAAAGTGGATAACCTCACATTTCCCCACATTATACTCCATCTGCCAAATTTTTGCCCACTCACTTAGCCTATCTATATCCCTTTGTAGATTCTTTGTGTCCTCTTCACAACTTGCTTACCCACCTATTTTTGTATCATCAGCAAATTTGGCTACATTACACTCGGTCCCTTCATCCAAGTCATTAATATAGATTGTAAATAGTTGAGGCCCCAGCACTGATCCCTGTGGCACCCCACTAGTTACAGTTTGCCACCCAGAAAATGACCCATTTATCCCGACTCTCTGTTATCTGTTAGTTAGCCAATCCTCTATCCATGCTAATATATTACCCCCAATCCCGTGAGCTCTTATCTTGTGTAGTAACCTTTTATGTGGCACCTTATCGAATGCCATCTGGAAATCCAAATATACTACATCTACTGGTTCCCCTTTATCCACCTTGCTCGTTACATCCTCAAAGAACTCCAGAAAATGTGTCAAACATGATTTCCCTTTCATAAAACCATGCTGACTTTGCTTGACTGTATTATGATTTTCTAAATGTCCTGCTACTACTTCCTTAATAATGGACTCCAGCATTTTCCCAATGACAGATGTTAGGCTAACTGGTCTATAGTTTCCTGCTTTCTGTCTCCCTCCTTTCTTAAATAGGGGCGTTACATTTGCAGTTTTCCAATCCACTGGGACCTCTCCAGAGTCCAGGGAATTTTGGTAGATTGCAACCAATGCATCCACTATCGCTGCAGCCACTTCTTTTAAGACCCTAGGATGCAGGCCATCAGGTCCAGGGGACTTGTCCATCTTTAGTCCCATTATTTTACGAAGTACTTTTTCTCTAGTGATAGTGATTGTTTGAAGTTTCCCCCTCCCTATAGCCCCTTGATTATCTATTATTGGAATTCTTTTAGTGTCTTCTACCGTGAAGACCGATACAAAATATTTGTTCAAAGTCTCTGCCATTTCCCTGTTTCCCATTATTAATTCCCCAGTCTCATCCTCTAGGGGACCAACATTTACTTTAGCTACTCTCTTCCTTTTTATATACCTGTAGAAGCTCTTACTGTCTGTTTTTATATTTCTTGCTAGTTTACTCTCATAATCTATCTTCTCTATTTTTTTTTTAGTCATCCTTTGCTGGTTTCTAAAAATGTCCCAATTGTCTGGCCGACCACTAATCGTCACAACATTGTTTTCAATTTGATACCATCCTTTACTTCCTTTGTTAGCCACGGATGGTTCATCCTTCTCTTAGAGTCTTTCTTTCTCACTGGAATATATCTTTGCTGAGAGTTATGAAATATCTCCTTAAATGATTGCCACTGCTTATCTACCGTCTTACCCTTTAATCTATTTTCCCAGTCAATTTTAGCCAACTCTGCCTTCATACCTTTGTAATTGCCTTTAAGTAAGTTCAGGACATTGGTTTGGACCCAATTTTCTCACCCTCAAACTGAATTTGAAATTCTATCATGCTATGATCACTCTTTCCCAGAGGATCCTTTACTATGAGATCATTAATTAATCCTGTCTCATTACACAGTACCAGATCGAAGGTAGCCTGCTCCCTGGTTGGTTCCACAATGTATTGTTCTAAGAAACCATCCCGAAAACACTATCAACTCTTCCTCAAGGCTACCTTGGCCAATTTCATTTGTCCAATCAATATGAAGATTAAAATCGCCCATGATTATTGCAGTACCTTTCTTACAAGCCTCTATTATTTCTTGATTTGCACTCTGTCCTACAGTGTGGCTACTGTATGGGGGCCTGTAGACCACTCCCACCAGTGACTTCTTACCCTTATTATTTCTTATCTCCACCCAAACTGATTCTACATCTTGATCTTCTGAGCCATATCATTTCTCACGACTGCACTGATCTCATCCTTTATTAACAGAGCTACCCCACCTCCTTTTCCTTTCTGCCTATCCTTCCGAAATGTCAAATACCCCTGAATATTCAGTTCCCACCCTTGGTCACCTTGCAACCGCGTCTCTGTAATGGCTATCAGATCATAGCCATTTCCTTCTAATTGTGCCGACAACTCATCTATCATGTTACAAATGTTGCATGCATTCAGATAAAGAGCTTTTAATTTTGCCTTTTTACCATTTTTCCCTCCTCTGACCCTATTTGCTGGTGCACTCTTATGTTTATACGCTCTGTCCCTTCCCGTCACACTCTGGTTATCATTACCCCCATCACTACCCTGCACTATTGCCTTCTCCTTTCTCTTTGACTTTTCAAATTTCCGCTCACCTGAACCCTCCCCTCTTTAGTTTAAAGCCCTATCCACAGCCCTAGTTATTTGATTCGCCAGGACACTGGTCCCAGAATGGTTCAAGTGAAGCCCATCCCAACGGAACAACTCCCTCTTACCCCAGTACTGGTGCCAGTGCCCCATGAATCGAAACCCATTTCTCCTACACCAATCTTTGAGCCACGCATTCATCTCTCTGATCTTATTTACCCGATGCAAATTTGCTCGTGGCTCCGGTGGTAATCCAGAGATTATTACCTTTGTGGTTCTGCTTTTTAATTTAGTCCCCTAGCTGCTCATACTCCCTTAGCAGAACATCTTTCTTTGTCCTACCTATGCCATTGGTACCTACGTGGACCACGACAACTGGATCTTCCCCCTCCAAGTTCCTCTCCAGCCCAGAGATGTCCTTAACCCTGGCACCAGGCAGGCAACACAGCCTTCGGGACTCACACTCTCGGCTGCAGAGAATAGTATCTATTCCCCTAACTATATTGTCCCCTATCACTACTACATTTCTTTTTACGCCCCCCACTTGAATGGCCCCCTGTACCACGGTGCTGTGGTCAGTTCGCTCATCCTCCCTGCAGTCCCTGCTCTCGTCCACACAGGAAATTTCAGTGGGTTGAGAACGGATCTGGCCTGGGCAAATTGGAATCAAAGATTTGCAGGCAAAACTGTAACCAAACAATGGGCTGCCTTTAAAGTGGAGATGGTTCGGGTACAGTCGAGGTACATTCCCACGAGGGGGAAAATTAAGGCAACTAAAGCCAGAGCTCCCTGGATGATGAAAGAGATAGAGAGTAAGATGAAGCAGAAAAAGGGTGCGTATGACAGATGTCAGGTTAAGAATACCAGTGAGAATCAGGCTGAATATAGAAAGTTCAGAGAGGAAGTGAAAAAGAAAATAAGAGGGTCAAAGAGAGTATGAGAATAGATTGCCAGCTAACAAAAGGGAATTCAAAAGTCTTCTATAGGCATATAAATAATAAACTGGTACTAAGAGTAGGGGTGGGGCCGATTAGGGACCAAAAAGGAGACCTATGCATAGAGGCAGAGGGCATGGCTGAGGTACTAAATGAATACTTTGCATCTGTCTTCACCAAGGAAGAAGATGCTGCCAAAGTCATAGTGAAAGAAGGTAGTGGAGATACTGGATGAGGTAAAAATTGATAAAGATGTACTAGAAAGGCTGTCTGGACTTAAAGTTGATTAAAGTCACCAGGTTCAGATGGGATGCATCCTAGGAGGAAATTGCAGAGAGACTCGCCATAATCTTCCAATCCTCCTTAGATACGAGGGTGGTGTCAGAGGACTGGAGAACTGCAAATGTTACACCCTTGTTCAAAAAAGGGTGTAACAGGATAAACCCAGCAACTACACGCCAGTCAGTTTAACGCTGGTAGTGGGGAAGCTTTTAGAAACGATAATCAGGGACAAAGTTGTCAGTTGGACAAGTGTGGATTAATTAAGGAAAGCCAGCAGATTTGTTAAAGGCAAATCATGCTTAACTAACTTGATCGAGTTTTTTGATGAAGTAACAGAGAGGGTTGATGAGGGCAATGCAGTTGACGTCGTGTACATGGACTTCCAAAAGGCGTTTGATAAAGTGCCACATAATAGGCTTGCCAGCAAAGTTGAAGCCCATGGAATAAAAGGGACAGTGGCAGCATGGATACGAAATTGGCTAAGTGACAGGAAACAGAAAGTAGCGGTGAATGGTTGTTTTTCAGACTGGAGGAAGATATACAGTGGTGTTCCCCAGGGGGTCGGTACTAGGACCACTGCTTTTCTTGATATATATTAATGAGTTAGACTTGAGTGTACAGGGCACAATTTCAAAATTTGCAGATGACACAAAACTTGGAAGTATAGTGAACAGTGAGGAGGATAGTGATAGACTTCAAGAAGACAGACAGGCTGGTGAAATGGGCGGACACGTGGCAGATGAAATTTAACGCAGAAAAGTGCAAAGTGATAAATTTTGATAGGAAGACTGAGGAGAGGCAATATAAACTAAAGGGCAGAAGGGTCGAGAACCAGACGACACAGGTGATTGGCAAAAGAACCAAAGGCGACATGAGGAAAAACTTTTTTACGCAGCGAGAGGTTAGGATCTGGAATGCACTGCCTGAAAGGTTGGTGGAGGCAGACTCAATCGTGGCTTTCAAAAAGGAATTGGATAAGTACCTGAAGGAAAAAGTATTGCAGGGCTACGGGGAAAGGGCGGTGGAGTGGGACTAGCTGAAGTGCTCTTGCAGAGAGCCGGCATGGGCTCGATGGGCCGAATGGCCTCCTTCTGTGCTGTAACCATTCTATGAAAAATCTGGTATCAGTAAAAGTGACATGAAGCTGTCAGATTGTCTTAAAAACCCAACAGGTTCACTGATGTCATTTAGGGAATGAAACCTGCCATCCTTATCCGGTCTGGGCCTATACATGACTCCAGTCCCACATCAACCTCGTTGACTCTTAACTGCCCTCTGAAGTGGCCTAACAAGTCACTCAGTTGTATCAAACCACTACCAGGGGTTCAAGAAGCCCACCACCACCTTCTCAGTGCAACTCGGGATGGGCAATAAATGGCAGCCTTGCCAGCAACGCCCACATCCCAAGAATGTTTTTTGTTAAATAACCGTATACAGTACGACGTAGAGTTGAAGATCAGTTACTCACGCGCACACATCACCTAAACTGGCACATACTTTTCTTATGCACTTGTAATTCAGGCCGTGTCAACTATTCCTCCACATCTTATACGCAACTCTCAAAAAAAACCAGCTCACCTCAGCTGCTGACACAATCTCTTGTCTCAAGTTTGTTGCAATAAAACAGAACAGGACCTTGACCTGTTGCTAATTTTCCACTATCAGGAGAACATTCAACCTCATACGATAGATCGGGCTGCCGGCACAGATGATATCCACCTGGGCCCTTAAGGAGATAGGACGGGTGCTGTGCGATTCCCTTGCCCGTATCGTTATGGCTCTCTGGAGTCAGGGGTTGTTCCCCTAGACTGGAAAGAGACTAATATAGTTCCAATTTTTAAAAAGGGGGATAACGCAGAGCCAGGTAACTATAGGCCCATTAGCTTAACGTCAGTAATAGGGAAGATGCTCAAAGGTATCATTAGAGATGCCCTATATGACCACAGATAGAGAAGATCTCATCAGGGATACTCAACATGGCTTTCGGAAAAGAAGGTTGTGCATGACCAGTTTGATTAAATTGAAGAAGTCACCAGGATAGTGGATGAGGGTAACCTGGTTAAACATTGTCTACCTGGACTTACAGGTACCACACAAGAGGCTTCTCTGTGAGATAGATTCTTTGGGATTAGTGGTAATCTGCTGTGGTGGACTGAGAATTGGCTGAATGACCTCAGGCAGAAAGTTGTAGTCAATGGATTTGGATCTGGTTACCAGTGATGTCCCGCAGGGATCGAGGTTGGGACGGTTGCTATTTACATTGATGATCTGGATGTAGGGGTCGGGGGAATGAACCGTAAGTTTGCAGTCGATACCAAGATATGAGAGAGAGTCAGGACTGTAGAGGATGCTCGACTACTGCAGGCAGCTCTGGGTGTGTTGGGGGATTGGGCCCGTGTTTGACAAATGATGTTTAACATAGAAAATGTAGTGTCATGCACATGGGCAGGTCAAATGCTAAACATACATACACCCTACAGGGAAAAGAATTAAAGTCAGTGGCGAGAGAGAGATCTAGGTGTTTTAGTGTATAGATGCCTTAAGGTCTGTGACCAATACTGTGAAGCGATAGCCAAAGCAAAGAGTTCTAGGATGTATTCACAGGACAATTCATAGATACAGTGAAAAGGAAAATTTAGCAAAAACCTATTTTTTTTTTAAAAAGGAGAGAAGAAACAGAAAAAAAAGGAAATAAAGATTTTTTAATAATGGCTAGTTAGTAACCGTAGACAGTGGTTCTAAAACTTTTCTGTGTAGCGAATCCCAAACAAATATTGATATATTCCAAGGACCCTGTCGCAACATCCAAAAGACAAGTGTCAGCTGCTCAAAGGAACACAGTGCTACCATTACACAAAACATTTCTATTATTCAAACATATACAGCAACAGATATAGCAAGTCAACAAATACACAAATCTGATGATGGACAGAGAGAAATTTGATGACCTCACCAGCCCTGGGATTCGTAGGAGTAGGCCATTCAGCCCCTCGAGCCTGTTCCACCATTCAATTAGATCACGGCCTGATCTGTATCTTAACTCCATTTACCTGCCTTTGCTCCATATCCCTTGATATCATACCCAACAAAAATATAGCTGCCTTAAAAATTTCAATTGACTTCTAGCATCCACAGCCTTTTGGGGGGGGGGGGGGGGGGTGGGGGGGGCGGTTTCCAGATTTCCACGACCCTGCGTGTGACAAAATGCTTCCCGATTTCACTCCTGAACGGCCTAGCTTTAATTTTAAGGTTATGCCCCCTTGTTCTGGATTCCCCCACCAGAGGAAACAGTTTTTCTCTATCTATCCTATTGAATCCCTTTATAACTTACCCCCTCCAAAGCCAATACAGGTTGAGCATCCAAAATCCGGAGTTCCGGAATCCGGAACGATTGGTGGCAGGGTCATCCGGAATCCGTAAAATGTTCCGGAATCCAGACACCCTGTCAAACCGCAACCTGGGCCAAGGCATTTCCGGACTCGGAACGTGTTCCTGATGTCCGAAGTCCGGAAACGCCCGAGCCCAGGTTGCGATATTTCCGGACTTCGGACATCAGAAACACGTTCCGAAGTCCGGAAAAACACGAAAACCGGCTCGGCCTCGGTCCCGAGGTTGCCGGATTCAGGACGCTCAACCTGTATATCCTTCCTGAGGTGCAGAGCTCAAAACTGAACACAGTACCCAGATGGGGTCTGACCAAGGCTCTGTACAACTGAAGCATCACTTCCTCACTTTTGTATGCCAACCCTCGGAGATAAAGACCAACATTCCATTAGCCTTTTTGACTGCTTGTTGTACCTGTACACTAGCTTTTAATGATTTGTGTACATGGACACCCAAATTCCTTTGCTCCTCCACAGCTCCTAGTCTCACCATTAAGAAAACATTCCGAATTGTCTTCATTCAAGGTTCCTCGTTTGAAAGCCAATGGCTATGATAAAATGTGCTTCATATATTATGCAGCAATGAAGCCAACCCTAACATTAGCACTGGTTTAGCAACATTAACATTCTATTACATGAAGCACAGAAATGATTTTCCTGAAGTAAAATCTTAAAGCAGAGGCTGGCAGAGAATAGACAATAGTCAAGAGTGGGTGATACACCCAAAGGTTTGTGACTATTAAACAAGCATTCAAGCTGTATCAAGTGAATTAAGAATGATCAGGTCATTCTGGCTGTGTCCTTCAATAAACTAGACCTTCTGGGATTCCCTAGAACTGTGCAGGCAGAATTCATTATCATAAATTAGTCACATTTCAGGTTGCTATTTTGTGCCACTAGCCATTTTATTCCAGGGTTTTCACAGCTGTGAAATATCAACTAACTGGAGTCAAACAGAGACAGAGAATTCTCCTTTACTGCTAACACACTGACCAATTGAACCACTCGCAGAGATTCCAGACAATTAGCATGCTGTCATGTGGCACTACTCATAATACATTAAAGATCCTATGTCCGTGTGTACTTCCTGTCAACTTTTCTGATTATACATTTCAATGCCCATATTTGTAATGGAAACTACCTATATAAACTTGTCACACTGTATTACAGCCTCCTGCTTATGGTGGTGCTGTAGCAACTCAGTTTGTGTCTCCTAGCTCCTCAGTCTTCTCCTTAAAGCAACATAGTTTCACTGCTTCCCAAATTGCTGTACATTGTGTTATTTAACTATAACCTCCTTTGTAACTTACTCCAGCCCTACAACCCTCCAAGATCTCTGCACACCCCAATTCTTGCCTCTTGCGCATCCCCGATTTCCATCGCTGCACCATTGGTGGCCATGCCTTCAGCTGACTAGGCCCCAAGCTCTGGAATTCCCTCCCTAAACATCTCCGTCTCTCTCCTCCTTTAAGATGCTCCTTAAAACCTATTTCTTTGACCAAGCTTTTGGTCACCTGTCCTAATATCTCCTTATGTGGCTCAGTGTCAATTTTTGTTTGATAATGCTCCTGTGAAGCGTCTTGGAACGTTTTACTCGGTTAAAGGTGCTATATAAACACAAGTTGTTGTTAAATAAGGCAAAGCTTTGGTTTTGTTAGAGAGAGTCTCAATTTGAGTTTTACACAGAATAGAAGATAACCAGGACAATGTAAAGAAGAGTTGGAGAGGATAAGGGAGGGAATTCCAGAGATTAAGGCCCAGGCAGCTGAAGGCACGGCCGCCAGTGGTACAGCGATTAAAATTGGGGATGCACAAGAGCCCAGAATTGGAGGAGCACAGAGATCTCAGAGGGTTGTAAGGCTGGAGGAGGTTACAAAGAGACCATGGAGGGATTTGAACACAATGATGAGAATTTTTAATTCGAGGCGTTGCTGGACCGGGTGCCAATGTAGGTCAGCGAGCACAGGAGGTGATGAGTGAACAGGACTTGGTCTCTAGTACAATTTTCAATTTTATTTTTTTAGAATCATAGAATGGTTACAGCACAGAAGGAGGCCATTCGGCCTATCAAGCCTGTGCCGGCTCTCTGCAAGAACACTTCAGCTAGTTCAACTCCCCCACCCTTTCCCCGTAGCCCTGCAAATTTTTTTCCTTCAGGTACTTATCCAATTCCCTTTTGAAAGCCGTGACTGAATCTGCCTCCACCACCCTTTCAGGCAGTGCATTCCAGATCATAACCACTCGCTGCGTAAAAAAGTTTTTCCTCACGTCGCCTTTGGTTCTTCTGCCAATCACCTTAAATCTGTATCCTCTGGTTCTCGACCCTTCCGCCAATGGGAACAGTTTCTCTCTATCTACTCTGTCTGGACCCCTCATGATTTTGAACACCTCTATCAAATATCCTCTCAACCTTCTCTGCTCGAAGGAAAACAACCCCAGCTTCTCTAGTCTATCCACGTAACTAAAGTCTCTCATCCCAGGAATCATTCTTGTAAATCTTTTCTGCACCCTCTCTAAGGTCTTCACATCCTTCCTAAAGTGCAGTGCCCAGAATTGGACACAATACTCCAGTTGAGGCCGAACCAGTGTTTTATAAAGGTTCATCATAACTTCCTTCCTTTTGTACTCTATGCCTCTATTTATGAAGCCCGGGATCCCATATGCTTTTTTAACCACTTTCTCAACCTGCCCTGCCACCTTCAACGATTTGTGCACATATACCCCCAGGTGTCTCTGTTCATGCACCCCCTTTAGAATTGTACCCTTTAGTTTATATTGCCTCTCCTCGTTCTTCCTACCAAAATGTATCACATCGCACTTTTCTGCGTTAAATTTCATCTGCCACGTCTCCGCCCATTCCACCATTCCTGTCTATGTCTTCTTGAAGTCTATCACTATCCTCCTCACTGTTCACTATACTTCCAAGTTTAGTGTCATCTGCAAAATTTGAAATTGTGCCCTGTACACCCAAGTCTAACTCATTAATATATATCAAGAAAAGCAGTGGTCCTAGTACCGACCCCTGGGGAACACCACTGTATACCTTCCTCCAGTCCGAAAAACAACCATTCACCACTACTCTCTGTTTCCTGTCACTTAGCCAATTTCGTATCCATGCTGCCACTGTCCCTTTTATTCTATGGGCTTCAACTTTGCTGGCAAGCCTATTATGTGGCACTTTATTCAAACGCCTTTTGGAAGTCCATGTACATCACATCAACCGCATTGCCCTCAGCAATCCTCTCTGTTACCTCATCAAAAAACTTGATTCAGTTTGATCAGTTACTGACGCAGGTGGCAACAAAAAATATAAATGAGGTGGCACAAAGAATGACATAAAAAGGTATTTTCCCCTCAGACTGCAGTGTACACAAATGGCTGATGTTCTTTTTGGCCATGGGTAGGTGTGAGAGCCTTCCGACCATCTAGTTACACAGCCCAGTAGTTCCACTGTTTACAATGCTGGCCTGAAGGGACTTCTTTCCCCCCACCCCAAAACAGCTGCCAAGCTCCAGAGCCAGAAAGCTTCCATCAGTGTGCATGTAGAAGAGGTCATCTTTAGGAAGAAAATCCCACGGCCATGACAACTGAAGGAGAGGGAAGTGGGGACGGGAGAACCAACACACAGTACGCTGGACTCAGAAGAACGGTTGGAGGGCGTGAGCTTAGATGTAGGACCAGGGGAGCCTCTGACATTGCAGCACTCCCTCAGTACTGCCCCTCTAACAGAGCAGCACTCCCTCAGTACTGCACTGGGAGTGTCAGCCTGGATTATGTGTTCAAGTTCCTGTAATGGGACTTGAACCCATGACCTTCTAACTCAGGTGAGAATGTTGCCACCGAGTCACTGGGAGCGGTGACGGTGGGAGTAATGAGAAGCCTCCTGCATCAAGAGTGAGGTGCAATTTTGGCATTAAAATATTTGGACGGTTCGTCATGCAGCGGAAATGAAAATAGCAAGGGTTATGCAAATCACATTATACATGCTAGGACAGCAAACAGTATATGCAGAAAAGAAATTCCATGTGCCAAATCACTGTCTCAAGACACACTGCTCTCCTGTTTAAATACAAAACCAGCAAGTAGCCAGAAGTTAACTGCGTGCAGCAGATTGGGGGACGGGGGTTGTGACAGCCATAAAACCACTCAATCTTCAGGAAGTTATGGTTTGGGCAGGAGAGCTTGTGGCCATCAAGAACTAGAGGAGAGTGCTTAACTTGTGCTAAGTACCGTAATATTCAGGTATTAGATTTGCAGGATGTCACGTCATAATTAGTAATACACATGACCATAACACAGTATCTAGTGATAAACGGAAAAAGGTGCTTACTCATAATACGTGATCTGCCCAACCCCGCGACCTAGAAGGACAAGAGCACCACGCACATGGGACCACCACCACTTCCAAGTTACACAGCATTCCAACTTGGAAATATATCATCGTTCCTTCATCATCGCTGGGTCAAAATCCTGGAACTCCCTACCCAACAGCACTGTGGGGAGCACCTGCACCACATGGACAATGGGGGTCCATGGGACAGGGGTGGGCAATAAATGCCCATCTTGCTCGCAACACCCATACCCCAAGAATGTTTTTTTTTAAATCTGCCCTATACCCAGAGCAAGGAGATCCCAAAGCGGATTTGAGCTGAATCTCAACAGCACAATCTATGGCACCAACTATCAATCGCCACATATGATCAGGAATAAGCAATGACACGCACCCCTGGGCATTCTGATAGGAATGCTGAGGAGGAAGCACAAGGTGAACACTGAAACTGAACATTGATGATGAAAGGACACCACTGGTGGAGGTTGGTGAGGGGGGCATCTGATGTGGGGCAGGGTGTAGCGTGCTTTGTGCCACCCCTGAACTGCATGTTGATGGATCTTTAGTTGGCTGGCTTTAACACCGAAACTACCACAGCCTGCACTGAAGAGTTACTTGCCACAGACAAAGCAGTGGGAGAAGGTACCATTGGGTACGGTAGCATAGTGGTAATGTAACTGGGCTAGTAATCCAAAGACGCGAGTAAAATCCCACCACGGCCGCTGGGGAATTTAAATTCAGTTAATTAAATAAAACAGGAATAAAAAGCTAGTATCAGTAATGGTAACTATGAAACTATTGGATTGTCGTAAAAACCCATCTGGTTCACTAACGTCCTTTAGGGAAGGAAATCTGCCGTCCTTACCTGGTCTGGCCTATATGTGACTCCAGACTCTTAACTGCCCTCTGAATCACAATAATAAGAATAAAACCGGACGGATCACCCGGCATCAACCTTGGCACCGGCTACGGAAGCGGCACACACCAGCCCAGTCGACCGTGCAAAGTCCTCCTCACCAACATCTGGGGACTTGTGCCAAAATTGGGAGAGCTATCAAGCAACAGCTAGTCAAGCAACAGCCTGGCATAGTCATACTCAGAATCATACCTTTCAGCCAATGTCCCACCAGCAGGACAGATCCACCAGGGGTGGCGGCACAGTGGTATACAGTCGGGAGGGAGTGGCCCTGGGAGGCCTCAACATTGACTCCGGACCCCATGAAGTCTCATGGCTTCAGGTCAAACATGGGCAAGGAAACCTCCTGCTGATTACCACCTACCGCCCTCCCTCAGCTGATGAATCAGTACTCCTCCATGTTGAACACCTCTTGGAAGAAGCACAGAGTAGCAAGGGCACAGAATGTACTCTGGGTGGGGGACTTCAATTTCCATCACCAAGAGTGGCTCGGTAGCACCACTACTGACCGAGCTGGCCGAGTCCTGAAGGACATAACTGCCAGTCTGGGCCTGCGACAGGTGGTGAGAGAACCAACACGAGGGAAAAACCTACTTGAGCTCGTCCTCACCAATCTACTTGCCACAGATGCATCTGTCCATGACAGCATTGTTAGCAGCAACCACCACAGTCACTGTAGAGACGAAGTCCCGTCTTCACATTGAGGACACCCTCCATCGTGTTGTGAGGCACTACCACTGTGCTAAATGGGATAGATTCAGAACAGATCTAGCAGCTCAAAACTGGGCATCCATGAGGCGCTGTGGGCCATCAGCAGCAGCAGAATTGTATTCCACCACAATCTGTAACCTCATGGCCCAGCATATCCCTCACTCAACCATTACCATCAAGCCAGGGGACCAACCCTGGTTCAATAAGGAGTGTAGAAGAGCATGCCAGGAGCAGCACCAGGCGTAGCTAAAATCATAGAGTCATACAGCACAAAAAGAGGCCCTTCGGCCCATCGTGTCCGCGCCGGCCATCAAGCCCTGCCTAGTCTAATCCCATTTTCCAGCACTTGGTCCGTAGCCTTGTATGCTATGGTGTTTCAAGTGCTCATCTAAATGCTTCTTGAATGTTGTGAGTGTTCCTGCCTCTACCACCCTTTCAGGCAGTGAGTTCCAGATTCCAACCACCCTCTGGGTGAAAAAGTTTTTCCTCAAATCCCCTCTAAACCGCCTGCCCCTTACCTTGAAACTGTGCTCCCTGGTTATTGACCCCTCTACTAAGGGGAAAAGTTCCTTTCTATCTACCCTATCTATGCCCCTCATAATTTTGTACACCTCAATCAGGTCCCCCCTCAGCCTTCTCTGCTCTAAGGAAAACAACTCCAGCCTGTCCAGTCTCTCTTCATAGCTGAAGCGCTCCAGCCCAGGTAACATCCTGGTGAATCTCCTCTGCACCCTCTCCAATGCAATCACATCCTTCCTATAGTGTGGCGACCAGAACTGCACAGTATTCCAGCTGTGGCCTAACTAGCGTTTTGTACAGCTCCATCATAATCTCTTTAACCACCTTATCTACCTGTCCTGCTGCCTTCAGGGATCTATGTACATGCACACCAAGGTCCCTCTGATCCTCTGTCCTTCCTAGGGTCCTACCATTCATCGTGTATTCCCTTGCCTTGTTAGTCCTCCCAAAATGCATCACCTCACACTTTTCAGGGTTAAATTCCATTTGCCACTGTTCTGCCCATCTAACCAATCCGTCTATATCGTCCTGTAGCCTGAAGCTTCCCTCCTCGCTATTTACCACTCTACCAATTTGTGTCATCTGTGAACTTACTGATCATACCTCCTACATTCATATCTAAATCATTAATGTACACTACAAACAGCAAGGGACCCAGCACCGATCCTTGCGGTAAACCACTGGACACAGGCTTCCAGTCACAAAAACAACCTTCGACCATCACCCTCTGCCTCCTGCCACTAAGCCAATTTTGGATCCAATATGCCAAATTGCCCTGGATCCCATGAGCTCTTACCTTCTTGACCAGTCTCCCATGCGGGACTTTGTCAAAAGCCTTACTGAAGTCCATGTAGACTACATCGACTGCACTACCCTCATCCACACACCTAGTCACCCCCTCGAAAAATTCAATCAAATTGGTTGGACATGATCTCCCCCTGACGAAGCCATGATGACTATCCTTGATTAATCCTTGCCTCTCCAAGTGGAGAATAATTCTGTCCCTCAGAATTTTTTCCAATAATTTCCCTACCACTGATGATAGGCTCACTGGCCTGTAATTCCCTGGTTTATCCCTACTACCCTTCTTGAATAATGGTACTACGTTAGCTGTTCTCCAGTCCTCTGGCACCTCCCCTGTGGCCAGAGAGGTTCTGTAAATTTGTGTCAGAGCCCCTGCAATCTCCTCCCTTGCCTCACACAGGAGCCTGGGATACATCTCGTCTGGGCCTGGGGATTGATCCACCTACATCTTCCGGCTCTACACACAGATTGCCACTTTGGTCCCTAATGGGCCCTACTCCTTCCCTGGTTATCCTCTTGCCCTTAATATACTTATAAAACACCTTGGGATTTTCCTTTATTTTGCCCGCCAGTGTTTTTTCATGCCCCCTCTTCGCTCTCCTAATTTCTTTTTTAAGTACCCCCCTGCACTTTCTATACTCCTCTAGGGCTTCCACTGTTTTTAGTCCTTTGTATCTGCCAAAAGCCTCCCCTTTTTTTCCTAATCCATTCTTGTATATCCCTTGACATCCAGGGTTCCCTGGGCTTGTTGGTCCCACCCTTGACCTTTACGGGACATGCTGGTGTTGTACTCTCTCCATTTCCTTTCTGAAAGTACTCCCACTGCTCTGATGTGGATTTTCCAACAAGTAGCTGATCCCAGTCCACTTTGGCCAGATCCTGCCTTATCATATTAAAATCGGCCTTCCCCCAATTTAGAACCTTTATTTCCGGTCCATCTTTGTCCTTTTCCATGACTACCTTAAATCTCACCGAATTATGGTCACGGTCACCAAAATGCTCTCCTACTGACACTTCAACCACTTGCCCGGCTACATTCCCTAGAATTAGGTCCAGTACCGCCCCCTCTCTTGTAGGACTTTCTACATGCTGACTCAAAAAGCTCTCCTGGATGCACTTGAAGAATTCCGCACCCTCTAAGCCTTTCACACTCATCCCAGTTAATATTGGGGAAGTTGAAATCCCCTCCTATTATTTCTACACTTCTGAGATTTGCCTACATATCTGTTCCTCTATCTCCTCTAAAAATGAGGTGCCAACCTGGGGAAGCTGCAACACAGGACTACATGCATGCTAAAAAGCGGAAGCAGCATGCTATAGACAGGGCTAAGCGATCCCACAATCAACGGATCAGATCAAAGCTCTGCAGTTCTGCCACACCCAGTCGTGAATGGTGGTGGACCATTAAACAACTAACTGGAGGAGGAGGCTCCATGAATATCCCCATCCTCAATGATGGTGGAGCCCTGCATGTGAGTGCAAAGACAAGGCTGAAGCGTTTGCAACCATCTTCAGCCAGAAGTGCCAAGTGGATGATCCATAGCGGCCTCCTCCTAAGGTCCCCACCATCACAGAGGCTATGGGCCCCGACAACATCCCGACTGTCGTGCTGAAGACTTGTGCTCCAGAACTAGCCGTGCCTCTAGCCAAGCTGTTCCAGTACAGCTACAACACTGGCATCTATCTGACAATGTGGAAAACTGCCCAGGTATGTCCTATCCACAAAAAGCAGGACAAATCCAATCCGGCCAATTACCGGCCCATCAGTCTACTCTCAATCATCAGCAAAGTGATGGAAGGTGTCATCGACAGTGCTATCAAGCAGCACTTACTCACCAATAACCTGCTCACTGATGCCCAGTTTGGATTCCACCAAGACCACTCGGCTCCCAACCTCATTACAGCCTTGGTCCAAACATGGACAAAGGAGCTGAATTCCAGAGGTGAGGTGAGAGTGACTGCCCTTGACATCAAGGCAGCATTTGACCGAGTCTGGCATCAAGGAGCCCTAGTAAAACTGAAGTCAATGGGAATCGGGGGGAAAACTCTTCCATTGTGCTAGGTATGACTCCAGCCAGTGAAGATGGTTGTGGTGGTTGAAGGTCAATCATCATAGCCCCAGGACATCACTGCAGGAGTTCCTCAGGGCAGTGACCTAGGCCCAACCATCTTCAGCTGCTTCATCAATGACCTTCCCTCCAACATAAGGTCAGAAATGGGGATGTTCGCTGATGACTGCACAGTGTTCAGTGCCATTCACAACTGCTCCGATAATGAAGCAGTCCATGCCCGCATGCAACAAGACCTGGACGACGTTCAGGCTTGGGCTGATAAGTGGCACTTAACATTCGCGCCACACAAGTGCCAGGCAATGACTATCTCCAACAAGCAAGAGTCTCACCACCGCCCCTTGACATTCAACGGCATTACCATCACCGAATCCCCCACCATCAACATCCTGGGGGTCACCATTGACCAGAAACTTAACTGGACCAGCCACATAAATACCGTGGCAACAAGAGCAGGTCAGAGGCTAGGTATTCTGCGGCGAGTATCTCACCTCCTGACTCCCCAAAGCCTTTCCACCATCTACAAGGCACAAGTAAGGAGTGTGATGGAATACTCTCCACTTGCCTGGATGAGTGCAGCTCCAACAACATTCAAGAAGCTCGACACCATCCAGGACAAAGCAGCCCGCTTGATTGGCACCCCATCCACCACCTTAAACATTCACTCCCTCCACCACCGGCGTACCGTGGCTGCAGTGTGTACCATCTACAAGATGCACTGCAGCAACTCGTCAAGGCTCCTTCGGCAGCACCTCCCAAACCCGCGACCTCTACCACCTAGAACGACAAGGGCAACAGGCGCATTGGAACACCACCACCTCCAAGTTCCCCTCCAAGTCACACACCATCCTGACTTGGAAGTATATCGCAGTTCCTTCATTGTCGTTGGGTCAAAATCCTGGAACTCCCTCCCTAACAGCACTATGGGAGTCCCTTCACCACACGGACTGCAGCGGTTCAAGAAGGCGGCTCACCACCACCTTCTCAAGGGCAACTAGGGATGGGCAATAAATGCTGGCCTTGCTAGCAATGCCCAGTTTCCATGAACGAATAAAAAAAAAAATGCAGATGGTGAGGAAGAGGTTGCAGTTGGGCTGTGAATCTGGCAGCTAATTGCCCAGTGTAAGTGCTTGGGGGGTGATCATCTCGCCCTTTGCTGAAGTGAGTTCAAGAAGGCGGCTCACCACCACCTTCTCAAGGGCAATTAGGGATGGGTAATAAATGCTGGCCTTGCCAGAGACGCCCACATCCCATAAACGAATAAAAAAGTCTGAGCCTCGTGCAGTCCAACTCCAGGTCTGCACTGACGTGGAGGAGCAATTATCTGCACTGCAGCCTGTCACTGAGGATACAGAAACACCAAAGGCACCTGCAGTTATAGCCTGAGTTACAAAGGTTATAGGCACAGTGTAAGTATCTCTCATAAATGTAGTGTCAGT
Source organism: Squalus acanthias (assembly GCA_030390025.1). Taxonomy (NCBI): domain Eukaryota; kingdom Metazoa; phylum Chordata; class Chondrichthyes; order Squaliformes; family Squalidae; genus Squalus; species Squalus acanthias. Next base: position 40,728,605 of record CM059433.1, on the reverse strand, counting down.
CGTGGCTTTGTGGTAGCACTCTCTCATCTGAGTGAGAAGGTTCTGGGTTCGAGCCCCACTCCAGGACTTGAGCACAAAATCCAGGCTGACACTCCCAGTGCAGTACTGAGGGAGTGCTGTGCTGTCGGAGGTGCCTTCTTGGGTGGATGTTAAACCAAGGCCTCATCTGCCCTCTTGGGTGGATGTAAAAGATCCCATGGCACTATTTCAAAGAGAAGACGAGTTCTCCCCAGGGTCCTGGCTAATATTTAGCCCTCAACCAACATCACTTCAAAAAGACATTATCACATCACTGTTTGTGGGAGCTTGCTGTGTGCAAATCGGCTGCTGCGTTTCCTGCATTACAACAGTAACTACGCTTCAAAAGTACTTCATTGGCTGTAAAGCACTTTGGGACGTTCTGGAAAGACACTGTATAAATGCAAGTCTTTTCTGAATAAACAATCGCACTACCGTTACAGATGTTTATGGGTACTCTGAAGCCCTGGGGAGGAGTGATAGCAGGGCTTCAAGTCTCGGAGAATGGTTGTGGCCAAACATGTGGGAGGGATTTCGAGACCGCTGTCCATACATAGTAATTACAGCACAGAAACAGGCCATTCGGCCCAACAGGTCCATGCCGGTGTTTATACTCCACTCGAGCCTCTTCCCACCTCACTTCATCTCGCCCTATCAGCGTATCCTTCTGTTCCTTTCTCCCTCATTTACTTCCCCAGCTACCCCTTAAATGCATCTATGCTATTTGCCTCAACTACTCCATGTGATAGTGAGTTCCACATTCTCACCACTCTCTGGGTAAAGAAGTTCCTTCTGAATTCCCTATTGGATTTATTAGTGCCTATCTTACATTCGAGGCCTCTAGTTTTGGTCTCCCGCACAAGTGGAAACATCCTCTCTACGTTTACCCGATTGAACCCCTTCATAATCTTGTCCTCTATCAGGTCACCTCTCAGTCATCTCTCTTCTACAGAAAAGAGCCCCAGCCTGTTCAGTCTTTCCTGATAGTTATAACTTTTCAGTTCTTGTAACATCCCTGTAAATCTTTTTTGCACCTTCTCCAATAGCTCTATCATTTTATGTAATATGGAGACCAGAACAGTGCACAGTACTCCAAGTGTGGTATATACCACTACACCCATGTTCTGACAAAAATAAACTGCTGTGGATTATCCACCCACTGTTGTGCTAATTGGTACAAATGATCCCGTTCGTTCAACTCAATGATTGCAGGGTTTGGCATTGAGCAAAATATTTATTTGCCCATTAGATTGTGCAGCTATGAAATGCTGCACGAGTTGATCAGCAATGACCTTAGCCAGCAAAGAAAACAGCTCCCCGCCACTAACTTTTGGCTGGTTAGCTGCTATTTGGAGGTTCGGCAGACTGAGCAATACACTCAGTGTTACTCGCAGCGCCTATATCGCCACAGTTGGCCAACAGCTAACTCCAGCCCTGGAGCGATCACAAACCCAAACCAAGCAGGCAACGCAGGCAAACACCGAGCACTGGGGGCTCGCCTGCCGGCTAACCCAGAAACTTACATTAAAAAAAAATCGCCGATTCTAGAAAGCACCCCAAGAAGTGATTTCACCACAACTGGTGCTTACGGTACAAAACACAAACAAGCACGGATTGCGAGCTTACCTGGAGGGTGAGAAAGCCCAGGCCCCGAACATGACAAGAGAGCGACTGCATTTCCCAGGCAATGGAGGAGCTGGGGGGCTACAGCAGGGAGCCTCGCTGCAACATTGTATCGGATAATGTATCGGATGTGTAGCAGCCAAAACGAAGCCGCTGTAGCAACTTGCAACCGCTGCTCGCAGCCCCGCACAGGCCTGTGCCCTGGCACCAGTTTACGGCTGTGTTTCTCTCACAGCCTGCCTTCAACAACACAAAAAAACCACTGGATACAGAAAAAGAAAATGACTTACATATTCCGGGGCGTGCTCCTTTTTAAAGGCTCCAGTTCTTTTGTTTATTTTATATTTATTTTGTTAATGCATAATTGAAGCTTTTTCCCAATGAAAAAACAACACACAGGAATGGCTGCAAGAATTGCACTGAGCACCCGCTCCCAGCCCCGCCGCATTGTTGGAGCCGCTCTCCACACAGGGCGCAGGGGCATTGTGGGAGCCGCCCGCCCCCTGCCGGCCGCACCGCCCGCCAGCAGCCTCACCCCAACACAGCGCACCGCCTGCCAGCAGCCTCACCCCAACACAGCGCACCGCCTGCCAGCAGCCTCACCCCAACACAGCGCACCGCCCGCCAGCAGCCTCACCCCAACACAGCGCACCGCCCGCCAGGAGCCTCACCCCAACACAGCACACCGCCCGCCAGCAGCCTCACCCCAACACAGCGCACCGCCCGCCAGCCTCACCCCAACACAGCGCACCGCCCGCCAGCAGCCTCACCCCAACACAGCGCACCGCCCGCCAGCAGCCTCACCCCAACACAGCACACCGCCCGCCAGGAGCCTCACCCCAACACAGCGCACCGCCCGCCAGCAGCCTCACCCCAACACAGCGCACCGCCCGCCAGCAGCCTCACCCCAACACAGCGCACCGCCCGCCAGCAGCCTCACCCCAACACAGCGCACCGCCCGCCAGCAGCCTCACCCCAACACAGCGCACCGCCCGCCAGCAGCCTCACCCCAACACAGCGCACCGCCCGCCAGCAGCCTCACCCCAACACAGCGCACCGCCCGCCAGCCTCACCCCAACACAGCGCACCGCCCGCCAGCCTCACCCCAACACAGCGCACCGCCCGCCAGCAGCCTCACCCCAACACAGCGCACCGCCCGCCAGCAGCCTCACCCCAACACAGAGCAACGCCCGCCAGCAGCCTCACCCCAACACAGCGCACCGTCCGCCAGCAGCCTCACCCCAACACAGCGCACCGCCCGCCAGGAGCCTCACCATAACACAGCGCACCGCCCGCCAGGAGCCTCACCCCAACACAGCGCACCGCCTGCCAGCCTCACCCCAACACAGCGCACCGCCTGCCAGCCTCACCCCAACACAGCGCACCGTCCGCCAGCAGCCTCACCCCAACACAGCGCACCGCCTGCCAGCAGCCTCACCCCAACACAGCGCACCGCCCGCCAGGAGCCTCACCCCAACACAGCGCACCGCCCGCCAGGAGCCTCACCCCAACACAGCGCACTGCCCGCCAGCCTCACCCCAACACAGCGCACTGCCCGCCAGCCTCACCCCAACACAGCGCACCGCCCGCCAGGAGCCTCACCCCAACACAGCGCACCGCCTGCCAGCAGCCTCACCCCAACACAGCGCACCGCCCTCCAGCCTCACCCCAACACAGCACACTGCCCGCCAGCCTCACCCCAACACAGCGCACCGCCTGCCAGCAGCCTCACCCCAACACAGCGCACCGCCTGCCAGCAGCCTCACCCCAACACAGCGCACCGCCCTCCAGCCTCACCCCAACACAGCACACTGCCCGCCAGCCTCACCCCAACACAGCGCACCGCCCGCCAGCAGCCTCACCCCAACACAGCGCACCGCCCGCCAGCAGCCTCACCCCAACACAGCGCACCGCCCGCCAGCAGCCTCACCCCAACACAGCGCACCGCCCGCCAGCAGCCTCACCCCAACACAGCGCACCGCCTGCCAGCAGCCTCACCCCAACACAGCGCACCGCCCGCCAGCAGCCTCACCCCAACACAGCGCACCGCCCGCCAGCAGCCTCACCCCAACACAGCGCACTGCCCGCCAGCAGCCTCACCCCAACACAGCGCACTGCCAACCCGTCCCCTGCCAGTCGCACTGCCCACCAGCAGCCACACCCTATCACAGTGCGTGGCCCGCCTGCCCTCTGCCAGTCGCACTGCCCGCCAGCAGCCTCACCCTAACACAGTGCACGGCCCATAGAAACATAGAAATATAGAAAAATAGGAGCAGGAGTAGACCATTTGGCCCTTCAATGATCATGGCTGATCCTCTATCTCAATACCATATTCCCGCTCTCTCCCCATACCCCTTGATGCCTTTTGTGTCTAGAAATATCTATCTCCTTCTTAAATATATTCAGTGACTTGGCCTCCACAGCCTTCTGTGGTAGAGAATTCCACAGTTTCACCATACTCTGAGTGAAGAAATTTCTCCTCATCTCAGTTCTACCCCGTATCCTGAGACTGTGATCCCTCATTCTAGACCCCCCCAGCCAGGGGAAACATCCTCCCTGCATCCAGTCTGTCTAGCCCTGTCAGAATTTTATACGTTTCAATGAGATCCCCTCTCATTCTTCTAAACTCTAGTGAATACAGGCCTAGTCGACCCAATCTCTCCTCACACGACAGTCCTGCCATCCCAGGAATCAGTCTGGTGAACCTTTGCTGCACTCCCTCTATGGTAAGTATATCCTTTCTTAGGTAAGGAGACCAAATTGCACACAGTACTCCAGGTGTGGTCTCACCAAGGCCCTGTATAACTGTAGTAAGACATTCTTGCTCCTGTACTCAAATCCTCTTGCAATGAAGGCCAACATACCATTTGCCTTCCTAACTGCTTGCTGCACCTGCATGTTTGCTCTCAGTGACTGGTGTACAAAGACACCCAGGTCCCTTTGTACATCAACATTTCCCAATCTATCACCATTTAAATAATACTCTGCCTTTCTGTTTTTCCTACCGAAGTGGATAACTTCACATTTATCCATGTTATACTGCATCTGCCATGTATTTGTCCACTCACTCAACTTGTCTAAATCACCTTGAAGCCTCTTTGCATCCTCCTCACAACTCACAATCCCACCTAGTTTCGTGTCGTCAGCAAACTTGGAAATATTACATTTGGTTCCCTCATCCAAATCATTGATATGTATTGGCCCAAAAATTAGTGAGTGAGCCTTCGTGCGAGGGTAAGGCCTTCCTGCGATCTCTCACTGCGCGCTGGCTTTTTCAGTCCAAGCTCGCACGAACTTGATGTTCTGGACAGCAGCTGTGCAGGGCTTTCGTATCCCACAGGCGTGCGAGCTGTGGGATCACGTGACTCAGTTAGAGCCAATGGCAGCACACCATCTTTCATTCATAGCTTTCACAGCACGGCTGTGAAAGCTATGAATACTATACCCCCCCAAAAGAACAGCTAAACCTCAATTAAATTTTAAAAAAACCATCACATTAATAAAATAAGTTTAGTTAAATAAATTAACCATTTTAAACAAAAAATTTAATTTTTGAAAAAATTTAAAATCTTTTAAAAAGTTATAAAAATAAACTTACCTGTCTTTAAAGTCTCTAAAAAAGATATACCTGTTAAAAAAAATTCGAAATAATACTTAATTAAGTACTTACCTTGTTAAAAGAGGGTCTTACACCTCCTTTCTTTTTGTCTAAAATCTTCCATGCTTACCTGCGCGTCCAAAGCACTAAGTGCACTGTATGCGCGCAGCCTGTAGCGCGCACGCGGTTCACCTAGGAACCGCCCCCTTTTGAATTCACCAAGTGCCGGTTTTCAGCGCATGCGCAGTGCATGCAGAAAACCGGCAATTGGAGACAGAATACGCGAGAGTACACAGTGCGTACTCTCGCGTAGCGGCACTAATTTTTGGGCCATTGTGAATAGCTGGGGCCCAAGCACTGATCCCTGCGGTACCCCACTAGTCACTGCCTGCCACCCCGAAAAAAAACATTGATTCCTACTCTCTGTTTCCTGTCTATTAACCAATTTTCAATCCCTGCCAGTATATTACCCCAAACCCATGTGCTTTAATTTTGCACACTAACCTCTTATGTGGAACTTTATCAAAGACCTTCTGAAAATCCAAATACACCACATCCACTGGTTCTCCCTTATCTATCCTACCAGTTACATCCTCAAAAAACTCCAGTAGGTTTGTCAAACACGATTTCCCTTTCATAAATCCATGTTGACTTTGTCTAATCCCATTGATATTTTTTAAGTGTCCTGTTATCACATCCTTTATAATAGACTCTAGCATTTTCCCTACTACTGATGTAGTTCCCTGTTTTCTCTCCCTCCTTTTTTAAATAGTGGGGTTACATTTGCCACCCTCCAATCTGCAGGAACTGTTCCATAATCTATAGAATTTTGGAAGATGACAACCAATGCATCCACACTTCCATGGCTACCTCTTTTAGTACTCTGGGATGCAGATTATCAGGCCCTGGGGATTTATCGGCTTTCAGTCCCATTAATTTCTCCAGCACTATTTTTTTACTAATACTAATTTCCTTTAATTCCTCCTCCTCACTTGACCCTTGATTCCCTAGCATTTCTGGGAAGTTATTTGTGTCCTCTTCCATGAAGACAGAACCAAAGTATTTGTTTAATTGCTCTGCCATTTCCTTGTTCCCCATTATAAATTCTCTCGTTTCTGACTGTAAGGGACCTACATTTGTCTTCACTAATCTTTTTCTTTTTACATACTTGTAGAATCTTATACAGTCTGCTTTTATGTTCCTTGCAAGTTTACTCTCAAACTCTATTTTTCCTCTCTTAATCAATCTCTTGGTCCTTTTTTGCTGAAATTTAAACTGCTCCCAATCCTCAGGCTTGCTACTTTTTCTGACAACTTTATATGACTCCTCTTTGGATCTAATACTATCCTTAATTTCTTTTGTTAGCCATGGTTGGGCTGCTTTTCCTTTTGTATTTTTGTGCCAGAAAGGAATGTATAACTGTTGCAATTCATGCATTCGTTCCTTAAACGTTAGCCATTGCCTATCCACCGTCATGCCTTTTAATGAAGCTCCCCTATCTCTCATAGCCAACTCACTCCTCATACCTTCGTAGTTTCCTTTGTTTAGATATAGGACCCAAGTTTCGGGTTGGACTTCTTCACTTTCCATCTTAATGAAGAATTCTATTATGTTATGGTCACTCTTCCCTAAAGGTACCCGCACAACAAGATTATTAATTAATCTAGGATAGCCTGTTCCCTAGTTGGCTCCACAACGTACTGGTCTAAAAAACCATCTCGTACACACTCCAGGAATTCATCCTCCACAGTATTATTGCTAATTAGGTTTGGCCAGTCTATATGTAGATTAAAGTCACCCATGATTACTGTAATTCCCTTGTTACATGCCCGCCTGCCCCTGTTGTCCGCACTGCCCGCAAGCAGGCTCACCCTAACTCACAGTGCACTGCACGCCTGTCCCCTTCTGGCCGCACTGCCTGCCAGCAGCCTCACCCTAACACACAGCGCATGGCCCACCTGCCCCTGTTGGCCGCACTGCCTGCCAGCAGCCTCACCCTAACACAGTGCACTGCTCGCCAGCAGCCTCACCCTAAAGCAACACACAGCCCGCCCGTCCCCTTCTGGCCACACTGCCCGCCAGCAGCCTCACCCTAACACAGCGCACTGCCCGCCCGTCCCCTGCTGGCCGCACTGCCCGCCAGCAGCCTCACCCTAATACAGTGCACTGCCCACCAGCAACCTCACCCTAACACAATGTACTGCCTCCCAGCAGCCTCACCCCAACACAGCGCACTGCCCGCCCGTCCCCTGCCAGTCGCACTGCCCACCAGCCGCCTCACCCGAACACAGCGCACTGCCCGCCCGTCCCCTGCCAGTCGCACTGCCCACCAGCAGCCTCACCCTAACACAGCGCATGGCCCGCCCGTCCCCTGCCAGTCGCACTGCCCACCAGCAGCCTCACCCTAACACAGCGCACGGCCCGCCCGTCCCCTGCCAGTCGCACTGCCCACCAGCAGCCTCACCCTAACACAGCGCACTGCCCGCCCGTCCCCTGCCAGTCGCACTGCCCACCAGCAGCCTCACCCTAACTCACAGCACACTGTCTGCCCGTCCCCTGCCAGTCGCACTGCCCGCCAGCAGCCTCACCCTAACACAGCGCACTGCCCGCCCGTCCCCTGCCAGTCGCACTGCCCGCCTGCTGCCTCACCCTAACACAGCACACTGCCCGCCCTTTACATGCAGAAGGTTGGGACCGATACGCAAACTGATAGACAAGCTTAACAGTCAGGGCTGTCAGTAGAACAAAAGAAAGAGTTGCATTTATATAGTACCTTTCACAACCTCAGGACATCCCAAAGCGCTTTACAACCAATTAAGTATTTTTTGAATTATTGTTGTAATGTCGGAAATGCGGCACCTAATTTGCACACAGTAAGGTCCCACTAACAGCAATGCGATAATTACCAAATAATCTGTTTCAGTAGTGTTGGTTGAGAGATAATATTAGCTCAGGGAACCAGGGAGAACTCTCCTGCTGTTCTTTGAAATGGTGCCATGGGATCTTTTACATCCACCTAAGGCTGCAGATGGAGGCCTCGGTTTAACGTCTCATCAGAAAGCCGGCACCTCTGACAGTGCAGCACTCCCTCAGTATTGCACTGGGAGGGTCAGCCTAGATTATGGGCTCAAGCCTCTGGAGTGAACCCACAACCTTCTGAACAGAGGAAAGAATGCTACCCACTGAGCCACGGCTGGAACAATACAAAAAAAAGCAAAAATACTACAAATGCTGAAAATCTGAAACAAAAATAGAAAATGCTGAAAGCACAGTAGATCAGTCAGTATGTGTTCTCTCTGTGTAGTTGCTAGCAAGGCCGGCATTTATTGCCCATCCCTAGTTGTCCTGAACTGAGTGGCCTAGCACTGCAGAGGACAGTTAAGAGTCAACCAGATTGGTGTGGGACTGGATTCACAATAAGGCCAGACCAGGTAAGGACAGCAAGTTTCCTTCTCTAAAGGACATTAGTGAACCAGTTGGGTTTTTGCAACAATCCGACAGCTTCATGATCACTTTTACTGATTCCAGCTTTTTATAAATTGAGTGGGTCAATAACTAGAGGTCATAGATTCAAAATCATTGGAAGAAGATCCAGAGGGGAGATGAGGATAAATATTTTCACTCAGAGGGTTGGCGGGATCTGGAACGCTCTATCTGAAAAGGTGGTGGATGCAGATTCCATAAATAATTTTAAAAGGGAGTTGGACAGGTACTTGAGGTTGAGAAACTTACAGGGTTACGGACAAAAAGTGGGGTTGTGGGACTAAGCACGACTGCTCTTTCAAAGAGCCAGCACAGGCATGACTGGCCGAATGGCCTCCTTCTGTGCTGTAAGTTTCTATGATTCTATGAATCTATGAATCTATGAATTCAAATACTCAAATTGCCACAGTGGATCCTCTAGTCCACTAACATAACACTACACTAACGTACCTATTTAACATTTCAATTGTGAATCCTTCTTCAAAAACATTAAGAACATACATTTGTCTCATTGCTGTATGTGAGAGCTTTCTGTGCGCAAATTGGCTGCTACATTTACTACATTACAACAGTGACTACACTTCAAAAATACTTCAATGTTTGTAAAGCACTTTGGGACGTCCTGAGATTATGGAAGACACTAGATAAATGCAAGTCCTTTCCTTTAATTTGTGGCTGTTAATTCGTCAGTGTTGCCAAGCTCCAGAAACGATTTGCTGTGAAATTATTAGGGCAAGATGGAAACAAACCACAAGCACTCTACTGTCATCCTCAGCCCCTCAGTCCGTCACCCCTCCCCGCCCTCCCCCAACACTGTTCAGTATTAGGTCAGAGGTGTTTTGACATCCTTTACTGAGTAACACCACTGCAAACTGTCCAGAAAATGCAGTTATAACACAAGGCACAGCAAAGGAACAAACTGTGGATGGCATTAGATAGTACTGCGATTATTGAATCATATTGTGGAAATGGTACGACTGAAAATAAACAACAACGACAATTTGTATTTATATAGCGTCTTTAACGTAGTAAAACATTCCAATTGAATGTGGCTGTAGCGAATGTGTGTGCTATATGAAACAAGTGAAACTAAAAAACAATCTAAAAATATAATCTAAGCACTCTTGTGATGTATTCTCTGAATTGATTAATACAGTTTCATTCAGTAGCTTTTGATTATGATGAATTCTAGCTATCTTAAACAGGCTTCTGTTAATTCTTTGAATTGGTATTAGGATAATTGATCACTACTTTTATATTTTCCTTTGAATAAATTATCCATTGCAACCATTGCCATTCAGATGTTTTAGGCTGATGTTGGTTGATCGTTATCCTCTTTCTGATTTCCCCTGCTTCACAGTGCTAAAATTCTTATGGTTTTAAGTATATCACCTCCAGGTCATGCACCATCCTGATTTGCATTTATATCGCCATTCCTTCATGGTCGCTGGGTCACTTCCAGGCACTCCTTACATAACATCATGTGGTGGCACCATCAACACGCAGACTGCAGTGATTCATGGAGAAAGCCCACCACCAGCTTCTCAAGGGCATCTAGGGTTGGGCAATAAATGCTGGCCTTGCCAACGACGCCCACTTCCCGGGAACAAATTAAAAGGATTTTTGTTGTGGCAAGCAGTGTAAAATGACATCGGGTTTAGGGGTAAAAGGCCAATTCTGTTTGAATAGTCACTGAAGACAAAAATATGATGGCCCAAAAATTCGGCCGAATACGGGAGAGTACGCACTGCGTACTCACCCATATTCGGTCCCGAAGTGCCGGTTTCCTGCATGCACTGAGCATGCGCGGGAAACCGGCACTTCCGGTATGGCGAAGGGGGCGGTTCCTAGGTGAACCGCGTGCGCACTAGAGGCTGTGCGCACGCAGCACACTTAGGTTTTTTTTCAGGTTTCAACGCGAGGGTAAGTATGGAAGATTTTACACAAGTAAAAAGGAGGCGTAAGACCCCTTTTGAACAAGGTAAGTAGTTAATTAAGTATAATTTTAAATTTTTTTCAACAGATTTATCTTTTTTAGAGACTTTAAAGAAAGGTAAGTTTATTTTTATAACTTTTAAAAAGAATTTAAATTTTTTCAAAAATTTAAATTTTTGTTTAAAGTGGTTAATTTATTTAACTATAGTTATTTTATTAATGTGATGGTTTTTAAAAAAAATTTATTTGAGGTTTAGCTGTTCTTTTGGGGGCGATTTGTATTCATAGATTTGACAGGTCTCCTGTCAAATCTATGAATGAAAGATGGTCTGCTGCCACTGGCTCTCCATGGCCCACGTGATCCCAGGAGTCGCATCGCACTAACTGCACCCTGGGACACGCAAGCACTGCGCGCCGGCACCAGGGAGAGGCCCAGGACCCGAAGTTCCTGTGCGCCCGAAACACAATGGCAGGCGCGGTAGGTAAGAGCGCGCGTGATCCTTACCCCCGCGGCAAGCTGGCCACCCGAATTTCTAGGCCAATGTTACTTATACAATGTTTATCTGCAACAATGAAACTAATAGCCTGGATAGCTCTGTCAGTAGAACATCAGACTTTTAATCTGAGGGTCCAGGGTTCAGGTCACTGTTCAGGGTTTGGCTTGAGTGGAGATAAATGCTGGCATGGACTGGTTGGGCTGAATGGCCTGTTTCTGTGCTGTATATTCTATGTAATAGCACAAATCACACTTGGATGGAGGTTATGGATTCCATTGAATGCTGACCTCTAGTAGGTCTTCATGCAGGGACATGGTTTAGTTATTTAGAAAAGTTTTGGACAACTTACTTTGAATTTTCTCAACATTTTCATTATCCACTGCCAGTGCTGTGTTGCGGGTCATAGGAACATAGGAACAGGAGTAGGCCATTCAGCCCCTCGACCCTGTTCTGCCATTCAATGAGATCATGGCTGATCTGCAACCTAACACCCTATACCCGCCTTTGCCCCATTGCCCTTGATACCTTTGGTTAACAATAATCTATCAATCTCAGATTTAAAATTAACAATTGATCGAGCATCAATTGCCATTTGCGAAAGAGAGTTCCAAACTCCTACCACCCTTTGTCATAGAGTCATAGAGTCATAACGGCACAGAAGGAGGCCATTCGGCCCATCGAGTCCATGCCGGCTCTCGTAGAGCAATCCAGTCAGTCCCATTCCCCCGCTCTGTCCCCGTAGCCCTGCAAGTTTATTTCCCTCAAGTGCCTATCCAGTCTCCCCTTGAAAACATTGAGTGTCTCCGCTTCCACCACTTCCGTCGGCAGCGAGTTCCAGGTCCTCACCACTCGCTGCATAAAAAAGTTTTTCCTCACATCCCCCCCGTATCTCTTGCCCAAAACCTTAAATCTGTGTCCCCTAGTCCTTGTACCATCAACTAGTGGGAACAGCCTTTCCCTGTCTAGCCTATCCAAACCCGTCATAATCTTGTACACCTCTATCAAATCACCCCTCAACCTCCTTTGCTCTAATGAAAACAAATCCAGCTTCTCCAACCTGTCCTTGTAGCTAAGATCCCCCATCCCCGGAACCATTCTGGTAAATCTCCTCTGCACCCTCTCAAGTGCCTTCACATCCTTCTGAAAGTGTGGTGACCAGAACTGGATGCAATACGCCAGTTGTGGCCTAACCAGCGCTTTATAAAGGTTCAGCATAACTTCTCTACTTTTGTACTCAATACCTCTATTTATGAACCCCAAGATTCCATATGCTTTGCTAACCAGTCTCTCAATATGTCCCGCCACCTTCAGGGACCTATGCACATTAACTCCCACGTCCCTCTGTCCCTGCACACTCTTTAAAACTGTACCATTAATTGTATATTGCCTCTCCCTTTCCTTCTGCCAAAATGCATCACCTCACACTTCTCTGTATTAAATTACATCTGCCACTTGTCTGCCCATTCTACTAGCCTTTCTATGTCCTGTTGCAGTCGATTGATATCATCATCACTGTTTGCCACACCCCCAAGTTTGGTGTCATCGGCAAATTTAGAAATTCTACTCTGTATTCCAATATCCAGGTCAGTAACATATATCAGAAAAAGCAGTGGCCCCAGCACTGACCCTTGGTGAACACCACTATCTACCATTCTCCAGTCTGAAAAACAGCAATTTACCTCAACTTGTTGTTTTCTGTCCTTAAGCCAATTTCTAATCCAAGCTGCCACTGACCCACCTATTCCATGAGCCTCAATTTTGTTAACCAGCCTTCTATGTGGTACTTTGTCAAACGCCTTCCGAAAATCCATGTAGACAACATCCCTTCATCAATCCTCCCTGTTACTTCATCAAAAAATTCAATTAGATTAGTCAAACACGATCTGCCTTTTACAAATCCGTGTTGGCTCTCCTTAATTAGCTTAAATCTCTCCAAGTGCCCGTTAATTTTTTCCTTGATTATTGTTTCTAAAACTTTATCCACCACTGATGTTAAACTGACCGGCCTGTAGTTACTAGGATTGTCCTTACACCCTTTCTTGAACAATGGTGTCACATTTGCCACTTTCCAATCCTCAGGCACCTCTCCCACATCTAGGGAAGATTGAAAAATTATGGCAAGATCTTCCGCTACCTCCTCCCCCAATTCCCTTAGCAACCTGGGATGCAAGCCATCTGGACCAGGCGACTTATCCACTCTAAGCATACCCAGCCTTTCCAGTACATCCTGTCTATCAATTTTCAACCCTTCCATTGCTTCTACCTTTTCCACTTCTACTGATATTTTGTCAGCATCCACCTCCTTAGTAAACACTGATACAAAGTACTCATTGAGTATTCTAGCCTTGCCCTGCACCTCTAAGCATATATCACCTTCTCTGTCTCTAATAGGCCCAACCCCGCCTCTTACTACCCGCTTACTGTTTACATGCCGGTAGAAGATTTTTGGGTTCCCTTTTATGTTAACCGCCATTCTACTCTCATATTCTCTCTTTGCCATCTTATTTTCATCTTCACATCCCCTCTCAACTTATTGTATTTGGTCTGGTTTTCCTTTGAAGAATTCACCTGACATTCATCATACACCCTCTTTTTTTGTTTCATCATCTTCTCTATCTCCCTCGTCATCCAAGGAGCCCTTGCTTTGGTTCCCTTACCCTTCCCTCTTGTTGGAATGTACCTAGCCTGTACTTGGAACATCTCCTCCTTAAAGATCACCCATTGTTCTGTTACAGTTTTTCCTGTCAATCTTTGGTTCCATTTTACTCTGGCTAGATCCTTTCGCATCCCATTGAAGTTAGCCCTATTACAGTTTAGAAGTTCCATTCGAGATTGTTCCTTGCTCCTCTCCATTGCTAATCTAAATCTTATGATACGATGATCACTCATACCCAAGTGTTCTCCCACAGACACTTGGTCGACCTGGCCCACCTTATTCCCCAGCACCAGATCCAGCAATGCCTCCTTTCTAGTTGGGCCAAGAACATACTGCTCAAGGAAATTCTCCTGAACACATTTCAGAAATTCCTCCCCCTCCTTTCCCTTTACCCTAGCATTATCCCAATTGATATTTGGGTAATTAAAGTCCCCCAATATCACCACTCTATAGCTCTTGCGTATCTCTGCGATTTCCCTGCAGATTTGCTCCTAGAATCATAGAATCATAGAAAGTTACAGCACGGAAGGAGGCCACTTTGGCCCATTGTGTCCACGCCGACCAACAAAGAGCTATCCAGCCTAATCCCACTTCCCAGCTCTTGGTCCGTAGCCCTGCAGGTTACAGCATCCCAAGTGCACATCCAAGTACTTTTTTAATGTGGTTAGGGTTTCTGTCTCTACCAGCCTTTCAGGCAGTGAGTTCCAGACCCCCACAACCCTCTGGGTGAAGACATTTCCCCTCAAATCCCCTCTAAACCTTTCACCAATTACTTTAAATCTGTGCCCCCTGGTTTTTGACCCTTCTGCTAAGGGAAATAGGTCCTTTCTATCCACTTTATCTAGGCCCCTCATAATTTTATACACCTCAATAAGGTCTCCCCTCAGCCTCCTCTGTTCCAAGGAAAACAAACCCAGCCTATCCAGTCTTTCCTCATAGCTAAGATTCTCTCATCCCGGCAACATCCTTGTAAATCTCCACTGTACCCTCTCTAGTGCAATCACATCTTTCCTGTAATGTGGTGACCAGAACTGCACGCAGTACTCTAGCTGAGGCCTAACTAGTGTTTTATACAGTTGAAGCATAACCCCCCTGCTCTTGTATTCTATGCCACGGCTAATAAAGGCAAGCATTCCGTATGCCTTCTTAACCACCTTATCTACTTGGCCTGCTACCTTCAGGGATCTGTGGACATGCACTCCAAGGTCCCTTTGTTCCTCTACACTACTCAGTGTCCTACCATTTAATGTGTATTCCCTTTCCTTGTTAGCCCTCCCCAAATGCATTACCTCACACTTCTCTGGATTGAATTCCATTTGCCGCTGTTCTGCCCACCTGACCAATTTATTGATATCTTCCTGCAGTCTACAGCTTCCTTCTTCAGTATCAACCACACAGCCGATTTTAGTATCATCTGCAAACTTCTTAATCATACCCCCTATATTCAAGTCTAGATCATTGATATATACCACAAAAAGCAAGGGACCTAGTACTGAGCCCTTTGGAAGCCCACTGGAAACAGCCTTCCAGTCACAAAAACACCCATCAACCATTACCCTCTGCTTCCTGCCTCCGAGCCAGTTTTGAATCCAACTTGACACTTTGCCCTGGATCTCATGGGCTTTTAACTTCGTGACCAGTCTGCCATGTGGAACCTTATCAAAAGCCTTGCTAAAGTCCATATACACTACATCAAACGCACTACCCTCATCTACCCTCCTTGTTACCTCCTCAAAAAATTCAATCAAGTTTGTCAGACACGACCTTCCCTTAACAAATCTGTGCTGACTATCCTTGATTAATCCGTGTCTTTCTAAATGAAGATTTATCCTGTCCTTCAGAATTCTTTCCAATAATTTTCCCACTACTGAGGTTAGTCTGACTGGCCTGTAATTACTCGATCTATCCTTTTCTCCCTTTTTAAACAAGGGTACCACATTAGCAGTCCTCCAGTCCTCCGGCACCACCTCTACCACCCTCTCACTATTTGGAGGCCTGTAGAATACCCTCAATAGCGTGATCATACCCTTTTTGCTCCTCAACTCTAACCAAATGGATTCTGTCCTTGTCCCCTCAAGAACATCCTCCCTTTCCAACACTACAATGTCTTCCTAAATCAGCACTGCCACCCCACCTCCCTTTTTTCCTTCCCTATCTTTTTTGAACACCTTGTACCCTTGAATATTAAGTGCCCAGTCCTCACCGTTTTTAAGCCACGTTTCCGTTATTGCCACAACATCATATTGCCACACGGCTAATTGTGCTTGTAGCTCACCAACCTTATTCACCACACTTTGTGTGTTTACGTACATGCATTCTAAACCCATTTTTGAATTTTTCGTAGTCTTTCTTAGTCTGCTCCTATCTAATATGGTAGTACTTCCGCCTCTAGTACTACTTTCTTCTCTAGTACTGTCAACACACTCACTCTTTCATGCACCTTATTCCTCTTTTCTACTCCTATATGCTGGTGCCCATCCCCCTGCAAAGTGTAAGGGGTCACGGTACTGGTGCGAGGTGAGGCCTTCATTGCCTATACTATTGCTTGCTCTGGTCTCCGGCCAGACTTTTGCAATAAGCACCTGTGAGTGGTTCGACCCACTCGCCCTTACGGTTCTGACACCTGGACTTAGATGCAAGGAGCAGTAATGCAGAGAAAAGACTCAAATAGACCCGGTTGAATAGCACGAAATGAATATCTTTATTGCATGGCGTCTAAAATCATGAAATACATGTCATAGGCGCAGATCAAAGAGAGTACAAGTATACACACGTTCATAAAACTTGGTCTATGGAAATGGGGAACACACGACACATCGTAAAAGGGGGAACACATTATACATTAACCTTAGAAAACCACCCTCCCTCAGTATACCTAAACTATGTCTGGATTTGTAGGATCGGAAAACATGCTCACCACTCGGCTCACTTCGGAAATTTAAAGTGAGGCACTCAGCTCGTTTTGCTGCAGCGCCTGACTGTCACGTGGTTGTAAGAGTTTCTGCACCCCACTTGTTTAGTCTCGCTGCCGCGAAAGGTAAGCCAGATTCCCTGATGTCATGAAGTGGTCGATGGATTCAGACCGGATCGTGGAGTAGTCCGTAGAATTCAAAGATGGATTTTCGTGGAATTTCTTCTCGTCTTTCTTCTCGTCTTTCTTCTGGTTGCTCGGGCCTCTGGGTCCGGACACCGTTTACCGACGCTCGGGATGGTGTACCCTGTTACTTGCCCTGTCGAGGCGGCTCGTTCCGATTGAGCTCCACCCAACACTCGAATAACCGACCAGCACGGCGAAAAGTCAAGAGCCAAGAGAGCCCGAGAGGGTCCAGCCTGAGAGAGAGAGAGTCAAGGAAGAGCCCAGGAAGAGAGAGCGATGGACATTTGTTCCCTATAGTTATACTGCTTTGTCAGCCTTATCTCCCGCTCAAATCTAAACGTTTATTCTTTGTGTGATTTTGGCGCCCAAAACTCCCAGCATGGGGCGATTATCTTCTTAACGGGTTTCGGTAACACCTGAAACTGGCCAACTATCCGTTAATACCTTCTCCATTGTTGAGCCAGCCAGGATGTGTATGAATCGTCTCCTCGACTGGTTTTGGGGCCCCCCGAATACTGGCTTAATCACCCGCCAATGTCTCTCTCATTGTTGAGCCGGGGGGGTATTTGTGTATTGATGTGTCTGGATGGGCCCCCGATTGTCCAGTTCAATGATTCTTACTGTGCGTATGAAACGATTCAAGCACTTATATCATTGCTATTGTCCAGGATGCAAACGGGTTGCATCCTGCCTTTTCAATGTGTACCGAGTATGATCCGATCTCATACTGAATGTATATTCGACGCCATCTTGTCTGCCCACTGTGTCTCTGGAAGCTTCTGCCACGATGCGCGGCGGCCATTTTACAGGCTTCTGTGTCCTTTATTATCAGGGCAGCATTTCGTTTAATAAAAATGATCAATTGAACCTGCTTCTCTCATATTATTTTGAATCGCTATAATTGCGAAACTCTACAAAAGCTAGCTTAAACCCTCCCCAACAGCACTAGCAAAACTCCCCACGAGAATATTGGTACCGGCTCTGTTGAGGTGTAACCCGTCCGGCTTGTACAGGTCCCACCTTCCCCAGAAATGGTCCCAATGCCTCAGGAATCTAAAGCCCTCCCTCCTGCACCATCTCTCCAGCCACACATTCATCTGTTCTATCCTCCTATTCCTGTACTCACTAGCACATGGGACCGGGAGTAATCCGGAAATTACTACCTTTGAGGTCCTGCTTTTTAATCTCTTTCCTAGCTCCCTATAGTCTGCCTGCAGGACTTCATCCCTCTTTCTGCCTATGTTGTTGGTACCGATATGGACAACGACCTCTGGCTGTTCACCCTCCCCACTCAGAATGTCCTGCAGCCGCTCAGTGACATCCTTGACCCTGGCACCAGGGAGGCAACATACCATCCTGGAGTCATGTCTACGGCCACAGAAATGCCTATCTGTTCCCCTAACCAATGAATCCCCTATCACTATTGCTCTTCCACTCTTCTTCCTCCCCCGCTGTGCAGCTGAGCCTCCCGTGGTGCTGTGGCCTTGGCTCTGGCTGCTCTCCCCAGAGGAGCCATCACCCCCACCAGTTTCCAGAACTGTGAACCGGTTAGCGAGCAAGATGCACTCTGGGGATTCCTGCCCTACCTGCCTGGTCCTCCTTCTCTGTCTGGTAGTCACCCATTCCCTCTCTGCCTGCACATTCTGAGGCTGCGGGGTGACCACTTCTAGAAACGTGCTTTCCAAGTATTTCTCAGCCTCGCGGATGCACTGTAGTGACCCCAGCTGCCGTTCAAGGTCCGAAACCCGGAGCTCGAGTTGCTGCAGTTGGCGACACTTCCTACACACGTGGTCGTCCAGGCCGCAAGAAGCGTCCAGGATATCCCACATGGTACAGAATGTGCAAATCACGGGACTGAGCTGCCCTGCCATGCCTCTATTTACCAGACTATGGAGGTAGTTTAGCAGAAATAAACTTAAAACTTAACAAGAAAGACTCAACAGCTACCCACCAATCAGCATTTCCCTCTATTTAGATAGGCTATGATCTACAGGAAACTCTTGTTTAGCCGGCACCTAAATATCCGGAATTCTCTCTTAACCGGCAAAAATCATCCTCCGAAAACTCCTCTCAAATAACCGGCAATGTTGCCGAGTCCGAGTCCGAGTCTCCCGTGAACGCCGAGTACTCCGAAACTCCTCTCAAATAACCGGCAATGTTGCCGAGTCCGAGTCCGAGTCTCCCGCAAACGCCGAGTTAGTCAGTGGGGCTAGTTCTCCAAAGTGCCACTACTCGGCCTCCTGGCGCTGTCGGAAGTCCGAACACTGCAGTAACAGGAGTCTGATTCCCCCGCGCTGCCAGGAGGCTCTTCTGATCGGCCATTTTGCTGTGTGTCTCCCACGCTGCTGGTAGTCTCTTCTGATACACCATTTTACTGTGTGTCTCCCACGCTGCTGGTAGTCTCTTCTGATACACCATTTTACTGTGTGTCTCCCACGCTGCTGGTAGTCTATTCTGATACACCATTTTACTGTGTGTCTCCCACGCTGCTGGTAGTCTCTTCTGATACACCATTTTACTGTGTATCTCCCACGCTGCTGGTAGTCTCTTCTGATCCACCATTTTACTGTGTGTCTGCCACGCTGCTGGTAGTCTCTTCCTAGCCACCATTGTTCTGTGTGTCTTTCCATCTTCATCGGCAATTATCTCCTCCATCTTGCATTATGGAATTCCCAAAAGCTGGTCCAAGCAAAAGGAAGAGCGTGGTCTTAACTTTAAAACAGAAAATCGAGATATGCCAACGACTAGAAAGGGGAGAGAAGCGTATCAACATTATGAATGAATTCAAAATCGGTTCGTCAACAATCTACGACATTAAATCGCAGAAGGATAAGCTGCTCAAGTTTTATTCAAGCTCGGAGACATGTAAGAGTGTAGAGAAACGGCGTACGCTTCGTAAGCCTAAGCTTGAAGAGCTGGATACCGTGCTTTATGAATGGTTTTCTCTTAAGCGTTCAGAGGGTGTTCCAATTTCCGGACCTGTGCTAATCGAGAAAGCGAAGGATTTCTACGAAAGGATGGAGCTCACTGACAAGTGTGCTTTCTCCGAGGGATGGCTAACGTGCTTCAAGTTACGGCACGGGATACGACGACTCGATATTTCCGGGGAGAAGAAATCAGCTGATCACGACGCCGCAGAAGAATACTGCGATTATTTCAATCGGATTGTGCAGCAACATGATTTGTCGCCAGCACAGATATATAATGCCGATGAAACTGGCTTGTTTCGGAGGTTTTTGCCAGAATTAACGCTTGCTGGGGCTAGTGAGGCTAATGCTTCAGGTTACAAGAAAAATAAAGATCGTGTAACCGTGCTAACATGTGCGAACGCTGCTGGATCACACCGGGTTAAACTTCTTGTTATCGGGAAGTATAAAAATCCCCGTGCATTTAAAAATGTGAGGCACTTACCTGTTGAGTACAAAGCTCAAAAAAATACTTGGATGGATAAGGAAATCTTCTCCGATTGGTTCCATCATATTTTTGTTCCATCTGTGAGGGAACATTTCCGTAAAATAGGGAAACCTGAAGATAGCAAATGCATTTTATTGCTTGATAATTGTAGAGCCCATCCGCATGAATCCGAGTTGGTTTCGGGAAATATTTTCACCATTTATTTGCCACCAAATGTAACTTCTCTCATCCAACCCATGGACCAGGGCGTTATCCAAAATCTGAAGTGTCATTACAAGAAAGACTTCCTACGTAAACTGATAAGCCAAGATGACAATATTCAAGAATTTCAGAAGGAATACAATATTAAAGATGCCATCTATAATGTTGCATGTTCCTGGAACTTTGTGAAAGGTCACACTCTGAGGCAAGCCTGGCGCAAATTGTGGCCTTCTGTAATGTTTGCTGAAGGTTCTTCTTCAGAGGAGGAATTTCATGGGTTCAATGTTTGTCCCAAGAAGAGTACAATAATTGAAATGGCTGGCATGGTGAAAAATGCAGGCCCAGCAAACCCTCTACATCACCTCAGTGAAAGTGATATCGAGCAGTGGGTTGATGCAGATAGAGAAGTTGGTGTTGTGCATATGCTAAGTGATGATGAAATAATTGAGAATGTTTTGAATCCAAAGAAAGAAAAGGAAAGTGAGATGGAAAGTGAAGAGGATGATATTTCTGAAGAAGAGAAGATTTCTTGGGCTAAAGCTGCAGAAGGATTTTCTTCAATCCTCAAATTTGATGAAAGGCAGACTTGCTACTCTGCCCAAGAAGTTATGCAACTCCATATTCTGCATTCCACCTTTCTACAGAAAGCCAAGAGTCCACTAAGCAAACCGACATCCGCAACATGTTTAAGAAAGCTTCCAAAAGAGTCGAAGCAGCGGAAGTGCCTGAAGAATCTGTGGCATCTGTGGAACTGCATGATGCTGATGACCCAGCTGGCACGGATATTTCTGATGAACCAGATGACTCAGAATAAGTGTACAATCAACTACAGTACTGTATACAGTCATTTATAAGTTTTGTTTTACTGTTAAGTAATTGAAGAGTTATGGATTACCCTCAACTGGCAGTACTGTACTTAATCAAGCATCTTCCACCATCCATTTAACACAACATTCTGTAGGTGAGTACCCAAATACTGTATACTGCACATTTCTTGATTTTTTTATTTTTCTTTGTTAAAAATAGCCTTGGTAGATATAGCTCTCCGTTATCCGGAACTTTCGATCAACCGGCACCACGCCGGTCCCGTCGGTGCCGGATACCAAAGAGTTTCCTGTACTTAGCAGAAATATACTCAAACAGAACAAAAAAAACTTACCACAAATACAAAAAAAACTTACCACAAATACTCACCTTATACTCACCTCCCAGCTCCCTTGTGCCAGCGACACCTTTGAATTCTGAATTGTGTGTAGAAGTGTTTCCTAATTTTACTCCTGAAAGGTCTGGCTCTAATTTTTAGACTCTGCCCCTTTGTCCTAGACTCACCAACAGCGGAAATAGTTTCTCTCTAGCTACCCTATCTGTTTCCCTTAATATCTTGAAAACTTCGATCAAATCACCCCTTAACCTTCTAAATTCTAGGGAATACAACCCTAGTTTGTGTAATCTCTCCTCGTAATTTAACCCTTGGAGTCCAGGTATCATTCTGGTAAAGCTACACTGCACTCCCTCCAAGACCAACATATCCTTCCTAAGGTGTGGTGCCCAGGACTGCTCACAGTACTTCAGTTGTGGTCTAACCAGGACTTTGTAGAGCTGAATCATAACTTCTACCCCCTTGTACTCACGTCCTCCAGATATAAAGGCCAGCATTCCATTAGCCTTTTTGATTATTTTCTGTACCTGCTCGTGACATTTTAATGATCTATGTACCTGGACCACCCAAGTCTCTTTGGACCTCCACTGTTTTTAGCTTTTCACCATTTAGAAAGTATCCTGTTCTATCCTTTTTAGGTCCAAAGTGGATGACCTCATATTTGCCTACATTGACATCCATTTGCCACAGTTTTGCCCATTCACTTAATCTATCAATATCTCTTTGTAATTTTATGCTTCCATCTATACTGCTTACAATGCCGCATATCTTTGTGTCATCAGCAAATTTGGATATGTGGCTTTCTATCCCATCATCTAAGTCGTTAATAAATACGGTGAATAGTTGAGGCCCCAACACAGACCATTGCGGGACACCACTAGCCACATCCTGCCATTTAGAGTACCTGTCCATTATCCCTACTCTCTGTCTCCTGCCGCTCAGCCAATTTCCTAACCAGATCAATAATTTGTCTTCAATTCCATGGGCTTCAACTTTAGTTAACAGTCTCTTATGAGGAAGTCCATATAATTAACATCCATTGACATTCCCCTGTCCAGTACTTCAGTCACCTCTTCAAAAAATTCAATCAGGTTCATCAGGCATGACCTACCCTTTACAAATCCATGCTGGCTCTCTCTAATCAGCTGAAAATTTTCAAGGTGTTCAGTCACCCTATCGTTAATTATAGACTCTTGTACTTTCATGACAACAGATGTTAGGCTAACTGGTTTATAATTCCCTGGTTTCCCTCTCTCAGCATTCTTAAATAGCGGAGTAACGTGCACAATTTTCCAATCTAAAGGAACAGTTCCTGAGTCGAGAGAACTTTGGAAGATTATAGTTAAGGCATCTGCAATGTTCTCACCTACTTCCTTCAAAACCCTGGGATGGAAACCATCTGGTCCTGCGGATTTGTCACTCTTTAGTGCCATTATTTTCTTCATTACTGTTATTTGGCTTACATTAATTTTGGTGAGTCCCTGTCCCTGATTCAGTATTAGTTTCCTTGGGATTTCTGGCATGCTGACCAGTTCCTCTACTGTAAATACTGATGCAAAGTAATTATTCAACATGTCCGCCATTTCCTTATTTTCATTGACAATATCACCGAAATCAGTTTTCAAGGAGCCCACATTGCTCCTGACCATCCTCTTTTTCCTAATATAATTGCAAAAAAAATTTGTGTTGATTTTGATATCCCTTGCAAGTTTCTTTTCATACTCCCTTTTTGTAGCTTTTACTATCTGTTTTGTCACCCTTTGCGGTTCTTTGTATCTTTCTCATTCGCCAGGATCCATGTTATTTTTTACATTTTTGTAAACTTTTTCTTAGTTTTATGTTGTCTCTTACCTCTTTAGTCATCCATGGCTGTTTTCTTTTTGGCAAGTAGAGCTCTTGCCCCTTAAGGGTATAAAGTGGTTCTGTATCACATTAAATTCTTTTTTGAACACTTCTCACTGGTCTTCTGTCGTTTGCCCATTAACAGATTGGCCCAGTTTACTGTGGACAGTCTCTGCCTCATCGCATTGAAGTCAGCCTTACCTAAATCTAGAATCTTAGTAGCTGTTCCACGTTTCTCCCTTTCAAACACTACTTTGAACTCAATCATGTTATGATTGCTATTAGATAAATGTTCATGCACCGTTAGGCTGTTAACTAAATCTGGCTCATTACTCATTACTAAATCTAATATGGCATACCCCCTTGTTGGTTCTAGGACATATTGTTGCAGAAAACTATCCTGGACACACTCAAGAAATTCACTACCTTTCTGACAGGTGCTAGTCTGCTTATCCCAATCTCTATGAAAGGTAAAATTCCCATTAAAACCACTCTGCCTTTGTTACACCCTTGTCTAATCTCTGCATTTATACAATCTACTACTTCAAAGCTGCTACCAGGGGGCCTATACATAATTTCCACTACAGTCTTAAATCCTTTCCTATTTCTTAATTCTACCCATAAAGTCTCCACTTCCTGCTTACCTCTCGTTATATCCTCTCTTATCATTGAAGTGATTTCATCCTTAATCGCTAAGGCTACTCCTCTCCCTCTACCATTTTCCCTATCTTTCTTGTAAGCCTTATAACCTGGTATATTTAGTTTCCAGTCCTGACTGTCTTGCAGCCATGTCTCAGTAATGGCTACCTTGTCATACCCTCCAAGTTGAATTTGCGCTTGCAGTTCATTCAATTTGTTCCTTCTACTCCGTGCGTTTGTATAAAGAACGCTTATTTGGGCCACACACCCTAACCTGTCCTTCAGCTCTAATGTTTTACTCACATGTTTCTTATTTCTCTCTTCTGGTTTAATCACTTTACATCATTTAGTAATATTGTCAGTAATATTGCTGATGGGGTCCTGTTGTGACCCACCTCTGATATTCTCTCTTCTTGTGGGGAAGCACATGTTTGATCCCTGATAGCACAGCTATTTGTTTCATGGTTTATCTTGGCAGCCTATTCCATGCATGCTTTATATTCCTTCATTATTCTCTGTCATTATCACATTGCTGTTTGTGGGACCCTGCTGTGCACAAATTGGCTGCTGCATTTCCTACATTACAACAGTGACTACACCTCTAAAGTTTAAATTATGTCTTCCAATTTTTGGCTGGATCGACTTCATCAATTCTCTTCATAATTTTGAAAACATCTTGAAGTCTCCTCTTTTCTAACAAGAGCAAAGCCGATTTCTTTACCCTCTCCTTGTTGACTTCGATTCATTGACTCCTGGGACTGGCTCTCACTCTGGTCACCCTGCAGTGCACCATCTCACAAGGTCCAAAACAGTCCCATGGTGTTCATAATGCATGGAATCATCAAATGGAGTCTGGTGAGTACAGTCCTATACAATAATATAATACAACAGACAATAGAGCTTCATTTTTGTCATACTCCCTTTCCTGGCTGTCCTTTACCAAGTGGGTAGATGGAGTCAGGTCACAGATCAGCCGTGATCTAATTGAATGGCGGATCAGGCTCGAGGGGCTGAATGGCCTCCTCCTGCTCTTATGTTCCTATCAAACTTTGCTTCTCCAGGTGTTTGGCCACTACATCCCTTAAAATCATTTTGTAGATTTTTCCTAAAACCGTCTGATCTATTGTGTCCAGAGGACACCGATTGAAGGTGATTGGCAGAAGAACCAAAGGCGACATGAGGAAAAACTTTTTTACGCAGCGAGTGGTTAGGATCTGGAATGCACTGCCTGAAAGGGTGGTGGAGGCTGATTCAATCACGGCTTTCAAAAGGGAATTGGATCAGTACCTGAAGGAAAAAAATTTGCAGGGCTACGGGGAAAGGGCGGAGGAGCTGAATTGCTCTTGCAAAGAACCGGCACAGGCTCGATGGGCCGAATGGCCTCCTTCTGTGCAGTAACTATTCTATGATTCTATGATTCCAATCAGGTATGTCTTCTGATCCTCTTTTAAATAATACTAGTTTGATTTCCTATGGTGCTACTGTCAGAGAGAGAAAAAATCGTCTCTGTCTCTTTGCTTGTCTCACACATTCTAAATCCTTCTGTCTGTCTGACTACAAAACTGACACCAGGTAAACAAGAAGCAATATACACTCTTGCTGTCGGGACACTATTCATTTGGATTTTAAGCACTAATTTCCATTAGACAGAAAAACATGGACCTTTAAGTTCCCAATCTCAATCACACGGTTTTGGGGAGACACTAAGCATAGGGCAAGTTAAAAGAAAAGAAAGACTTGCATTTATACAGTGCCTTTCACGACCTCAGGACGTCCCAAAGCGCTTTACAGCCACTGAAGTACTGTTTTGAAGTGTAGTCACTGTTGTAATGAAGGAAATGTAGCAGCCAATTTGCGCACAGCAAGGTCCCACAAATAGCAATGTGATAATGACCAGATAATCTGTTTTAGTGATGTTGGTTGAGGGATAAAGTTTGGCCACGACACCGGGGAGAACTCCATGCTCTTTTTCGAAATAGTGCCGTGGAATCTTTCATGTCCATGTGAGAGAGCAGACAGGACTTCGGTTTAACGTCTCATCCGAAAGACAGCACCTCTGAGAGTGCAGTACTCCCTCAGTAGTTTTTTTAAATTCATTTATGGGATGTGGGTGTCGCTGGCAAGGCCAGCATTTATTGCCCATCCCTAATTGCCCTTGAGAAGGTAGTGGTGAGCCGCCTTCTTGAACTGCTGCAGTCTGTGAGGTGAAGGTACTCCCACAGTGCTGTTAGGGAGGGGGTTCCAGGATTTTGACCCAGCGACGATGAAGGAACAGCGATATACTTCTAAGTCAGGATGGTGTGTGACTTGAAAGGGAACTTGGAGGTGGTGGTGTTCCCATGCGCCTGCTGCCCTTGTCCTTCTAGGTGGAAGAGGTCGCGGGTTTGGGAAGTGCTGCCGAAGAAGCCTTGACGAGTTGCTGCAGTGCATCTTGTAGATGGTACACACTGCTGCCACGGTACGCCGGTGAGTGTCAGCCTGGATTATGTGTTCAAGTCTCTGGAAGGGAGGAAGGGAGGGAGACAATTCACTTCCAATGACTGAATCAAGAACTTTGTGTGCAGAGACCAAGCACTAACTCCACTGCACTGTACATTGATGCACCAACACATTACACCATAGCTCTGCTCTTCACGTGTTGCAGTCGCTACAAACAAGTACAGTGACTGACAAAATGGCAGGGGGTTGTTTGACGTCCAAGGACGTAGAATTGTTTCCACAATGAATGATCTGATGCTCAGTAATAAATTAATTGTGCATGTTTGACCCACAAGAACTAATGAAGTATTTTCAGCAATGCCATTGCCCAGAGCCATCATCAAGACATCAAATAATTCAATTCATGACACTTTATTTTTGAGACATCTTAAAAAAAAAGACACTGAAGGGTGTGGATGAATAGAGAGATCTTGGGGTACAAATACATAATTCCCTGATAGAGTGAGTGCAGGTAAATAAAGCCGTAATAAAGAACAATGACATTTTGGGTTTGATAAATGATGTACCTAAGTAAAAAAGGAATGATGTTGCTGGTGAAGTGACGGCCAGAAGAGGAATATTGTTGGATACTGAAATGAGTGGTGCAGGCTGTGTGAAGGGAGGCGGCAGAGACAGTCAGTGCAGCCCACACCACCTCATGAACTGCCACACAGTGCAGGTAGTGGTTCAATGACCTCAAGGGTGGCCAAGGTAAGTTGAGGCACTGTTGCCAATACATAAACTCTACCACTCATAAAGCCTCCACTCAGCTCCTTAGCTATCATCTTCTTCTTAGGCAGTCCCTCGGAACCGAGGATGACTTCTTCCACACAAAAAATGAGTTCTCAGGTGACTGATGAGTCCAATGTGGGACCTACAGTCTCTGTCACAGGTGGGGCAGACGGTGGTTAAAGGGGCAGGTGGGTGGGGTGCTTGGATTGACGTGCGCTTCTTCCGCTGTTTGCGCTTGGCTTCCGCTTGCTCCCGGCGAAGAGACTCGAGGTGTTCGGCATCTTCCCAGATGCTTCACCTCCACTTTGTGCGCTCTTGGGCCAGGGATTCCCAGGTGTCGGTGGGGATGTTGCACTTTTTCAAGGAGGCTTTGACGGTGTCCTTGAAGCGTTTCCTCTGCCCACCTGGGGCTCTCTTGCCGTGTCGGAGCTCTGAGTAGAGCACTTGTTTTGGGAGTCTCGTATCGGGCATGCGGATGATGTGGCCTGTCCATCGGAGCTGAGCGAGCGTGGTCAAAGCTTCGATGCTGGGGATTTTGGCCTGAGTGAGAACATTGACATTGGTGCGCCTATCCTGCCAATGGATTTGCAGGATCTTGCGGAGGCAGCGTTGGTGGTACCTCTCCAGTGCTTTGAGGTGCCTGCTGTACATGGTCCATGTCTCTGAAGCATACAGGAGGGCAGGTATCACTACTGCTCTGCAGACCATGAGCTTGGTGCTGGGTTTGAGGTCCTGGTCTTCAAACACTCTCTTCCTCAGGCGACCGAAGGCTGCACTGGCACACTGAAGGCGGTGTTGGACTTCGTCATCGACGTCTGCCCTTGTTGACAGTAGGCTCCCGAGGTATGGAAAGTGGTCCACGTTGTCCAAGGCCTCGTCATGGATTTTGATAATCGGGGAGCAGTACTGTCTGGCAGGGCAGGTTGGTAGAGGACCTTTGTCTTACGGGTGTTTAGTGTAAGGCCCATGCTCTCGTACACTTCGGTGAAGGTGTTGACAATGGTTTGGAGTTCGACCTCAGAGTGTGCGCAGACGCAAGCGTCATCTGCATACTGTAATTCGATAACAGACGATGGGACGACCTTGGATCTGGACTGGAGGCGACGGAGGTTCAACAGTTTCCTGTTGTTCTGTTCTGTAGATTAGCTCCACTCCAGCGGGGAGCTTACTGAGGGTGAGATGGAGCATTGCAGCCAGGAAGATCGAGAAGAGCGTTGGTGAGATGACACAGCCTTGCTTGACCCTGGTCCGTACGTGAATTGGGTCTGTGGTGGATCCGTTGGACAGGATCACGGCTTGTATGTCATCATGAAGCAGGCGGAGAATGGTGACAAACTTTTGAGGGCAGCCAAATTTGAGGAGGACACTCCATAATCCCTCACGGTTGACAGAGTCGAAGACCTTTGTGAGGTAAAAGAAGGCCATGTACAGCGGTTGGTGCTGTTCCCTGCATTTCTCTTGTAGTTGACGCGCGGTGAAGATCATGTCCATTGTGCCCCTTAGTGGGCGGAATCCGCATTGCGACTCTGGGAGGAGCTCTTCAGCCACTGGGAGAAGGCGATTGAGGAGGATTCTTGCAATAGAAACATAGAATCTAGGAGCAGGAGTAGGCCATTCGGCCCGTCGAGCCTGCTCCACCATTCAATATGATCATGGCTGATCATTCAAATCCAGTACCCTGTCCCTGCTTTAATCCCCACAGTACACATATCCCACCCTAGCCCCGTAACCCCACGTATTTAATTCCCCCTAACATATCCCACCCCTCCCTCCTCCTAACACTAAGGGTCAATTTATCATAGCCAAATCAACCTAACCCGCACATTTTTGGACTGTGGGAGGAAACTGGAGCACCCGGAGGAAACCCACGCAGACACGGGGAGAATGTGCAAACTCCACACAGACAGTCACCCGAGGTCAGATTCGAACCCGGGTCTCTGGCGCTGTGAGGCACCAGTGCTAACCACTATGCCACCGTGTGGCAGACAGCAGGGAGACTCCTCTGTAATTACCGCAATCGGACTTAGAAACATAGAAACATAGAAGATAGGAGCAGGAGTAGGCCATTCGGCCCCTCGAGCCTGCTCCGCCATTCGATGAGATCATGGCTGATCATCTAAACTCAGTACCCTGTACCTGCCTTCTCCCCATATCCCTTGATACCTTTAGCTTTAAGAAATATATCTAACTCATCCTTGAATATATTTAATGACTTCGCCTCAACTACCTTCTGTGGTAGAGAATTCCACAGGTTCACCACTCTCTGGGCGAAGAAATTCTTCCTCATTTCTGTCCTAAATGGTTTACCCGTTATCCGTAGATTATGACCCCTGGTTCTGGACTCTCCGACCATCGGGAACATTCTTCCTGCATCTAGTTTGTCCAGACCTGTCAGAATTTTATATGTTTCGATGAGATCCCCTCTCATTCTTCTATACTCCAGTGAGTATAAGCCCAATCGACCCAATCTCTCCTCATATGTCATTCCTGCCATCCCAGGTATCAGCCTTGTGAATCTTCGCTGAACTCCTTCCATGGCAAGAACATCCTTCCTCAGATACGGCGACCAAAACTGCACACAGTACTCAAGGTGTGGTCTCACCAAGGCCCTGTACAACTGCAGCAGGACATCCCTGTTACTATACTCAAACCCTTTCGCTATGAAGGCCAACATACCATTTGCCTTCTTCACCGCCTGCTGCACCTGCATGCTTACTTTCAGCGACTTGTCACCTTTCTTGAAGATGGTCACGATTACGGCGTCTGAGATTCCCTGGCATGCTCTCCTCCTTCCAAATAAGAGAAATGAGTTCATGTATTCGTGCCAATAGTACTTCTCCGCCATGTTTTAGCGCCTCGGCGGGGATTCCATCTGCTCCTGAGGCCTTGTTGTTCTTCAGTTGTCGGATGGCCTTTTCAACCTCATGCCGGGCTGGGGTTGTGCTGAGGTGGTGGCGGGTAGCATACTGCGGGATGGAGTTGAGGACACTCACGTCAAAGACAGAGTCTCGGTTAAGGAGATCTTCGAAGTGCTCCCTCCAGCGGGCACTGACTGCCTCTCTGTCCTTGATGAGTACCTCTCCGTTCTTGGCCCGGAGTGGGGTAGGACCTTGGGTGCTTGGGCCATAGGTGGTCTTGACTGCACTAAAGAATCCACGCACGTCGTGGTTGTCGGCTAGCTGCTGGATCTCCTGCGCTTTCTCCACCCACCATCTGTTCTTTAGGTCGCGTGTTTTTTGTTGGACCTCGGCCTTCAGGCGTCTGTAGAGCTGCTTTCTTGCTCTCAAGTTTCTAGATCAGGAATGCCTTGCGCTTGCGGCTTATTAGCTCCTGGATCTCCTGGTCGTTCTCGTCGAACCAGTCTTGGTGTTTCCCGGTCGAGTGACCGAGCGTCTCTTCACAGGTGCTGATTATGGAGGCCTTGAGTGCAGACCAGGCGCTGTGGACATATTACTATCATACATCCTTACCTATCAAAATCTTTCTCTATCAGCATCTGGGTACCAGGGGAACTCACTTCAGCAAAGGGCGAGATGATCACCCCCCAAGCACTTACACTGGGCAATTAGCTGCCAGATTCACAGCCCAACTGCAACCTCTTCCTCACCATCTGCATTTTTTTTTTTATTCGTTCATGGAAACTGGGCATTGCTAGCAAGGCCAGCATTTATTGCCCATCCCTAGTTGCCCTTG
This sequence comes from Squalus acanthias, assembly GCA_030390025.1. Taxonomy (NCBI): domain Eukaryota; kingdom Metazoa; phylum Chordata; class Chondrichthyes; order Squaliformes; family Squalidae; genus Squalus; species Squalus acanthias. The sequence goes on along the minus strand of CM059433.1, from coordinate 40,697,540 downwards.
AGAAGGTGGTGGTGAGCCGCCTTCTTGAACCGCTGCACTCCGTGTGGTGAAGGGACTCCCATAGTGCTGTTAGGGAGGGAGTTCCAGGATTTTGACCCAACGACAATGAAGGAACTGCGATATACTTCCAAGTCAGGATGGTGTGTGACTTGGAGGGGAACTTGGAGGTGGTGGTGTTCCAATGCGCCTGTTGCCCTTGTCATTCTAGGTGGTAGAGGTCGCGGGTTTGGGAGGTGCTGCCGAAGGAGCCTTGACGAGTTGCTGCAGTGCATCTTGTAGATGGTTCACACTGCAGCCACGGTACGCCGGTGGTGGAGGGAGTGAATGTTTAAGGTGGTGGATGGGGTGCCAATCAAGCGGGCTGCTTTGTCCTGGATGGTGTCGAGCTTCTTGAGTGTTGCACTCATCCAGGCATGTGGAGAGTATTCCATCACACTCCTTACTTGTGCCTTGTAGATGGTAGAAAGGCTTTGGGGAGTCAGGAGGTGAGACACTCGCCACAGAATACTTAACCTCTGACCTGCTCTTGTTGCCACGGTATTTATGTGGCTGGTCCAGTTAAGTTTCTGGTCAATGGTGACCCCCAGGATGTTGATGGTGGGGGATTCAGCGATGGTAATGTTGAATGTCAAGGGGCGGTGGTTAGACTCTCGCTTGTTGGAGATAGTCATTGCCTGGCACTTGTCTGCCACTTATCAGCCCAAGCCTGAATGTCGTCCAGGTCTTGTTGCATGTGGGTATGGACTGCTTCATTATCTGAGGAGTTGCGAATGGCACTGAACACTGCTGTCATCAGCGAACATCCCAATTTTTGACCTTATGTTGGAGGGAAGGTCATTGATGAAGCAGCTGAAGATGGTTGGGCCGAGGACACTGCCCTGAAGAACTCCTGCAGTATGGCATCTTACTTACACAAGCATCAGCAAAGAGACACCCACTTGGGAGGAAGTAGCTAGTAAGTCAATAAAGCTGCCACTGCGCAAAGCACCGAGCATTAGTGAGCATGAGGAGCTGGGAGTGGAAGAGAGGGAGAGAGTGCCCGTACTCCATGGAGGGGGAGAAACTGAGGAGCCAAGGGACCCTGAACCCAGGTGTCCAGGTTTCAAAACAGCTATGATTATGGAGCATCGATCTCACGTAGAGGCAGTGGAGATGGTTTCTATGCATATGGCGATGGACAAATGAGAGGAGTCCACTAGCCACATCTGCACGTAGGGAAGAGACGCCTTCTGTGATTCCATTCTAAGAGCCTTCAATCTAGCCTCTTCCCTATCCTCATTCTCTTCTTCATTGCATAATAGGCGGATTCCCATTGGGAAATCCATGTCCACAGGTAAAGCGGGACTTTGAGCAGGGCTGAGTGTTAGCGCAATTTGCCCACCAGTAGCAATGGACGGTAAAACCAAAAAGCTAAGCAAACAACATATTTAAAAAACAGGAATTCTCCACTGAGCAACTGCCTCTACTAATTGTTAGCCATTGCATCCAGAATCTCATCACGCAGCGCACTTTAACCAGGTGTGAACAGCTGATTCAAACAGTTTGAAGACCTGACTTTGCCTGAAATCAGCTGGGCTTTTTAAATCAGTGAGTACACGATAAGTACTTATCGAATTGCCTGCAATAGCCGACACGCTTATTCCGTTATAAATGGCTCCGTTGTAATTGACACCTATGGTAATGGCAAATGGTCGGCGCTATTTCCCCAATACAGGCGTCAGCCTGTGGTAAGCGTGGACGGTGTATGTGGTGGGGACTGTACCAGCAACACTCCTGACTGAACCTGCAAAGTACTACAGGGAGTGATATACAGGTAAAGTAGCAGCAAAACTAAAAGCTGACAAATCCCCTGGACCTGATGGCCTACATCTAAAAGAGGTGGCTGCAGAGATAGTGGATGCATTGTTTGTGATCTTCCAAAATTCCCTAGATTCCAGAACGGTCCCAGCGGATTGGAAGGTATCAAATGTAACCCGCTATTCACGAAAGGAGGGAGAGAGAAAACGGGGCACTACAGGCCAATTAGCCTGATATCAGTCGTCGGGAAAATGCTAGAAGCTATTAGTAGGGACGTGGAATCAGGGCACTTAGAAAATCATAATATGATTGGGCAGAGTCAACATGGAATTATGAAAGGGAAATCGTGTTTGACAAATCTGTTAAAGTTTTTTGAGGTTGTAGCTAGCAGGGTAGATAAGGAGAAACCAGTGGATGCAGTGTATTTGGATTTTAAAAAGCATTTGATAAGGTGCCACACAAGAGGTTATTACACAAAATTATGACTCATGGGATTGGGAGTAATATATTGGCCCAGAAATTTGACTCGGAGGCTTGCCGCGGGGGTAAGGATCGCGCGCGATCTTACCTACCGCGCCTGCCGTTGTGTTTCGGGCCCACACAAACTTCTGGTCCTGGGCCTCTCCCTGGTACCGGCGCGCAGTGTGTGCGTGTCCCAGAGGCGCAGTTAGTTCGATGCGACCTCTGGGATCACGTGGGCCATGGAGAGCCAATGGCAGCACACCATCTTTCATTCATAGATTTGACAGGAGAACTGTCAAAACTATGAATACAAATTGCCCCCAAAAGAACAGCTAAACCTCAAATAAATTTTTTTTAAAACCATCACATTAATAAAATAACTATAGTTAAATAAATTAACCACTTTAAACAAAAATTTAAATTTTTGAAAAAATTTAAATTCTTTTTAAAAGTTATAAAAATAAACTTACCTTTCTTTAAAGTCTTTAAAAAAGATAAACCTTTGAAAAAATTTTAAAATAATACTTAATTAACTACTTACCTTGTTAAAAGGGGGTCTTACGCCTCCTTTCTTCATGTGTAAAATATTCCATACTTACCTTCGCGTTGAAACCTGAAAAAAAACCTAAGTGTGCTGTGTGCGCACAGCCTCTAGTGCGCACGCGGTTCACTTAGGAACCGCCCCCTTCGCCATCCCGGAAGTGCTGGTTTCCCGCGCATGCGCAGTGCATGCAGGAAACCGGCACTTCGGGACCGAATACACGAGAGTACACAGTCCGTACTCTCCCGTATTCAGCCGAATTTTTGGGCCAATAGCATGGACTGAGGATTGGTTATCGGACAGAAAACAGACAGTCGGAATAAACAGGTAATTTTCGGGTTGTCAGGCTGTAACTAGTGTGGTATTGCAAGGATCAGTGCTTGGATCTCAACTACTTACAATCTATATCAATGACTTAGATGAAGGGACCGAGCGTAGTGTATCCAAGTTTGCTGACGATACAAAGCTAGGTGGGAAAGTAAGTTGTGAGGAGGACGCGAAGAGGCTGGAAAGGGATATGGAATATAATGTGAAGAAGTGTAAAGTTATCCACTTTGTTAGGAAAAATAGAAAAGCAGAATATTTTTTAAATGATGAGAGACTGGGAAATGTTGGTATTCAGAGGGACCTGGGTGTTCTTGTACATGAATCACAGACAGTTAACATGCAGGTGCAGCAAGCAATTAGGAAATCAAATGGTATTTTAGCCTATATTACAAAGATTGGAGTATAAGAGTAAAGAAGTCTCACTACAATTATATAGGGCCATAGTGAGACCACGTCTGGAGTACTGTGTACAGTTTTGGTCTCCTTACCTAAGGTAGGATATACTTGTCTTAGAGGGAGTGCAACGAAGGTTCACTAGACTGATTCCTGGAATGAGGGGATTGTCCTATGAGGAGAGATTGAGTAGACTAGTCATATATTCCCTCGAGTTCAGAAGAATGAGAGGTGATCTCATTGAAACATATAAAATTCTTAAATGGCTTAACAGGATAGATGCTGGGAGGATGTTTTCCCTGATTGGGGTGTCTAGAACTTGGCGTACAGTCTCAGAATATGGGGTCGGCCATTTAGGCCATGAGGAGAAATGTTTTCACTCAAAGGGTTGTGAATCTTTGGAATTCTCTACCCCAGAGGTCTGTGGATGCTCAGTCGTTGAGTATATTCAAGATGCGGAGATGCCGGTGTTGGACTGGGGTGGGCAAATGTGAGACGTCGCACAACACCAGGTTATAGTCCAACAGTTTTATTTGAAATCACAAGCTTTCGGAGCTGCTGCCCCTTCGTCAGGTGAAGGGGCAGCAACTCCGAAAGCTTGTGATTTCAAATAAAACTGTTGGACTATAACCTGGTGTTGTGCGACTTCTCACTTTTGTCCATCCCAGTCCAACACCGGCATCTCCGCATCATGGCCACTATCGACACCACAAACTGCCGGCTCAAAGTGGTGAGTATATTCAAGACAGAGATAAATAGATTTTTGGATATTAAGGAAATCAAGGAATATGGGGATAGGGCGGGAAAGTGGTGTTGAGGTAGATGGTAAACCATGATCTTATGGATGACGGAGCAGGCTCGAAGGGCTGAATGGCCTATTCCTGCCCCTATTTCTTATGTTCTTATAAAACGGCCTCCTCAATGCAATATCAGCTTCAGGGATAACTTCCTGCAGCAACCACAGTGCCGCCTAAACGGTGGCGATATTTATTTGGGGAAATGGGTCAAAGGCTTCAGCAACATCCCCTGAACTCCATTTACACAAGACAGTTCGGGCTCCAGGTGGGCCTTAAAGTTGACTGGGAGGATAATTGAGATGCAATTTTCTAGCGGTAGATTTGAGGAGGTTGTCTCCAAGAACCCACACATTACTCCAGTTACCACCGTGTAATTGCCAGTAATTTGGAGGCGATTCCAGGCCACTAATTTTCCTGGGATATAGTTTCACGGATGCTGGTAGCGCTCCATTACCTCACAAATGGCACCATTCCTCATGCGCGAGCCTACAACAACAATAACAATTTGCATTTATATAGCGCCTTTAACGTAGTAAAATGTCCCAAGGCGCTTCACAGGAGCGTTATCAAACAACATTTGACACTGAGCTACACAAGGAGATTTTAGGACAGGTGACCAAGAGCTGGGTCAAAGAGGTAGGTTTTCAGGAGCATGTCATTTAAATGCTGCCCCTCGGCAACATCATCCAAAAACACAGCATCAGTTTCCACATGTACGCTGACGACATCCAGCTCTACCTCACCACCACCTCTCTCGACCCCTCCATGGTCTCTAAATTGACACACTGCTTGTCCAAATCCAGCACTGGATGAGCAGAAATTTCCACCAACTAAATATTGGGAAGACCGAAGCCATTGTCTTCGGTCCCCGCCACAAACTTCATTCCCTAGCCACTGACTCCATCCCACTTCCTGGCAACTGTCTGAGGCTGAACCAGACTGTTTGCAACCTTGGTGTCATATTTGACCCTGAGATGAGCTACAGACCATATATCCGCGCCATAACTAGGACCGCCTATTTCCATCCCCGGAACATCGCTTGACTCTGCCTCTGCCTCAGCTCATCTGCTGCTGAAACCCTCATCCATGCCTTTGTTACCTCTAGACTTGACTATCCCAATGCACTCCTGGCCGGCCTCCCACGTTCTGCCCTCTGTAAACTTGAGGTCATCCAAAACTCTGCTGCCCGTGTCCTAACTCGCACCAAGTCCCGTTCACCCATCACCGCTATGTAGTTAAAGTATTAAAAATTGGAATCCCGACCTGAACTTGCCTCCAACCTGCCCACCTCTGGTTGTAATGGAGGCAGGATGGGGGCCGGAATGGAGGCGGGCGACCAACCCTCTGCCAGGAGGCGGGACATCAATTTAAATATTATAATGAGGCTGGAATTGTGATTAACTGTAGCTGGTCGGGTTTTACACACCTCGTAAAACCCGGCAGTTACAGCAAAGCGAGGACTGCTGCATCCAGCAAGTAAGTGCCTTTACACGTACCTCCTGGATCCAGGGTCCTTGCCTAGTCCACCCTCCACGAGGCCTCCGATCACCTTTCCAAACCAGCACCCCCCCCGTCCCACCGATGATGCCGAGGCCAGCCCAGATCTTCCCTCCCTACCCACCGATGATGCTGAGGTCGGCCCAGATCTTCCCTCCCCACCCACCGATGATGCTGAGGCCGGCCGTGATCTTCCCTCCCCACCCACCAATGATGCTGAGGTCGGCCCAGATCTTCCCTCCCCACCCACCGATGATGCTGAGGTCGGCCCAGATCTTCCCTCCCCACCCACCGATGATGCTGAGGCCGGCCGTGATCTTCCCTCCCCACCCACTGATGAAGCTGAGGCCGGCCCTGATCTTCCTTTCCCTCTCCCCCGATCCTCCGGAGGCCAGCCCCGATCTTCCCTTCCCCCCGCCCCCGATCCTCCCGAGGCCGGCCCCGATCGTCCGGTTGCCATCCCCGATCCTCCCTTCCACCCCCCCACCCCCGACACCCGATCCTCCAGCCCCGATCTTCCCTTCCCCCCACCCCGATCCTCCCAAGGCCGGCCCCGATCGTCCGGTTGCCAGCCCCGATCCTCCCTTCCACCCCCCACCCCCGATCCTCCAGCCCCAATCTTCCCTTCCCTTCCCTCCCCCCCGCCCCGATCCTCCGGTGGTCGGCCAAGATCTTCCCTTACACCCCTTACCTCCCCCCCCAACCCCCACCCCAATCCTCCGGCCCCGATAATCTCAACCACCCCGATCCTCCCTCCGGAGGCCGACCCCGGCCCCCACCCGATCCCTCCCTCCCTCCTCTGTGTGGCCTAGTGCCGCAAGCCTACCCGCCCGGAGCCAGCCAGCCTCTCCATCTGGCTGGCTGCGGGTGAGAAACAGAGGCCTCACATACAGATCAGGCCCTGCCGTTAAAGTCGGTAGGGCCTGCCGGAAACCTGTTCTCCAGGGTTTCCCGCCCGCCTCGGAGCCCCCCTGCCCCCAACCTGTCTTCCCCATTAAAAAACAATCCAGCCTTGTTTTCAAATCCCTCCATGGCCTCGCCCCTCCCTCTCCCTGTAATCTCCTCCAGCCCCACAACCTTCCGAGATATCTGCGCTCCTCTAATTTTGACCTCTTGAGCATCCCTGATTTTAATCGCTCCACCACTGGTGGCTGAGCCTTTAGCTGCCAAGGCTCTAATCTCTGGAATTCCCTCCCTAAACCTCTCCGCCACTCTACCTCTCTTTCCTCCTTTAAGACGCTCCTTAAAACCTACCTCTTTCACCTGTCCTAATATCTCCTTATGTGGCTCGGTGTCAAATTTTGCCTTATAATACTTTTGTGAAGCGCCTTGTGACGTTTTACTACATTAAAGACGCTGTATAAATACAAGTTGTTGTTGTTGTTGTTCAGAGAAAGGTAGCGAGGTGGAGAGGCTTAGAGAGAGAATTCCGGAGCTTAGGACCCAGGCAGGTGAAGGCACGGCCGCCAAAGGTGGAGCGATTAATATCGGGGATGTGCAAGAGGCCAGAATTGGAGGAGCGCAGAGATCTCGGAGGGTTGAAGGGCTGGAGGAGGTTATAGAGATAGAGAGGGGCGAGACCATGGAGGGATTTGAAAACAAGGATGCGAATTTTAAAGTGAGTGAGTGCAGGAAGACTCTTTCGCCACCATAGCTCCCTTGACCTCCAAACATAATTGAGAGATTCGCAGGATAGCAGTTAAAAGCGGGAACTCTAACTGGGTTTTCCCAACCCAAGCCCTGAGCTGCTGAGGATAATTGTGACTCCCAACTGTTGCTCGCATTGAGATAAGCTAATCCAGCACACAAAGAGGCTTTTATAAAAGCTTCATTGAATTATTTTATTTTGACTAATTGCTTTCACAATTTACCACACTGCAGGAGTAATGGAAGTCCTTGAAGTAATTGAAAAGAGGCACAATTGTCCCTTGTGGGAGCCACCCATGATTAATCTAGTGTGGCCAGCACACTCATGGCTCAATTTTCAAAACAATTTGAGACTTTATTTTCAGTTGCTGTTCTAAACTGACTTTAGCAAGTATTCGGTCACATTGTGGCAATAACAGTTTGAAACAAGTGAACTCTGCTGCATGTACCCTGACTCGCACCAAATCCCACTCACCCGTCACCCCCGTGCTCGCTTCACATTTCAAATTCTTATCCTCATGTTCAAATCCCTCCAAGGCATCACCCCCTCCCTATTCCTGTAACCTCCAACCATACTACCCTCCGAGATCTCTGCATCCTCCAACTTTGGCCTCTTGTACAATCCCCACTTCCTTCACCCCACCATTGTTTGCTGTCCCTTCAGCCGTATCAGCCCTAAGCTCTGGAACTCCCTCCCTAAACCTTTCCATCTCACTCTCCTTCTTTAAGACCCTCCTTAAAACCTACCTCTTTGACCCCTCCTAATATCTCCTTTTTTGGCTCGGTGTCAATTTTTGTCTAATTACCCTTCTGATTGCGCCTTGGGACGTTTTCCTTCATTAAAAGGTTCTATATTAATGTAAGTTGTTGTTATTGAACAGAGGGCTACATATCATACAAAACAGAACCACGGGGTAATTTTGACTGTGGGCAACAGTGTAAAAGAGCCGATTACGAATCAGCCGCCCGTTATACATCTCTCCCGAGTTTCATTTCCATTGACTTCAAATATGAATTCAGTTACTTCAAGGACTTCATTACTCCTGCAGTGTGGTAAATGATGAAAGCAATTAGTCAAAATAAAATAATTAAATTAAGCTTTTAAAGAAGCTTCCTTGTGTGCTGGATTAGCTATCTCAATGCGAGCAGCAGTTGGGAGCTACAATTCTACTTAAAACAAACCTCTTTGATCAGACTTTTAATCAGACCTCTACTTATCATTCATACAAAAGCAAAATACTGTGGATGCTGGAAATCTGAAATAAAAACAGAAAATGCTGGAAATACTCAGCAGGTCAGGCAGCATCTGTAGAGAGAGAAACAGAGTTAAGGTTTCAGGTCGATGACCCTTCGTCAGAACTGGAAAAAGTTGGAGATGTAACAGGTTTTTAAGCAAGTGCAGGGGCAGGGAGAGGGACGAGGGAAGGAAAGAACAAAAGGGAAGGTCTGTGATAGGATGGAAGGCAGGAGAGATTGAGAGACAAAAGGGATGATGGTGCAAGGCAAAAGGAGATGGTAATGGGACAAGTTAAGAAACAAAAGATGTCTCTAGATGAAGTGTAAATGGCGATGGCAGAATGATCGACAGCTGCCATGTGAGAGAGAGAAAAAAAATGGATAGGGGCAGAGATTATGGTCTGAAATTGTTGAACTCGATGTTGAGTCCAGAAAACTGTAAAGTGCCTAATCGAAAGATGAGGTACTGTTCCTCGAGCTTACGTTGAGCTTCATTGGAACAGTGTAAGAGGCCGAGGACGGAGAGGTCAGAGTGGGAGTGGAGCGGAGAATTAAAGAGACAGGCAACCGGAAGCTCGGGGTCACCCTCACGGACTGAACGGAGGTGTTCCGCAAAGCGGTCACCCAATCTGCATTTGGTCTCCCCAATGTAGAGGAGACCGCATCATGAGCAGCGAATACAGCATACTAAATTGCAAGAAGTACAAGTAAATCGCTGTTTCACCTGGAAGGGGTGTTTGGGGCCCTGGACAGTGGGAAGGGAGGAGGTAAAAGGGCAGGTGTTGCATCTCCTGCACTTGCACAGGAAGGTGCCGGGCGAAGGGAAAGGGGTGTTGGGGGTGATAGAGGAGTGAACCAGGGTGTCACGGAGGTGGTGAGGGAAGATGTGTTTGGTGGTGGGATCACACTGGAGGTGGCGGAAATGGCGGAGGATGATCCATTGAATGTGGAGGCTGGTGGGGTGAAAGGTAAGGACAAGGGGAACCCTGTCGTGGTTCCGGGAGGGAGGGGAAGGGGTGAGAGCAGAAGTGCGGGAAATAGAATGGACACGGTCAAGGGCCGTGTCAACCACAGTAGAGGGGAATCCTCGGTTGAGGAAAAAGGAAGACATGTCGGAAGCACTAGTATGGAAGGTGGCATCGTCAGAGCAGATGCGGCGGAGATGGAGAAACTGGGAGAATGGAATAGAGTCTTTACAGGAAGCGGGGTGGGAGGAAGTGTAGTCCAGGTAGCTGTGGGAGTCAGTGGACTTATAGTGAATGTTTGTCAATAGCCTATCCCCAGAGATGGACAAATGTGAGAAGTCGCACAACACCAGATTATAGTCCAACAGCTTTATTTGAAATCACAAGCTTTCAGAGTGCTGCTCCTTCGTCAGGTGAAGTGAAGAGATGCATATAGGCACAGCATATATAGTAAGAGAACACTGCCAGATGATTACAGTTAATCTTTCTAACTGCCCTTTATCACACCTCGGCAGAGAGATAATAACAGCAATCAAAGGTGTGGATGGTGTCCAAACAGGTCAGTCAGGAAAACATTACATCAAAGACAATGAGGTGGGGTCACAAGGGGTCTTTGATGTAATGTTTTCCTGACTGACCTGTTTGGACACCATCCATACCTTTGATTGCCGTTATTATCTCTCTGCTGAGGTGTGATAAAGGGCAGTTAGAAAGATTAACTGTAATCATCTGGCAGTGTTCTCTGACTATATATGCTGTGCCTATATGCATCTCTTCACTTCACCTGACGAAGGAGCAGCGCTCCGAAAGCTAGTGATTTCAAATAAAGCTGTTGGACTATAACCTGGTGTTGTGCGACTTCTCACATTTGTCCACCCCAGTCCAACACCGGCATCTCCACATCACAGAGATGGAGACAGAGAAGTCGAGGAAGGGAAGGGAAGAGTCGGAAATGGACCATGTGAAGGTGAGGGAAGGGTGGAAATTGGAAGCAAAGTGAATGAAATTTTCTAGTTCAGGGCGAGAGCAGGAAACAGCATCGATACAGTCATCAATGTACCTGGAAAAAGAGGTGAGGGAGGGGACGTGGGTAGGACTGGAACAAAGGATGTTCCACATATCCCACAAAAAGGCAGGCATAGCTAGGACCCATGCGGGTTCCCATAGCAACACCTTTAACACCGCACTTCTGCTCTCACCCCTTCCCCCCACTCCCGGAACCATGATAGGGTTCCCCTTGTCCTCACCTTTCACCCCACCAGCCTCCACATTCAACGAATCATCCTCCGCCATTTCTGCTACCTCCAGTGTGATCCCACCACCAAACACATCTTCCCCTCACCTCCCCTTTCAGCATTCCGAAGGGACTGCTCCCTCCGCGACACCCTGGTCCACTCCTCTATCACCCCCAACACCCCTTCCCCTTCGCCCGGCACCTTCACGTGCAAGCGCAGGAGATACAACACATGCCCTTTTACCTCCTCCCTTCCCACTGTCCAGGGCCCCAAACACCCCTTCCAGGTGAAACAGCGATTTACTTGTACTTCTTCCAATTTAGTATACTGTATTCGCTGCTCACAATGCCGTCTCCTCTACATTGGGGAGACCAAACGCAGATTGGGTGACCGCTTTGCGGAACACCTCCGTTCAGTCCGTAAGGGTGACCCCGAGCTTCCGGTCGCCTGTCACTTTAATTCTCCGCTCCACTCCCACTCTGACCTCTCCGTCCTCGGCCTCTTACACTGTTCCAATGAAGCTCAATGTAAGATCGAGGAACAGCACCTCATCTTTCGATTAGGCACTTTACAGTCTTCTGGACTCAACATCGAGTTCAACAATTTCAGACCATAATCTCTGCCCCTATCTTTTTTTTCATTTTTTTTCTCTCTTACTTGTCAGTTCTCGATCATTCTGCCATTGCCATTTACACCTCATCTAGAGTCATCTTTTGTTTCTTAACTTGTCCCATTACCATCTCCTTTTGCCTTGCACCATCATCCCTTTTGTCTCTTAATCTCTCCTGCCTTCCATCCTATCACAGCCCTTCCCTTTTGTTCTTTTCTCCCCTCCCCCCTTTCCCTGCCCCTACACTTGCTTAAAAACCTGTTCCATTTCCAACTTTTTCCAGTTCTGACGAAGGGTCATCGACCTGAAACGTTAACTCTGTTTCTCTCTCCACAGAGGCTGCCTGACCTGCTGAGTATTTCCAGCATTTTCTGTTTTTATTTCAGATTTCCAGCAACTGCAGTATTTTGCTTTTAGCTTATGATAAATGTCAGGTTCATAATACAGTAAAGAACCAAGCTGAATATAAAAAGTACAGAGGAGATCTAAAAAAGGAAATAAGAGGGGCAAAGAGAGAGTATGAGAATAAATTAGTAGCTAACATAGAAGTGAATACAAAAGTTATTTTACAAACATATAAATAGTAAATGGGTAGTCAAAGGAAAGGTGGGGTCGATTAGGGACCAAAAAAGGAAATCTTGTGGAGGCAGAGGGCATGGCTGAGGTACTAAGTGAGTACTTTGCATCTGTCTTCACTAGAGAAGAGGATGCTGCCAATATAGCAGTAAATAAGGAGGCAGTAGCAATATTGAATAGGATAAAAATAGATAAAGAAGAGGTACTAAAAAGGTTGGCTGTGCTCAAAGTAGAAAAGTCACCCGGTCCAGATGGGATACGTCCTAGGTTGCTGTGGGAAGTAAGGGTACAAATTATGGAGGTTCTGGCCACAGTCTTTCAATCTTCCTTGGATATGGGGGTGGTGCCAGAGGACTGAAGGATTGCAAGTGTTACACCCCTGTTCAAAAAAGGGGAGTGATAAACCCAGCAACTACAGGCAAGTCAGCCTAATGTTGGTGGTGGGGAAACTTTTAGAGACAACAATCCAGGACAAAATGAATTAGCACTTGGAAAAGTATGGACTAATAAATGAAAGTCAGCATGGATTTGTTAAAGGCAAATTGTGTTTGATGAACTTGATTGAGTTCTTTGATGAAGTAACGGAGAGCATTGATGAGGGTCGTGTGGTTGATGTTGTGTATATGGACTTTAAAAAGGCGTTTGATAAAGTACCACATAATAGACTTGTTAGCAAAATTAAAGCCCAATTAAAGGGACAGTGGCACTGTGGATATAAAATTGGCTGAGGGACAGAATGCAGAGAGTGGTAGTGAACAGTTGTTTTCCACACTGGTGGGAAGTGGTGTCCCCAGGGGTCTGTATTAGGACCTCTGCTCTTTTGATATATATTAATAACCTGGACATGATTTTAAAGTTTGCAGATGACACGAAACTCAGAAATGTAGTAAACAATGAGGGTGATAGATTTCAGGAGGAAATAGACAGACTGGTGAAATGGGCAGATACATGACAGATGAAATTTAACACAGAAGTGTGAAGTGATACATTTTGGTAGGAAGAATGAGGAGAGGGAATATAAACTAAATGGCACGATTTTAAAGAAGGTGCAGGAACAGAGCGAGCTGGGGGTGTATGTACACAAAGGTAGCAGGACAAGTTGAGAAGGCTGTTAAAAAAGCATATGGAATCCTTGTCTTTATTAATAGAGGGATAGAGTACAAAAGCAAGGAAGTTGTGCTAAATCTTTATAAAACACTGGTTAGGCCCCAGCTAAAGTATTGTGTTCAATTCTGGGCATCACACTTTAGGAAGGATGTCAAGCCCTTAGAGAGGGTGCAGAAGAAATTTACCAGCGATGAGGAATTTCAGTTATGTGGAGAGACTGGAGAAGTTGGGATTGTTCTATTTAGAGCAGAGAAGGTTAAGAGGAGATTTGATAGAGGTGTTCAAATTTATGAATGGCTTTGATACAGTAAATAAGGAGAAACTGTTTCCAGTGGCAGAAGGGTCGGTAACCAGAGGAGAAAGATTTAAGGCAATTGGCAAATGAACCAGAGGCGACACGTGGAAAATTTTTACAGAGTTGTTGTGATCTGGAATGCAATGCCTGAAAGGGTGGTGGAAGCAAATTCAATAATAACTTTCAAAAGACAATTGGATAAATACTTGAAAAGAAATCATTTGCAGGGCAATGGGAAAAGAGCAGGGGAGTGGACTGATTGGATAGCTCAACCAAGGAGCCGGCACAGGCGCGATTGGCTGAATGACCCTTATCTATGCTGTGTCATTCTCTGTTGTTTTCATGGACTTAGATTCACTAAGGAAGCCCTGGGTAATGTGGCAATGGCTGTACACAGACCTGCAGCCCAAATCAAATTCCTGAACAATTCTGCCAGTGACGGTCAGTGTCAGCACAGGTCTTAATTTTATGCCACTGGTCTATTCCAGGTTGCTATGGGGCACTTCTATAACATCACCCAGGCTTCTGTCTGGTCCTGCATTCACCAGGTCACTGATACCAACTTCAGGAGAGCTGGGAAATTCATCCATTTTGGGGTGATTCCAATGCAGCAGCATGAAAGGGCCATTCAGTTCTATCATGTTGCTGGTTTCCCCAAAGTTCAGGGGGCAATTCTTCTCAGGCAGTCCCTTGGAACCGAGGATGACTTGCTTCCACACTAAAAATGAGTTCTCAGGTGACTGATGAGTCCAATGCGGGACCTCCACTTTGTGCGGTCTTGGGCCAGGGATTCCCAGGTGTCGATGGGGATGTTGCACTTTTTCAAGGGTGTCCTTGAAGCGTTTCCTCTGCCCACCTGGGGCTCTCTTGCCGTGTCAGAGCTCCGAGTAGAGCGCTTGTTTTGGGAGTCTCGTATCGGGCATGCGGATGATGTGGCCTGTCCATCAGAGCTGATCGAGCATGGTCAAAGCTTCGATGCTGGGGATGTTGGCCTGAGCGAGAACACTGACGTTGGTGCACCTATCCTGCCAATGGATTTGCAGGATCTTGCGGAGGCAGCGTTGATGGTACCTCTCCAGTGCTTTGAGATGCCTGCTGTACATGATCCATGTCTCTGAAGCATACAGGAGGGCGGGTATCACTACTGCTCTGTAGACCATGAGCTTGGTGCTGGGTTTGAGGTCCTGGTCTTCAAACACTCTCTTCCTCAGGCGACCGAAGGCTGCACTGGCACACTGAAGGCGGTGTTGGACTTCGTCATCGACGTCTGCCCTTGTTGACAGTAGGCTCCCGAGGTATGGAAAGTGGTCCACGTTGTCCAAGGCCTCGTCGTGGATTTTGATAATTGGGGAGCAGTACTGTGTGGCGGGGGCAGGTTGGTAGAGGACCTTTGTCTTACAGATGTTTAGTGTAAGGCCTATGCTCTCGTACGCTTCGGTGAAGGTGTTGACGATGGTTTGGAGTTCGGCCTCAGAGTGTGCGCAGGCGCAAGCGTCGTCTGCATCGTCTGCATACTGTAATTCGATGACAGATCTGGAAACAACAACAGAACTCGAGAGCAAGAAAGCAGCTCTACAGATGCCTGAAGGCCGAGGTCCAACAAAAAACTCACGACCTAAAGAACAGATGGTGGGTGGAGAAAGCGCAGGAGATCCAGCAGCTAGCCGACAACCACGACGTGCGTGGATTCTTTAGCGCAGTCAAGAACATCTACGGCTCAAGCACCCAAGGTCCTACCCCACTGCGGGCCAAGAACGGAGATGTACTCATCAAGGACAGAGAGGCAGTCAGTGCCCGCTGGAAGGAGCACTTCGAAGATCTCCTTAACCGAGACTCTGTCTTCAACGTGAGTGTCCTCAACTCCATCCCGCAGAATGCTACCCGCCACCACCTCAGCACAACCACAGCCTGGCATGAGGTTGAAAAGGCCATCCGACAACTAAAGATCAACAAGGCCTCAGGAGCAGATGGAATCCCTGCCGAGGCGCTAAAACATGGCGGAGAAGCACTATTAGCACGAATACATGAACTCATTTCTCTTATTTGGAAGGAGGAGAGCATGCCAGGGAATCTCAGAGATGCCGTAATCGTGACCATCTTCAAGAAAGGTGACAAGTCTGATTGCGGTAATTAGAGGAGTCTCCCTGCTGTCTGCCACAGGGTGCAATAGATGGGGCCCAACTTGCACTGTGGGCCCCTCTGATGAACCCACTGAATTTCCTGAACAGAAAGGGATTCCACTCCCTGAATGTTCAAATTGTTTGTGAGCAGCAGAATGAATTCTCCATGTGAATGCCAGATGTTCTGAGAGTTGTCATGACATTCTTGTCAGGTGGGAGTCCATAATCCCACCTCTATTTAGGGAAGACAAGCCAAGTGTCAGGATGGATTCTTGTGTCCATTGTTCATGACTCAACTTTCAAGTGCCCTCTTCAACAGCTGAGCATTGGAACAATGAGGCACATTCATTAACTGGAATGGTCAGTGATAGGACTATTGGGATCTGATCAGGAGGACTCCTTCAGTACACTCCTGAGTGGGTCTCTCACATTGTGGCTGCTTGCTGTGCCCTGCACAACTTTGCTATTCAGAATGACTAGAATAGAATCATGGAGGAGATAAGCTTGGCTGTGGAGGTTGGGGAACCTGGAACTCAGCATCATGAGGACCCTAACTCAGAGGATGCAACTGTCCCAGCTGCCATGGATATTTGTAAGCAGACTATTAGTAGTACATTCTCTTTCGATTAAAGCATTCCCCTGACTTCCTTAATTACGTATCCCCAGCCTTCATGCCTACTCCAACTCATCTATGACAACATGTCTATCTTTGGATCTCAGTAAACAAACATGCAGAATCAAACCTCATGAGACCGAATGAGCTCATTGAACAACAGAGCCATTTCATATATCAATGTCTTGATTTTTATTTGTATTTCACATAGTTACTCTTGAACATAAGGCCCTACATTTTATCACCGTACTTTCCCTGGGTTCCTAAGCTGTGTTCCTATGACTTATTCTTTTAGGTGGAACCTGAAGGCCAGTGTCACAAGAGATGGTTGGCTCCATGCTTGGAATAAGAGCCCTTTGGGACACAGGTGAAACCTTGTCTCATGATAGCTGAGTCCTGGGAAGAACCTGCAGTGGGTTGCATCTCTTGTGTGACTGTCTGGTTAGGCTGGCCCAGCCTCCTATGTGCTCTTTGTGTAGGCCCGTGAGGGGCTAACCCAGAAGCCTAGCATATGCTGCTATCCTGTTGGTTGAATTTGATGTTACTGGTTGGTTATCAATTCTTCGATAGAACGAGTAACATCTTTGTGCTTATAGAACGAGTAACATCCTTACTTGTTCTATAAGCACCTCCAGGTCCACATTGGTAAAAGGTTTGTGCTTTGGTCTTAATGCCTGGGCAGCTGTGGATGCCATGCTTTGCTCCTGAAAACTCTTACGCCTGATCTGAAGGTAGTCCTGAAGATGCACAGAAATATTTTGGTAAGAATTCAGTGCAGACATGCTGACAAAAGCTGGAGGAGAAACCACTTACCTGCTTGGCTGTCCAGGAAGCTGCTGACACACTTAACTTACTGAAGGCGTTTATCAAAATGGACTCTCCCACAACCATTAAATCAATGCCTTCTGAGAGCTTCTGTCGGACCAAAGAAGGGTAACACACACAGCTCCAAGGTGATAGTAGTTACTTTATTTTTGTACATGGAAACAGAGTAGTCATTTCGAGTAAATTATGACCAACAATGTGAGAACTGTCCGATGCTGCTTAAAGTGAGGCAAGAAGAGAAAGGTCACATCGCTATTTACTATTACATGCCAGCCATACAACATGGTAAAAATAAGGCAAAAACAATGAGTCCCCTATTCACAAGTGTTTTGCTGATCTGTTCAAATTAAATTTTCTTATACTTATTAACAACTGCTATGGTTTACCGTTAAACTGAAAGAGAGATAGAGATAGCAATAGAAATAGCGAGAGAAAGAACTTACAATAGGAATGTATTGATAACAATTGATGACTGGTCATATTGTACCACAAATTGAAGTTAGATGAGTTAACTTGAAGGATAAGATGTAGTCAGAGTCCTTTGATTGCTGTGCTATCCTTAATTCACTAGCATGGGACAAGTGGAGTCCATCCATTGGTCAGTTTCTACTACTGTTTGAGTGATAATCCTGTTTTTCTGATCTTTTTTAGCTTTTGAAAATTTCTGCCAAGCCAAAATAGTAATGGAAAACTACAATGTTGCTGACACAGAGAAAGGGTTGATAAGTTGGCACCCTGTCATGTGTTAGAGCACCTAGAGCAGGCATGCTCAATTGGATTTATCTTCTCAGCTGAGTACAGCCTTCAACCAATAGAATGCTACATGTTTGAACACTGGAATAAAGTTTGAAGTAGACTCTTCCATAAAAGATCAAAGTGGCTAGTTTCCTTGATTTAATTACTAGAAGTATGCTTTTGATGTGAACAACAATAATTTGCATTTATATAGCGCCTTTCACATAGTAAAACATCCTAAGACGCTTCACAGGAGCGTTATCAAACAAAATTTGACACTGAGCCCCATAAGAGGACAAATGACCAAAAACATGGTCAAAGAGTTGATTTTAAGGAGCATCTTAAAGGAGGAAAGAGAGGCGGAGAGGTTCAGGGAGGGAATTCCAGAGCTTAAGGCCTCAGGTTCCACATGTACGCTGATGACACCCAGCTCTACCTCACCAACACCTCTCTCACCCCTCCACTGTCTGTAAATTGTCATACTGCTTGTCTGACATCCAGTATGGATGAACAGAAATTTCCTCCAACTAAATATTAGGAAGATCGAAGCCATTGTCTTCAGTCCCCGGCACAAATAGGCGGTCTTAGTGATGGTGCGGATATGCGGTTGGAAGTTCATCTCAGGGTCAAATACGACACCTAGATTGCAAACAGTCTGGTTCAGCCTCAGACAGTTGCCAGGGAGAGGGATAGAGTCGGTGGCTCGGGAGCAGAGTTTGCGAAAGATGACCAAAAGCTTGGTCAAAGAGGTAGATTTTAAGGAATGCCCTAAAGGAGGAAAGAGGTAGAGAGGCGGGGAGGTTTAGGGTGGGGATTCCAGAGCTTATGGCCTCAGCAGCTGAAGGCACGGCTGTCAATGGTAGAGCGATTAAAGTTGGGGATGCGCAAGAGGACAGAATTGGAGGAGTGTAGAGATCTTGGGGGGTTGTAGGGCTGGAGGAGGTTACAGAATAGGGAGAGGCGAGGCGAGGCCATGGAGGGATTTGAAAACAAGGATGAGAATTTCAAAATCAAGGTGTTGCTCAACCGGGAGCCATTGTAGGTCAGTGAGCACAGGGGTGATGGGTGAACGGGACTTGGTGCGACTTAGGATACAGGCAGCAGAGTTTTGGATGAGCTTAAGTTTATGGAGAGTGGAAGATGGGAGGCCGGCCAGGAGTGCGTTGAAATAGTCAGGTCTAGAAGTAACAAAGGTACGGATGAGGGTTTCAGCAGGAGATGAGCTACGTCAGGGATGGGAGAGACTAGGAGCTGTAGAGGAGCAAAGTGATTTGGGTGTCCATGTACACAAATCACTAAAATCTTTGGCCTTTATCTCAAGGGGGTTGGAATACGAAAGTGAGGAAATTATGTTTCAGTTATACAGCGACTTAGTCAGACCCCACTTGGGTACTGCATTCAGTTTTGAGCACTACATCTCAGGAAGATATATTGGCCTTGAATGGGTGCAGCGTTGATTTACCAGAATGATACCGGGCTGAAAGACTTAAATTTTGAGGACTGGTTGCATAAACTTGGCTTCTATTCCCATGAGTTTAGAAAGTTGAAGGGTTATCGAATTGTGGTGTTTAAAATGACAAAGGGATTCCACGGGGTAGATAGAAACTGTTTCCTCTGGTGGGGAAATCCACTACAAGGGGGTATAATCTTAAAATTAGAGCTGGCCATTTAGGAGTGAAATCAGGGAACACTTTTTCCACACAAAAAGTTAGTGGAATTTTGGAACTCTCTCCTGCAAAAGGCTGTGGATGCTGGGGGTCAATTGAAATTTTCAAGGCTGAGATTGATAGATTTTTGTTGGGCAAGGATATCAAGAGATATGGAGGCAAGGCAGGTAAATGGAGTTGAGGTGCAGATCAGCGGTGATCTAGTTGAATGGCAAAACAGGCTCAAGGGGCTGAATGGCCTTCTGTTCCTTTGATTCTAAAAATCAATCTTCTTCAGAGATGCTGCCATCTCAAGAGGAAGCGGGCAAGGAAGATTGAAGTACATCCTGATAATCTTTAGCACTTATCCTGTTGTGCTCCTTTTACGTGTTAGATTAGTAACCATGGTATTCCTGGTGGGGCACAGTTCACACTCGAGATGTAACCTACCATAAAGCCAGCTGCTGCCCTTTGCAGTGCTTGCTGAGGGTCGGGCACCATTTATTTATAGAAGGGTTCGATGATCTTGTCAAAATATGGTAAACTTCACAATTGGGTATGGGATCTGCCTGCTCCAGAGAGGTGCAAACCCCTCGTTAAAAGTCCAGATTTATTCTTCTTGGCACATTTTTGGTGCAGCTTTTCAAGAGTGGGTTGGATCTGAACAGGGACCTTTACTGCCTCAGTCAGAAATAGGGCAATGCGCTATCGATTCAGTACTGGCCGACGTATCAAGGTAGAGGGGGCTCCTTCATAGATATCCCTCAACATTTCACTGTATTTGATTGATCTTGAAGAACTCATACAACTCAAGCTTGAAGAGACGCTGCAAGGAGTAGTCAATGAAGGTTGGCGTCCACTCTTTGGCCAAGAACCACAGGATATCCCCTTGTACTGTATTGATTAGAATTAACCCTTTTGCAGCATTTCATCCCACCTGGAGGTACAATAAAGTTGTGAATGAGTGTTGTTGATCTCACATTAGATGAACTGATCATGGGAACCAAATGGTGGGTTGTATTCTGCAGATAAGAGCTGCCAGTTGCTGGTGTCCAAGAACATCCCCCATGCACAGTCACTCTGCGAGTGAGGCGCTTTGAAAAGGACATTCTGAATTGGAGCCACCAGCTACTGAAGAGAAAATATTGGCGAGAATAAATCGGCCGTGCCGGTTAACCGCGCGATTTTCAAACCTGGCCTGGCCACCAGTTCCCAAACGGATGCCATTGACTTTGTGATTGAATTTTTCTCGAATCAGAAAAATACATAAACTCGGATACTAGGGCAATTATTTAATTTGCTCCATTTGAAAAAAATCCAAAGCCCTGAGTTTGTATGGGTGTTTTATTTTTAAACCCCCCTCGCTCCAGCGCGCGACATGAGCAAACCGACGACTTCAAAACAACGGTTTTCAAATTAAATTCGATTAGCTTCTGAAACGACAACAGAAAAGGGGGTATTTAAAAAAAAAACTCGAATCGAATTACTTTCCCCAAAAGACGAGGTCGGAGTTTGGAGAGAAGTAGCTCGCGGCCTCTCGCGCCCAACCGCCGCTTCCCCGGGGCCCTCCCGCGCGTCCAACCGCCGCTTCCCCGGGGCTCTCCCGCGCGCCCAACCGCCGCTTCCCCGGGGCCCTCCCGCGCGTCCAACCGCCGCTTCCCCGGGGCTCTCCCGCGCGTCCAACCGCCGCTTCCCCGGGGCCCTCCCGCGCGTCCAACCGCCGCTTCCCCGGGGCTCTCCCGCGCGCCCAACCGCCGCTTCCCCGGGGCCCTCCCGCGCGTCCAACCGCCGCTTCCCCGGGGCTCTCCCGCGCGTCCAACCGCCGCTTCCCCGGGGCCCTCCCGCGCGTCCAACCGCCGCTTCCCCGGGGCCCTCCCGCGCGTCCAACCGCCGCTTCCCCGGGGCTCTCCCGCGCGCCCAACCGCCGCTTCCCCGGGGCCCTCCCGCGCGTCCAACCGCCGCTCGGCACCCCGCCCGCCAGCCAGCCGGCTTCCAGTCTAAGGTAAAAACCAACAAGAATTTATATATAGACATCGATTGTCAACCGGGAGGAGGACTAAAAAGAAAAAAAGCCGGCTAAAGAAACCGGAGTGACAATTGACAGCTCAGCCCCTCACCCACCATCAGCTATTGGCACCGCGGCTAGGGGAGGGGGGGGGGGATTTAGGTTAGGACAAGGGTTCGGGGCTAAAGTCAGGGGTTCGTGTTGGGATTGAGGTTGTTGAGATTAAGCCAATCAGTAGCTTATCTGTAGTCTTTCAAATAATCAAGATAGACTGCAAACCAATATGGTGGGTATATTGTGTTTAATCACAGTTTAAGACAAAATATAACATGTTAGTTATAAAGCAAAAACATACGACTGTGACAAGCAGCTGGTACCGGTCCCAATCGGACAGACGGCTGGCGTGCGTGAACAGTTCTCTTGCTTGCTCTCATCTAGAACCTCCGTGTTGGTGAGCATGGGATCACTCTCGAAAGAGCATTCGACCAGCCCAACTTCTGCTTGGCTCTCCCCTTCACCGTCTGTGTGGGCAAGTACTCAGGGTGTTACTTTTATTCTCTTTTTAGGGGTGGGCCTAAGGCCAAATTATTGACAAGACCATCTAACCTATAGAGGCTCCCCTAAAACATCAGTATCCAATTGGGCATCGAGTTCTTTGTCTCAATTCTTGGATGAAAGTCCTCCCCAAAAGGGGTTTCATGATCTCATCCAATTTGTCTTTTTGTTGAATCTTTCTGAAGGTTCTTTCTTTGGAATTTGTGTCTTATCTCCCTGGTCCCTATCCTCCCTGGTACAATTGGTACTAGGCCTGGCCTTGTAACCTTTCAATCATGGGGCCCAAGCCAGAGCTGTCCCACTTCAGCCGGTCGTTATCTCACCTTCATATAACAAACTGCTCCATCCTGAGATGGATACCTTATCTCCCCTAAATTTCTTTTATTCTATGTCTTTCTATACTAATTAACTTTTAATTATCTTCACAAGCAGTTTTGTTAAGCTAACTCCAATTCCTACCTTAGCATTGCATCATGGTTATTAGCAATAATAGAAGAAACATCGGCATTGAGCCTTATAGTTGGTCCAATTAGAGATACATAAACAATGTTGAAATCCTAACTTGAAAACAGCAGATAGTTAGCTTGGAAACAAGATTATATATGACCGTCACACCGCAGAATGCTATAACATCCGCAGAAAACCAAAACACAAGCAGATTCTAAGCATCTATCTAGTTATTCTAAGGCTAGTCTGAAGAGACTTTTTGTCTCCAGTTCTCATACAATCATGTAAACACAGCATTATTTGTGTCACAATTTTATCCGCATAACCATATACATTTTGGACACCACTGATTTCTAACATACTCCCCACCTTGAGAGGGAGAAAATTCTATTTCGACCTCTTATTTTTCATTTTGCATACATCGTGCCAGCTCTAAATTGTTAGTTCGACGGTTCAATTGGAGGGTCAGACGTTTCCAAAAGCAAGACATCATAATAAGGACTATTAAGACCAGACACTGGGCAATCAGTAGGCCTGCTGATATCATTCGTGCCCGGGGATGCTGGCTGCCATTATAAGCTACTTCCCATCATTCGTGGTTCCCTAATTTGCTTATAGTCTTTTCAACTTGGGTATTATCCTGCTGCATCTTAACCAAATGTTTCTGGGAGTACTACTTCTTTCAATGATGGATTTAAAACTGAGAAATAATGGTGGAATTGGATGTCTGAATTTTACTATTGACTCTAGGGCCTCCTGCTGCATAGTGATGTTGACTTGTATTTGTGTTACATTGTGAGTTCTTACTGGAATCAAATAAGCGTTAGGTTTCAAACAGAAGGTTGGCCATCCGATCCGGCAGATGTCTATCCCATGTGTATATCGGGTGGTGGAAGTAGTCACACAGTATCGTCCCTGGCCTATGTAACTACTTCGCGTCTGATTGGGCCCCCCATGTTTGTACTTGGATGGTACAAGCAGGTGATTCTCTATCTACTGTGAACCTGCATGTTGGTATCCCTGGCTCCAGACTATCACACCTACAAATCCAGGATCCCCTATTGTTTGTGCAGCAATCCAGATTAGGGGCCTTCCAGGTCACGCCCTACTTAATAAAGTAGTGTGGATATTCTTCATATTGTTTGTGTACCTTCCCTTTCATAGATCCTATTGATTTGATCCTGAACACTTCCCACTTCTTTGTCTTGTTCAATCGAGGCAGCCATAGGACTACTGGTATGAGAATGCTTTTGGAGTCTCGATAATCATTATTCTCCCCATCTGGGCAAGGTAATGTGGCGTAGTAAGCTAACTCATATTTCCTAGCAGTGCACCATGGTTCAGTCTTGTTAAACCATTTCTCTAAATGTCTGTCATTCACAAAGTTGGGTATCCGATTATTTTCGATGTCTGTCAGACCCTTCTGTACCTGATCCAGTAGGAAACTCCCATACATAGCACAAGTGATATCCTTAGAAGACTGGTCCTTGCTTCCCTCAGATTCCTTTATTATGTCATTAACTTTGTCCTGAATCTCTCGAAAATTGTATACCATGTCTAAGGTGCTTTTTAGTGCTTCTTGCAATTCTTTAATATTTATTTTGGTTAAAATTCCCTTCAATTGTCCCCTCATAGCCTCATCATGTTCCCACCTAGATTCTATATCTATTCTATTACATGCCGCAGTGCCTGCTGTGGCTCCTATTCCTACCCACTCTCCTAGTCTTCACTTCCTTCTTCAACTTTTGGTACCAATTCCTTCCTCTACCACCGGTCGGTACCACGGTTCATTGATAGTGGGCCAGGGTTCGTTAATGTCTCTCCCTGCATTCTTTTCCATAAAATCCCGTACTATCTCTCATACCAATTTTTAATAAAATAGCACATAAGTGTGACTACGAGTGAGGCAGGTACAGGGATCCAGGAGGTAGTGTTGGAGGAGCCGCAGCCCTTGCTCTTGTCCAACAGTTTCGAGGCTCTTACTCCCTGTGTGGATAGGAGCGGGGACTGCAGGGAGGATGAGCAACCTGGCCACAGCACCGTGGTAAGGGGGGCCATTCAAGTGGGGGGAGTAAAAAGAAATGTTGTAGTGGGAGGGGATAGTATCATTAGGGGGATAGATAGGGTTCTTTGCAGCCAAGAGCGAGAGTCCCGAAGGCTGTGTTGCCTGCCCGGTGCCAGGGTTAAGGACATCTCCTCTGGGCTGGAGAGAAACTTGGAGTGGGAGGGGGAGGATCCAGTTGTCGTGGTCCATGTTGGTACCAATGACATAGATAGGACAAGGAAAGAGGTTCTGCTGAGGGAGTTTGAGCAGCTAGGGGCCAAATTAAAAAGCAGAACCTCGAGGGTAATAATCTCTGGATTACTACCTGAGCCACGAGCAAATTTGGCTAGGGTAAATAAAATCAGGGAGTTGAATGCGTGGCTCAAAGACTGGTGTGGGAAAAATGGGTTTTGCTTCTTGGGACACTGGCACCAGTACTGGGGCAGGAGAGAGCTGTTCCGTTGGGACGGACTTCACTTGGCCAGTGCTGGGACTAGTGTCCTGGCGAATCGAATAACTAGGGCTGTGGAGAGGGCTTTAAACTAATTAGTGGGGGGGAGGTTTCAAGAGAGCAAAAAATAAAAATGACAACAGAGAGGGTCATAGACATAGGTAGCAGTAGGGGAATCACAAATCAGAGCGTGGCAGGAAGGGACAGAGTGTGTGGAGTAAAAGGTAAACTGGTAAAAAGTGAAAAAGCAGGAACTAAGTGCCACAAAGCATATTTGAAAGTTCTCTATCTGAATGCACGTAGCATTCGTAACAAAATAGACGAGTTAATGGCACAAATAACTACATATGGTTATGATATTGTGGCCATTACAGAAACATGGCTGCAGGGTGACAATGCCTGGGAATTAAACATACCAGGTTATTTAACGATCAGGAAGGACAGGCAGGAAGGAAGGGGAGGTGGGGTGGCTATGTTAATAAAGGAAGGAATCACTGTAATACAGAGTAATGATATTGAGTCAAAAAATCATGATAATGAAACAGTTTGGGTGGAGATAAGGAATAATAAGGGGAAAAAAACATTAGTGGGCGTAGTCTATAGGCCTCCGAACAGTTGCAACTCTATTGGACGGAGTATCAATCAGGAAATAGTTGAGGCATGTAATAAGGGAACATCTATAATTATGGGGGATTTTAACTATCATATTAATTGGACAAATCAAATGGGGCAGGGCTGCCTTGAGGATGAGTTCATTGAGTGTATTAGGGATGGGTTTCTTGAGCAGTATGTAACTGAACCGACCAGGGGGCAAGCAACCTTAGATCTGGTCCTGTGTAACGAGACAGGATTAATTAAAAATGTCCTAGTAAAGGATCCCCTTGGAATGAGTGACCATAACATGGTTGAATTCCATATTCAATTAGAGGGTGAGAAGGTTGGATCTCAAACAAGCGTGCTAAGCTTGAATAAAGGAGACTATGAAGGTATGCGAGCGGAATTGAGTAGAGTGGATTGGGAAAATAGATTAAAGGGTAAGACGACACATGATCAGTGGTGTACATTCAAGGAGTTATTTTACAACTTCCAAAAAAAATATATTCCACTGAAAAGAAAAGGGTGTAAAAGAAAGGACAGTCATCCGTGGCTAAGTAAAGAAATTAAGGATAGTATTCGACTAAAAACAAGGGCATATAAGGTAGCGAAATCTAGTGGGAGGACAGAGGATTGGGAAAACTTTAAAAGGCAGCAAAAAATAACAAAAAGATTGATTAAGAAAGGGAAGATAGATTATGAAAGTAAATTAGCAAAAAATATAAAAACAGATAGTAAGAGTTTTTATAGTTATATAAAAAGAAAAAGGGTGGCTAAAGTAAATGTTGGTCCCTTAGAGGATGAGACCGGGAAATTAATGGTGGGAAATATGGAGATGGCAAAAACACTGAATGAATATTTTGTATCAGTCTTTACAGTAGAGGACACTAAGAATATCCCAACACTGGACAAACAGGGGGCTATAGGGGGAGAGGAGCTAAACACGATCAAAATCACTAAGGAAGTGGTACTCGGTAAAATAATGGGACTCAAGGCGGATAAATCACCTGGACCTGATGGCTTACATCCTAGAGTCTTGAAGGAAGTGGCGGTAGGGATTGTAGATGCATTGGTAATAATTTTTCAAAACTCCCTGGATTCCGCTAAGGTCCCGGCAGACT
Source organism: Squalus acanthias (assembly GCA_030390025.1). Taxonomy (NCBI): domain Eukaryota; kingdom Metazoa; phylum Chordata; class Chondrichthyes; order Squaliformes; family Squalidae; genus Squalus; species Squalus acanthias. The sequence continues at coordinate 40,670,899 of CM059433.1, read as the reverse complement.
GGAAAACTGCTAATGTAACACCCTTATTTAAAAAGGGCAGTAGACAGAAGGCTGGTAACTATAGACCGGTTAGCCTAACATCTGTGGTAGGTAAAATTTTGGAGTCCATTATTAAGGAAACAGTAACAGGACATTTGGATAATCATAATTTAATAGGACAAAGTCAGCATGGTTTTACGAAGGGGAAGTCATGTTTGACAAATTTGCTGGAGTTCTTTGAGGAAGTAACATATAGAGTGGATAAAGGGGAACCAGTGGACGTAGTGTATTTAGACTTCCAAAAGGCATTTGACAAGGTGCCACACAAAAGATTATTGCTTAAGGTAAAAAATCACGGGATTGGGGGTAATATTCTGGCATGGATAGAGGATTGGCTATCTAACAGAAAGCAAAGAGTTGGGATAAATGGTTCATTCTCAGACTGGCAATCAGTAACTAGTGGTGTTCCACAGGGGTCAGTGCTGGGTCCCCAACTCTTCACAATCTATATTAACGATTTGGAGGAAGGGACCAAGTGTAACATATCAAAATTTGCAGATGATACAAAGATGGGAGGGAAAGTAGTGAGTGAGGAGGACATAAAAAACCTGCAAGGGGACATAGACAGGCTAAGTAAGTGGGCAGAGATTTGGCAGATGGAATACAACACTGGAAAGTGTGAGGTGATGCACTTTGGCAGGAAAAATCCTAGAGCAATTTATTATCTTAATGGCAAGAAACTGGAGAGTACTGAAGTGCAAAGGGATCTGGGGGTCCTGGTGCACGAAACTCAAAAGGTTAGTATGCAGGTGCAGCAAGTGATTAAGAAGGCAAATGGAATGTTGGCTTTCATTGCTAGGGGGATAGAATATAAAAATAGGGAGGTATTGCTTCAGTTGTACAAGGTATTGGTGAGACCGCACCTGGAATACTGCATACAGTTTTGGTGTCCTTACTTAAGGAAAGACATCCTTGCTCTCGAGGCAGTGCAAAAAAGGTTCACTCGGTTAATCCCGGGGATGAGGGGGTGGTCATATGAGGAGAGGTTGGGTAGATTGGGACTCTACTCATTGGAGTTCAGAAGAATGAGAGGCGATCTTATTGAAACATATAAGATTGTGAAGGGGTTGGATCGGGTGGATGCGGGGAGGATGTTCCCGATGACGGGTGAGACGAGAACTAGGGGACATAGTCTTAGAATAAGGGGCTGCTCTTTCAAAACTGAGATGAGGAGGAACTACTTCACTCAGAGGGTGGTAGGTCCATGGAATATGCTGCCACAAAAAGCTGTAGAAGCTACAACATTAATTAAATTTAAAACAGAAATAGACAGTTTCCTAGAAGTAAAGGGAATTAAGGGTTACGGGGAGCGGGCAGGAATTTGGACATGAGTCTAGGTTCGGATCGGTCATGGCCCTGTGGGTAGTGGAGCGGGCCCAGGGACTGTGTAGCCTGATTCTGCTCCTATTTCGTGTGTGCAATTCTGTTAGATGCAGGAGATGGTTCTGTGATAGATAGTAGATTGGCGGTTAGGATCAGATCAGCCATGATCTTATTGAATGGCGGAGCAGGCTCGAGGGGCCGATTGGCCTACTCCTGCTCCTATTTCTTATGTTCTTATGTTCTTAATTGCATAACTCCTCCGGCATTTGAACCGCCGAAAGATTGAATACTACTGGTACGATCTTGTATCTGATATCATTATACAAACTCTCATGGGTACGAGCTACTAGCAGGCCATTATCGTGACCTTCTGTTGTTTTAGGACAGTTTCTTTTCCCGTTACTTGTTTCATTTATCATGGCCTCCCTTTTTCTCTGTGTTGTTACAACTATCCCCCCGCTGCTAACACACCATCCCGCACAGCATCGTGTGTTATTTCTCGTATTATTTTCTTGCCACTGTAAGATTTGGATCACAGGTCACACACAGATTACCCAAAGGGTCTTAGGAGTTGTAAGACTTTTTATTGGAGAGCTACAGTTTAAGCATAACCAGATACTACTACATGTGATTAAAATAGATACAGTAGACATTCAACTCGTGACAGATGAGGGCGATCTATGGCCCTGGAACGGAACAAAACGACCGGACGGACGGAAGGTGAGGCAGTACGGTGATCTCGGATTGGGTGGATTCCTGCAGTCTGTGGCAGCGGTCACTTCCGTTGGGTCGTCGCTCGAGCTGTTGGAGGTGTTAGGCCGTCAGCCAGCATTGATCCACCTCAGAGGCTAAGCTTGACCAAGGTGTTAGGCCGTAGCCACCTCAGGGAAGCCTTCGCCCCTAACTGCCTGTTTTCCTCTCTGGGCCGGCTGTTTTTATACCTTATTTCGGTGGGCTGGTGGATACCTAGTGTCAATCATTTTTACCCATCCCATTGTCCAATTACAAGGGAGAGGGTACCTCTGACAGCCCCCTCTCAACCTCATGAGATCATTTTCCTCCTTATCTCTGTTCTAAAGGTCTTGTTATGTTTCTTTAAGGACATTTTATGACTTTCTGGCTCCATGTTGTCTTGCATTTTACGACTCCTTCATCACTTCCGTGTCCTGGCCTCGGCCATTTGTCTTTTGTGCTTGTTATCTGACCTTGCTGATATTCCTGCCATCCGCTCCTGGCTGCATTTCTTCAGTTTATTGTCCTTCTCTGTTCATTAAGAATTAAAACCCCATTTTTGGGTCTAATACCTATTTCTTACACTACTTGGCTTTCCACTGATATTCACCTTCGTGTCTCGGCCAAAAAGATGGCCAATTCAAATCATAGTCCTTAATATCCCATTTTTTGCTCTTTACTTTGTAGGGTATTCCAATCAGTCCAGTTTTAACCAACGTTGTGGATACCTTCTGGTACCACCCCGGGACTTTGCCTCCCGGAGCTGCAGGGTTGTTGCATCCGAACTCCGTGTCCTTTGAGAAACAAAAGGTGGTGCATCCAAGTGGCAACCGTCGGTGGGCGTACCACACATCCTTCGCATATGATTCTCACTTCACATATTTCCTTCCGAATTCAACATGACATACCCTTGCCGTTGGTTTGGTTGTAGTACTCGACCAAGTCTGTGGAGGTTGGAGAGGCATTGGAGTGTCTTATGTATATGATGACCCCCAGCAGGAGGGTTTGATGACTGATGCAGCGTGTTATATGCTTCGTTATCATTCTTAACTGGTTCTGCAAGGCAAAATATGCAATATTTACTCTTTCACAGTTTTCAACTGATTAATATGGTACCATTTAGCCACCTTGGCCCTCCCCTTTTTCTTAGGGAATTGCACCAGATAGACCGAGGGACTGGCCCTGTCAATAATTGGGAAGGTGCCATTCCACTTTGGTTCGAAGCAATGTTGCTTCTTCCCATCATTCAGTACCATTACGGCATCTCCCACTTGATACTCAAATGTTGAATCTTCTTGTCGAAGTATTTTTTTGCCTGGTTCCTTGACTTGCCTATCTGTCTGGCTACAAACTTGTTAGTTTGTTCTATGTTCTCTACCACTGTTTCAAGCCATTTTTGGTTGGCAATTCCCTGTACAAAGGGTATGACTGAAGGGGTTAACAGATGAGCTGGCATTCGCATTAGTCGCCCAGTCATAGCCTGGTAGGGTGAGATACCCATTGTGCTATCCGGGGTGGATCTAATAGCCATTAGACACATTGGCAGCATATTGGACCATTTGGTGGGGTGATCTGCACAAAATGTGTTTAACATAGTTTTCAGAGTTCGGTTTCCTCTTTCCACCACTCCGGATGACTGTGGGTGATGGGAGATGTGGAGTTTGTGCGAGATACCCATTATCTGTTGTAGTTTGGTAAAGATTTGGCCGGTAAAGTGTGATCCCTGATTGCTATCAACTTGAATTGGCACTCCCCACCTGTAGATCACCTCACCCAATGAAAGGCGAGCTGCTGTCAATACGTTGTTTGTTTTACACGGAAAAGCCTCCATCCATTTCGTAAATTTATCAACTATAACCAGACAATACCGCAAGCCAGAAGGTCCTGTAGGTAAAGGCCCTTTAAAGTCAATTTGAAGGTGGATCCACAGCCCATTGGGAGGAGGGGGACTGCGCAACAGTGCCCGATTAGTGTGAGTACTTGGATTGTGCTGTAAATAGGGCAGACAACGATTCACCCTATGAGTAACATCTATGACGCAATCAGGATACCATTGAAACCGATCTTAAGGGAGGTGTAGGGGCTTGCCAGAGGTCACCGTTAACAGCGGCGTCTTTAGCAGCACTATCTGCCTGTGAGTTACCCTGGGCATGTATGTCCGAAGAACGTGAGTGAGACTTAACCTTACCAACATAGACAGGGGCTGATCGTGAATTTAAAGAGTCCCAAAGGGAAGCAAAGAGGTCTGCACGAAGCAAGGTCTTACCATCAACAGTACAAAAATTATTCCGAGCATACAGCGGTAAAGATAGCAAAGTGTTAATTGCATAGGCTCTATCTGACCAGACATTAACAAATATATCATGAGTAATTTGGATCGCTGTCACCAGGGCTGCAACTTCAGCATATTGGGTGGAGTGGGGAATGCATTTATACTTAAGTTCTCGATCAGGCATAACTACTGCAAATCCGGTAAGGGGCTTTCCATCGCTGTGATAGGATGACCCATCAATGTAGACGTTCTGGGCGTCACTTAGTGGAGTAGGAGAGGCGGGGTGATGGTCGAACGTCAGTGGTGGAAGGGGACATTCATGGCTTCTGCCCTCGTACAATAGGAGCTGAGGTAGTAGAGTTGTCTGCCTTGGCGTTATTTCCAAATCTCCCTGAGTTAACAGAAGAGTCCAGTGATTGAGTCGGGCGGAGGAGACCGATGTGTCCCCCCGGTTTAAGTAGAAGATTCAAGGGGGTGTGGGGACTATGGATGATCATTTTGTTCAACCCGGTAATAAACGTGGTGTTTGACTGCCCAAAAAGTGGCCAGCAGATGTCGCTCACACACAGTAAAATTCTTTTCCACGCCAGTTAAAATACGGGAGGCGTACGTGATTGGATCAAGTCCACCCACAGGGTCTGTCTGGACCATTATACCCAGAGCATCTCTCATCTCAGGCAAAAGACTGTTCAGGAATTTCAGTTTAAATTTCTCCGTGTCCCAGTGCCCCTTTTCATCTCGGTATAACGGACTGATCATATAGGTCATATAATTGATTGCCAAATGCCACGGGGTGCTCGTCCGGTCTTTGGCGAGCATCCCCCAACCAACTGACTAAAATCAACTGAATCCATGCCCAGGCGGGTGGACACCGCCTCTGACACGTGGCACCATTCATTGTTCGCATCATATATATCCTGGGAGAGCGAATTTTTAGGCTCCCAGGAGATACATGCTAATAGAACTCATTTTATTTTGTTCTCTCCAATTCAGGGTGGCTACGGCGGAATCTACCCCAATCACTGGCCAGGGTAACCGGAATCCTTCCCCAGTCTATCGGTCCCATTTTGTCCACTAGCGCCTTACATTCTGTCGGGTTCAGGCTCCTGCTAGTGGTAGTAACTCTCTCTCTAGGGGGTCGGTCGTATGCTGCAGAAGAGATAGAGACCTCAGAATTGGTGTCATACTCATCCTCGTCATCTGTTAGGGAGGTCTGGGTAGTGGTAGTGATGAGACTAACTTTTTTTTCCTCTACTGGGGCTCTCTCTCCTGAATAAGGGGGAGGGGGTGCAGAAGGCAGGGGGCTATCCTGCCACAACAGCCAATTGCTTTCCCAGTTTCCCCTGCAATTCCATTATTTTTAATTCACAGTGGGTGTGGTCAATGCCCACCGGAGGTTTTTTTTCATGTAATTCCCTTAGGGCTCTCCTCGCTCCCTCAAGTTGTGAGGATAGCAGTTCAACCTTAGTTTTTAAGGACTTGTTGTTTTCATAGACCTGCTGATGGCGTCGCGAAGCCAGTCGGGCATAGTCTGCTGCTGCCTCCTCCTGGCAGAGGAGAGAACAGACAGTAGCATATCGGTCCTGCTAGTCCTGCAACTCTTTATGCAACTCTTTATCAAGTAAAGTATTTTGTTCTTTTGAGCGCTCGAGTTCTTCTTCCAAGCGGATGGTACACAAGTGGGCCGTATAGGCCAGTCTATGACTGGCTTCTGAAGATTAAGTTTCTTCTCATTCACTTGGGATACTATCTTGTCCAAGTGCTTGGAGTAACTACATCCATCCTCTTGGACGACTCCGATAACCTCTTTGGCCCCCTGAGAGACTGCTCACGGCTTTATCTCTGCAATGAGCACCCGGCATTCTGTTTTAGGTTTCAGTGATGAAACGCCCCCCCTTTCGAGGTTTACCTACTCAGTTGTCCCGCCTGGTACCGTTTAATGACCGAGTTCGTCTTTAACTCGTTTTTCCACAATAACCCTTTTGCAGTCCTGCCGCGGTTGCCAATTTGTTGAGATTAAGCCAATCAGTAGCTTATCTCTAGTCTTTCAAATAATCAGGATCGACTGCAAACCAATATGGTGGGTATATTGTGTTTAATCAGAGTTTAAGATGGAATATAACATGCTAGTTATATAGCAAAAACATACGACCATGACAAGCAGCTGGTACCGGTCCCGATCGGACAGACGGCTGGCGTGCGTGAACAGGTCTCTGGCTTGCGGCCTCTCTTCCTCTCATCTAGAACCCCCATGTTGGTGAGCATGGGATCACTCTCGAAAGAGCGTTCGACCAGCCCAACTTCTGCTTGGCTCTCCCCTTCACCGTCTGTGTGGGCAAGCACTCAGGGTGTTACTTTTATTCTCTTTTTAGGGGTTGGCCTGAGGCCAAATTATTGACAAGACCATCTAACCTATAGAGGCTCCCCTAAAACCTCAGTACCCAATTGGGCATCAAGTTCTTTGTCTCAATTCTTGGATGAAAGCCCTCCCCAAAAGGGGTCTCATGATCTCATCCAATTTGTCTTATTGTCGAATCTTTCTGAAGGTTCTTCCTTTGGAATTTGTGTCTTATCTCCCTGGTCCCTATCCTCCCTGATACAATTGGTACTTGGCCTGGCCTTGTAACCTTTCAATCATGGGGCCCAAGCCAGAACTGTCCCACTTCAGCCGGTCGTTATCTCACCTTCATATAACAAACTGCTCCATCCTGAGATGGATACCTTAACTCCTCTAAATTCCTTTCATTCTATGTCTTTCTATACTAATTAACTTTTAATTATCTTCACAAGCAGTTTTGTTAAGCTAACTCCAATTCCTACCTTAGCATTGCATCATGGTTATTAGCAATAATAGAAGAAACATAGACATTGAGCCTTAGTTGGTCCAATTAGAGATACATAAACAATGTTGAAATCCTAACTTGAAAACAGCAGATAGTTAGCTTGGAAACAAGATTATATATGACCGTCAAACTGCAGAATGCTATAACCTCCGCAGAAAACCAAAATACAAGCAGATTCTAAGCATCTATCTAGTTATTCTAAGACTAGTCTAAAGAGACTTTGGGGGAAAAATGGTGTCGTGCCCCTTTGGGGTGCTAACTTCACCGGAGCACTACTTTTAGCGCCTGAAAAAATTAGCGCCCCCGTGCCCGAAATTCACTGGTAGCGCCCCAAGAGGGAGGCGGGGTGCTACTGGAAGCGCCTCGCCTCCCTCTTGGGGCGCTGCGAGTGAATATCACGGCGCTGCGGCATGTTGCGCCACGGTACTGCAGGCCTTCCTCCCCTTATTAAAGGGGAGGGGCCTTGCGCAGCGCAACCCGGGGCCCAGCTGGGCCACCAGGGATCGGAGTGCCGCCAAAAGAGCCCGGCACTCGAGAAGTGCCGGGCTCATGGAGCGCAGCCTGGCACCCCGCGGGGGGCTGCACAGAAGGCTGGGGACAGCAACGGGGGCAGGTGCTGGCAGGCGGTCCGCAGCAAAAATGGCCGCCCGGCACCTCTCCTTTAATTTGCGCCGCCCCGGCCGCAGGTAGGCCTCCCTGACCCTGTCGGACATAGTGTCTGGCGGTAAGTCAGAGGGCGGTACCGAAGATCGCAGCCGGGGCGCTGCGCACGACGATGACGTCATTGCCGGAGGCACAGCGCCGCTAACAGGAGGCTCAAATCAACTGAATTTTCCCCCCATTTTGTCTCCAGTTCTAATATAATCATGTAATCACAGCATTATTCGCATCACAATTTTATCTGCATAACCATATATCTTTTGGACACCACTGATTTCTAACAGGGTGTTAGAGTTGGGGTGAGGATTGGGCTGTTAGGGTGAAGATTGAGTGTTGGGGTGGGGATTGGGGTGTTAGGGTTGGAGTGGGGATTGGGCTATTAGTGGGTGGGTGTTGGGGGGAGGGGATTGGGGTGTTAGGGCATGAGGATTAGGGTGTTAGGGGGTTGGAATTTTTGTGTATGGGCATGAGGGTTGGAGTATTAGGGGGTGAGGATTCAGGTGTTGGGGTGGGGTGGGGATTGGGGTGTTAGGGGGTGGGGATTGGGGTGTTAGGGGGTGGGGATTGGGGTGTTAGGGGGTGGGTGTTGGGGTGGGGTGGGGATTGGGGTGTTAGGGGGTGGGGATTGGGTTGTTAGGGGGTGGGGATTGGGGTGTTAGGGGGTGGGGATTGGGGTGTTAGGGGGTGGGGATTGGGGTGTTAGGGGGTGGGGATTGGGGTGTTAGGGTTGGAGTGGGGATTGGGCTATTAGTGGGTGGGTGTTGGGGGTGGGAAATGGGGTGTTGGGGGGTGGGGATTGGGGTGTTAGGGGGTGGGGATTGGGGTGTTAGGGGGTGGGGATTGGGGTGTTAGGGGTGGGGATTGGGGTGTTAGGGGGTGGGGATTGGGGTGTTAGGGTTGGAGTGGGGATTGGGCTATTAGTGGGTGGGTGTTGGGGGTGGGAAATGGGGTGTTGGGGGGTGGGGATTGGGGTGTTAGGGGGTTGAAATTGTGGTGTATGGGCATGAGGATTGGAGTATTAAGGGGTGGGGATTGGGGTGTTAGGGGGTGGGGATTGGGGTGTTAGGGGGTGGGGATTGGGGTGTTAGGGTTGGAGTGGGGATTGGGCTATTAGTGGGTGGGTGTTGGGGGTGGGAAATGGGGTGTTGGGGGGTGGGGATTGGGGTGTTAGGGGGTTGAAATTGTGGTGTATGGGCATGAGGATTGGAGTATTAAGGGGTGGGGATTGGGGTGTTAGGGGGTGAGGTGGGGATTGGAGTGTTAGGGGGTGGGGATTGGGGTGTTGGGGTGGGGATTGTGGGGTTGGGATTGGGGTGTTAGGGTTGGGGTGGTGGGGATTGGGGTATGGGGGTGGGGGGGGTGGGGATTGGGGTGTTGGGTTGGGATTGGGGTGCGAATTGGGGTGTTAGGGGTGAGGATTGGTGTGTTAGGGTTGGGGTGAGGATTGGGGTATTAGTGGTGGGGATTGGGGTGTTGGGGGTGAGGATTGGAGTATTGGGGGTTGAGATTGGGGTGTTAGGGGTGAGGATTGGGGTGTTGGGGTGAGGATGGGGTGTTAGGGTTGGGGTGAGGTTAGGGGTGGGGATGGGGGTGTTAGGGTGAGGATCGGGGTGTTGGGGGTGAGGATTGGGGTGTTAGGGTTGGGGTGAGGATTGGGGTGTTAGGGGGTGCGGATTGGGGTGTTGGGAGTAGGGATTGGGGTGTGGAATGGGGTATTGGGGTGGGGATTGGAGTCTTGGGGATTAGGGTGTTGGGGTGGGGATTGGGGTGTTGGAGATGGGGTGTTTGGGTGGAGGATTGGGGTGTTGGGGTGAGGATTGGGATGTTGGGGGTGGGGATTGTGGTGTTGGGGTAGGGTTTAGGGTGTTGGGGTGGGGATTGGGGTGTTGGATGGGGGGGTGGGGATTGGGGTGTTGGGGATGGGGTGGGGGGTATTAGGATGTTGGGGTGGAGATTGGGGAGTTGGGGTAGGGATTAGTGTGTTTGGGTGAGGATTGGGGTGTTGGGGGTGGGGATTGGGGGGTGGGGTGGGGATTGGGTTGTTAGGGAGTTGGGATTGGGATGTTAGGGAGTTGGGATTGGGTTGTTAGGGTGTGGGTGTTGGGGGGTGGGGATTGGAGTGTTGGGGGGTGGGGATTGGAGTGTTACGGGGTGGGGATTGGGGTGTTGGGGGTTGGGATTGGGGTGTTAGGGTTGGGGTGGTGGGGATTGGGGTATGGGGGTGAGGGGGTGGGGATTGGGGTGTTGGGGGTTGGGATTGGGGTGCGAATTGGGGTGTGGATTGGTGTGTTAGGGTTGGGGTGAGGATTGGGGTATTAGTGGTGGGGATTGGGGTGTTGGGGGTGAGGATTGGAGTATGGGGGTTGAGATTGGGGTGTTAGGGTTGGGGTGAGGATTGTGGTGTTAGGGGTGAGGATTGGGGTGTTGGGGGTGAGGATGGGGTGTTAGGGTTGGGGTGAGGATAGGGGTGTTAGGGTTGGGGTGAGGATTGCGGTGTTCGGGGTGAGGATCGGGGTGTTGGGGGTGAGGATGGGGTGTTAGGGTTGGGGTGAGGATAGGGGTGTTAGGGGTGGGGATGGGGGTGTTAGGGTGAGGATCGGGGTGTTGGGGGTGAGGATTGGGGTGTTAGGGTTGGGGTGAGGATTGGGGTGTTAGGGGGTGGGGATTGGGGTGTTGGGAGTAGGGATTGGGGTGTGGAATGGGGTATTGGGGTGGGGATTGGGGTGTTGGGGTAGGGTTTAGGGTGTTGGGGTGGGGATTGTGGTGTTGTGGGTGGGGGTATTAGGATGTTGGGGTGGAGATTGGGGAGTTGGGGTGGGGATTGGGGTGTTGGGGGTGGGGATTGGGTTGTTAGGGAGTTGGGATTGGGTTGTTAGGGTGTGGGTGTTGGGGGGGGTGAGGATTGGGGTGTTAGGGGGTGGGGATTGGGGTGTTGGGGTGGGGATTGGGGTGTTGGGGTGGGGATTGGGGTGTTGGGGGTTGGGATTGGGGTGTTAGGGTTGAGGTGGTGGGGATTGGGGTATGGGGGTGGGGGGTGGGGATTGGGGTGCGAATTGGGGTGTTAGGGGTGAGGATTGGTGTGTTAGGGTTGGGGTGAGGATTGGGGTATTAGTGGTGGGGATTGGGGTGTTGGGGTGAAGATTGGAGTATTGGGTGTTGATTGTTGGGGGTGGGGATTGAGGTGTTGAGGGTTGAGATTGGGGTGTTAGGGGGTGGGGATTGGGGGTGGGGATTGGGGGTGGGGATTGAGGTGTTGGGATTGGGGTGTTAGGATTGGGATGTTAGGGTTGTGGTGAGGATTGGAGTGTTAGTGATGGGGATTGGGGTGTTAGGGTTGGGGATTGGGATGTTGGGGGTGAGGATGGGGTGTTAGGGTTGGCGTGAGGATTGGGATGTTAGGGGGGTGTTGGGGGTGAGGATTGGGGTGTTGGGGTTGACTATTGGGGTGTTAGGGTTGGGGTGAGGTTTGCAGTGTTAGGGGGTGGGGACTGGGGTGTTGGGGTGTTGGGGTGTTGGGGTGGGGAATGGGGTCTTGGGGGTGGGGATTGGTGTCCTGGGGTGGGGATTGGGGTGTTGGGGGTGGGGATTGGGTTGTTGGGGATTAGGGTGTTGGGGTGGGGATTGGGTTGTTAGGGAGTTGGGATTGGGGTGTTGGAGTGAGGATTGGAGTGTCGGGGGATGAATGTTGGGGATTGGGGTGTTGGGGATTGGGTGTTGTGGTGGGGATTGGGTTGTTAGGGAGTTGGGTGTTGTGGGTGGGGATTGGGGTGTTGGGGGTAAAGATTGCGATTTTATAAGAATTAGGAGCAGGAGTAGGCCATACGGCCCTTTGAGCTTGCTCCGCCATTCAGTAAGATCATGGTTGATCTTCGACCTCAACTCCACTTTCCCACCCAATCCCCGTATCCCTCAATTCCCCATGAGTCCAAAAATCTATCTATCTCAGCCTTGAATATACCCAACGACTCAGCTTCCACAGCCCTTTGGGGTTGAGAATTCCAAAGATTCACAACCCTCTGAGTGAAGAAATTCCTCCTCATCTCAGTCTTAAATAGCCAACCCCTTATCCTGAGACTATGCCCTCTCATTCTAGACTCTCCAGCCAGGGGAAACAACCTCTCAGCATCTACCCTGTCAATGCCCCTCAGAATCATATATGTTTCAATGAGATCATCTCTCATTCTTCTAAACTCCAAGGACAACCCTCTCATTCCAGGGATCAATCTAGTGAACCTTCGTTGCACCGTCTCTAAGGCAAGTATATCCTTCCTTAGATAAGGAGACCAAAACTGCACAGTACTCCAGGTACAGTCTCATCAAAGCCCTGTACAATTGTAGCAAGACTTCCTTACTCTTGTATTCTAACTCCCTTGCAATAAAGGCCAACATGCCATTTGCCTTCCTAATTGCTTGCTGTGCCCGCATGCTAACTTTGTGTTTCCTGTACGAGGACACCTAAATCTCTCTAAACACCAAAATTAAATAGTTTCTCACCATTTAAAAAATATTCTCTTTTTCTATTCTTCCTACCAAAGTGAATAACCTCACATTTCCCCACATTATACTCCATCTGCCACCTTATTGCCAACTCACTTAACCTGTCTATATCTCTTTGTAGGTTCTTTGTGTCCTCCTCACAGCTTACTTTCCCACCTAGCTTTGTATCGTCAGCAAACTTGGTTATATTGCACTCGGTCCCTTCATCTAAGTCATTAATATAGATTGTAAATAGCTGAGGCCCAAGTACTGATCCTTGCGGCACCCTACTAGTTACAGTCGGCCAATTGACCCGTTTATCCCTACTCTGTGTTTTCTATCAGTTAACCAATACTCTATTCATGCTAATATATTACCCCCAACCCCATGAGCCCTTATCTTCCGTAGCAACCTTTTATGTGGCACCTTATCGAATGCCTTTTGAAAATCTAAATATACTACATCCACTGGTTCCCCTTTATCTACCCTGCTAGTTGCATCCTCAAGAAACTCTCATAAATTTGTTAAACACGATCTCCCTTTCATAAAACCATGTTGACTCTGCCTAATCATATTATGATTTTCTAAGTTCCCTGTTACCACTTCTTTAATAATGGATTCCAGCATTTTCCCGGCGACTGATGTCAGGCTAACTGGTCTGTAGTTCCCTGTTTTCTTTCTCCCTCCTTTCTTGAATAGCGGGGTTACATTTGCTCCCTTCCAATCTGCTGGGACCATTCTAGAATCAAGGGAATTTTGGAAGATCAAAACCAATGCATCCACTATCTTTGCAGCCACCTCTTATAGAGCCGTAGGATGTAGGCCATCAGTTCCAGGGGATTTGTCGGCTTTTAGTCCCATTAATTTCTCAAGTACTTTTTCTCTACTGATATTCATTACTTTAAATTCCTGACTCTTATTAGCCCCTTGGTTCCCCCCTATTTTTGGTATCCTTTTTGTGTCTTCTACTGTGATGACAGATACAAAATATTTGTTTAAAGTCTCTGCCATTTCCTTATTTCCCATTATAATTTCACCTGTCTCAGCCTCTAAGGGACCAATGCTTACTTTTGCTACTCTATTCCTTTTTACATACTTGTAGAAGCTCTTACAATTTGTTTTGATATTTCTTGCTAGTTTATGCTCATATTCTATTTTCTCCCTTTTTATCAATTTTTTGGTCATCCTTTGCTGGTTTCTAAAGCTCTCCCAATCCTCAGGCTTACTACTATTCTTCGCAACATTATAAGCCTCTTCTTTTAATCTAATACTATCCTTAACTTCTTTAGTTAGCCACAGATGGATCACTTTTCCTATGGAATTTTTATTTCTCAATGGAATGTATATTCATTGAGAATTTTGGAATATTTCTTTAAATATTTGCCGCTGCTTATCTAATTTCCCAATCTAGCTTAGGCAACTCGCCCTTCATACGTATGTAATTGGCTTTATTTAAGTTTAAGACTCTTGTTTCCGACTGAAGTATTTCACTCTCAAACTCAACGTGAATTTTTATCATATTATGATCAGTCTTCCCCAGAGGATCCTTTACTATGAGATTACTAATTAACTCTGTCTCATTACACAATTTAAGATCTAAATAGCCTGTTCCCTGGTTGGTTCCATGACGTTTTGTTCTATAAAACTGTCTCGAATGCATTCCATGAACTCGTCCACCAGACTACCTTTGCCAATTTGATTTGCCCAGTCCATATGAAGATTAAAGTCTCCCATGATTATTGCATTAACTTTGTTACAAGGTCCTATTATTTGTTGATTAATACTCTGTCCAACGGTATAGCTACTGCTTGGAGGCCTATAAACTACTCCCACCAGTGTTTTCTGCCCCTTGTTATTTCTTATCACCACCTATACTGATTCTACTTCCTGATCTTCCAAGCCAAGATCCTTTTTCACTACTGTCCTTATGTCATCCTTTATTATCACAGCTACCCCCCTCCTTTTCCATTCTGCCTGTCTTTTCGAAACGTCAAGTACCCTGGAATATTTAGCACCCAACCTTGATCACCTTACAACCACATCTCTGTAATGACTATTACATCAAAGCCATGTATCTCTATTTATGCCACTAATTCATCTATCTTGTTATGAATGCTTCGTGCATTCAGATAAAGAGCCTTTAATTTTAACTTTTTACCATTATTCCCTGCTTTCACCTTATTCGCTGATGTACATAAGAACATAAGAAATAGGAGCAGCAATAGGCCATTTGACCCTTCGAGCCTGCTCTGCCATTCAATGAGATCATGGCTGATCTTCTGCCTCAACTCCATTCACTGGCCTTATCGCCATATCGCTTGATGCCCTTACTAGTCAGAAATCTATCGACTTCTGTTTTGAATATACCCAATGACTGAGCTTCCACAACCCTCTGGGGTAGAGAATTCCAAAGATTCACCACCCTCTGTGTGAAGAAATTTCTTCTCATCTCAGTCCTGAATGGCCTACCCTTTATCTTGAGGCTGTGGCCCCTGGTTCTGGACTCCCCAGCCAAGGGAAACATTCTCCCAGCATCCATCCTATCAAGCCCTGTAATAATTTAGTATGCTTCAATGAGATCCCCTCTCATTCTTCTGAATTCAAGAGAATACAGGCCTAGTTTACTCAATCTCTTCTCATACGACAGTCCTGCCATCCCAAGAATCAATCTCGTAAACCTTCGTTGCACTCCCTCTATGGCAAGTATATCCTTCCTTAGGTAAGGAGACCAAAATTGTACACAGTACTCCAGGTGTGGTCTCATCAAGGCCCTATATAATTGGAGTAAGACTTCTTTACTTCTGTACTCAAATCCTCTTGGAATGAAGGCCAGCATACCATTTGCCTTCCTAATGGCTTGCTGCACCTGCACATTCACTTTCAGTGACTCATGTACAAGGACACCCAGGTCCCTTTGAGCATCTGCATTCATTAGATTCATTTACCATTAAACTCTCTGTCCCTTCCTGTCACACTTTGCTTATCTTTACCCAAATCGCTGCACTGCTCCATTACCTTGTCTTTTCGCTTTAGATTTCCAAATTTCCCCATACCTGACCCTGACCCCTCCCCCCCACGCCTTTTTAGTTTAAAGCCCTAGCTACAGCCCAAGGTATTCAATTTGCCAGGACACTCGTCCCAGCCCGGTTTAAGTTGACTGTCCCAAACGAACAGCTCCCTCTTCCCCAGTACTGGTGCCCGTGCCCCATGAATCGAAATCCCTTCATCCTACACCACTCTTTGAGCCACGCATTTAACTCTCTGCTCTGCTTGTCCCTATGCCAATTTGCGCGTGGCTCAGGTAACAATACAAAGATTATTACCTTTGAGGTTCTGCTTTTTAATTTGGACCCTAGCTCCTCAAACTCTCTCAGCCGAACCTCATTCCTTGTTCTACCTATGTCGTTGGTTCCTACATGGACCACGACAACAGAATCCTCCTCCTCCCACTCCAAATTCTTCTCCAGCCGCAAGGAGATATCCTTCACCCTGGCACCAGGCAGGCAAATCAGCCTTCGGAACTTCCAATCGCGGCTGCAGAGAACAGTATCTATCTCCCCGACTATACTGTCCCCTACCACTGCAACATTCCTTTTCACTCCCCCCACTTGAATGGCCTCCTGTACCATGGTGCCATGGTCAGTTTGCTCATCCACCTCGCAGACTTTGCCCTCATCCACACAGGCAGCAAGAACCTCATACCTGTTGGATAAGGGCAAAGGCCGAGGTTCCTCCAGCACTGCACCTGGGTCCCCTTACCCGCCTGAGTTGCAGTCACACACTCCTGTCCCTGACCACTAACCAGATATGTACCACTATCTAACCTAAGGGGTGTGACTGCCTCCTGGTGGATCAAAGTGTCCAGATAATGCTCCCCCTGCTTGATGTCTCACAATATCTGCATTTCAGGCTCCAGCTCAACAACTCTGAGCTAAAGTTCCTTGAGATGCAGACACTTACTGTAGACGTGGTTGTCCAGGATCGCGAGGCTCTCCACAAACTCCCACATGCTGCAGTTGCAGCACACCACCTGCACTGCCATCCCTTTATAACCTTGTTTTATTTATTTAATTAATTAAAATTGATATATTTAATTAACTTAGCTTATAGTTTAGTTTTTAATAATTACTAGATCTAGTTTAAGTTCTAGGTAGATGAAATTAAATATTTACCAGTAACACAAAGCTCTCCAAGTATTGGAGGCAAGAAGCAGCACCTCGTCCCCCGATGCTCCGAATCCCACTCTCTCCAGATTCCTTAGGGTTAGGGTAAGGATTGGGGTTTAGGGTGTTAAGGGGTGAGGATTGGGGTGTTAGTTTGGGGTGAGAATTGGGGTTAGGGTGTTAGGGGGTGAGGATTGGGGTGTTACGGTTGGGGTGAGGATGGGGTGAGGATTAAGGTGTTCGGGCTGGGCTAAGGACTTGGCTGTTAGGGTTGGGGTGAGGATTGGGGTTTAGGGTGCTAGGGGGTGAGGATTGGAGTGTTAGGGTTAGGGTGAGGATTGGGGTGTTAGTGTTGGGGTGAGGATTGGGGTGTTCGGGTTGGGGTATGGATTGGGGTGTTAGGGTTGGGGTTTAGGGTGTTAGAGGTGAATATTGGAGTTTAGGGTGTTGGGGTGAATATTGGGGTTTAGGGTGTTAGGGGGTGAGGATCCGGGTGTTAGGATTGGGGGGTTAGGGTAAGGATTGGGTGTTAGGGTTGGGGTAAGGATTGGGTGTTAGGGTTGGGGTAAGGATTGGATGTTAGGGTTGGGGTGAGGATTGCGGTGTTAGGGGGTAAGGATTGGGGTGTTAGGTTTCGGAGTTAGTGGTTGGGTTAGAGACCGCTGTTGACAACGCCATTGTTGTCTCTACCTCGTGCCCCCTCTTCCCGGGTCTGTGGAGGGTCACTCGACACCTTCACTGCAACTGCTGGCTTCAAGTCTGAGGTAAAGCAAACAAGATTATATAACAAAAAAGCAAAATACTGCGGATGCTGGAAATCTGAAATAAAAACAGAAAATGCTGGAAATACTCAGCAGGTCAAGCAGCATCTGTGGAGAGAGAAACAGAGTTAACGTTTCAGGTCGATGACCTTTCATCAGAATTAGAAAAAGTTAGAGATGTAACAGATTTTAAGCAAGTGCAGGGGCAGGGAAAGTGGGGAGGTGAGGAAAGAACAAAAGGGAAAGTCTGTGATAGGGTGGAAGGCAGGAGAGCTTAAATGACAAAAGGTAGGATTGTACAAAGTAAAAGGAGATGGTAATGGACAAGTAAAGAAACAAAAGATGGGTCTAGAAGAGGTGTAAATGGGAATGGCAGAATCATCAACAGCTGCCATCTGAAAAAATAGGGGCAGAGGTTAAAGTGACAGGCGACTGGAAGCTCGGGGTCACCCTTACGGACTGAACGGAGGTGTTCCGCAAAGCGATCACCAAATCTGCGTTTGGTCTCCCCAATGTAAAGGGGACCGCATCATGAGCAGCGAATACAGTATACTAAATTGCAAGAAGTACAAGTAAATCGCTGTTTCACCTGGAAGGACTGTTAGTGACCTTGGCCAGTGGGAAAGGAGGAGGTACAAGGGCAGGTGTTGCATCTCCTGCGCTTGCATGGGAAGGTGCCGTGTGAAGGGGAGGGGGCGTTGGGAGTGATTGAGGAGTGGACCAGACTGTCGCGGAGGGAGCGGTCCCTTCGGAATGCTGAAAGTGGAGGGGAGGGGAAGATGTGTTTGGTGGTGGGATCACGCTGGAGGTGGCGGAAGATCATCCGTTGAATGTGGAGGCTGGTGGGGTGAACCGGCACTGATACAGTCATCAATGTACTGGAAAAAGAGGTGAGGGAGGGACCAGAGTAGGACTGGAACAAAGAATGTTCCACATATCCCACGAAAAGGCAGGCATAACTAGGGCCCATGCGGGGTTCCCATAGCAACACCTTTAATTTGGAGGAAGAGGGTGGAGTCAAAGGAGAAGTTGTTCAATGTGAGAACAAGTTCAGCCAGTCGGAGGAGGGTGGTGGTGGATGGGGACTGGTTGGGCCTCTTTTCAAGGAAGAAGCGGCGCGTCCTCAGGCTGTCCTGGTGGGGGATGGAGGTGTAGAGAGGTTGGACATGCATAGTGAAAAGGAGACAGTTGGGGCCAGGAAACTGGAAACTGTTAAAGTGGCGGAGGGCATCGGAAGAGTCGCGAATGTAGGTGGGAAGAGACTGGACAAGGGGAGAAAAATAGAGTTGAGATGGGAAGAAATCAGTTCCGTGGGGCAAGAACAGGCTGAAACGATGGGTCTACCAGGGCAGTCCTGTTTGTGGATCTTGGGAAGGAGGTAGAAGAGGGCTGTATGGGTTTGGGGGACCATGAGGTTGGCGGCTGTGGAGGGAAGATCTCCAAGAGGAGATGAGGTAATTGACAGTCTTGGAAACGATGGCTTGATGTTCGGTGGTGGGGTCATGGTCCAGGGGGAGGTAAGAAGGTGTCAGAGAGTTGGCGTTCAGCCTCTGCAAGATAGATGTCAGTTTGCCAAACAACAACAGTGCCACCCTTGTCAGCAGGCTTAATGACAATGTTGGGATTGGATCTGAGAGAATGGAGTGCTGCACAGAGTGAGAAAGAAGATTATATAACATTGTTTGTTTACAGACGTGACATGATTCAGTAGACAACACTGCTAAACTCTTCAAATGTTTGTTCTTGCCAGTTTTACAGGTTTCTATATGAGTTTCGGAGAAGAATCCGGCCAGTGTGATAATCCTTCCATTGCTTAAATTGCTAGATAGAGTTTTGGGAAGATGTTGGCCATCGTATCGAAATTATTATTTAAGAAGACGGTAAGTGTCAGTGGTGTTGTCATTAGAGGTTTCTAATTCTAACCACTAACCTCTAATCCAACAGTCCAATCCTTACCCCAACCCTAACATCATAACTCTAACTATCCACAGGACAGACCCACCAGAGGTGGCGGCACAGTGGTATACAGTCGGGAGGGAGTGGCCCTGGGAGTCCTCAACATTGACTCCAGACCCCATGAAGTCTCATGGCATCAGGTCAAACATGGACAAAGAAACCTTCTGCTGATTACCACCTACTGCCCTCCCTCAGCTGATGAATCAGTACTCCTCTGTGTTGAACACCACTTGAAAGAAGCACTGAGGTTAGCAAGGGTACAGAATGCACTCTGGGTGGGGGACCTCAATGTCCATCACCAAGAGTGGCTCGGTAGCACCACTACTGGCCGAGTTCTGAAGGACATAGCTGCTAGACTGGGCTTGTGACAGACAGTGAGAGAATCAACACAAGGGAAAAACCTACTTGACCTCATCCTCACCAATCTACCTGTCGCAGAATCATCTGTCCATGCTAAATGGGATAGATTCAGAACAGATCTAGCAGCTCAAAACTGGGCATCTATGAGTCGCTGTGGGCCTTCAGCAGCAGCAGAATTGTATTCCACCATAATCTATAACCTCATGGCCCGGTATAGCCCTCATTCAACCATTACCATCAAGTCAGGGGACCAAACCTGGTTCCATGAGGAGTGTAGAAGAGCATGCCAGGAGCAGGACCAGGCAAACTTGAAAATGAGATGCTAACCTGGTGAAACTACAACACAGGACTATATGCATGCTAAAAAGCAGAAGCAGCATGCTATAGACTGAATAAAGCGATCCCACAACCAATGGATCAGATCAAAGATCTGTAGTTATGCCACATCCAGTCATGAATGGTGGTGAACAATTAAACAACTAATGGGAGGGGGAGACGCCATGAACATCCCCATACTCGATCATGGTGGAGCCCAGCACGTGAGTGCAACAGACCAGGCTGAAGCGTTTGCAACCATCTTCAGCCAGAAGTGCTGAGTGGATGATCCATATCGGCTTTCTCTTGAGGTTCCCACCATCACAGAAGCCAGTCATAGAGTCATAGTCATTACGGCACAGAAGGAGACCATTCGGCCCATCGAGTCCATGCTGGCTCTCTGTAAAGCAGTCCAGTCAGTCCCATTCCCCCGCTCTATCCCTGTAGCCCTGTAAGTTTATTTCCCTCAAGTGCCTATCCAATTTCCTTTTGAAATCATTGATCGTCTCCGCTTCCACCACTCTCGTCGGCAGCGAGTTCCAGGTCGCTGCGTAAAAAAGTTTTTCCTCACATCGCCCCTGTATCTCTTGCCCAAAACCTTAAATCTGTGTCCCCTAGTCCTTGTACATCCCCCCTGTATCTCTTGCCCAAAACCTTAAATCTGTGTCCCCTAGTCCTTGTACAATCAGCTAATGGGAACAGCCTTTCTCTGTCTACCTTGTCCAAACCTGTCATAATCTTGTACACCTCTATCAAATCTCCCCTCAACCTCCTTTGCTCCAAGGAGAACAACCCCAGCTTCTCCAACCTAACCTTGTAGCTAAAATCCCTCATTCTGGTAAATCTCCTCTGTACTCTCTCAAGGACCTTCACATCCTTCCTAAAATGTGGTGACCAGAACTGGATGCAATACTCTACAATAGTTGTGGCCTAACCAGAGCTTGATAAAGGTTCAGCATAACTTCCGTGCTTTTGTACTCAATACCTCTATTTATGAATCCCAAGATCCCATCTGCTTTGCTAACTACTCTCTCAATATGTCCTGCCACCTTCAAAGATCTATGCACATGAACCCCCAGGTCCCTCTGTCCCTGCACACTCTTTAGAACTGTGCCATTAAGCCTATATTGCCTCTCCCTATCCCTTCTGCCAAAATGCATCACCTCACACTTCTCTGTATTAAATTCCATCTGCCACTTGTCTGCCCATTCTGCTAGCCTATCTATGTCCTGTCTTCAGCCAATTCGATTCACTCCATGTGATATCAAGAAACGGCTGAGCACATTGGATACAGCAAAGGCTATGGGCCCCGACAACAAGTGCTGAAGACTTGTGCTCCAGAACTAGCCGCGCCTCTAGCCAAGCTGTTCCAGTACATCTACAACACTGGCATCTAATTGGAGTCATACCTAGCACAAAGGGAGATGGTGCTAGAAAATCATACTTTGAAAATCATAACATGATTAGGCAGAGTCAACATGGTTTTATGAAAGGAAATGGTGTTTGACAAATTTATTAGAGTTTTTTGAGGATGTAACTAGCAGGGTAGATAAAGGGGAACCAGTGGATGTAGTATATTTGGATTTCCAAAAGGCATTCGATAAGGTGCCACATAAAAGGTTATTACACAAGATTAGGGCTCATGGGGTTGGGGGTAATATAGTAGCATGGATAGAGGATTGGTTAACGGACAGAAAACAGAGAGTAGGCATAAACTGATCTTTTTCAGGTTGGCAGGCTGTAACTAGTGGGGTGCCGCAAGGATCAGTGTTGGGGCCTCAGCTATTTACAATCTATATTAACGACCTAGATGAAGGGACCGAGTGTAATGTATCCAGGTTTGCTGATGATACAAAGCTAGGTGGGACAGTAAGCTGTGAGGAGGATGCAAAGAGTCTGCAAAGGGATATAGATAGACTAAGTGAGTGGGCAGTAAGGTGGCAGATGGAGTATAATGTAGGGAAATGTGAGATTATTCACTTTAGTAGGTAGAATAGAAAAACGGAATATGTTTTAAATGGTGAGAAACTTTCAAATGTTGGTTTTCAGAGAGATTTGGGTGTCCTCATGCAAGAAACACAGAAAGCTAGCATGCAGGTACAGCAAGCAATAAGGAAGGCAAATGGCATGTTGGCCTTTATTGCAAGGGGGTTGGAGTATAAGAGTAAGGAAGTCTTGCTACAATTGTACAGGGTCTTGGTGAGACCACACTCGGAGTACTGTGCACAGTTTTGGTCTTATCTAAGGAAGGATATACTTGCCTTGGAGGCGGTGCAGTGAAGGTTCACTAGATTGATTCCTGGGATGAGAGGGCTGTCCTATGATGAGAGATTGTGTAGAATGGGCCTATACTCTCTGGAGTTTAGAAGAATGAGAGGTGATCTCATTGAAACATACAAGATTCTGAAGGGGATTGACAAGGTAGATGCTGAGAGGTTGTTTCCCCTGGCTGGAGTGTATAGAACTAGGGGGCATAGTCTCAGGATAAGGGGTAGGCCATTTAAGACGGAGATGAGGAGGAATTTCTTCACTCAGAGGGTTGTGAATCTTTGGAATTCTCGGCCCAGAGGGCTGTGGATGCTGAGTCTTTGAGTATATTCAAGGCTGAGATAGATAGATTTTTGGACTCTAGGGGAATCAAGGGATATGGAGATCGGGGGGGAAAGTGGAGTTGAGGTCGATGATCAGCCATGATCTTATTGAATGGCGGCACAGGCTGGAGGGGCCGTATGGCCTACTCCTGCTCTTATTTCTTATGTTCTTATGTTGTAGTTGTTGGAATCCAATCATCTCAGCCCCACGACATAGCTGCAGAAGTTCCTCAGGGCAGTGTCCTAGAACCATCTTCAGCTGCTTTATCAATGACTTTCCCTCCATCATAAGGTCAGAAGTGGGGATGTTTGCTGATGATTGCACAGTGTTCATTTCCATTCACAACTCCTCAGATAATGAAGCAGTCCATGCCCACATGCAGCAAGACCTGGATGACATTCAGCCTTGGGCTGATAAGTGGCAGGTAACGTTTACGCCACACAAGTGCCAGGCAATGACCATCTCCAACAAGAGGGAGTCTAACTACCTCCCTTTGACATTCAATGACATTAACCATCAACATCCTGTGGGTGGAGGGGGGCGTGAGGGTTCACCATTGACCAGAAACTTAACTGGACCAGCCACATAAATACTGTGGCTACAATAGCAGGTCAGAGGCTGGATATTCTTGGACTAGTGACTCGCCTTCTGACCTCCCCAAAGCCTTTCCACCACCTAAAAGGCATAAGTCAGGAGTGTGATGGAATACTCTCTACTTGCCTGGATGAGTGCAGCTCCAACAACAATCAAGAAGCTCAACACCATCCAGGACAAAGCAGCCCGCTTGACCAGCACCCCATCCAACAACTTTAACATTCACTCCCTCCACCACTGGCACAATGTGGCTGTGGTGTGTACCATCTACAAGATGCACTGCAGCAACTCGCCAAGGCTTCTTCGATAGCACCTCCCAAACCTGCGACTTCTACCACCTAGAAGGAAAAGGGGAGCAGGAGCATAGGAACACCATCACCTCCAAGTTCCCCTCCAAGTCACATAGCATCCCAATTTGGAAATATATCGCCATTCCTTCATCATCGCTGAGTCAAAATCCTGGAACTTCCTACCCAACAGCACTATGGGTGTCCCGTCACCACACCGACTGCAACAGTTCAAGAATGTGGCCCACCACCACCTTTTCAAGGACAACTAGCAATGGGCAATAAATGCCTGCCTTACCAGCAACGCCCAAGTCCCGTGACTGATAAAAATAAAAATAAATAAATAACCCTAACACCCTACCACAACCCTAACATCCCAATTCTTACCCTAACCCTAACACCCTAACCCTGATAACCAACCCCAAATTCCTAACCCTAACCACTAGACCAAACCTAACTACTGACCCTAACTTCTATCCCTAACCGCGAATGCTAACCCTTAGTCCTAACCTTAATTCTAAACCCCAAATCTAAATCCCAAATCGCATGGTGTCAACATTGTGATGCAGGGCCAACTGCGTGTCAATAGTTGTTCCGTTTTTTTAATTGCTGCTATTCTATCATTTTTATCCTACTCCTGTCTTTTTTAACTTCACACATCTCAAAACATCTCAAGATTCTTAAAAATTTTATTTTTGATTTTCCTCATTCCGTTTTCCTCACCGTTCTCTTCATTATAATATCCCTAACCCCTTCTTTCCAGCTCAGATCTCATCCAATTAACTTTTTCTGAGCTAATTTTTCACCAGCACCAAATTCTCTGGAACCCTCTAACTTTCCTTCTGACAGTTTTTTCAACACTTGCCCATCGCTCAGTTTTTAGTGCCTACTTGTCATCACAACCTTTTTTCCACTCTCCAGAGCCCAGCTATTTCATCTTCTTCCCCATATATTTCACATCTCTCTATCATTTAAGTGTTGCTCCACTACCTATTCCCTGCAACCATCACACGTCCAACTTCACAGATGCATTGAAAAGGGGAGAATGAGGGAATTGGGGAAAGGGGGAGAATGGCAGGGAGGAGAGCGGAATGGAGAGAGAATGAGGGAGAGGAGGAGATGGGAAAAGGCGGAGAATGGGAGGGGAGGAGAGAGGAAAGGGTAGAATGAGTAAGGGGAGGAAAGGAGAAGGGAATTGGGAAGAATGCGTTAGGAAAGGGGGAAGAGGAGAATGAAGGAGGGAGGGGTTAGAGGAGGAGAATAAGAAAGAGGAGAGGGGATGGGAGGAGAATAAGGAAGGGGAGGAGAGTGGCAAATGGGGGAGGGATGGAGATGGGAAAGGAGGAAATGAGGGAAAGGGGAGAATTGGGGGGAGATGGGAAAGGGAAGAATGAGGGAAGAAAAGGAGTGGGGAGAGGGTAAGAATTCGGAGGATAGGGGAAAGGGGAGAATGAGGAGGGTCAGAGGAGAAGAATGAGAAGAGGAGAGGTTGAGGAAAGGGAGGAGAAGAGAGGGGGAAGAATAAGGATGGGGAAAGGGAGAATGAGAGGGGCAGAGGGAGGAAAAATATGAGAGGGCAGGAGCGAGGATGGGCAGAGGAAGTAGGGAATGAGGGAGATCAGGTGAGGAGTACATGGTGAAAAAGTGGAAGAGAAGGTTCTAAAGGAGGTTTTCATATTTTTAAAAATTATTTTGTTTTGCTTATAGTGCCACGTACAAGTACAATACCGTTGGATTGTTACCACCACTCTAGGTTTTTAACATATCACAGATACTACAGACAAATTATATTCATTACTTTATGCACATTATTATCGAAAAAATATCCTTCATATTTTCTGCATTGCATTATTTTGACATTGTTTCTACACATAATCTACAGATAATAGAGAATGTCACTAACCCGGTTGTCATTGATCAGAATGGACAAAATGAACTTCATAAGGTAAGATTTGTACTACCTTATTTTGTTGTAGTCAAACTGAATTGTTGACCTGACTTTAGTTTCTACATTTTATCAGTAAATGGTTCCTACCTTAAAGGAATGTCAAATAGTAGGAGAAGTACTTGCCATGTCTTTGGGATACCACTGTATGGCACCGTTGAATGTTGGAATGTGGTTCAATATTGCGCTCCATCAAGGTTTCATGTGGAGTATTGTTTATTTGTTTAAATTACAAATTTTGAGCACTTTAACAAACCTAGAATCATGCTACAGGAACAGAAAGCACAGCAGGATATATATAATTTATAGGTCTTTACATTGCCTTTACATTACATTTCTGGGGGCTTCCCCAAAGAGGCAGGCCTGTGCCGGTGTCTCTGCAAGATGTAGGACACGGGCAACCGTGGAAATTACATGGAAGGGATTGTTCTTGGAATCATACCTACCTCCATCTGTGATGGAAGGGCACATTTTTAGGGATGCCTGCAGAGGTGACAGTAGGCTTTCTGCCTAGGCCCCTCAGATTGCAAAATCTGAGGGGCCAGGCTACAAGGTAAGGGAGGCCTGAGGAGGTATGTGAAACCTTTTTTTAACAACCTGCCTATGGTTTTCAGGCCTAGTGGCCTTATGGCTGCTATTTTCATACAACAGCCAGTGGCCTCGAGTTCAGCACCCACTCTGCCTGCAGCTGTGTACATGTTTCTGCCCCTGTTCCCAGACGTAAACCTCCATTAGGAGGTGGGCCTGTGCTGGGGGTTGACCAGGTCGTGCAATGGTGAAACCCACTAAATTTGGGCATTCTGAGGTCTGGATTGGCATAGCACATTTTGGGCATGGTGCACTTGTACAGCACTTGGGTGAAGCAGGGAAGAATGTCGGGTCATAATTCTCTTAAAATTCAAGAACCAAATGTCTTTTCACTTATGACTTTATTGATTGCATATTAATTGTTTACGTCACTCATATATACCCCAATATCATTTCTCAACTCTTTATTACATCAACCTCCAGAGCCAAAATTATGATTAATTTGTTTTTGTTACAGAAGTAATGCCATTAAATATAGAAAAGAAATATGTTCTGAGATGCAGTGGAGTTGTGGGAGATAACTTTTTATACTTTGAAGATGAAATTCCTCTGTGTTTTAGAACTAAGTGACATGCTAAGTGTGTCTTGTGCAGCAATTTATTAGCATTGACAGCTGTCATGTTTCAGAATTATTTGAACTATTGGGGAAGCATGTGTGTTCATTATCTTGTATTGTTATACAAAGGCAAGTTATACCAATTGAATTGAGTCCGATCATAACTGTTACTTGGTATTTGTCCACTTTCTGTGAAATAAAGCAACTTAACGATTCGTATCTGGCTTTGTCAGACCAAAGGCTATTTTATCTGTAAAAGAGAGAATGAGATTCAAAGTTAAGTTTTATAAATATTGCACTCCTGGCCCAGGACTTCACCTGCCAGGACCGCCAATTGGAAATTTGGGCTCAGAGATCAGCAGGTCCTGCAAGACTTCCTATCCATTTTGGATAGAAAATCTTGTATGACCTTGCTGGCTTTCCTATCTGAATTCCCAATATATGGCCACAGTGGCAAAAGCTGCGTACTGGGAGTGCAAATTTGTAAATGAGTTATGAGTTCGGCCAGAAAAATTGTCACGTAATCAAATACCACCTGTACATTACTGGAATTGAATCATTTCATATTAAAGTAGACATATATGTTCTCAGTAGTAGCACTAATTAGATATATGAGTATATAAATTTATACAAAACAACATATTGAGGAAGGCAACTATGCATAGAAACATTTTTAGTTCTCATTATTACTCAAAACAGCATAAATTATGGCAGAGAGCATTAGCCCTTTACAATACACAATTCCCTAATAGAATTACAACATTTATACGTAGTGCACCAGAGTAGTTAAAAGAAAGACAGACTTGCATTTATATCGCGCCTTTCATGACCTCAGGACGTCCCAAAGCAACATAGGAAATGTTAATTTACATACAGTATGCGTGCACCATTATACAATACTGATCAATACTGCTATGATTGTGAAGTATGGTATACAAGACAAAAGTGGCAGGCATAAGGGTTTAGAATTTGGACCTTGGTGTAATTTCATAATGTGAGAATTAAGTAGAGTGAAATTGGTGTCACAACAACAATCTGTAAGGAATGAGAAAAGATGAGCTTTTAAAAATCAAAATTGAGTTTAGCTTGTAATGATGTCATTGTATTTAAAAGTTCTTTGAGTAGACTTTACTTTCAGGCTGCCTGTGCAGGAACAAGTGAGTTGGCACTGTTGCTGGCCACAAAGAAATTTGATATCAACCAAGGTGACTATCAAGGAAGGACTGCTCTCCACATTGCAGCTGCTATGGATAATTTGGAGGGTGTTGAGATGTTATTGAAGAGAAAAGGTAAACCAAATAGAAGTAACTTGCTTGGTGGTTTCATTCAGTTTCCAAAAGGAAAGCTTTTTCTTCTTAAATTTATAATTTTTGGTACGTATGTGTGTTCAAAGCAGATGATATGAATGCTAGGGTTTCCTTTTCTAGCACGTACTGTCGGCATCAGGCGCTTCCAGGCCAGGAACTGAATGGGCCAGATGCAGGTCTGTTTTAGCCCCAACATTGTGCCTTAACCCCGGTTTCAGAAGAACACCCTTTTTTCAACTAATTTGATATTTCCCAACACCCTGTTTTCAGTCAGAGGGATTCACACCTTACTGTGCTTTTATGGTACCCAGTTCAAGACTCAAATACAGTCAAATGTTAATCTGCCTGATTGAGAAGTGTAGAAAAAAAACGAATTAAGCATGTTCCATGGACAATCACCCGTCAATTCATCTCAAGATGTGCCTATTTACAGCAATTATACCATGTAACCTTAAAGAGACCAGCTAGGTTATAGACAGCATCCCTTTAGCAGCAGAATAATGCTTAGAACATGGCCTTGTCATAACCAACACCTTGTTCAGTCAGAGAGACAAGTACAAGGCTTCATGGCAACACCCTCGCTCCAAGCACTGACATCTGCTAGACTACGTCATCGTCCGAGCGAGGGACCGCAAGGACGTCCGCATCACCCGTGCCATGACAGGAGCTGACGACTGCTGGACAGACCACCGCCTAATCCGCTCTGTCATCTCCATCAACGTTGCCCTAAAACAGCGGCGGCAACAGAAGCAATGCCGCAGGAAAATCAACGCTGGAGCACTCAAAGACCCTGCTAAGAAAGCCCTATTCAGCCTGCGCCTCACAACCAACCTGACGACTCCCAGTGATTCAGCGACACTCAAGGCCTCCATAATCAGCATCTGTGAAGAGATGCTCGGTCACACGACCAGGAAACACCAAGACTGGTTCGACGAGAATGACCAGGAGATCCAGGAGCTAATAAGCCGCAAGCGCAAGGCATTCCTGATCTGGAAACAGCAACAGAACTCGAGAGGAAGAAAGCAGCTCTACAGACGCCTGAAGGCCGAGGTCCAACAAAAAACTTGCGACCTAAAGAACAGATGCTGGGTGGAGTAAGCGCAGGAGATCCAGCAGCTAGCCGACAACCACGACGTGCGTGGATTCTTTAGCGCAGTCAAGACCACCTACGGCCCAAGCACCCAAGGTCCTGCCCCACTGCGGGCCAAGAACAGAGAGGTACTCATCAAGGACAGAGAGGCAGTCAGTGCCCGCTGGAAGGAGCACTTTGAAGATCTCCTTAACCGAGACTCTGTCTTCGACGCGAGTGTCCTCAACTCCATCCCGCAGCATGCTACCCGCCACCACCGCAGCACAATCCCAGCCCGGCATGAGGTTGAAAAGGCCATCCGACAACTGAAGAACAACAAGGCCTCAGGAGCAGATGGAATCCCCGCCGAGGCGCTAAAGCATGGCGGAGAAGCACTATTGGCACGAATACATGAACTCATTTCTCTTATTTGGAAGGAGGAGAGCATGCCAGGGGTTCTCAGAGATGCCGTAATCGTGACCATCTTTAAGAAAGGTGACAAGTCTGATTGCGGTAATTAGAGGAGTCTCCCTGCTGTCTGCCACAGGGAAAGTCATTGCAAGAATCCTCCTCAATCGTCTTCTCCCAGTGGCTGAGGAGCTCCTCCCAGAGTTGCAATGTGGATTCCGCCCACTAAGGGGCACAATGGACATGATCATCACCGCGCGTCAACTACAAGAGAAATGCAGGGAACAGCACCAACCGCTGTACATGGCCTTCTTTGACCTCACAAAGGCCTTCGACACCGTCAACCGTGAGAGATTATGGAGTGTCCTCCTCAAATTTGGCTGCCCTCAAAAGTTTGTCACCATCCTCCGCCTGCTTCATGATGACATGCAAGCCGTGATCCTGACCAACGGATCCACCACAGACCCAATTCACGTATGGACCGGGGTTAAGCAAGGCTGTGTCATCGCACCAACGCTCTTCTCGATCTTCCTGGCTGCAATGCTCCATCTCACCCTCAGTAAGCTCCCCGCTGGAGTGGAGCTAATCTACAGAACAAATGGGAAACTGTTCAACCTCCGTCATCTCCAGTCCAGATCCAAGGTCGTCCCACCCTCTGTCATCGAATTACAGTATGCGGACGACGCTTGCGTCTGCGCACACTCTGAGGCCGAACTCCAAACCATCGTCAACACCTTCACCGAAGTGTACGAGAGCATGGGCTTTACACTAAACATCTGTAAGACAAAGGTCCTCTACCAACCTGCCCCGCCAGACAGTACTGCTCCCCGATTATCCAAATCCATGACGAGGCCTTGGACAACGTGGACCACTTTCCATACCTCGGGAGCCTACTGTCAACAAGGGCAGACGTCGATGACGAAGTCCAACACCGCCTTCAGTGTGCCAGTGCAGCCTTCGGTCGCCTGAGGAAGAGAGTGTTTGAAGACCAGGACCTCAAACCCAGCACCAAGCTCATGGTCTGCAGAGCAGTAGTGATACCTGCCCTCCTGTATGCTTCAGAGACATGGACCATGTACAGCAGGCACCTCAAAGCACTGGAGAGGTACCACCAACGCTGCCTCCGCAAGATCCTGCAAATCCATTGGCAGGATAGGCGCACCAACGTCAGTGTTCTCGCTCAGGCCAACATCCCCAGCATCGAAGCTTTGACCACGCTCGATCAGCTCCGATGGACAGGCCACATCATCCGCATGCCTGATACGAGACTCCCAAAACAAGCGCTCTACTCGGAGCTCCGACACGGCAAGAGAGCCCCAGGTGGGCAGAGGAAACGCTTCAAGGACACCCTCAAAGCCTCCTTGAAAAAGTGCAACATCCCCACCGACACCTGGGAATCCCTGGCCCAAGACCGCACAAAGTGGAGGAGAAGCATCCGAGAAGGCACCGAACACCTCGAGTCTCTTTGCCGGAAGCAAGCAGAAGCCAAGCGCAAACAGCGGAAGGAGCGCACGTCAACCCAAGCACCCCACCCACCCGCCCCTTCAACCACCGTCTGCCCCACCTGTGACAGACTGTCGGTCCTGCATTGGACTCATCAGTCACCTGAGAACTCATTTTTAGTGTGAAAGCAAGTCATCCTCAGTTCCAAGGGACTGCCTAAGAAGGAGAAGAATGCATTGCACATTAAATGGTATAATTGTCCTGTTCTCCTAAAACAGCAGGTGTTCCAATTTACCATAAGCAATGCCACAGGTTAGTTAAATATTTTTTTTTAAATAGACTTTGTACCAATCTCCAGGTAGAAGTCAGTGGAGATGGTGGAAGCAAGTCAGGTGGGAAGTAGGAATGTTGTGGGCAGGATATGAAGCAGGCCTCAGAGAGGCAAGATTTAAAAAAAAACTCATTTGCACTAAGCAACAGGCAAAGAAACATCCTGATTTAGGATACCCACACATCACAAAAGGGAAAAAGAAAAAATGGCAAATGTGCCTGTGTGGTAAGAAAATAAGAATGACAACCCAGGAACCTGGAAAAAATACAGTTGCATAATTGAAAACATTACCAGTAGTAGGTAGCACTCTTTTTTATTCTTTACAGAATGTACTGATGTGAAAATTGCAGCCATTTAATATTTGACCGTATGTAACCCAGCCTTGGTGACCTAACCTAACCTGTGCGGGGTATACCTTTTGGTTCGAAGCACTAGCTGGAAATATTGGAAACCAATATGCAAAGCTGTTTCTCATTTGTCCTTTTGATATGTTGCAGCTCGCATCGATACAAGGACTTTAGGGGATCATCAGACTCCAGCACATCATGCTGCAAAGCACAATGCAACCAGAACCCTGCTGTATCTGTGCCAACGCGGTGCTAATATTCAATCTAGAGACCATAGATCTAGGACACCACTTTTCCTAGCTGTTGAATATGGTATGGTTTGATTATTTATTTGACTAACATAACCAGTTAATCCAAACCAATCTGCATCATTTATGTAGTGGATTTTTTGGTGAAAGTCAGAAGGATATAAGTGTTCAGTTATTTAATCTGATTTCAGCACTTTAGATGAGATGTTAAACTGAGGTCCCATCTGCCTGTTCCAGAAGTTCAGGTGGACACTAACAATTCCATAACACTATTTAAAGAAGAGCAGGAAGTTCTTTAGGCCAATAATCTTTCTTAAATCAATATCGAACAAAAGCCAAACAGATTAACTCATCATTCACCTCATTGCTATTTGTGGGTTCTTGTGCGCAAAATGAATGCTGTATTTGCCTACATAACAAGAGTTTCAACATAATTCATAGTATGTGAAGAATTTAAAGAGGTTTCTGAGAGATAGGATAAGGTGCCATAGAAGTGCAAGTCTTTTTTATTTTGGGGAGAGAATGAGGGATGCTAACATGTATACTATAGAAACTGATTTCTTCCCTTAAAATGTACAATATTATGCAGCACTTTCCTTATTGTTCGGTATCACATAACTTTTCTTCCTTGAAAATCTGAGAAGAAAAATGGCAGAGTGTGATCACACTGGACTATCTGGGTTCAGCCTAATTGAGACAAGGATGAAGAGCTCCCAAGGTCAGGAATGCTACTCATTGAGAGCTTGAAGTTTACATTCTACTTGAGGATTTAAAGATGTATAGCAAGTTAAAATGACAGTGCATCAAAAACCTGGATTTGCAGCACCTTTGAAAGCTATCCAGAGGAGTATATCTGTTACATCTGCAGGAAGCATGAGAAGAACCAGAACAAAAGCAAAATACTATGGATGCTGGAAATATGAAATAAAAACAGGAAATACTGGAATGGCCTGTTTCTGTGCTGTAAATTCTATATAATTCTATGAGACTAGGGCAGTTTCAGCCCCAAGTGGCTCATATTGACACACAGTCAACGTTAATATCGGGGCCTATGAGTTTTGATTAAAACTATGATTGCACTGAAGTTGTGCATGTAGACATTGATCTTTGCAAGGTTTGGAAGTGGCTTTGATGATGTGGCATGAATAGAAATTGTGCGTTGATAGACATAGCAAAGGTTCTGTATATGATGGCGTATTAGTGGTGGGAAAGGCATTCACAGGAGTTTTAATCCAGTGGCCAAATGTGGTTGTGAAGAGAATATGGCATGAATGTATCTTGCAACCACATTCCCTTCAGGCTGCAGCTTCTGCTCCTTGGGCAAAGACAGGTAGGAGTATCTCTGCCTGTATGCTCTGGTCTTCGTGCACCAGTGGGTAGGTGCCATGCAGCTTCACTGCAGCCTCAACAGCCTGACTTCCTTCTGTTCTTCTCTTCTTCCATGAAGCCTAGGTGGAGGGGATCCCCAACTGGAAACTTGTTTTTTTGGTTGGACAGTGGAGATAGGCACTGGAGGAAGCAAGCAACCTGGGGGACAAGGATGGCATCCAGCTTGAAGGAAGGAGTGGCAAACTTTAGAGAGTTGGACCTGCATGTCCTTATAATAGAGATGTGGAGCAGGAGGGACAGTCTGTTTGGGGTCAGGGGCCAGAGACCCGCTAAGAATGCGGTACACAATTTGCAGAGGGAGGTGGCTATGGCAGTGAGTGCCATCTCCTTGAATCCCAGGACTCCTTTGTAGTGCAGGATAAAGTTTAATGACCCCACCAGAGCAGCCAATGTAAGCTACCTGCTCCCATGACCATTCTTTGTGATCTCTTTATATGTAGAGCACTTCTTCAGTCATTACCCCAACGATGCCAGAGGTGAAAGTATGACCTGACATTAAGGAATGGAGGTACTGCAGAAATCAGCCATTGGCTCCTGAGCCTGTGGACTCAGATCTTTGAGGTGCTGCTCTAAAAAGAATATTGGATTAGCATCATACTCATATGGAGGCACGAAGGACCATCTCTCATGACCTGAGACAGATGACAGTGGTCATGGTGCAGTTCATGGTGCACTGGCCTTCAAGCCTTCGGACCTATTTGGAGAGAACAGATTGTAAGAGCTTCTACAAGTATGTAAAAAGGAAGAGAGTAGCACAAGTAAGCATTGGCCCCTTAGAGGCTGAGACAGGAGAAATTATAATGGGGAATAAGGAAATGGCAGAGACTTCAAACAAATATTTTGTATCTGTCTTCACAGTAGAAGAAACAAAAAGCATACCAAAAATAGTGGGGAACCAAAGGGCAAATGACATTGAGAAACTAAAGTAATTAAGATCAGAAGAGAAAAAGTACTTGAGAAACGAAGGGGACTAAAAGCCGACAAATCCCCTGGACCTGATCTTAATTAGACCTGACCCTAGGGTTCTAAAAGAGGTGGCTGCAGAGATAGTGGATGCATTGGTTGTGATCTTCCAAAATTCCCTAGATTCTAGAATGGTCCTAGCGGATTGGAAGGTAGCAAATATAACCCCGCTATTCAAGAAAGGAGGGAGAGAGAAAACAGGGAACTACAGGCCAGTTAGCCTGATATTAGTCGTTGGGCTAATGCTGGAATCCATTATTTAGGAAGTGGTAACAGGGCACTTGGAAAATTATAATATGATTAGGCAGCGTCAACATGGTTTTATGAAAGGGAAATCGTGTTTAACAAATTTATTGGGAGTTTTTTGAGGATGTAACTAGCAGGGTGGATAAAGGGGAATCAGTGGATGTAGTATATTTGGATTTCCAAAAGGCATTCGATAAGGTGCCACAAAAAAGGTTATTACTCAAGGTAAGGGGTCATGGGAGTGGGGGTAATATATTAGCATGAACAGAGTATTGGTTAACAGACAGAAAACAGAGAGTGGGGATAAACGGGTCATTTTCAGGTTGGCAGGCTGTAACTAGTGGGGTGCCACAAGGATTAGTGCTTGGACCTCAACTATTTACAATTTATATTCATGACTTAGATGAAGGGTAATGTATCCAAGTTTGCTGATGATACAAAGCTAGGTTGTACAGTAAGCTGTGAGGAGGATGCAAAGAGTCTGCAAAGGGATATAGACAGGTTAAGTGAGTGGGTAATAAGATGGCAGATGGAGTATAATATGGGGAAATGTGACGTTATTCACTTTGGTAGGAAGAATAGGAAAACATAATATTTTTTAAATGGTGAAAAACTATTAAATGTTGGTGTTTAGAGATTTGGGTGTCACAGGAAACACAGAAAGTTAGCATGCAGGTACAGAAAGCAATTAGGAAGGCAATTGTTCCCATTATGGGAACGGTAGCATAGTGGTTATGTTACTGGACTAGTAATCCAGAGACGTGACTTCAAATACCACCACGGCAGCTGGGGAATTTAAATTCAGTTAATTAAATAAATCTGGAATAAAAAGCTATTATTTGTAATGGTGACCATGAAACTATCGGATTGTCGTAAAAACCCATCTGATTCACTAATGTCCTTTAGGGAAGGAAATCTGTTGTCCTTACCTGGTCTGGCCTATATGTGACTCCAGACCCACAGCAATGTGATTGACTCTTATCTGCCCTCTGAAATGGCCTAGCAAGCCACTCAGTTGTAACAAACCGCTACGAAAAACAATAGTAAGAAAAAAAACGGATGGACCACCCGGCCTCGACACCAGCTTCGGACACGACAACGGCACACCCAGCCCAGTCGACCCTTCAAGGTCCTCCTCACTAACATCTGAGGACTTGTGCCAAAATTGGGAGAGCTGTCACACAGACTAGTCAAGCAACAGCCTGACAGAATCATACCTTTCAGTCAATGTCCCAGACTCCTCCATCACCATCCCTGGGTATGTCCTGTCTCACCGGCAGGATAGACCCACCAGAGGTGGTGGTACAGTGATATTCAGTCGGGAGGGAGTGGCCCTGGGAGTCCTCAACATTGACTCTGGACCCCATGAAGTCTTATGGCTTCAGGTCAAGCATGGGCAAGGAAACCTCCTGCTGATTACCACCTAGAAGGACAAGGGCAGCAGGTGCATGGGAACACCACCACCTCCAAGTTCCCCTCCAAGTCACACACCATCCTGACTTAGAAGTATATTGCCGTTCCTACATCGTCACTGGGTCAAAATCCTGGAACTCCCTCCCTAACAGCACTGTGGGAGTACCTTCACCACATGGACTGCAGCGGTTCAAGAAGGCGGCTCAAACCACCTTCTGAAGGGCAACTAGGGATGGGCAATAAATGCTGGCCTTGCCAGCGACACCCACATCCCATGAACGAATAAAGAAAAAGAAAAGAAAAGAAAACCTACCTCCCTCCCTCAGCTGATGAATCAGTACTCGTCCATATTGAACACCAATTGGAAGAAGCACTGAGGGTAGCAAGGACACAGAATGTACTCTGGGTGGGGGACTTCAATGTCCATCACCAAGAGTAGCTTGGTAGCACCACTACTGACCAAGCTGGCCGAGTCCTGAAGGACATAACTGCCAGACTGGACCTGCGGCAGATGGTGAGAGAACCAACACGAGGGAAAAACCTACTTGAGCTCGTCCTCACCAATCTACCTGTTGCAGATGCATCTGTCCATGACAGCATTGCTAGCAGTGACCACCGCACAGTCCTTGTGGAGACGAAGACCCATCTTCACACTGAGGACACCCTCCATCGTATTATGTGGCACTACCACCATGCTAAATGGGATAGATTCAGAACAAATCTAGCAGCTCAAAACTGGGCATCCATGAGGTGCTGCGGCCATCAGCAGCAGCAGAATTGTACTCTACCACAATCTGTAACCTCATGGCCCGGTATATCCATGACTCTACCATTACCATCAAGCCAGGGGACCAAGCCTGGTTTAATGAGGAGTGCAGAAAAGCATGCCAGGAGCAGCACCAGGCGTGCCTAAAAATGAGGTGCGAACCTGGAGAAGCTGCAACACAAGACTACATGCATGCTAAACAGTGAAAGCAGCATGCTGTAGACAGAGCGAAGGAGTCCCACAATCAATAGATCAGATCAAAGCTGTGCAGTCCTGCCACATCCAGTCATGAATGGTGGTGGACAATTAAACAACTAATGGGAGGAGGAGGCTCCATGAATATCCCCATTCTCTATGATGGCGGAGCCTAGCATGCGAGTGCAAAAGACAAGGCTGAAGTGTTTGCAACCATCTTCAGCCAGAAATGCCGAGTGGATGATCCATATTGGCCTCCTCCTGAGGTCCTCACCATCATATAAGCCAGTCTTCAGCCAATTTAATTCACTCCACGTGATATAAAGAAACAGCTGAGCGCACTGTATACAGCAAAGACTATGGGTCCCAACAACATCCCGGATGTCGCGCTGAAGACTTGTGCTCCAGAACTGGCCGCGCCTCTAGCCAAGCTGTTCCAGTACAGCTGCAACACTGGCATCGATCCAACAATGTGGAAAAATGCCCAGGTATGTTCTATCCACAAAAAGCAGGACAAATCCAATTCGGCCAATTACCGCCCCATCAGTCTACTCTCAATCATCAGCAAAGTGATGTAATCGACAGTGATATCAAGTGGCACTTACTCACCAATAACCTGCTCACTGATGCCCAGTTTGGATTCCGCCAAGACCACTCGGCTACAGACCTCATTGCAGCCTTGGTCCAAACATGGACAAAGGAGCTGAATTCCAGAGATGAGGTGAGAGTGACTGCCCTTGACATCAAGGCAGCATTTGACCGAGTGTGGCATCAACGAACCCCAGTAAAATTGAAGTCAATGTGAATCGGGGGAAAACTCTCCACTAGCACAAAGGAAGATGGTTGTGGTTGTTGGAGGTCAATCATCTCAGCCCCAGGACATCACTGCAGGAGTTCCTCAGGGCATTGTCCTAGGCCCAACCATCTTCAGCTGCTTCATCAGTGACCTTCCCTCCATCATAAGTTCAGAAGTGGGGATGTTCGCTGATGATTGCACAGTGTTCTGTTCTATTCGCAACTCCTTGGATAATGAAGCTGTCTGTGCCCGCATGCAGCTAGTCCTAGATGATATTCAGCCTTGGGTTGATAAGTGGCAAGTAACATTTGCGCCACACAAATGCCGGGCAATGACTATCTCCAACAAGAGAGAGTTTAATCACCGTCCTTTGACATTCTGGAGGTCACCATTGACCAGAAACTTAACTGGACCAGCCACATAAATACTGTGGCCACAAGAGCAGATCAGAGGCTGGGTATTCTGTGGCGAGTGTCTCACCTCCTGACTTCTCAAAGCCTTTCCACCATTTACAAGGCGCAAGTCAGGGGTGTGACGGAATATTCTCCACTTGCCTGGATGACTGCAGCTCCAACAACACTCAAAAAGCTCAACATTAAACCAGGACACAGCAGCCCGCTTGATTGGCACTCCATCCACCACCTTAAACATTCACTCCCTCCACCACCGGCGCACCATGGCTGCAGTGTGTATCATCTACAAGATGCACTGCAGCAACTCACCAAGGCTACTTCGGCAGCACCTCCCAAACCTGCGACCTCTACCACCTAGAAGGACAAGGGCAGCAGGCGCATGGGAACACCATTACCAGCAAGTTCCCCTCCAAGTTACACACCATCCTGACTTGGAAATATATCGCCGTTCCTTCATCGTCAACTCGATCAAAATCCTAGAACTCCCTCCCTAACAGCACGGTGGGAGTACCTTCACCACACAGACTGCAGCGGTTCAAGAAGGCAGCTCACCACCAGCTTCTCAAAGGTAATTAGGGATGGGCAATAAATGCCGGCCTTGCCAGCGACACCCACATCCCAGGAACGAATAAAAAAAAAGGCATGTTGCCCTTTATTGCTAAGGGGTTGGTGTACAAGAGTAAGGAAGTCTTGCTGCATTGTACAGGGCTTTGGTGAGACCACACCTGGAGAACAGTGCACAGTCTTGGTCTCTTTATCTAAAGAAGGATATACTTGCCTTGGAGGCGGTGCAACGAAGGTTCACTAGATTGATGAGATGAGAGGGTTGTCCTATGAGGAGAGATTGAGTAGAATAGGCCTATACTCTCTGGAGTTTAGAAGAATGAGAGGTGATCTCATTGAAACATATAAGATTCTTAGGGGGCTTGATAGGGTTGATGCTGAGAGGTTGTTTCCCCTGGCTGGAGAGTCTAGAACTAGGGGGCACAGTCTCAGGAAAAGGGGTCGTCCATTTAAGACTGAGATGAGGAGGAATTTCTTCACCCAGGGTTTGGAATTCTCTACCCCAAAGGGCTGTTGGTGTTGAATCATTGAACATATTCAAGGCTGAGATAGATAGATTTTTGGACTCTAGGGGACTCCGGGGATTGGGCAGGAAAGTGGAGTTGAGGTCAAAGATCAGCCATGATCATATTGAATGGCGGTGCAGGCTCACTCCTGCTCCTAATTCTTATGTTCAATGCCATCCTTAGGTCCAATATCCAAGAAGGATTCAAAGCTATGCAGTGCTACCTGGAATAGGTCGTGCCACCATGAATATCTGCATCCGTCCCTCTAATAGAGGGGCCTCCAGACCACTCAGTGGATGCAAGTGGATTCTTTGACCACTGGCCTTCAAGCCTTGGGGGAACCATTTGGAGAAAATGATGGAAAGTATCTTCCAAGAGCTGTGGAGTTACATCTCTCAGATCTGATACCATCAGGTCTGCCGCTATGCTGATCAGTGGGTACTCGGATCCAGGGCCCAACACAAGTGGCATACCTAGAATCCACCTTCATGATGCTGTCCTCTCTCTAGGTGGCAGCTCATGCGACCCTTCTAGCCAGCTCTCTTAGATGCCTGCTCATCTAGATGTCAGGATACAGAGTCAGGCGGCCCATGAACCTGTAGCAAGGACTCAGCTTGCTGAAGAGTCTTCTCCGGACTCAGAAGCCTTGAGACTAGAGCCACTTTCTTCCCAAGAGGCTTATGATACCATAGCGCAGCCAAGCACCACTGGCATCCCTGGTCCTCAGGTATCAACTTGGTGCAGCACTAGGATAGAATTAATGGCACAGAGAGGCGCCAAGGTGGTAATAAGAAGCACTTGCTATAAATATATGTGTCCACAGTAAAATCACTTTGTGATATGAAGGGCGCTGTTCTGAAGTTTGTCTGCTCTTTTTTTTGTTTGAGAGTGTGTTTGGAGGTCAGTTTGCAGTGGGATACAGTTCTTTTTATGCCTCACTACACATTTGCCTCCTTAAGCATGCCTCTTCTAAGACATCACTGAGGGAGCAGTGTGGTTTGTGGACTCTAGTGGAAGGATACCTCCTAGTTAGTTGTCTTCTCCTTTGGTGTAGCTTTATCCTGTGCACCTCCTGTAATATCCTCTTCCTTCTGCTTCTGTTCTGCTTCCATTATAAGGGCATTCACAGGAATGACCATAGTGAACCCCATGGTAAGGGCTTCATGACAGAAGGATGGAAAGCAAACGATTTCTCCGCCTGGAGCTGCTGAAAAGCAGCTTGCAGAACCCTTTTGTTTAGTTACACATCTGAGAAAAGATTTTTCTGATTTCTGCAGTCAAAGCTGATGTTTCAGACTAAGTTTGTGGACATTCAGAGTGATGAACTCAAACACTTCCTGGTTTAACAAGTCATGCGGGTAACATGCTCCTGTTTTTGTGGTGTAAATGGTGTAACATCTGGGACAAAAGCTTTTTGCTGTCATTATCATGCAGCACCTTGGGGGCAGGCACATTTTCTGCCAGCAGCCAATTCTACCGGAATTTAGCATGTATTTTAGAACCGGTGTAATTCTGGTGTATCTCACTTATGCCCCAAATTCTGGTCCCCATGCCAGAAATACATCACTTTCCTACCAAATTAAATCTTGAAATTTAGGGCCAATTGTACATAATGTAAATAACTGAGAATAAGAAGGTTTGTGGAAAAGAACAATAACGTTTCTTGCATCTTCAACAACTTTTGGAAAGTGGTAAGTAAATGGTATTACAATTTTTTTAAATATTCGTTCCTAGGATGTGGGTGTTGCTGGCAAGGCCAGCATTTATTGCCCACTTGTAGCCACAGTATTTATATGGCTGAGGTGCAGTGACTATTACGTAGGAAAACGAGGCAGCCAATTTGAATGCAGAGCAAGGCCCCAAACAGCAATCGGGTGAGGGACCAATTAATCTGTTCTTGGTGGTGGTGACTGAGGGAGGGGTGTTGGCCACTCCGCCTGAACAAGCAGACGAGGCCTCGTGTAACATCTCATCTGATGTGCACAATGTAGCACTCCCTCAGTTCTGCACTGAAGAGTCGGTCTGGATTGTGCACTCAAAAATCCTGGAGTGGCTTCATCCCATGACCCTTTGAATCAGAGGTCATAGTACTACCAATTGAACCAAGCTGACACTCGAAGCTCAATAGGAGTTCTATATAAGCAAGCCAAGTCTCTTATTAATCGAAATTTGCATTTTTAAAATTAGTTCCTGGGATGTGAGCGTCGCTGGCAAGTCCATCATTTATTGCCCATCCCTAATTGCCTTTGAGAAGGTGGTGGTGAGCCGCCACCTTGAACCGCTGCAATCCGCGTGGTGAAGGTACTCCCACAGTGC
Organism: Squalus acanthias; assembly: GCA_030390025.1. NCBI lineage: Eukaryota > Metazoa > Chordata > Chondrichthyes > Squaliformes > Squalidae > Squalus > Squalus acanthias. The sequence goes on along the minus strand of CM059433.1, from coordinate 40,629,717 downwards.
TTGTAGGGAGGGAGTTCCTGGATTTTGACCCAGCGACGATGAAGGAATGGCGATATATTTCCAAGTCAGGATGGTGTGTAACTTGGAGGGGAACTTGGAGGTGATGGTGTTCCCATGTGCCTGCTGCCCTTGTTCTTCTTGGTGGTAGAGGTCGTGGGTTTGGGAGGTGCTGTCGAATAAGCTTTGGCGAGTTGCTGTCGAATAAGCCTTGGCGAGTTGCTGCAGTGCATCTTGTAGATGGTACACACTGCAGCCACGATGCGCCGGTGGTGGTGGGAGTGAATGTTTAAGGTGATGGATGGAGTGCCAATCAAGCGGGCTGCTTTGTCCTGGATGGTGTCGAGCTTCATGAGTGTTGTTGGAGCTGCACTCATCCAGGCAAGTGGAGAGTATTTCATCACACTCCTTATTTATGCCTTGTAGGTGGTGGAAAGGCTTTGGGGAGTCAGGAGCTGAGATACTCGCGGCAGAACATCCAGCCTCTGACCTGCTCTTGTGGCCACAGGATTTATGTGGCTGGTCCAGTTAAGTTTCTGGTTAATGGTGACCCCCAGGATGTTCGAGATAATTATTGCCTGGCACTTGTATGGCGCGAATGTTACTTGCCACTTATCACCCCAAGCCTAAATGTTAATATGTCTTGCTGCATGCGAGCATGAACTGCTTCATTATCTGAGGAGTTGCGATGGAACTGAACACTGCGCAATCATCAGCGAACCTCCTCACTTCTGACCTTATGATGGAGGGAAGGTCATTGATGACGCAGCTGAAGCTGGTTGGACCTAGGACACTGCCCTGAGGAACTCCTGCAGCAATGTCCTGGGGCTGTGATGATTGGCCTTCAACAACCACAACCATCTTCCTTTATGCTAGGTATGACTCCAGCCAGTGGAGAGTTTTCTCCCTGATTCCCATTGAGTTCAGTTTTTCTAGGGCTCCTTGATGCCACACTCGGTCAAATGCTGCCTTGATGTCAAGGGCAGTCACTCTCACCTCACCTTGAAATTCAGCTCTTTCGTCCATATTTCGACCAAGGCTATAATGAGGTCGGGAGCTGAGTGGTCGTGGCAGATCCTAAACTGACTTGATAGCACTGTCGATGACACGTTCCATCACTTTGCTGATGATTGAGAGTAGACTGATGGGGCGGTAATTGGCTGGATTCAATTTGTCCTGCTTTTTGTGGACAGGACATACCTGAGCAGTTTTCCACATTGTTGGGCAGATGCCAGTGTTGTAGCTGTACTGGAACAGCTTGGCTAGAGGCACAGCTAGTTCTGTAGCACGTCCTCAGCACGACAGCCAGGATGTTGTGGGGCCAATAGCCTTTGCTGTATCCAATGCGCTCAGCCATTTTTTGATAGCACGTGGAATGAATCGAATTGGCTGAAGACTGGCTTCTGTGATGGTGGGGACTTCAGGAGGGGGCCGATATGGATCATCCACTCGGCACTTCTGGCTGAAGATGGTTGCAAACGCTTCAGCCTTATCTTTTGCACTCACATGCTGGACTCCGCCATCATTGAGGATGGGGATGTTCATGGAGCCTCCTCCTCCCGTTAGTTGTTCAATTGTCCACCACCATTCACAAATGGATGTGGCAGGACTGCAGAGCTTTGATCTGATCCATTGGTTGTGGAATCGTTTAGCTCTGTCTGTAGCATGCTGCCTGGCATGCATGTAGTGCTGTGTTGCAGCTTCCCCAAGTTGGCACCTCATTTTTAGGTAAGCCTGGTGCTGCTCCTGGCATGCTCTTCTACACTCCCCATTGAACCAGGGTTGGTTCTCTGGCTTGATGGTAATGGTAGAGTGAGGGATATGCCGGACCATGAGGTTACAGATTGTGGTGGAATGCAAGTCTGCTGCTGCTGATGGCCCACAGTGCCTCATGGATGCCCAGTTTTGAGCTGCTAGATCTGTTCTGAATCTATCCCATTTAGTACGGTGGTAGTGCCACTCAACACGATGGAGGGTGTCCTCATTGTGAAGACGGGACTTCGTCTCCACAATGACTGTGCGGTGGTCACTGCTACCAATACTGTGAGGTCTGTATCATTCATTATCAATAATTGTTTAATATTTGTATGCTGTTAGTCATGTGATTTATTGCTTTAGTAAATTTACCGTATTACAATGTTGGACAAGCTGCTGTCATGTTTAGGCTGCCATGGTACCAGTTTTTTAGGTGCCAGACTATCTGTAAACAATTCCATAGCAGCTCTATTAGCAGTTAACTTAATTGTTCTCATTAATTGTTCAGTCCCTGCAGGGAAAGAAATTTTGACAATGCATAAAGATGCAAGTTGGCTTTGTACTTACTTTTGTATGTAGAGTCTAGACTGATATGCATGGAGAGGAATGGAATACAATAGTTCTGGAGCTGATTCAAGTTGACTTACCAAAAATTTTAAGATGGTACTCATTCTTTTGTGACTATAATTCCATTTTTATCAGGTCACGAGGAGTCAGCTAGACTACTTTTGAATTACGACGCTGACATTAAATCACTTGACAGTTCAGGTCAATCCATTCTTTCGCTCATGATGGTGAACATGCCTACTGTGGTAAGAATGTAATGTACTATTGGCTTTAAGAAAGAACTTGTATTTATATAGCACCTTTCACAACCTTAAGACGTCCCAAAGTGCTTCACTACCAATGAAGTATTTTTCAAGTGTAGTCATTGTTGTAATGGAGGGAAATGTGGCAGCCAATTTGCCCACAACAAGGTCTCACAAACAGTAATGACATAAATGACTAGATTATCTGTTTTTTTAATGATGTTTGTTGACACCTCTCATGCTCTTCTTCAAATAATGTCGTGGGATTTTTTACATCCACCTGAGATGGCAGACAGCCTCCTCCAACAGTACAGCACTGATTTGTCAGCCTAGATTATGTGCTCAAGTCACTGGAGTGGGGCTTGAACCTATAACCAACCTTCTAACTTAGGGACAAGAGTGCTACCCATTGAGCCAAGACTGACATCTTTATTCAGAGTTTTTGTGGGACTGCAAAGTTGTGTTTTGTTGTGTATAGTAAAGTGTCCACAAAAATACATTCCTAAACATTGCATTGTAGGAAATTTAATAAGTATAGTATCATGACAATGATGTACTATTTCTTCTACATCTTGTAAGAAGCAGGATTAAGGGTTATAAGGATAGATGCTGGATACTGGCAAGGGGACAAGGCGACCTAGGTATAAGATTATATGTAAGAGATTTAGGACAGTGAGCAGGAGAAACTTTTGCACAGAGGGTTGTGAGGCTGTGGAATGCACAACCAGAACTAGTGATTGAAGCAGAGACCATATCAACATTTAAGATTAGGTTCGATAGGTGGTTAAAGAAAAGGAGGAAAATGGATGTGGGAACAGGCAATAACCCCTGTAAGCTGCACTGCCTCCTGCGCGGCCTGCCTCCCCCAATGCACGGCCCATTGCACATGCACGTACCTACAATGTAAAAGCTGGTGAGCGGCCTGTGCGGGACCTTGCAGATGACTGCGCGGCTTAGTGGGAACAGGGCAGGCGTATGGAATTAGGACTACTGCTCACTAACATGCATTGGTTGGGACAAACAGTCTGTTTCCACGTTGTAATTTTATACAGACACTTTAACATTTTCTCTTGCACTCACATGCTGGGATCCACCATGGTTAGGGATAGGGATGTTCAAGGAGCCTCTTCGTCTTGTTAATCACCTGGTTGTCCACTACCATTTGTGACTGGATGTGATAGGGCTACAGAACTTTGCTCTGATTCATTGATTTCCTGTATGAAATGGTAAATAATAACTGTCTTGGAAGGGATAAGAAGCTGCAAAAAATTCATTCCGATGAACATAAAACTTGCCTCTGCAAAATATTTCAACCAAGTCACATGAATTTATGTTACAATAGCAAAATACTGTGGATGCTGGAAATTTGTGTTATATTCTGTACATTTCCCCACAGGCTGAGGAAGGCTTGAATCAGCTTTATGTACACCATCCTGACACCCAGAAATTACACTTTCATCTCAGATCCTTGGAGCCAATTTACAACAACTGTAAGTAGCAATTTGAGAAAGGTTCATGTGTGCATTACATTACTGATGAAAATGTGTGATGGAATATCATACGATTGCTAAGTTACTGGTATGGTTGACATTCTTTTAGGCAAAGAGGGATCTGAAACTCGGAAATTAAGAATGTAGTTGTGTTCAAGTCATGTAAACCACTGCAGAAGCAGTTGCTCACACGAAATTCAGATTTTAGCCATGTTATCTAGAAACTAGATACTTCACCTCAAAGAGGGAGGGAAAAATTAGGTGAGCCATGTCAGCCTGCTTTCGAGAAACTCCAATGGACTGATTTAGATCGGCATTGACATGGGACTCATGAAAGGTTGTTCTGTTTCTCTTGACTAGGGAAAGCTATTTATCTTGGGTGGTGTTAAGAAGCAGGGAAAAATAAAAAATATTTGAAAAAAGATGAAGCAAGTTGTACTGTGAAACTAATTTTCTGAGTTCGCCTCACTGGCAGGGAGCCTTACCTGCTGGCTGCGCTTATTGGAAAATCAAAGTGAAAATTTTCAATCCATTAATTTTAATGAATGGACATCGGGCACACAATTTTTTGATTTGCACAGCTGCCAGTTGAGGCTCCCTGTTGGTAGTGCATTCTTGGACAATCTCTAAAGCTGTTATTTGACTCCTGAAATTACATGACACATTGGCCCTGATTTTAGTCCGCAAATGTGAGCAACTGGGGCATTATGGGGCAGAGATGTCAGTGGAGATCAGTTACGCTGTATATCTGCCCATAATATACCCGAGACAAATTTCCAACAGTGAAAATAATCAGGCCATGTCAGAAATTGACAAGAGCTTAATTTTAACATGGTAATGCAGTGGAACTAATGTCATTTGCATATTATTTTCTGGAGTCCTTTGTTTCTTATTTTCACTCTTATAACATGGGTATCTAGGCTTCTTAGGCTGTACTTTTGACTACAAAGTTTTTTAATGGACAGGCTGCAAGTTTCAGGTTAATCTGTTATATTTCTTTTTCATACACGGTCTTAACACCTGCAGATATCTTTGTATCATCTGTGAACTTGCAGATTTGAATTTCCCCCAACACCATCTTTCATATCAATTACTGATAAAGATGGCGAAGAACAATGATCCTAACACCCTGTGGGACTCCACTAGTAACCAATCCCCACACAGAACCACTACAATTAATAACAACCTCTGTCTACAAGAATGCAACCAATTCTTTATCCAACTCAAAATCTGTCCATTGATCCCACAGGACTCAACCCTATTAAGCAGCTTATTGCGTGGCACCTCATTGAAGGCTTTTTGGAAATCAAAGACTGGGCTACCTATAGCCACCAACCTAGTCCGTTGTGTTGTGCCCAAGGGCAGGTCCTAATTCACGTCTCACACATGACATCTTGGCCCAGAAATTTGTTTGCACCAACCTTGGGCCTCATTATCGAACCCGTGAGCTGCAGACACCTAGTGGGTGTACACCAAAGTAGTTTAACTTTGTTCAAAGCAAATTAATTGAAAATGGATTATCAGTTTTTTTTTTTACCCCTATTTCAAACAGCATTAAAAGCTCAATACTCAAGGAGACCTGTAAGTAACATTCAATCAATACTATGAATTCTTATTGTGATATAATCAGTTCGCTGTCTGTTACCCCAGCACAAACTGATACATTTGCATTTATAAGTGTATTTATCTGACCAACCAAACAGGGATGTATTTAACCTTGATGCGTATATCATGAAAATCCGTTGGTCAGAAGCATCAGGTTTTGTGTTATGTTTCTATTACAGAACAACTTCAAGTAATATACTGGAGCTTCTAATGGTGTGGAAACTACCCATTTATATTGTGGGGTAGATTCCATAGCAGTGACTGTAACAAGCAACTGCACATGTACACAGATTTGAAATTGACAGTTAATTACTTTATTTTCCGGTCACCCGATCCAATGGTTGGGGAAAGTTTTTACAAGTGGATTAGACAGCTTCAAAGCTACTGCTTTTCTTCATTCCACACCTTCTACACACTGTAGAAGTATGGCCTATCTTGATAGGTTCTGGAGAAACATTGGTCACTATTGTAAGAGATAAATTGTGTCTTCAAATGAATAGAAGGAAATCATAGATGGCGTTTACCCAGATTCCCAGCTTTGCAGTGGCTATGCTGTAAAATGCACATAAGTGAATATTGAATGTGGACAGGACAAAAATTTACTCCAGGAGCTTTTTTAAAAAAAAATAAAAGAATGATTCTTTATAAAAATAATATATTGAAAGGAGACAGACAGTGCGGAGATCTGGGTCTTGGAGGATACTCAGGACTCCAGCAACAAGCCGTGTTGTATGAATTGAAGGCATCCCCCACACACTATACTCCGACCTGTCTGTCCCCACAGGCCATTGCAAAGGTATTTACAGGTATACTCTCTTTGGGTAAAGATACAGTAACGCTGTATGGGTGCAGTCCAGCTTAAGTACCTTTAAGCCCTGAGTGAGAAAGGACTAGCTTACTGCATGTGTGCAGTTCTGAAGTTAATAATGGAAGATAAATTGTGTGTACTGCCATTTCTCAGCTATATATACCTGGAGTTACCAAATGTAAAGGTGAATTCAGTTTTGCAACAGTAGCTGGTGTCAAGTTATAAGCAAATGAAAACATTTATAGAGGGAAGGAAGCTTATATTCTGATATTAAATGCTTTTTCTGAGTTTGATGTAAATTTCTTTGGTTTGTCCAGATGCAGTTCATTGTTTGCTATGAATTGCTCAACTTAGCAAGGCATCCTGTCATTCAGAAATTTGTGAATATCAAGTGGAATATTTATGGACAGTAAGTATGTTAGTTATTGCTTTGGCAGTTTTTTACAGTCTTATACTGATCCAATTTTTCCCTCTCTGTTTTAAAGACATTTTTCTGTGTTCCTTTGTCACATCATACAGGTAGAAAAATTCACATTTACTTCTAACAGTACACAATTATATTCAAGGATATAAAAAAAATCAACAAAAACAGAAAACGCTGGAAATACTCAGCAGGTCAGGCAGCATCTGTGGAAAGAGAAATACAGTTAACGTTTCAGGTCGATGACCTTTTGTTAGAACTGGAAAAAATTAGAGATATAACAGGTTTTAAGCAAATGATGGCAGAGCCCAGCACGTGAATGCAAAACACAAGGCTAAAGCTTTCGCAACCATTTCCAGCCAGAAGTGCCGAGTGGATGATCTTGAGGTTCCCGCCATCACAGAAGCCAGTCTTCAGCCAACTCGATTCATTCCACATGATATCAAGAAATGGCTGAGTACACTGGATACAGCAAAGGCTATGGGCCCCGACAAAATCCCAGCTGTGCTCCAGAACTAGCCACGCCTCCAGCCAAGCTGTTCCAGTACAGCTACAACACTGGCATCTACCCGACAATGTGGAAAATTGCCCAGGTATGTCCTGGCCACTAAAAGCAGGACAAATCCAATCTGGCTAATTACCGTCCCATCAGTCTACTCCTGATCATCAGCAAAGTGATGGAAGGTGTCATCGACAGTGCTATCAAGCGGCACTTACCAATAACCTGCTCACCAATGCTCAGTTTGGGTTTCGCTCCAGGAACACTCGGCTCCAGACTTCATTACAGTGTTGGTCCAAACATGGACAAAAGAGCTAAATTCCAGAGGTGAAGTGAGAGTGACTGCCCTAGACATCAAGGGTTTGAGAATGAAATACTTATGTCCGAAACTAGAGTCTTAAGCTTAAATAAAGTCAGTTTCATAGGTATGAGGGGCTTTTTTTTATTCATTCATGGGATGTGGGCATCGCTGGCAAGGCCAGCATTTATTGCCCATCCCTAATTGCCCTCGAGAACCGCTGCAGTCTGTGTGGTGAAGGTACTCCCACAGTGCTGTTAGGGAGGGAGTTCCAGGATTTTGATCCAGCGACGATGAAGGAATGGCGATATACTTCCAAGTCAGAATGGTGTGTGACTTGGAGGTGGTGGTGTTCCCATGCACCTGCTGCCCTTGTCCTTCTAGGTGGAAGAAGTCGCAGATTTGGGAGGTGCTGCCGAAGAAGCTTTGGCGAGTTGCTGCAGTGCATCTTGTAGATGGTACACACTGCAGCCACGGTACACCGGTGGTGGAGGGAGTGAATGTTTAAGGTGGTGGATGGGGTGCCAATCAAGCGGGCTGCTTTGTCCTGGATGGTGTCGAGCTTCTTGCGTGTTGTTGGAGCTGCACTCATCCAGGCAAGTGGAGAGTATTCCATCACACTCCTGACTTGTGCCTTGTAGATGGTGGAAAGCCTTTGGGGAGTCAGGAGGTGAGATACTCGCCGCAGAATACCTAGCCTCTAACTTGCTCTTGTTGCCACGGTATTTATGTGGCTGGTCCAGTTAAGCTTCTGGTCAATGGTGACCCCCAGGATGTTGATGGTGGGGGAATTCAGCGATGGTAATGCCGTTGAATGTCAAGGGGCAGTGGTTAGACTCTCGCTTCTTAGAGATAGTCATTGCTTGGCACTTCTGTGGCGCGAATGTTACCTGCCACTTATCAGCCCAAGCCTGAACGTCGTCCAGGTCTTGTTGCATGCGGGCATGGACTGCTTCATTATCTGAGGAGTTGTGAATGGCACTGAACACTGTGCAGTCATCAGCGAACATCCCCATTTCTGACCTTATGTTGGAGGGAAGGTCATTGATGAAGCAGCTGAAGATGGTTGGGCCTAGGACACTGCCCTGAGGAGCTCCTGCAGCGATGTCCTGGGGCTGTGATGATTGACCTCCAACAACCACCACAACCATCTTCCATTGTGCTCAGTATGACTCCAGCCAGTGGAGAGTTTTCCCCCCGATTCCCATAGACTTCAGTTTTACCAGGGCTCCTTGATACCACACTCGGTCAAATGCTGCCTTGATGTCAAGGGCAGTCACTCTCACCTCACCTCTGGAATTCAGCTCCTTTGTCCATGTTTGGACCAAGGCTGTAATGAGGTCTGGAGCCGAGTGGTCTTGGCGGAATCCAAACTGGGCATCAGTGAGCAGGTTATTGGTGAGTAAGTGCCGCTTGATAGCACTGTCGATGACCCCTTCCATCACTTTGCTGATGATTGAGAGTAGACAGATGGGGCAGTAATTGGCTGGATTGGGTTTGTTATGCTTTTTGTGGACAGGACATACCTGGGCATTTTTCCACATTGTCGGATGGATGCCAGTGTTGTAGCTGTACTGGAACAGCTTGGCTAGAGGTGCGGCTAGTTCTGGAGCACAAGTCTTCAGCACGATAACCGGGATGTTGTCGGGGCACATAGCCTTTGCTGTATCCAGTGCGCTCAGCCGTTTCTTGATATCACGTGGAGTGAATCGAATTGGCTGAAGACTGGCTCCTGTGATTATGAGGACCTCGGGAGTAGCCCGATATGGATCATCCACTCAGCACTTCTGGCTGAAGATGGTTGCAAATGCTTCAACCTTGTCTTTTGCACTCATGTGCTGGGCTCCACCACCATTGAGGATGGTGATATTGATGGAGCCTCCTCCTCCCATTAATGGTCCACCACCATTCACGACTGGATGTGGCAGGACTGTAGAGCTTTGATCTGATCCGTTGATTGTGGGATCGCTTAGCCCTGTCTATAGCATGCTGCTTCCGCTTTTTAGCATGCATGTAGTCCTGTGTTGCAGCTTCCCCAGGTTGCCACCTCATTTTAAGGTACGCCTGGTGCTGCTCCTGGCATGCTCTTCTACACTCCTTATTGAACCAGGGTTGATGGTAATGGTAGAGTGTGGGCTATGCCGGGCCATGAGGTTACAGATTGTGGTGGAATACAATTCTGCTGCTGCTGATGGCCCACAGCGCCTCATGGATGCCCAATTTTGAGCTGCCAGATCTGTTCTGAATCTATCCCATTTAGCACGGTGATAGTGCCACACAACACGATGGAGGGTGTCCTCAGTGTGAAGACAGGACTTCGTCTCCACAATGACAGGTCACTGCCACCTGTCATGAACAGATGCATCTGTGGCAGGTAGATTGGTGAGGACGAGGTCAAGTAGGTTTTTCCCTCGTGTTGGTTCTCTCACCACCTGTCGCAGGCCCAGACCGGCAGTTATGTCCTTCAGGACTCAGCCAGCTCGGTCAGTAGTGGTGCTACCGAGCCACTCTTGGTGATGGACATTGAAGTCCCCCACCCTTCCTACTCTCTGTGCTTCTTCCAAGTGGTGTTCAACATGGAGGATTCTTCAGCTGAAGGAGGGCGGTAGGTGGTAATCAGCAGGAGGTTTCCTTGCCTATGCTTGAACTGAAGCCAGGGGACTTTATGGGGTCCGGAGTCAATGTTGAGGATTCCCAGGGCCACTCCTTCCCGACTGTATACCACTGTGCTGCCACCCCTGTCCGTGGGACAGGACATACCCAGGGATGGTGATGGAGGACATTGGCTGAAAGGTATGATTCTGTGAGTATGACTATGTCAGGCTGTTGCTTGAATAGTCTGTGGGACATCTCTCCCAATTTGGGCACAAGCCCCCAGATGTTGATGAGGACGACTTTGTAGGGTCGACTGGGCTGGGCGTGCAGTTGTCGTGTCCGTAACCAGTGCCAAGGTCGATGCCGGGTGGACCGTCTGGTTTTATTCTTATTGTGTTTCGTAGTGGCTTGCTAGGCCATTTCAGAGGGCCTGGAGTCACATATAGGCCAGACCGCCAGATTTCCTTCCCTAAAGAACATGGACATGGGTTTTTACGACAATCCGATAGTTTCATGATACGAGCTTTTTATTCCAGATTTATTTAATTAACTGAATTTAAATTCCCCAGCTGCCGTGGTAACCCAGTAACATTACCACTATGCTACTGTTCCCATTGGCTAAAGTAGATTGGGAAATTAGATTAAAAGGTATGACAGTAGATAAACAGTGGCAAACATTTAAAGCAGTATTCCAAAATTCTCAACGAATATACATTCCACAGGAAAAGTGATCCATCCGTGGCTAACTAAAGAAGTTAAGGATAGTATTAGATTAAAAGAGGAGGCTTATAATGTTGCGAAGAATAGTAGTAAGCCTGAGGATTGGGAGAGCTTTAGAAACCAGCAAAGGATGATCAAAAAATTGACAAAAAGGGAGAAAATAGAATGAGAGTAAACTAGCAAGAAATATAAAAACAGATTGTAAGAGCTTCTACAAGTATGTAAAAAGGAAGAGAGTATCAAAAGTAAGTATTGATCCCTTAGAGGCTGAGACAGGAGAAATTATAGTGGGGAATAAGGAAATGGCAGAGACTTCAAGCAAATATTTTGTATCTGTCTTCACAGCAGAAGAAACAAAGAGCATACCAAAAATAGTGGGGAACCACTAATGAGAGTGAGGAACTTAAAGTAATTAAGATCAGTAGAGAAAAAGTACTTCAGAAACGAAGGGGACTGAAAGCTGAAAAATCCCCATGACCTGATGGCCTACATCCTAGGGTTCTAAAAGAGATAGTGGATGCATTGGTTGTGATCTTCCAAAATTTCCTAGATTCTAGAACAGTCCCAGCGGATTGGAAGGAAGCAAATGTAACCCCGCTATTCAAGAAAGGAGTGAGAGAAAACAGGGAACTATAGGCCAGTTAACCTGATATCAGTCATCGGGAAAATGCTGGAATCCATTATTAAAGTGGTAACAGGACACTTAGAAAATCATAATATGATTAGGCAGAGTCAACATGGTTTTATGAAAGGGAAATCGTGTTTAACAAATTTATTAGAGTTTCTTGAGGATGTAACTAGCAGGGTAGATAAAGCGATACCAGTGGATGTAGTATATTTGGATTTTCAAAAGGCATTCGATAAGGTGCCACATAAAAGGTTGTTATGCAAGGTAAGGGCTTATGGTGGTTGGAGGTAATATATTAGCATGGATAGAGGATTGGTTAACGGACAGAAAACAGAGAGTAGGGATAAATGGGTGATTTTCAGGTTGGCAGACTATAACTAGTGGGGTGCCGCAAGGATTAGTGCTTGGGCTTCAGCTTTATACAATTTATATTAATGACTTAGATGAAGGGACCGAGTGTAATGTATCCAAGTTTGCTGACGATACAAAGCTAGGTGGGGAAGTAAGCTGAGGAGGACGCAAAGAGCATGCCAAGAGATATAGACAGGTTAAGGGAGTGGGCAATAAGATGACAGATGGAGCAGAATGTGGGGAAATGTGAGGTTATTCACTTTGGTTGGAAGAATAGGAAAACAGAATATTTTTTTAAATGGTGAGAAACTATTAAATGTTGGTGTTCAGAGAGATTTAGGTGTCCTCGTACAGGAAACACAGTGTGTTAGCAAGCAATTAGGAAGGCAAATGGCACTTTGGCCTTTATTGCAAAGGGGTTGGAGTACAAGAGTAAGGAAGTCTTGCTACGATTGTACAGGGGCTTTGGTGAGACCACACCTGGAGTACTGTGCACAGTTTTGGTCTTCTTATCTGAGTAAGAATATACTTGCCTCCAGCAACGTTTTAGTAGATTGATTCAGAAATGCTAGGCAATGACTATCTCCAACAAGTGAGAGTCTAACCACCGCCCCTTGACATTCAACTGCATTACCATCGTCGAATCCCCGACCAGCAACATCCTGGGGGTCACCATTGATCAGAAACTTAACTGGACCAGCTACATAAATACTGTGGCAACAAGAGCAGGTCAGAGGCTAGGTATTCTGTGGCGAGTATCTCATCTCCTGACTCCCCAAAGCCTTTCCATCATCTACAAGGTATAAGTAAGGAGTGTGATGGAATACTCTTGAATTGCCTGGATGAGTGCAGCTCCAAAAACACTCAAGAAGCTCGACACCATTCAGGACAAAGCAGCCCGCTTGATTGGCATCCCATCCACCACCTTAAACATTCACTCCCTCCACCACCAGCATACCATGGCTGCAGTGTGAACCATCTACAAGATGCACTGCAGCAACTCGCCAAGGCTTCTTCAGCAGCACCTCCCAAACCCGCGACATCTTCCACCTAGAAGGACAAGGGCAGCAAGCGCATGGGAACACCACCACCTCCAAATTCCCCTCCAAGTCACACACCATCCTGACTTAGAAGTATATCGCCGATCCTTCATCGTCGCTGGGTCAAAATCCTGGAACTCCCTACCTAACAGCGTTGTAGAAACATAGAAGATAGGAGCAGGAGTAGGCCATTCGGCCCCTCGAGCCTGTTCCACCATTTAATGAGATCATGGCTGATCATCTAAATTCAGTACCCTGTCCCTGCTTTCTCCCCATATCCCTTGATCCCTTTAGCCTTAAGAAATATATCTAACTCCTTCTTGAATATATTTAATGAATTGGCCTCAACTACCTTCTGTGGTAGAGAATGCCACAGGTTCATCACTCTCTGGGTGAAGAAATTCCTCCTCATCTCAGTCCTAAATGGCTTACCCCTTATCCTTAGACTGTGACCCCTGGTTCTGGACTCCCCTGCCATCGGGAACATCCTTCCTGCATCTAGTCTGTCTAGTCCTGTTAGAATTTTAAGTTTCAATGAGATTCCCTCTCGTTCTTCTAAACTCTAGCGAATACAAGCCTTAATCGACCCAATCTCTCTTCATACGTCATTCCTGCCATCCCAGGTATCATCTGGTGAATCTTCGCTGCACTCCCTCCATGGCAAGAACATCCTTCCTCAGATAAGGCGACCAAAACTGCACACAATACTCAAGGTGTGGTCTCACCAAGGCCCTGTACAACTGCAGCAAGACATCCTTGCTCCTGTACTCGAATCCTCTCGCTATGAAGGCCAACATACCATTTGCCTTCTTAACCGCCTGCTGCACCTGCATGCTTACCTTCAGCGACTGGTGCACAAGGACACCCAGGTCTCGTTGCACTTCCCCCTTTTCCCAATCTATTGCCGTTCAGATAATAATCTGTCTTCCTGTTTTTGCCACCAAAGTGGATAACCTCACATTTATCCACATTATACTGCATCTGCCCAATCACCCAATCTGTCCAAATCATGCTGGAGTTTCTCTGCATCCTCTTCACAGCACACACGCCCACCCAGCTTTGTGTCGTCTGCAAACTTGGAGATATTACATCTAGTTCCCTTGTCTAGATCATTAATATATATTGTGAATAGCTGGGGTCCTAGCACTTGTGGGAGTACCTTCACCACACGGACTGCAGCGGTTCAAGGCAGCAGCTCACCACCACCTTTTCAAGGGCAATTAGGGATGGGCAATAAATGCTGGCTTTGCCAGCGACGCCCACATCCCATAAACAAATTAAAAAATATATATTCCTGGGATGAGAGGGTTATCCTTTGAGGAGAGATTGAGCCTATACTCTGTGGAATTCAGAAGAATGAGAGGTCATCTTATTGAAACACAAGATTGTGAGGGGGATTGATAGGGTAGATGCTGAGAGGTTGTTTCCCTGGCTGGAGAGTCTAGAACTAGGGGCTTAGTCTCAGGATAAGGGTTCGGCCATTTAAGACTGAGATGAGGAGGAATTTCTTCACTCAGAGGGTTGTGAATCTTTGGAATTCTCTACCCCAAAGGGCTGTGGATACTGAATCTTTGAGTATATTCAAGGCTGAGATAGATAGATTTTTGGACTTTAGGGGAATCAAGGGATATGGAGATCGGGCGGGAAAGTGGAGTTGAGGTCGAAGCCATGATCTTCTTGAATGGCAGAGCAGGCTCAAGGAGCTGTATGGCCTATTCCTGCTCCTATTTCTTATGTTCTTAAATGGCTGAAGAAGAACTAAAGGTGATGCTTAGACTGAGGTTGTATTTACTCAGTGGAGGGGATGGTGAGGAAAGTCTAAGCTCCGTATGGGGAAATTTCTTAAAAGAACAGAAACCCAGGTGATTTTTGCGCAATCAATTGTAGGCAATTTCCATTTGGAGGCTGAACAAATGGAAAACAATGATTTTTTGGACTCTAGGGGATTCAAGGGGCTAGAAATTGGGGCGCAAACTACTTTTCGCCCTGGCGCAGCGCCGTTAACGACTCCCGCTAAATGCAGCAGGAGTTTAGTGGTGGCGGTAACCGGTAGTGCCCCATTCAGCAGGCGATGACGGCGTCATCACCGTGCGCAGCGCCCCGTTTTCGCCCCGTCTGCAAAATTGGCCCATGCCCCCTGAATCTGCACCGAGCGATGACAGTGACCGATTCAGGGAAACGGAGCGGCAGGAGGCTCGCGGGGCGCTAACTAAAGGGGAGGTGGCCGGCGGGATGAAAAAAAAATCGTTCGACTTACTTGTCGCGGCCCATTGTGTCTTTGAACGCGGGGTCCGTGCTGTGATCTAGCAGTCCTTTTGAGTGCGGGGCTACTGGCACGGCATCCCACTCACTGGTGGTCTAGGTAGGGCCCCGCAGAGTTGTGGGCTTGGGCCCTCCCCTTTAATGAGGGGGAAGAGCCCTTCCATATGGCAGCGCTACATGGCCCAGTGCGTAGTGCTGCAGAAAGCACCGCCCCGATATTCGGGGTTAGCGCTCTAAGAAGGAAGTGGAGTGCTTGAATTAGCGCTCCACCTCCCTCTTGGGGCGCTATAACTGAAGTTTGCGATCGCCGGCGCTATTTTTCACCGGGCGCTAAATTTAGCGCCCAGGCGATGTTAGCGACTCAAAATGGTCGCTAACTAATTTTTCCACCAAGGTATATGGAGATCGGGTATGCAAGTGGAGTTGAGGTTGAAGATAGCCATGATCTTATTGAATGGCGAGCACTCTCGAGGGGCCATATGGCCTACTTCTGCTCCTGATTGTGTTCTTAAAAGATGGGTCTAGAGGAGGTGTAAATGGGAATCGCAGAATCATCAACAGCTGCCATCCGAAAAAATGGAGGCAGAGGTTATGGTCTGAAATTCTTGAAGTCAGTGTTGAGTCCGGAAGGCTGTAAAGTGGCTAATCGAAAGATGAGGTGCTGATCCTCAAGCTTATGTTGAGCTTCATTGGAACAATGTAGGAGACCGAGGACGGAGAGGTCAGAGTGGGAGTGGATTGGAGAATTAGATTGACAGGCGACCGAAAGCTTGGGTCACATTTATGGATTGAACGGAGGTGTTCTGCAAAGCGGTCACCCATTCAGTGTTTGGTCTTCCCAGTGTAGAGGAGACCGCATTGTGAGCAGCAAATACAGTGTACTAAATTGAAAGAAGTACAAGTAAATCGCTGTTTCACCTGGAAGGATTGTTTGGGCCCTGGATGGTGGGAAGGGAGGAGGTAAAAGGGCAGGTGTTGCAACTCCTGAGCTTGCATGGGAAGGTGCCATGGGAACGGAAGGGGGCGTTGGTGATAGAAGAGTGGACCAGTGCGTCGCTGAGGGAACGCTCCCTTCGGAATGCTGAATGGGGAGGAGAGGGGAAGATGCGTTTGGAGGTGGCAGAAATGGCGGAGGATGATCCGTTGAATGTGGAGGCTGATGGGGTGGAAGGTGAGGACAAGGGGAACCCTTTTGTGGTTCTGGGAGGGAGGGGAGGGGGGTGAGAGCAGAAGTGCAGGAAATGGAACAGACACGGTCGAGGGCCCGGTCAACCACAGTGGAGGGGAATCCTCGGATGAGGCACTCTTGCTCCTCTTGGCTCCTCAAGGAAGCCTTCGGCCTCCCCCAGCCCCGATCGCAGCTTTTCTCTCCCCCACCTCCCGATCCCATGCAGCCTCATTAAAATATTTAAATAAGGGACGCGCCTCCTGAAAGCGGATTGGTCGCCCGTCCCTTATCCCGCCTTCACTAAAGCTATTAGGGGAGCTAGCTTGACAACAACAACAACTTGAGTTTATATAGTGCCTTTAACGTAGTAAAGCATCCCATGGTGCCTCACAGGAACGTTATCAGACAAAATTTGACACTCAGCCACATAGAGATATTAGGACAGCTTGGTCAGAGGTAGGTTTTAAGGAGTGACTTAAGGAAGGAGAGAGAGGCGGAGAGTTTTAGGGAGGGAATTCCAGACCTTAGGGCTTAGGCAGCTGAAGGCACAGCCGCCAATGGTGGGGCTATGAAAATCGGGGATGCACAAGAGGCCAGAATTGGAGGAGCGCAGAGATCTCGGAGGGTTGTAGGGCTGGAGGAGGTTACAGAGATAGGTCACCATTTTCATGGTACCATGTGCAAAACTGTGAGAGTCTCTACAACCAAATCGTCTTCCATATTAGTGACCTGTGTGGGAAGTCATTATAGATTAAGGGGAATTTGATGCCACACAGTGTTCGTCACAAAGCGCCAATATCTTGAATGTATGCACTTTGTTTAAAACTGTATTCTGAACAGAATGTCAGCTTTGCTCAACATCATTTTACACAAAGTTGTGTGTGGAACTCAGACACAATAGTTGAGTAAATTTCCATTCTACTTCTACTTTGAAGGAAATGGTTTTTTGTTGATTTTTAAACGCTCATTGAACAGGGCCAGTAGAATAACAAAAATAATGTTCTTGTGCCTGTTTTATTGAAAATAGCTTCATGAATCTTTTTTTTTAAAGAAACAAGTACTTTCCAGTGTTGAAAGGTTTCACATCATAACAAACTGGCAATTAATATGTAGGTATAAGTACAGGTATTGTCAGCATTCTCAGTTTTTGTACCTTAACAGTATTGTTCATTTATATTTTACAGTATGGAAGCATTAACTCTTCTTGTGGCAAATACTGTATTCGTTGTATCCTGGTCCTCTTTTTTGCGCCTGTTATCCAAGGACAGAAGCTATGTCACCGAGTTCAGACTGGTAAGTAGCACTAACAGTTGGTGTGATTACATTTTTAACATTTAAAAAAATTGAAGCATTTTAACCAGTGCACATTACAGCCCAGCATACAGGTTAGTACGTTCACAAATAGATCACATAAATGTGTCAGTCACAAAAATAAATTGGATATATATGATTATTGGTAACACTTCCAACAGTTCAATCGTAAGAGTATAAAAAACATGGAAATGAGAAATTGCCAGTTAGCCTGTTTTTTCCACAGCCCATATGCAATTCACTCTATCATCGTCTCTAACTAACCCATACCAAGGTTAAACTAGGAACATAGGAACAGGAGTATGCCATTCAGCCTCTCAAACTTGTTCCACCATTCTATTAGATCACAGCTCAGCTTCATTTACCCATCTTTGTTCTATAAACCTTGATACCCTTACCTAACAAAAATCTGTTGATCTTGAAAATTTCAGTTGACCCAGCAACTACCACCTTTTTGGGTGAGAAAATTCAAAATTTCCACCACCCTTTATATGGAAAAAGTGCTTCCTGGTTTCACTCCTAAATGGCCTAGCTCTAATTTTAAGATTCTGCCCCTTATCCTGGATTCCCCCACCAGAGGAAATAGTTTCATTCTATCCACTGTATCAAATCCATTTATAATTTTAAACACCTCAATTAAACCACTACTGAATCGTCTGAACTCCAGGGAATACAAACCAAGTTTATGCAACCTGTCTTCATAATTTAACCCTTTCAGCCTGAGTATCGTTCTGGTGAATCTGCACTGCACCCCCTTCAAAGCCAATATATCCTTCCTGTGGTGCCTGTAATTGAAGGCAATACTCCAGATAGGATCTGACCAAGGCTTCATACTTGTCCAAGTGCCGAGTCATTCTATCTCTGATAGATTTCAGTAACTTTCTGACAACTGATATCAAACAGATTAATCTATAGTTACCTGATTTCTCCCTCCCTTTTTAAATAATAGTGACACTTGCAACTTTCCAATCCAAAGACACAATTCCTGAACGTAGAGTGTTTTGGAAAATTATGACTAACGCATCTGCAATTTCTTCACTTATTTCTTTTAATAGCCTGGGGTGGGACCCATCAGGCCCTGGAGATTTGACTATCTTAAGTGCCATTATTTTCTCCATTACCTTTCTTTTACTTTTATTAAATCCACTAAGTTGATAGAAAGTATTCATTTAACAAGCCTGTGATTTCCTTATTGTCCTGCATCTATCTATATTTATAAAGACTTTTGCTGATAGCTTTGACATTCCTTGCCAGGTTTTTACATATTTCCTTTTTGCACCTTATTACTTTCTTTATATCTCTTTGTTCCTGTAATAGACTTCCATTTAATGTGTTTTCATTAAATGGGAAAGAAATTCTGAATGGAGTATATTTTGTTCAAAGTAATCCTCTTATAGAAGGAAATTATTAGCCTTGGGAGAAGTTTTGATTGGCTGTTAATTTTTAACTCCAGTGGGTGGAGCTGAAAAATCAGGTAGGAAGCTATTCCCACTGGCAATTTTGGGATTTCCAGAATACTACAGCCTGGAATTTGCGGTCCCGATGATGGCGTACTGAGCGTACACCGTTGTAAGCCTTCTGAAAGGCCCTGCAAGTTCCGGGTTTCCACATGCGCTGCGCATGTGCGAAAACCCGGAACTTGCGATCCATCAAGGTATGCCTTAACAGAAATACCGAACCAACTAGAAATTCACTTTTGCTAGCGCAGAGTTGGGCTATTTGCCCAACTATTGCTCAGCAAATGCCATCGAAACTCTTAGGCAGTAAGGGTTAATCTAAATCTTAAACCAAAAATTTTAAAATAAAAAATGATGCACAAACACTTAAAATTAGTTTTATGCAAATTTTGGTCCAGATTAAAATGTTTAAAATTATTTTTCAAAATTTTTTTTTTTTTATTGTATTTGCTGTATTGAAGGGACTTTTAATTAAATTTGAAAATGAGAACATTTATTTTTATTGCAGTTGTCTAAATTGTTTAATTATTTCGGGATTCCATTAAGGTTTATGGGGATTCCCTTTGTAAATGGAATCCTCCTTTCTCATTGGAGGACCTGGCCCACATGATCCCAGGGACGCTTCCAAACCGTCTGCATCCCTGGGATCCGTGGGTCTTTACGCATATGTACGTCTGGAGGCCCGAGACTCGAACTCTCCGTAGCTGTGGTGCCAAGAGGTAAATTCGGAAATATTTCGCGGGTCGGAGGCGTACTCCGATCGCAAATTCAGGGCCTACTTCTTTGTATTCCAGCAGTGGTGTTGGGCACTGAATATGTTCACCCAAATATGGGTGGGCATATTGTAATGACAAATAAATGGCAGGAATAAGTTATTAGATGCGAGGAATGCCATACAGCATTGCTCTGGCATGTGGAGGGCATTTTTAATTCCTGAAGGGAGTTGAATTGAATGTGGGGTGATCAATTGCACACTCTCTATCCCTTTTTTTTTTAAATTGTGGAAAAAAATACATCAGAAATTTCCATTCTTCCCCTGAAGTGAGCTCCCTGATACAGGTATAGATCCCACTGGAAGATCTTTGAAAATATTAAAATGAGCCTGGGATATCAGCTGGGGTCAGGGTGCACAGGCATGGGACAAAGCCTCATTGATGTTGAACAGGCATAGGGGCTGAAATGAAAATCTTACCAGCATGGAGGCCCTCACAGAGTTTGCCTAGTAGGGCACTCTAGCAGGGTCATCAATGGAGAATATCCTTGAGCATCCTGCAGCAACTCCCTTGGAGACATCCTGGGGCATGACTTTGGCAAGTCGCTCAACTATGCTTAAATTTGATTCTGTTTTGTAGTTATTGTGGTGTATTTTCAATTTTTGTTCAAAGTACTCCTCCATTTTATAAAGGAAAATATCAACCTCGGGAGAATTCCGATTGACATTTTGGATCAATTTTCCTTCCTTGAGATCCTTAAGTTAGGTCTGCCTGCCTGCTAAGCCTCTCCTGTGCGTTTGCTGACGGGGAGTGTCCATCTGCTGTCTTATGGGAGAGGGACACACTGAACCACTGGAAACCATACTACAGGCTGGGAAATCTGCAATTCTTATTGGTGAAGTCACTGGAGCGGCCTAGCAGCATGAGACAGTAAATTGCTGGTAAGAAAACTGAAGCTTTAAAAAAAAATCATAATTCTTTTTAGCCTAATATTTTCTAATATTAAAAGGGGAGCTCTTTGAATTAAAAAAAACTCCCCCTATACTTCCTCACACCTTTAAATTTCAATTAAGAGAATAAGATTTAAAGTTTTGAAACATTTACCAATTATTTGAAGTTGAATTCTGATAAGAACAGAAGTTACCTTTTTGTAGCAACATTTATATCGTTTGAAGATTTTGCAACCTGATGAGATGTTCTTTTCTTTCTACAGGAGATATGGCTCTTTTTGTTTGGTTTATTCTGCATTAGTGAACTAGTTTATTTGATAGGTCTTGAGATTAATGAATATTTTGAGATTAGACGCATGTTTCGGCTGTGGCAGGAGCAGCAGCAGGAATTTCTGAAAAGTGACTTACAGTACTGCAGTCTAGCTTTGCCACAGGTACAGAGCCTTCTTATTACACCACTTTGTGGCAGTGTATCCATTGTTTTCCATTAATGTTCCTTTAATAAATTTCTTCTTACGGAGTTTAGATGTTCCTCACCATCACCCCAGCTGAGTAAATATACCTCCCTCTGAGCACCACCTTATGTTCTTAAATGGCTGAAGAAGAACTTAAGAATTATGAGCAGGATTAGGAGTAGGCCATACGGCCCCTCAAGCCTGCTCTGCCATTCAATAAGATCATGGCTTCTACCTCAACTCCACTTTCGCGCTCGATCCTGATATCCCTTGATTTCCCTATAGTTCAAAAATCTAACTATCTCAGACTTGAATATACTCAACGATTCAGCTTCCACAGCCCTTTGGGGTAGAGAATTCCAAAGATTCACAACCCTCAGTGAAGAAATTACTCCTCATCTCAGTCTTAAATGGCCGACTCCTTATCTTAAGACTATGCCCCATAGTTCTAGACTCCAGCCAGGGGAAACAACCTCTCAGCATCTACCCTGTCATAGAATCATAGAAATTTACAGCACAGAAGGAGGCCATTTGGCCCATCTTGTCCGTGCCGGCTGACAAAGCGCGATCCTTTGATCTACGGTGGCCTCCAACTTGCGTCAATTTAGCCATCATCTTTCTGCATCGCTACCTACTCTCATTCCTACAGCAACAACCTCCATCCTCGAACTCTCTACCCTTCAAATAGCTTCTGGACTTCACTCACCTGCTTTGGACAGCGGTTCGTCGATGCTCAGTACCGGCCCCATCCTGCTTACGTCAGCTTGTCCTTCCATGGGACCTCTGACTTTGAGCCTGGTCTCCCTACTATTGTCCCCAACCTATTCCCTGTTACCAGGAAATACGTATTCCATTAATTATTACATTTAAACAGGCCTATGTAACCTGAGTTTTTCTCGTGTCCATTCGCGTGTGCACTTTGGCTGCCACTCCGGTCCCGAGCCACTCCACTTTTTCCCCCCTATTTTCCTTTTCTCTCTATCCCTCCCTGACTGCACTCTCCTGTCGTCATGCCTCTCCTCTCCTCTCTCGGATACACTGCCCTCCCAAATCCCTACCCCAATCCTTCATTACTCTTCGACCTTCCCACACTCAGCTGCCGTCCCAGGCTTGACCCCCTCTTAAATAAGCCCACAGCTTCCCTTTGTGCCTCTCTTGGCATCCTACGAAGGGCCCATCGAGGCACTCGTCGCTGCCGCCTTACGAGCAGCAACCCCAACTGTCCCATCCTACTCTCTCGCTGACCTTCCTGCCCAGCGCGCCCACTGGGGGCAAATCTTGCCAATCTCCTCCCCATCCAACTCATCCCCCCCCAGCGCTGACCCTGTGGATGCTGGCAGTGGGGCAGCCATCACCGACCTCTCCGCATCTCCCTCCAGAATGTCCGTTCACTTGCGAACAAGGCCCTTGTCATCCATGAGCTTATCATGGATGACTGCATCGATATCATGGCCCTGACGGAAACTTGGTTGAGGGGTGATGACACCTTACCCTTAAATGAAGCCTCCCCACCTGGCTATACCGTCCACCACTTGCCCCGCTCAGACCGCCGTGATGGCGGTGTGGCTCTCATCACCAAATTACACCTTGGTCTGTCCCCCTGTTCCTCCGGCAGTTTCTCCTCCTTTGAGCATCTCACCTTATTCCACCCCTCTCACCTCTCATTTAAAATTCTTGTTCTCCACCGCCCACCCAAGTACCATAAAAATGTTATTACTGAGATATCTTCACTGTTCTCCTCCTCAGCCTCTGCACCGAACGACTTCTCATCCTCGGTGATTTCAACCTCCATCTCAATTCATCATGCTCTCTCTCCTCTGAGTTCACTAGCCTCATATCCTCCCTTAATCTCTCCCTCCAAGTAAACTCCCCAACCCATATTCACGGCCACCCCCTCGACCTTGCCATCTCTCGTGGCCTCGCTACTCCCATTGTGTCCATTGCAGATAAGGCCGTCTCTGACCACTTCCTCGTATCGCTCTCCACCCACATCCTCCTTCCACCCACCTCCCCCAACCCTACTTCCTTCGGTGTCCGCCCCTGGAAAAAAACTCTCCCAACTCTCTTACAACTGCACTTATGAAATCCCAACTGTTCAGCTTCTGGCCCTCCATTCACCATGACATTTCTGCAGCTGCCGATCTGCTCAACCACTCCCTCACCACTATCTTTGATGCCTTAGTCCCTACTAAAACAATTACCCTCTCTCACCCTGGCCATTCCCCCTGGTAAGGCCCTCATCTTTGCTCCCTTAAGTCCAAGGGACGCAGACTTGAACGGATATGGCGGACAACTGGTTTAGCCATTTGCCGCCAGATCTGGCTGGACCACATAAAGCACCATCGGGCCCTGCTCTCATCTGCCAAAATTGCTCACTATTCCAGAATTATTCTGGAATGCAAAGATAAACCCCGGCTCCTATTCTCTACTGCTAACCGTCTTCTTAAACCCCTGTCCTCTGTCTCCTCCACCCTCACCTCCGATAACAAGTGTGAGGAGCTCATGGACTTCTTTGTCTCGAAGATTGAGACCATCCGTTCAGCTGCCTCTGCACTTCCCTTCCTTCCCCTAGCCCACCGGGCCAAACTTCCTCTTAGGGTCCCACCTGCCCTAGTTCTGAACTCACATCTTTCTCCAGTTTCTCTCCGATCTCCCCTCATGATCTCTCTGCGCTCATCTTGTCTATGAGACCCACCTCCTGCTCCCTCGACCCTATTCCCACCAAACTGCTGACCACCCAACTTCCTTTTCTGGCTCCTATGTTAGCTGATATTGTTAACGGTTCTCTCTTCTCAGGGGGGTGGGGTTAGGTGAGGGGAAATTTAGAAATCTAAAGAGAAAGGTCAAGGCAATAGAGCAGTGTAGTGATTTGGGTAAAAATAAGCAGAGTGTGACAGGAAGGGACAGAGTTTAATGGTAGCAATGCAGCAGAGAATAAGGTAAAAGCAGGGAATAATGGTAAAAAATTTAAATTAAAGGCTCTTTATCTGAATGCACAAAGCAATCGTAACAAGATAGACGAACTAGTGGCACAAATAGAGATAAATGGGTTTGATCTAATAGCCATTACAGAGACATGGTTGCAAGGTGGCCAAGGCTGGGAACTAAATGTTCCAGGGTACTTGACGTTTCGAAAAGACAGGCAGAATGGAAAAGGAGGGGGAGTAGCCCGGATAATAAAGGATGACATGAGGACAGTAGCGAGAAAGGATCTCGGCTCGGAAGATCAGGAAGTAGAATCAGTATGAGTGGAGATAAGGAATAACAAGGGGCAGAAAACACTGGTAGGAGTAGTATATAGGCCCCCTAACTGTAGCTATACCGTTCGACAGAATATTAATCAAGAAATAGTAGGAGCTTGTAACAAAAGTTATGCAATAATCGTGGGGGACTTTAATCTTCATATAGACTGGACAAATCAAATTGGCAAAGGTAGTCTGGAGGACGAGTTCATAGAATGCATTCGGGACAGTTTCCTGGAACAATACGTCATGGAACCAACCAGGGAACAGGCTATTTTAGATCTTGTATTGTGTAATGAGACAGGGTTAATTAGCAATCTCATAGTCAAGGATCCTCTGGGGCAGATATGATAGAATTTTACATTAATTTTGAAAGTAACTTGCCTAAGTCCGAAACTAGAGTCTTAAACTTAAATAAAGCCAACTACATAGGTATGAGGGGTGAGTTGGCTAAGGTAGATTGGAAAAATAGATTAAAAGGTATGGCGGTAGATAAGCAGTGACTAGCATTTAAAGAAATATTTCATAATTCTCAACAAAAATACATTCCATTGAGAAACAAAAACTCCACGGGAAAAATGATCCAACCGTGGCTAACTAAAGAAGTTAAGGATAGCATTAGATTGAAAGAAGAAGCTTCTAATGTTGCAAAGAATAATAGTAAGCCTGAAGATTGGGAGAGTTTTAGAAACCAGCAAAGGTTGACCAAAAAATTGATAAAAAGGGAAAAAATAGAATGAGAGAAAACTAGCAAGAAATATAAAAGCAGATTGTAAGAGTTTCTACAAGTATGTCATAGAGTCATAACGGCACAGAAGGAGGCCATTCGGCCCATCGAGTCCATGCCGGCTCTCTGTAGAGCAATCCAGTCAGTCCCATTCCCCGCTCTATCCCCGTAGCCCTGCAAGTTTATTTTCCTCAAGTGCCTATCCAGTCTCCCCTTGAAAACATTGAGTGTCTCCGCTTCCACCACTTCTGTCGGCAGTGAATTCCAGGTCATCAGCACTTGCTGCATAAAAAAGTTTTTCCTCACATCCCCCCTGTATCGCTTGCCCAAAACCTTAAATCTGTGTCTCCTAGCCCTTGTACCATCAACTAGTGGGAACAGCCTTTCCCCGTCTAGCCTATCCAAACCCGTCATAATCTTGTAAACCTCTATCAAATCACCCCTCAACCTCCTTTGCTCTAATGAAAACAAATCCAGCTTCTCCAACCTGTCCTTGTAGCTAAGATATGCCCCATCCCCAGAACCATTCTGGTAAATCTCCTCTGCACCCTCTCAAGGGCCTTCACATCCTTCCTGAAGTGTGGTGACCAGAACTAGATGCAGTACTCCAGTTGTGGCCTAACCAGCGCTTTATAAAGGTTTAGCATAACTTCTCTACTTTTGTACTCAATACCTCTATTTATGAAGCCCAAGATCCCATATGCTTTGCTAACCAGTCTCTCAATATGTCGCCACCTTCAGGGACCTATGCACATTAACTCCCAGGTCCCTCTGTCCCTGCACACACTTTAAAACTGTGCCATTAAGTGTATATTACCTCTCCCTGTTCCTTCTGCCAAAATGCATCACCTCACACTTCTCTGTATTAAATTCCATCTGCCACTTGTCTACCCATTCTGCTAGTCTTTCTATGTCCTGTTGCAGTCGATTGATATCATCACTGTCTGCCACACCCCCAAGTTTGGTGTCATCGGCAAATTTAGAAATTCTACTCTGTATTCCAATATCCAGGTCATTTATATATATCAAAAAAAGCAGTGGCCCCAGCACTGACCCTTGGGGAACACCACTGTCTACCATTCTCCAGTCTGAAAAACAGCCATTTACCACAACTCGCTGTTTTCTGTCCTTAAGCCAATTCCTTATCCAAGCTGCCACTGACCCACCTATTCCATGAGCCTCAATTTTGTTAACCAGCCTTCTATGTGGTACTTTGTCAAACGCCTTCCAAAAATCCATGTAGACAACATCCATTGCATTCCCTTCATCGATCCTCTGTTACTTCATCAAAAAATTCAATTAGATTACTCAAACAAGATCTGCCTTTTATAAACCCGTGTTGGCTCTCCTTAATTAGCTTAAACCTCTCCAAATGCCCGTTAATTTTATCCTTGATTATTGTTTCTAAAACTTTACCCACCACTGATGTTAAACTGACCGGCCTGTAGTTACTAGGATTGTCCTTACACCCTTTCTTGAACAATGGTGTCACATTTGCCACTTTCCAATCCTCAGGCACCTCCCCCGCATCTAGGGAAGATTGAAAAATTATGGCAAGCCCTTCCGCTATCTCCGCCCCCAATTCCCTTAGCAACCTGGGATTCAAGCCATCTGGACCAGGCGACTTGTCCAATCTAAGCATACCCAGCCTTTCTAGTACATCCTGTCTATCAATTTTCACCCCTTCCATTGCTTCTACCTTTTCCACTTCTACCGATATTTTGTCAGCATCCACCTCCTTAGTAAACACCGATACAAAGTACTCATTGAGTATTCTAGCCTTGCCCTGCACCTCTACGCATATACCTTCTCTGTCTCTAATAGGCCCCACCCCGTCTCTTACTACCCGCTTACTGTTTACATGCCGGTAGAAGATTTTTGGGTTCCCTTTTATGTTAACCGCCATTCTACTCTCATATTCTCTCTTTGCCAATCTTATTTTCATCTTCACATCCCCTCTCAACTTATTGTATTTGGTCTGGTTCTCCCTTGAAGAATTCACCTGACATGCATCATACACCCTCTTTTTTTGTTTCATCATCTTCTCTATCTCCCTCGTCATCCAAGGAGCCCTTGCTTTGGTTCCCTTACCCTTCCCTCTTGTTGGAATGTACCTAGCCTGTACTTGGAACATCTCCTCCTTAAAGATCACCCATTGTTCTGTTACAGTTTTTCCTGTCAGTCTTTGTTTCCATTTTACCCTGGCTAGATCCTTTTGCATCCCATTGAAGTTAGTCCTATTCCAGTTCAGAAGTTCCACTCTAGATTGTTCCTTGCTCCTCTCCATTGCTAATCTAAATCTTATGATACGATGATCACTCGTACCCAAGTGTTCTCCCACAGATACTTGGTCGACCTGGCCCACCTCATTCCCCAGCACCAGATCCAGCAATGCCTCCTTCCTAGTTGGGCCAAGAACATATTGGTCAAGGAAATTCTCCTGAACACAGTTCAGAAATTCCACCCCCTCCTTTCCCTTTACCCTAGCATTATCCCAATCGATATTTGGGTAATTAAAGTCCCCCAATATCACCACTCTTTAGCTCTTGCGTATCTCTGCGATTTCCCTGCAGATTTGCTCCTCTACCTCCCTCTCACTATTTGGAGGCCTATAGAATACCCCCAATAGCGTGATCATACCCTTTTTGCTCCTCAACTCTAACCAAATGGATTCTGTCCTTGTCCCCTCAAGAACATCCTCCCTTTCCAACACGACAATATCTTTCTAAATCAGCACTGCCACCCCACCTCCCTTTTTTCCTTCCCTATCTTTTCTGAACACCTTGTACCCTTGAATATTAAGTGCCCAGTCCTCACGTACCCTTGAATATTAAGTGCCCAGTCCTCACCGTTTTTAAGCCACGTTTCCGTTATTGCTACAACATCATATTGCCACACAGCTAATTGTGCTTGTAGCTCACCAACCTTATTCAGCACACTTTGTGCGTTTACGTACATGCATTCTAAACCCATTTTTGAATTTTTCATAGTCTTTCTTAGTCTGCTCCTATCTAATATGGTACTACTACCGCCTCTAGTACTATCTTCTCTAGTACTATCCAACGCACATACTCTTTTATGCACCTGAATCCTCTTTTCTACTCCTATATGCTGGTGCCCATCCCCCTGCCCAGCTAGTTTAAACCCTCCCCAACAGCACTAACAAACCTCCCCGCGAGAATATTGGTCCCGGCTCTGTTGAGGTGTAACCCGTTCAGCTTGTACAGGTCCCACCTTCCCCAGAAACGGTCCCAATGCCTCAGGAATCTAAATCCCTCCCTCCTGCACCATCTCTCCAGCCACGCATTCATCTGTTCAATTCCTGTACTCACTAGCACGTGGCACCGGGAGTAATTTGGAGATTACTACCTTTGAGGTCCTGCTTTTTAATCTCTCTCCTAGCTCCCTAAACTCTGCCTGCAGGACCTCATCCCTCTTTCTGCCTATGTCGTTGGTACTGATATGGACAACGACCTCTGGCTGTTCATCCTCCCCCCTCAGAGTGTCCTGCAGCCCCTCAGTGACATCCTTGACCCTAGCACCAGGGAATTGGAGTCAAGTCTACGGCCGCAGAAACGCCTGTCTGTTCCCCTAACTATCGAATCCCCTACCACTATTGCTCTTCCACTCTTTTTCCTCCTCCCCTGTGCAGCTGAGCCACCCGTGGTGCCATGGACTTGACTCTGGCTGCACTCCCCAGAGGAACCATCGCCTTCACCAGTACACAGAACAGAATACTGGTTGGAGAGCGCGATGCACTCTGGGGACTCCTGCACTACCTGCCAGGTCCTCCTCTTCTGTCTGGTGGTCATCCATTCCCTCTCTGTCTGCATACTCTTAAGCTGCGGGGTGACCACCTCTAGAAACGTGCTATCCACGTAACTCTCAGCCTCGCAGATGCACCGCAGTGACTCCAGCCGCCGCTCAAGCTCCGAAACCCGGAGCTCGAGTTGCTGTAGCTGGCGACACTTCCCGCACATGTGGTTGTCCAGGCTACGTGAAGCGTCCAGGAGTTCCCACATGGCACAGGATGTGCCCTCCACGGGACTGAGCTGCCCTGCCATGCCTCTATTTAATAGACTAAGAACTAACCCAGCAGAAATAAACTTAAAACTTAACAAAGAACACTCCCCAGCCACTCACCAATCAGCTCTTTCCCTCTATTTAACAGGCTATTAACTAACTTAGCAGAAATAAACTTGTAAACTTAAATAAAATACACTCACCAGCTACTCACCAATCAGCTCCTTCCCTTGTGCCGATGTCACTTTTTTTACTCTGACTTCACTTTTTCGAAAACTGCCTCTGTTGAGTTGCTGCCGCTCCTTTTAACTGCTCTGCTCTCGTTATGCTCCTTCCAGGTCCGCTTCTTCTGGTCTCAGGCTCCTGCCGCTCGGGACTGCTCCTTTTAACTGCTCCGCTCTCGCTGTACCCCCTCCAGGTTCGCTCCTTCCGGTCTCAGGCTCCTGCCGCTCGGGACTGCTCCTTTTAACTGCTCCGCTCTCGCTGTGCTCCCTCCAGGTCCGCTCCTTCTGGTCTCAAAGGTAAAGAGTAGCAAAAGTAAACGTTGGTCCCTTTAGAGGCGGAGACAGGAGAAATTATTATGGGGAATAAGGAAATGGCAGAAACGTTACACAAATATTTAGTATCTGTCTTCACAGTAGAAGACACAAAAAGCATACCAAAAATGGTGGGGAACCAAGGTTCTAATGAGGGTGAGGAACTTAACGTAATTAATATAAGTAGAGAAAAAGTAGTAGAGAAACTAATGGGACAAAAATCAGACAAATCCCCTTGACTTGACGGTCTACATCCTAGGGTTCTAAAAGAGATTGCTGAAGAGATAGTGGATGCATTGGTTTTGATCTCCCAAAATTCCCTAGATTCTGGAATGATCCCAGCGGATTGGAAGGTCACAAATGTAACACCGCTATTCAAGAAAGGAGGGAGAGAAAAAACAGGAAACTACAGGCCAGTTAGCCTGACAACAGTCGTCAGGAAAATGCTGGAATCCATTGTTAAGGAAGTGGTATCCAGTCACTTAGAAAATCATAACATGATTAGGCAGAGTCAACATGGTTTTATGAAAGGGAAATCATGTTTGACAAATTTATTAGAGTTTTTTGAGGATGTAACTAGCAGGGTAGATAAAGGGGAACCAGTGGATGTAGTATATTTGGATTTCCAAAAGGCATTCGTTAAGGTGCCACATGTAAGATTAGTAGAAAAGATTAGGGCTCATGGGGTTGGGGGTAATGTAGCATGGATAGAGGATTGGTTAACGGACAGAAAACAGAGAGTAGGGATAAACGGATCTTTTTCAGGTTGGCAGGCTGCAATTAGTGGGGTGCCGCAAGGATCAGTGTTGGGGCCTCAGCTATTTACAATCAATGACCTAGATGAAGGGACCGAGTGTAATGTATCCAAGTTTGCTGATGATACAAAGCTAGGTGGGACAGTAAGCTGTGAGGAGAACACAAAGTCTGCAAAGGGATATAGATAGACTAAGTGAGTGGGCAGTAAGGTGGCAGATGGAGTATAATGTAGGGAAATGAGAGTTTATTCACTTTGGTAGGAAGAATAGAAAAACAGAATATTTTTTAAATGGTGAGAAACTTTCAAATGTTGGTGTTGAGAGAGATTTGGGTGTCCTCGTGCAAGAAACACAGAAAGCTAGCATGCAGGTACAGCAAGCAATAAGGAAGGCAAATGGCATGTTGGCCTTTATTACAAGGGGGTTGGAGTATAAGAGTAAGGAAGTCTTGCTACAATTGTACAGGGCCTTGGTAAAACCACACCTGGAGTACTGTGCACAGTTCTGGTCTCCTTATCTAAGGAAGGATATACTTGCCTTGGAGGCAGTGCAACGAAGGTTCACTAGATTGATTCCAGGGATGAGAGGGCTGTCCTATGATGAGAGATTGTGTAGAATGGGCCTATACTCTCTGGAGTTTAGAAGAATGAGAGGTGATCTCATTGAAACATACAAGATTCTGAAGGGGATTGACAGGTTAGATGCTGAGAGAATGTTTCCCCTGGCTGGAGTGTCTAGAACTAGGGGGCATAGTCTTAGGATAAGGGGTAGGCCATTTAAGGCTGATGAAGAATTTCTTCACTCAGAGGGTTGTGAATCTTTGGAATTCTCTGCCCCAGAGGGCTGTGAATTCTGAGTCTTTGAGGATATTCAAGGCTGAGATAGATAGATTTTTGGACTCTAGGGGAATCAAGGGATATGGAGATCAGGCGGGAAAGTGGAGTTGAGGTCGATGATCAGCCATGATCTTATTGAATGGTGGAGCAGGCTCAAGGGGCCGTATGGCCCACTCCTGCTCTTACCTCATATGTTCTTATGTAGTGTCCCCCTCTCTCTCAAATCTGCCGTCATCACCCCTCTCAAAAAAACAAACCTTGATCCCTCCGTCCTTGCAAACTACCGCCCCATCTCCAACCTGCTTTTCCTCTCCAAAGTCCTTGAACATGTTGTTGCCTCCCAAATCCGTGCCCATCTTTCCCGCAGTTCCATGTTTGAATCCCTCCAATCAGGTTTCCGCCCTTGCCACAGTACCGAAACGGCGCTCATCAAAGTCACAAATGACATCCTTTGTGACTGTGAAAGGTAAACTATCCCTGCTTGCTCTTCTTGACTTGTCTGCAGCCTTTGACACGATTGACCACTCCATCCTTCTCCAACACCTCTCCACCATCGTCCAGCTGGGTGGGACTACACTCGCCTGGCTCCATTCTTATCTATCTAATCGTAACCAGAGAATCACCTGCAACAGCTTCTCTTCCCGCTCCCACATCGTTACCTCTGGTGTCCCCCAAGGATCTATCCTTGGCCCCCTATTTCTCATCTACATTTTGCCCCTTGGTGACATCATCCGAAAACACAGCGTCAGTTTCCACATGTACGCTGACGACACCCAGCTCTACCTCACTACCTCTTCTCTCGACCACTCCACGGTGTCTAAATTGTCAGACTGCTTGTCCGACATGAGCAAAAAAAAATTCCAATTAAATATTGGGAAGACTGAAGCCATTGTTTTCGGTCCCTGCCACTGACTCGATCCCTCTCCTTAACATCTGTCTGAGGCTGAACCACACTGTTCGCAACCTCGGTGTCATATTTGACCCTGAAATGAGCTTCGAACCACATATCCTCAGCATAACAAAGACCGCCTACTTCCACCTCCGTAACATCGCCCGTCTCCGCTGCTGAAACCCTCATCCTTGCCTTTGTTACCTCTAAACTTGACTATTCCAATGCACTCCTGGCTGGCCTCCCACATTCCACCCTACGGAAACTTGAGGTCATCCAAAACTCAGCTGCCCGTGTCCTAACTCACACCAAGTCCCGCTGTGCTCGCTGACCTACATTGGCTCCCGGTTAAGCAGTGCCTTGATTTCAAAATTCTCATCCTTGTTTTCAAATCCCTCCATGGCCTCGCCCCTTGTAATCTCCTTCAGCCCCGCCCCGCCCCCCCTCTCAACCGAGATATCTGCGCTCCTCTAATTCTGCCCTCTTGAGCATCCCTGATTATAATCGCTCAACCTTTGGTGGCTGTGCCTTCTGTTGCCTAGGCCCCAAGCTTTGGAATTCCCTGCCTAAACCTGTCCGCCTCTCTAACTCTCTTTCCTCCTTTAAGACGCTCCTTAAAATGTATCTCTTTGACCAAGCTTTTGGTCACCTGCCCTAACTTATGCTTATGCGGATCGGTGTCAAATTTTTTGTCTTAAAATACTCCTGTGCAGTGCCTTGGGACGTTTTACTACGTTAAAGGCACTATATAAATACAAGTTGTTGTTGTTATCCACCCTAATCCCACTTTCCAGCACTTGGTCCGTAGCCTTGTAGGTTACGGCACTTCAACTGCATATCCAAGTACTTTTTAAATGTGATGAGGGTTTCTGCCTCTCCCACCCTTTCAGGCAGTGAGTTCCAGACCCCCACCACCCTCTGGGTGAAAACATTTCTCCTCAAATCCCCTCTAAACCTCCGACCAATTACTCTAAATCTACGCCCCCTGTTATTGACCCTTCTGCTAAGGGAAATAGGTCCTTCCTATTCACTCTATCTAGGCCCCTCATAACTTTATACACCTCAATTAGGTCCCCCCTCAGCCACCTCTGTTCCAAAGAAAACAACCCCAGCCTATCCAATCTTTCCTCATAGCTAAAATTCCCCAGCCCAGGCAACATCCTCGTAAATCTCCTCTGCACCCCCTCTAGTGCAATCACATCCTTCCTGTAATGTGGTGACCAGAAGTGCATGCAGTATTCTAGCTGCAGCCTAACTGGTGTTTTATACAGTTCAAGCATAACCTCCCTGTTCCTTTATTCTATGCCTCGGCTTATAAAAGCAAGTATCCCTATGCCTTCTTAACCACCTTATCTACCTGTCCTGCTACCTTCAGGGATCTGTGGACATGCACTCGAAGGTCCCTCTGATCTTCTGCACTTTTCAGTGTCCTACCATTTATAGTGTATTCACTTGCCTTGTTAGCCCTCCCCAAATACATTACCTCACACTTCTCCAGATTGAATTCCATTTGCCACTGTTCTGCCCACCTGACCAGTCCATTGATATCTTCCTGCTTTCTTCTTCATCATCAACCACACGGCCAATTTTTGTATCATCTGGAAACTTCTTAATCATACTTCCTACATTCAAGTCCAAATCATTGATATATACCACAAAAAGCAAAGGACCCAGTACTGAGCCCTGCAGAACCCCACTGGAAACAGCCTTCCAGTCACAAAAACACCCTTCGACCATTACCCTTTGTTTCCTGCCTCTGAGCCAATTTTGGATCCAACTTGCCACTTCGCCTTGGATCCCATGGGCTTTTACTTTCAAGACCAGTCTGCCATGCGGGACCTGATCAAAAGCCTTGCTAAAATCCATATAGACTACATCAAACGCACTACCCTCCTTGTTACCTCCTCAAAAAATTCAATCAAGTTAGTCAGACACGACCTTCCCTTAACAAATCCATGCTGACTGTCCCTGATTAATCTGTGTCTTTCTAAATGAAGATTTATCCTGTCCCTTAGAATTTTTTCCAGTAATTTTCCCACCACCGAGGTTAGGCTGACTGGCTTGTAATTACTCGGTCTATCCCTTTCTCCCTTTTTAAACAAAGGTACCACGTTAGCAGTCCTCCAGCAACACACCTCTGTAGCCAGAGAAGATTTGAAAATGATGGTCAGAGCCTCTGCTAGTTCCTCTCTTACTTCTCTTAACAGTCTGGGATACATTTCATCCGGGCCTGGGGATTTATCCACTTTCAAAGATGCTAAACCCCTTAATACTTCCTCTTTCACTATGTTTATTTCATCTAATATTTCCTCCCTGATTGCAATGTCTGCATCATCCCTCTCTTTTGTGAAAACAGACGCAAAGTATTCATTAAGAACCATACCCCTGTCTTCCGCTTCCACACACAGGTTACCTTTATGGTCCCTAATAGGTCCTACTCTTACTTTAGTTATCTTCTTGCTCTTAATGTATTTATAAAACATCTTTGGGTTTTCCTTGATTTTGCTTACAAAAATTTTTTCATGCCCTCTCTGCTTTCCTAATTTCCTTTTTAATTTCACCTCTGCACTTTCTACACTCCTCGGCTTGCTGCAGTATTGAGACCTCGGTATCTGTCATAAGCTTCCCTTTTTTTCTTTATCCTACCCTGTATGTCCCTTGACATCCAGGGAGCTCTAGATTTGTT
Organism: Squalus acanthias; assembly: GCA_030390025.1. Classification (NCBI taxonomy): domain Eukaryota; kingdom Metazoa; phylum Chordata; class Chondrichthyes; order Squaliformes; family Squalidae; genus Squalus; species Squalus acanthias. Next base: position 40,594,691 of record CM059433.1, on the reverse strand, counting down.
AGTCCCACCCTTTTTCTTTAAGGGAACATACTTGCTCTGGACCCTCACTATCTCCTCCTTGAATGCCTCCCACTGCTCTGACACTGATTTACCTTCAAGTTTTTGTCTCCAGTCCACTTTGGCTAAATCACCTCACAGCTTAGTAAAATTAGCTTTTCCCCAATTGAGAACTTTTATTACTGGTCCGTCCTTGTCCTTTTCCATAACTACCCTAAATCTAACTGAATTATGATCACTACCACCAATATGCTCTCCCACTGATACCCTTTCCACCTGCCCAGCTTCATTCCCTAAAACTAGGTCCAGAACCGCCCCCTCTCTTGTTGGGCTTGCTACATACTGGCTAAAAAGGTTCTCCTGAATGCATTTTAAGAATTCTGCTTCCTCTATACCTTTCACACTAATTTTATCCCAGTTAATATTAGTGAAGTTGAAATCCCCTACTATTACTGCCCTATTTTTGCACATCTCAGAAATGTGCCTACATATTTGCTCTTCTATCTCCCTCTGACTGTTCGGAGGTCTTTCGTACACTCCCAGCAGTGTGATTGCCCCTTTTTTGTTTTTCAGTTCAACCCACATGGCCTCATTTGATGATCCTTCTAAGATATCCTCCCTCCTCACAGCTGTAATTGATTCTTTAATCAATTATTGTGACCCCCGCTCCTTTTTTATCCCCCTCTCTCATCTGAAAACCCTGTAACCAGGAATGTTGAGCTGCCATTCCTGCCCTTCTTTCAGCCATGTCTCAGTAATAGCTATAATATCATACTCCCACATGTCTATCTGTGTCCTCAGCTCATCTGCTTTATTCCCTAGACTCCTTGCGTTGAAGTATATACCACTTAGCACTGCCAAACTCCCTTGTTGTCCATTTTCTAGCCTTTGTTTCCTCTGCCTTCCAAACTCGCTTACTAATTTTCTGCCTTCCATTTCCAGCTTTGCTTCTTTCCCTTCTGAATCCACTCTCAGGTTCCCATCCCCCTGCCAAGCTAGTTTAAACCCTCCCCAACAGCACTAGCAAACCCTGCCGCGAACCCTGTCAATCCCCCTCAGAAATGTATATGTTTCAATGAGATCACCTCTCATTCTTCTAAACGCCAGAGAGTATAGGCCCAATCTACTCAATCTCTCCTCATAGGACAATCCTCTCATCCTAGGGATCATTCTAGTGAACCTTTGTTGCACTGCCTCTAAGGCAAGTCCTTCCTCAGATAAGGAGACCAAAACTGTGCACAGTACTCCAGGTGTGGTTTCAGCAAAGCCCTATACAATTGTAGCAAGACTTCCTTACTCTTGTACTCCAACCCCCTTGCAATAAAGGCCAGCATGCCATTTTCCTTCCTAATTGTTTGCTGTACCTGCATGCTAACTTTCTAAACATGCTAAAATCTCTCTGAACACCAACATTTAATAGTTTCTCACCATTTAAAAAATATTCTGTTTTTCTATTCTTCCTACCAAAGTGAATAACGTCACATTTCCCCACATTATACGCCATCTTATTGCCCACTCACTTAACCTGTCTATATCCCTTTGCCGGCTTTTTGTGTCCTCCTCACAGCTTACTTTCCCACCTAGCTTTGTATCATCAGCAAACTTGAATACATTACACTCAGTCCCTTCATCTAAGTCATTAATACAGATTGTAAATAGCTGAGGCCCAAGCACTGATCCTTGTGGCACTCCACTAGTTACAACCTGCCAACCGGAAAATGACCTGTTAATCCCTACTCTGTTTTCTGTCCGTTAACCAATCCTCTATCCATGCTAATATATTAACCCCAACTCCATGAGCCCTTATCTTGCGTAGCAACCTTTTATGTGGCACCTTATCGAATGCCTTTTGGAAATCTGAATATACTACATCCACTGGTTCCCCTTTATCTACTCTGCTAGTTACATTCTCAAAAAACTCTAAAATTTGTTAAACATGATTTCCCTTTCATAAAATCATGTTGACTCTGCCTAATCACATTTTTAAAAATGTATTCATTCACGGGCTGTGGGTGTCGCTGGCAAGGCCAGCATTTATTGCCCATCCGTAGTTGCCCTCGAGAAGGTGGTGGTGAGCCACCTTCTTGAATACAACTGAGTGACTTGCTAGGCCATTTCAGAGAGCAGTTAAGAGTCAACTACATTGCTGTGGGTCTGGAGTCACTTATAGGCCAGACCAGGTAAGGACGGCAGATTTCCTTCCCTAAAGAACATTAGTGAACCAGATGGGTTTTTTACAACAATCCGGTAGTTTCATGGTCACCATTACTGATACTAGTCTTTTATTCCCATGGTGGGATTTGAACTCATGTCTCCGGATAACATAACATGTCCAGTAACATAACCACTATGCTACCGTACCCCTGATTTGCAAACTTCCATCTCCACCCCACAGTAAGAGAAATATTAGACTGTGGCGGCTCGCCACCTAAACGGGCATTACCCACTTTTCCGTCCGTGGACAAGTATCGATGCACCTTCCCTTTAAGGCACCTTCCCTTTAAGGCAGGAGTGGGCGGGGCCTCAGGATTTTTCCAGAGAATTCTGGGAGCAGTTTTTTCAGCCAGTTTGTGCCATGCAGTTGCATTAAAGAAGTCTCTTGTTTTACACACATGGATTCAGCCTTAATTCGTGTTTCGCGGCAGCCTCAACATTGGTGACCCCGACGCTCAGAACGTATTCCGAGCACTGCAGTGGCGGACACGAATGCAGTTTCCGTGAAACTGCCGGAGTTTTGGGAAAACCAGCCCGAAGCCTGGTTTCTCCAAGCCGAATCTCGCTTCTGGCTGCAACGCATCACCACAGATGGGACGAAGTACGACTATCTCGTCACATCACTCGGTAGCGCCACAGTTTCAAAGGTTTGGACAACGCTGCAGAACCCACCAGAGGAAGGCAGGTACGCACATCTCAAGACAGCGCTCCTTAAAAAATTTACGGCCTCGGCATATCAGCGAAACTGCCACCTCCTCGACCTTCCAGGCCTCGGTGATGCCTCACCGTCAGACCTCCTCTCCCACATGCTGTCCCTCACCAACGAGAGCCCACCCGGATCCCTCTTCCGCACGCTGTTCATCCGCCAGCTCCCTCTCAGCATCCGCCCAGCGATCGTGGCGTCCGGCCTCACGAACCTGGAAGCCCTGGCCGATGAGGCCGACAAGCTGCTGTCCGCTCACTCCAGCCGCAACGTCACTCCGGACCTGGCAGCCAATGCCTGGGCGCACCCCTCACCGGCCAGCACGCGGCCACAAGGGCCTGCCACCAGGCCCACGGGGCCTTCACGCCCCACTAACCCGGGCCACTGTTACTACCACGCACGGTTCGGCGCCAGGGCACAACGGTGCACACCTCCCTGCTCTTTCAAGTCCGCCCCCGTACCAGCCCCCGCGATGGCCGTGGGCCACGCGGGCTCCCTGCTGTTTGTCACGGATGACAAAACCGGCCGCCGGTTCCTGTGCGACACTGGGGCTCAGCACAGCATCATCCCGGCCTCCTCCCTCGACATCCAAAAGGGCGAACGAGGACCGGCGTTGGCTGCTGCTAACGGCTCGGAAATCCGGACGTATGGCACCCGCACAGTCACCCTCGACCTCGCTGGTCGCCGCTACCGATGGGAGTTCATCACTGCCAAGGTGTTCTCCCCTCTCATCGGCGCAGATTTCCTGTGCGCCCACGGCCTACTGGTAGACATCCCTCGTCACCGCCTCGTGGACATGAACACCATGTCCCCCATCCTGGGCGCCATGGCCCCCCGTCAACCCGCCGACATGGCGTTACAGTGCCACGCCCGGGCCACGGATGACTACTCGGCACTCCTGGCCAAATTCCCGGCCCTTACCAATCCGACCTTCTCCGCGGAGGCCGCCAAACATGGGGTGGAACACTTCATCCCCACCACAGGCCCCCCAGTGTACGCCCACGCCCACGCCCACGCCCACGCCCACGCCCGCAGGCTGGACCCGGCCAAACTGGAGATCGCGCGGACCGAGTTTGCCACCATGGAACAGCTCGGCATCATCCGCCGCTCCAACAGTCCCTGGGCCTCCCCACTCCACATCGCCCCCAAACCAGGCGGAAGTTGGCGCCCCTGCGGGGATTACCGGCGCCTCAACGACGCCACCACCCCTGATCGGTACCCCGTGCCGCACATTCAGGACTTCTTGGCTAGACCGCCGGCCGCTCAGTCTTTTCCAATGTCGACCTGGTGCGCGGCTACCACCAAGTCCCCGTCCACCCCGCGGACGTCCCCAAGACGGCCGTAATCACCCCCTTCGGCCTGTTCGAGTTCCTGCGGATGCCCTTCGGCCTCAAAAACGCGGCCCAGGCATTCCAACGGCTCATGGACTCGGTCCTTCGGGACCTGAAGTTCCTGTTCGTCTACCTGGACGACATCCTGGTAGCCAGTTCCTCCAAGCAGGAACACCTCGAACACCTTCACATCCTGTTCGGGCGCCTCAGCGACCACGGGCTCATCCTCAGCCCAGCCAAATGCCAGTTCGGCCTGGACAAGATCGACTTCCTCGGCCACCACATCACCCATGCTGGGGCCATTCCCCTGCCCACCAAGGTGCAGGCCGTCCAACAATTTCCCCGCCCCACCACCATCAAAGGCCTCCAGGAGTTCCTCGGGATGGTGAATTTCTATAACCGCTTCATCCCCAAAGCGGCGTCCCTCATGAGGCCCCTGTATGAAGCCCTCCGGGGCAGGAGCGGCAAGATGGCGGTCGAATGGACGGCAGACGCGTTCGCCGCCTTCGACTCCACCAAGACCGCGCTCGCCAACGCCACCCTGCTCGCGCACCCACGGCCCAATGCCAGGGTAGCGCTCACCACGGACGCCTCCGACCACGCGGTCGGCGCCGTGTATGAGCAGTGGGTCGACGACGCCTGGCAACCACTTGCCTTCTTCAGCCGCCAACTACGCCCCCCGGAGGTCAAGTACAGCACCTTCGACCGCGAGCTCCTCGCGCTGTTCCTGGCGGTCCGCCATTTCCGGTTTTTGCTTGAGGGCCACCCCTTCACTGCGTTTGTCGACCACAAGCCCCTGACATTCGCAATGGCAAAGACAACCGACCCCTGGTCCACCAGGCAGCAGCGCCAGCTCGCGGCAGTGTCCGAGTTCACCACGGACATCCAACACGTCTCCGGCCGAGACAATGTGGTAGCCGACTGCCTCTCCCGCCCCGCCATCCACGCCGCACACCTGGCAGTCGACTACGCTCAACTCGCAGCAGACCAGATCACCGACCCTGATCTGCTCTCCGCACCCACCAACCTACCAGGGCTACGCCTGGCCGACGTCGCCTGTGGCCCGACCGCAGTCACGGTCAAGTGCGACATATCCCTGTGTCAACCTCGGCCCGTCGTCCCAGCGTCCTGGCGCCGCCAGGTATTCGACATTCTCCACAACCTCTCCCACCCCGGCGCCCGCGCATCCATCGAATTGGTAGCCAACCGCTTCGTCTGGCGCGGCCTTCGCAAGGATGTGCGTACTTGGGCCAACTCCTGCCTAGCCTGCCAACGGGCCAAGGTACAGCAACACACGAAAGCACCCCTCGAGGAGTTTACCGTCCCCTCGCGGAGATTCGACCACATCCACGTGGACATCGTCGGGCCCCTGCCGCCGTCGCAAGGCCACACGCACTTGCTGACCATCGTTGACCGCACCACACGCTGGCCTGAGGCAATTCCACTGACCTCTACCACCACCGCCGACATCGCCAGAGCCTTCGTCAGCACCTGGGTCGCACGGTTCGGCGTCCCCTCCGACATGACGTCGGACAGAGGTCCGCAATTTACCTCTGAACTCTGGACCGCCGTCGCACGCAATCTCGGGGTGACCATTCACCGCACCACAGCGTACCACCCCCAAGCCAACGGACTGTGTGAGCGGTTCCACAGATCCTTGAAGGCATCTCTTCGAGCCAGCCTCCAGGACGGCGCCTGGACCGACCGACTTCCGTGGGTCCTCCTCGGCCTGCGCACCGCGGTTAAAGAAGACCTCCACGCATCGGCAGCAGAGCTCGTGTACGGTCAGCCGCTGCGCGTACCCGGCGAGTTCCTGCCCACCGCCACGACACCCTGGTCAGCCGACCAGCAACGCCACGACTTCGCCTCACTGGCGCTGCAGTTCGCCCCAGTGCCCATTGCCCGACACGGCGAATCCACCTCACACGTCCCACTAAGCCTGCACCAGGCACGGTTTGTTTTCGTCCGGCACGACGCCCACCGCGGACCCCTTCAACCCCCGTACGACGGGCCCCACAAGGTGCTACAGGCTGGGGACAAATTTTTCACCCTGCAAGTGGGCGACAGGACCGAAAAAGTGTCGGTTGACCGACTCAAGCCAGCACACTCGGAGCCCGGTGAGCAGGTCCCTGTAGCTCGTCCACCTCCACGCGGCCGACCTACCCTCAAGCCGGTTCACCTGGCTGCTCCACGCCCGGCCATTCCACGTCCACCGGCGTCCTACAAGAGCCGCTCCGGCCGGCCCATCAGACCGCCGCACCGTCTCGTCCACACCTCCTAAGCGGATTCTGGGGGGAGCTGTGTGGCAGATCGCCACCTAAACGGGCATTACCCACTTTTCCGTCCGTGGACAAGTATCGATGCACCTTCCCTTTAAGGCACCTTACCTTTAAGGCAGGAGTGGGCGGGGCCTCAGGATTTTTCCAGCCATTTTGAGCTATGCAGTTGCATTAAAGAAGTCTCTTGTTTTACACACATGGATTCAGCCTTAATTCGTGTTTTGCGGCAGCCTCAACAAGACACTGTTAGTTGTTCATTTATTCAAAAACAAATTCTTTTTTTTTATTGAATTTTCAAAGCTTCAATCTCAAGTTGTTTCCTGTTGTTTTTTCTCTCTCTTTCTCTCTTGTTTTGGCCAAATGGTTTAAATCTCCAAGCTGTAGAACTGGTAGGGACTTTTGAAATTCATTACTTTTCTCGAGTTTGAATAAGATTTCCTCTTAAATTTTTAGTTTTCAGCTGCTGCTCCACGTGCCCTACTGAGATCTGCCTCCTGTTTACTGACCTTCACTAAAAACAACAGAATCAAAGACACAAACAACATTTTCTGTAACGGTCACCATGGTGCATTGTCCTTCCTCATCCTCCTTGAACGCTCTACAGCCTTCAACACAATTGATCACACTATTCTCCTCCAGTGTCTCTCCTCCACTGTCCAGCTTCATGGGACTGCCCTCGATTGGTTCCATGCTTACCCATCCAATCACAGCCAGAGCATCTCTAGCAATAGCTTCTCCTCCTACCCCCACACCTTAGGATTAAATCTTGCTGCCCCCTCCACCCCCCCTCCTCTGCTTCAAGTACAGCTGCCCCTTGGCAACATCCATGGCAGACATGAAATTTAGCTTCCACAGGTATACCGCTGACACCCAGCTCTTAACTCTCCACTGCATTTGTGCTGTCAGACTTCTTGTTCAACATCCAAATCTTGCATGAGCTGTAACTTCCTCCAGCTCCAGCTAAACATTTGAAAAACCAAAGCCATTGTCTGTGTCACCTGCCACAAACATACCCTCACCATCGACTCCAACCCTCTCCTTGGGCATTGTCTCATGTTCAACCAGATTGTTCGACCCGGGCCTGAGCTTCCAACCCCATATCCTGTCCATCACAAAGACTGCCTTCTTTCACTTACATAGGATACAGCACAGAAAAGGGCCATTCGGCCCAACCAGTCCATGCCGGCGTTTATGTTCCATTCGAGCCTCCTCCCGTCTTTCCTCATCTAACTCAATCAGCATAATCTTCTATTCCCTTGTCCTTCATATGCTTATCTAGTGTCCCCTTAAATGCATCTATACTATTCGCTTCAACCACTCCCTGTGGCAGCGAGTTCTACATTCTCACCACTCTGGATAAAGAAGTTTCTTCTGAATTCCCTATTTGATTTCTTGGTGAATATCTTATATTGATGGCCTCCAGTTTTGCTCTTCCCCACAAGTGAAAACACTCTGTGTCTACTCTATCAAAACCTTTCACAATTTTAAAGACCTCTATTAGGTCACCCCTCGGCCTTTATTCAACAGAAAAGAGACCCAGCCTGTTCATCCTTTCCTGATGGGTATAACCTCGCATTTCTGGTCATACTTGTAAATCTTTTCTGCACCCTCTCCAGTGCCTCTATATCCTTTTTATAATATGGCGACCAGAATTGTACACAGTACTCCAAGGTAGATACAAGTTTAGTATAACTTCTCAACTCTATCCCTCTAGAAATAAACCCCAATGCTTGGTTTGCTCTTTTTATGGCCTTGTTATCCTGTGTCGCTACTTTTAGTGATTTGTACTCAGAGATCCCTTTGCTCTTCTACCCTATTAAGATTCTTATTTTCCAAGTACTATGTGACCTCCTTATTTTTCTTACCAAAATGTAATACCTCACACATTTATCTGTGTTGAAATTCATTTGCCAATTATATGCTGATTCTACAGGTTTCTTAATTTGTTTCTTGTAATTTGTTGCAGTCCTCCTCAGTATTGACTATCCCCCCAATTTGGTATCACTTCAGTAACATCGCCCATCTCCGCCCCACCTCAGTTATTGAAACCCTCACTCATGCTTGTCACCTCCAGATTCAATTACTCCATTGCTTTCCTGACTGGCCTGCTATCCTCCACACACCATAAACTTCAGCTCATCCAAACCTCTGCTGTCCATATCCTATACCCAAGTCCTGCTCACTTATTACACTATGTTCGTTGACCTGCTTGTGTTCTTGAGCCCTTAGCGCCTCAGATTTAAAATTCTCATCCTCATTTCTGGCCCCACACTAGTAACGAAATAGTTAGATAGAGAGAAACTATTTCCTCTGGTAGGGGTGTCCAAAATAAGGGGGCATAACCTTAAAATTAGAGCTAGGCCATTCAGCGGTGACGTCAGGAACACTTCTTCACACAAAGGGTAGTGGAAATCAGGAACTCTTTCCCCGGCCCCCCAAAAAAAGCTGTTGAGGCTGAGGATCAGTTGAAAATTTCAAAACTGAGATTGATAGATTTTTGTTAGGCAAGGGTATTAAGGGTTATGGAACCAAGGCGGGTAAATGGAGTTAAGATACAGATCAGCCATGATCTAACTGAATGGTGAAACAGGCTCCAGGGGCTGAATGGCATATATCCCAATGATTGCAACTCCGCAACGCCCCAGTCAATTGGGCTGAGATCCACCTATGTGTGGTCCAGTGAGTCAGTGCACAGGCATGCAGTGCTGCTGCGGCAGTCACACTGTGTTTAACAAGGGCTCGGTGAACATTATGTAGTTAAGGAATGGGGCATGACGGGGAGCTTCTGTTGGCTCCCTCGACAGCTGCGAGCACTTTGTGGCGTGTTTGCTCCTCCCCAGCGCAGTTCACTAGGGGCACAGAAAAGAGCAAAGAAAAATGGGCAATTACAAGGAAAACATTCCTTGGGAACTGCTGACTGGCGAGCTCAAAGAACCTGGGAATTATTTGTGCATGATTTTGTTTGATAACGCTCCTGGGCTGTTTTACTACGTTAAAGGCGCTATATAAATGCAAGTTGTTGTTGCAGTAGAGAGACTCCCAAAAAAATAAGTTCTTATTCAATGGGAACATCTGTGATTTTGGGGATGTCACTTAAAGTTGGGGCAATGCCCTAGCACGTGCATGCTTAATCTAATTTAAGAGACCTGTCACATATATTTATAACAGACTCAAGACAGTTGATTGGGGAGTTTTCAATTGGATTGGTGTGAATCCATCTCTCCATGGACAGTCAGATCTTTTTACCAGACCGTTTTTAACAATTCTGAATGCTTCAGGTATTCACATGCGTTAAAGACCTGCATATACGCTTATAAAATTTTGAAGATGTCTATTATCCTGGTTCTTGTCTAGAAAACATGGAACTGTGAAAATAGGAAATCCTGGACTGATTACCTCCAACAATGCATGTTGTAGTTACAGGTAACTGTAGTAATTTCTATCAAACAATTGCTTTACTGTCCATAGCTAGTCAAATGATCCGAGGGTGATCCCTCCCTACATATCCCCTTTTGCAGTCATTTTCTTAGCTTTAAACGGCTAAATCAGAAGGCTTGTCAAAAGACTTAACATAAGTTTGTGCCCCATCAGAGTTCAAAGAATTTGGTTAACTAGTTCTAAAAAGGTTTCATGATATTAGTCTTTTTCTATCGATATCATTTTTCCCCTTAGGAGGAAGCTTTTCTGAAGAACAAGCTGAAAAGACTGACTAAAATGAAACCCTGTTATCACCTAACTTACTGGTCAGTTCTCACACTTGTAGGAATTAGTAGCCAATTTATTATGAATGCTGTAAATCAGATTGCATTAGGAAAGTGATGGGATAATTTGGTGGTGTGTGTTTGGGACAAGTTTTGCAGATGCACCCTCAACACAATGAGATCTGTCTCAACTGAGTTGTCAAAGGGAGATAGCAGAAGTGAGGCATCCTTCACAATGAGAAGGACGTCAACAAGCTCTTGCACATCTCCACTCAGTTGTTTAGAGTGGGATTGCCAAAAGCATGTATGCTTGCCTATCATCTTGTTTTCAGAATAGTTGTGGGGCGGAGGGGAGGCAAAAGGATTAGTCATAAAAATTATAGCAGTTATTTTGCTGTATAGCAGAAAATTCAGAGGCTGGTGTTCTTTGAAAGTTGGCTACTCTATGAAGATATTTAGACTTCTTTTCTGTAATTTTCAACAGTTTTGTAGTATGTTTGCTGAATGTTGCCGTGACATTATTTGATAAACTTTGTCTAAAGATTTGCCTATAAGTATGGGGTCAACCAACGACAAGCAGCAGTCCCTCTTTACCTTCTCCATTGACCCCAGGACTGTTGCCACTCTCTCCAACTACCTACCTGATAGTAAGAACTGAATGAGTCAAAATTAACTGTCAGAAAAACCAAAGCCATTTTGACCTCTTTGCAGCATTTGCCACGGTCGACCAAACTATCCTCCTCCACTACCTCTCCTCCACTGTCCAGCTTAGAGAGAATTCCCTCACTTGGTACCACTCTTGCATATCAAATCGTAGCCAGAGCATCTCCAACAGTAGCTTCTCTTCCTGCCCCTTGCACCGTTAACTTTAGAGTCTCCCAAAGGTCTATCCTTCGCAACTTCCTGTTCCTCATCTACATGCTGCCCATAGGCGACATCATCCGAAGACATGAGTTAGGTTCCACGCGTACACAACACCCAGCTTGACCTGTCCAACACCTATATCAACCCCTTCACTGCCTGTTTTGTCAGACTGCTTGTCTGATATCCAAGCCTGGATGAGCAACAATTTCCTCAAATAAACATTAAAAAGACAGAATCCATTGTCTTCGGTCCTCACCACAAACTCCGGTCCCTCACCACTGATTCCATCCCCCTCCCTGGCCACTGTCTCAAGCTCAACCAGACTTTTTGCAACCTCGGTGACAAATTTGACCCCAAGTTGAGTTTCCGACTCCATATCCTCGCCATCACCAAGACCACCTACTTCCATCCTCATAACATCACCCATCTCCACCCCTGCCTCAACCTATCTGCTGCTGAAACTCTCATCCATGCCTTTGTTACCTCTGGTCTCGATTATTCCAATGCTCTCCTGGCCGGCCTCCCATCCTCCATAAACTTCAGCTTATCCAAAACTCTGCTGCCCGCATCATATCCCACACCAAGACCCCTTCACCCATCACCCTTGTGCTGGCTGATCTACATTGGCTCCCAGTAACACCTCAAATTAAAAATTCTCATCCTCAAGTTCAAATCCCTCCATGGGCTCGTCCCCCGCACCCAGTCTCTGTAACCTTCTTCAGCCCTACAACCCTCCGCGAGCTCTGGGTTCCTCCAGCTCTGGCCTCGAGTGCATCAACCACTTTTTTCGCTCCACCACTGGCGGCCGTGCCTTCAGCTGCCTGGGACCCACACTCCAGAATTTCCTCTCTAAACCTCTCCACCTCCGTCTCCTCTTTTAAGATCCTCCTTAAAACCCACCTCTTTGACCAAGCTTTTAGTCCCCCCTCTTAATATCTTCTTCGTTGGCTTGGTGTCAATGTTTGTCTGATTATGCCTCTGTGAAGTGCCTTGGGATGTTTTCTATGTTAAAGATGCTTATTGTTGTTAGTGTTTTGTGGTGGTGTAGTTCTGCTTCAAAGCACCAGATGGCATCAGTGTAACACTATCAGCTCTGATGCTTTTTGAAGAGAGGGACTTACGAAGCTAGAGTCCCGACATAGAACCTCGATCATTGCAAATACAGGTTAGTTAATTGTGTGTGTAAAATTGTATCCAATTAGCACCCTTCTGATTTTCCAGTCATATTTTAGTGATTGAAAAATGGGGAGCGCTGTGAATCAGGCACACTGGCCTCCTGGCCCAGTTCTCCCATTCACACTCACAGCAAGTGAGGCTCTGCACCAGGAGCCTTGCTTCATAAAATTTGTCCCTTAAAGTCTACAAATTACTGCTGGCGATATTAGCGGATGAACACAATGTATTCATATGACATTCCTTTGTTTGCTATTTTAGGGAGGCATTATCCACTTAAAATAAATGGCTGAACAAAAGTGTTAAAATGGTATACAGACATATTAAGTTTTCATCCACTAATATTGGCAACCGTAATTTCTAGGCTCAAATTAGTGATCAGTTTTACATTGCAATTTGTCTTATTAATGCCTTGCTATGAAATGTTATCATTCATGTTCTCCTCTTGCATGTGTTTTTCAGGAGATTACACAACTGGATAGTGTATGTTCTCCTGCTGTTTGTTATCTGCATCCTAGCTATCAATGTCATATTTAAAATGAAGATATTTAAACAACACCTCAACCAAATTGTTGCGATGATCATCATTCCCCTCTGGCTACGTAACTTGAAGTACCTCCAAGCATTTAGGTATTTGTTTAGGATGTGTTTATTTGCAACACCTAAAGCTCTGATTGGTCCACTTGGATGACAAATCCTGATTGCTGATTGGTCCCCTTGGAGGACAAGACACACCCAGCAGTTTCTCTGGAATGTGTAATTAGATCCTCCCTGCCTACATAATCAGTTACTTTGCAAAGTGTAATTCGAGCCATTCTGACTGCCTACTCCAGACAGAACAGAGCTAACTTGGAGACAGGGCTCACCCTCGCGGGTTAAGACCTTCTCCTACCCCCACCGCCCAAGTTCCTGACCCCCTCCCCCCTGCCCAAGTTCCTGACCTACTCCCCTCCCCCCCAAGTTCCTGACCTACTCCCCTCCCCCCCAAGTTCCTGACCTACTCTCCCCCTCCCCGCCCAAGTTCCTGACCTACTCCCCCCACCCCCCCCAAGTTCCTGACTTACTCCCCCCACCCCCCCCAAGTTCCTGACTTACTCCCCACCCCCGCCCAAGTTCCTGACTTACTCCCCCCACCCCAGTTCCTGACTGTCTCCCACCACCCAAGTGCCTGACCTTCCCCACACCCCAACTTCCTGACCTCCTCCCACCCACCTGAGTTCATGACCTTCTCCCCCCAACCCGCCATAGATGGGGCATGGATTGTTAGCTGGTTTATTGGGTATGAAGTGAATAGTGACAGTGTCATGACTTCCAGATTTCATCCAGTCCAATGATGTCACTTGCCACACACACACCGAGCTTTCCAAGAAATCAACCAGGTGTAGGGGGAGGAGAGGGAGAACGTGGTGCGGGTATAAATGGGATGGGGTTGGAAGAACATGATCCATCTTATCATCTGGATTACATTCTTTTGCTCTCAACGCCCTCCTTTAGACCTGGATAACATTCTTCCGCCATCCCCACTGTGCTCTCCGTACTCTTTACCCCGCCCCCCCCACCGAGTTCCTGACCTCCTCTCGTCTCCTTTTCTCCCCTCCGATCCACTCTCTCTCCCGATCCACTCCCCCCTTCCTCCCCGTGAGGTTCTGCGTTTTAATTTCGATCCTAGTTCCTCAAATTCTCTCAGCAGAACCTCATTCCTAGTTCTATCTATGTCGTTGGTTCCTACATGGACCACGACAACTGGACTCTCCCCTTCCCACTCCAAGTTCTTCTTCAGCCACGAGGAGACATCCTTTACCCTGGCACCAGGCAGGCAACACAACCTTCAGAACTCCTGGTCGCAGCTGCGGAAGAACAGTATCTATCTCTCTGACTATACTGTCCCCTACCACTACCACATTCCTTTTCACTCCCCCCACTTGAATGGCCTCCTGCACCATGGTGCCATGGTCAGTTTTCTCATCCACGCTGGAGTCCTTGTTCTCATCCCCACAGGTAGCAAGTATCTCATACCTGTTGGTCAAAGTGAAGGTCCTTCCTGACTCGTGGTCACACCCTCCTGTCCCTGACCATTGACCAACTCTAACGTACTAAATCGAAGGGATGTGTTAGCCTCCTGGAAGAAAGTGTCCAGGATCTCTCCCCCTCCCTTGTGCCATGCAATGTCTGCACCTCGTACTCCAGCTCAACAACTCTGAGCCGAAGTTAATCGAGCTGCAGACATTTACTGCAGATGTGGTTGCTCGGGATCTCACTGTCTCCACAAACTCCCACATGCTGCAGTTGCGGCATTAACCGCATTCAAAAAGACGTGGAGAAGGCCAAGGATTTGTGTTGCGAGTATTGATCACTCAATGAAAAGAGCCAAATAAACTGGAAACTATGAGCCAGGCTCATACACCACCAGGTCATTTACCTGTAAAGCAAAATGAATTATTCCAACCATGTATTGATTGTTTTTTAAAAATTAATTCACAGGATGTGGGCAATGTTCCCTTTAATTTTTTTTGGGTGCGCGGCCCATTCAAAATACCGCACATGCGCGGTTTTTCCCATTTAAAAGCTGGTAAGCCGACTACGCGGGAGCTGCAGAGCACTGCGTGGTGCGCAGCTTAAAGGGAACATTGGATGTGGGCGTTGCTGGCAAGGCCAGCATTTATTGCCCATCCCTAATTGCCCGAGAAGGTGGTGGTGAGCCGCCTTCTTGAACCGCTGCAGTCTGTGTGGTGAAGGTACTTCCACAGTGCTGTTAAGTAGGGAGTTCCAGGATTTTGAGGCAACATTTGCTATATCATATTACATTTTTCATCCATGTCTTTAAAACACAGACATGCGTGATGTGGATACAAAGAGGAAAATTAACAGTTATCAAAGAACTAGAGAAAGCAGGTTTAAAATTAACAAGCCTCAAATAAGCGTCAAGTTTGGAAGATACCTTTTTTCTCAAAGTAGGGATATGTGAAGCACACATTTTCAGAATAGTCACTGTGGCCAAGTATTGTCTATCCCCAAATAACTAGTCATAGGGCACATAACTTTGCTCACTGGAGATGGCATATGATCAAAGCTGTTTGATAAAGAACCACATAATAGACTTGTCAGGAAAAACAAAATCAGAGGGAAATCCAGGCCACATTTCAGCACTCAGTTCCTGGCTCTAAACTAGAGCTACCAGAACAGATTTCCTATGGAGTTAGTTGCGGAGTAGATTTCCTATGGAGTTAGTTACTGAGCATAGCTGAGTAGGGAGTGGGAGCAGAGAAATTAAATAAACATCCCAACTTTCTGCTTGCTACGGTGTGATTTGGTGATAATTTAGATCTACAGATATAAAATCTGTTTTTCTTGTTACAGTTTTATTGGACCATTTATTCTCATCCTTCACAAAATCATCATCCTTGTGTTGAAATACTTGTTTATATTTACTGAAATGGTTATCGCGTTTACCTTTGCCTTCTGGTTTATTTTCATAGGTAAGTAGTTAAAGTAAATGGATTAGTCAGTTTGTTATGAGCCTGTTCAAAAGCAGGAAGCAGGGTGATCGTGCAGGTTGAGTTAAAGGCTAGGTCATAATGTCGCTATTACCAAGTGAATCAGATTTTGGTGACCCGGTCACTGCTTTGCATTAACTTTTTTGTCTACATTAGCCACTTATGTCTTCCTCATAACAAGGTTGCATTTCATCAATACAGTTAGTATCAATACAAAAGCAAAATACTGCAGGTGCGGAAATCTGAAATAAAAACAAAATGCTGGAAATACTCAGCAGGTCAGGCAGCATCTGTGGAGAGAGAAAAATAGAGTTATACTGCATTGTGATGATGATCATTATCATATACATATAAATATATATATGCTAAAAATAGTTCATTGGTAGTTTAGCGTTTTCTCTTTTTACCTTCTTGGTTCATTGTTTCGTAAATTTAAAAGCAGAAGTTTGGATGTGAATTAATCATATCCAACCTCCTGGGGGAAAGATTGCTTCATGCATTATATGTTTAACAAAATCATAAGCTGTTTTTTATAAATGGGATTACAGTTTCATTACAGTTTCATTAATCTTCCCCCACCAGATTAGGCTTAATTCCTATGAGAATAATACATTACAGCAGGTCTACAAAATTCACTATTGTCACAAAGGAAACTGCCTAATGAAAAAAATATGCTAATAAATAATTTATCCAAAGTTCCACAGTGGGTGGGGGGGTGTTGCGTTCCTGGAAGTTACGCTGGGATCATGCTGCGGGTCACTCACTGCCCCCCTACCAGTGTGTGTGGGATCATGAGGAAATTACCGGTGGGCAACTGCGTCGCAAGGGATACAACTTGGCCTTCTGCCTGCCCCGCCCAGGAGGTTGCAAAATGTAGCGTTAAGACTCGCCTCCCCCCACCCCCCAAGAGGGCTGCTTTAAAGATTAAAAAATGTTTCTCTGACCTTCTCTTCAGAACGCTGGGCCATGACCTATGCCTGGATTCCTAATGTGGGCCCCACTCCCACCATTTCTGAGGCCGGTACATCTCTCCCTTCTGTGTGTACTGGTCGACAATTCCCCAATCACGTTTCCCAGGCTAGGGATGTGGGATCTCCTGGGAGTCGCTGCCCCTGGACCTGGCCCTCCACCCCGTCTGTGTCAATGGTCAGGGGTGGGGGGGGGGGGGGGGGGGGGGGAAAGAGTGAAAAGGCTCCATCGTTAAACAAGGTCCCAGGAAACTCCCAGGGAAGTTCGGGACCTGGCATATCAAAGTCCCGGCCCTTCCACCATACTGCGATAAATGGGTCATGGGATTTTGGGTCCAATATACTTAATGCTGTAATTAGCACAATGATTATGCTGAATCTGTTGTTAGCTTGGCTCCTTGTCTTACAATATGCAGTATAGTGAAAATCAAGGTCAAATACAGTATAGGGATTTGAACTGATTTAGTAAAATGGTGTGCATGGTCTCACCATTTTTCAGTACTTCTATATCTATAAGAATTTCTGTTTTAATAGGGCCTTTGAGGTTTTTGCAATTTGAAACTGGAAGCAACAGACAAATTTCCAGAATGGCAGAAAATGTCAAGGGGAAATGTGCTTTTTGTGGCATGTGAAGCACACACAGGGAGCAGAGACAATGTGCTACTTAGGCTGGCTTGTAGCCCACGGGGAAGGAAAGGATAGAAACAATGGGAGAAATGAAAGGAGTGAAAGAAGTGTATACTCTCTTGGTCCAAAAATGAAAGTTTATGGGTCTGAGCGAATAAAGTAGTTAGTCAAGTGGAGACATTTAGCAGTGAAATATTCTGGGAACAATGCACAGGGATTGTAAATTCCAATCGAATGAATCAAGACCTCAGGGATGGTAACTTTACTTTATTAAGGAAAGGATTTAAAATATTGGTACTTCTTTTGCAGGAAATTCACAACATACAAAGACCCTTGACTCATTAATCTTCACCGTTTTTCAAATTACTGTTGTTCATCAATATGGATATCGAGAATTGCATGACATTGATCCCATTATGACCTATGTCCTGGTTTTCCTGTTGATATTTGGAAGTATTATCTGTAACAATTTACTTATTGCTATGCTGACTAAAGCCTTTACTAGGTAGGAGTTTCAAAAATCTAATAGAAATTTAGATGCTGTAGTTCTATTTCACATGAAGAGTGATCGTGATATCATGAAAGCGGTATTATCTCAGTAGATTATAAAACTATTACTTTAGGAATAATCTTTCTTTAACCAAATACGTGGGATTTTTCAAAAAGTAGAGAACTTGAAGGTGATTGAGGAATATAACACACCAGTGATAAAAGCTAAAGCCAAAATGCTGAACTGAGGATGCAGTTGTTAACTGAGCTATCCAGTTGAAGGTCCCAGTTTCAATCCTCAGTCTGTATTAACTTTCTGATTCAGCCAGGGTGATAGTTGGGGCAGTACAACTGGCTTCAGTGCCTCTGAGCTGGTGACAGAAAAATGAGCTGAAGTGTCCACCCCACTGCAGTCGGAATTTGGACACCTACAAGAAAAGGGGTGGAAACCCAACTTAATTGGTCCCATACTAACACCACCACACTTTTTGAAAGAGAACAATCAAGGAGGGACTTGTTCAGTATTATAACCTCACCCACTGAAAACCTGCCCCAGCATATGGTCAGTTTTGTTAAGATGGCATCTATCCTTCCCTCCATTGCGCAGAACACCTATTTATTCACGCCCATTCTATAGGGTGTTGATTTTTTTTTTTTAATTTGTGGATATGGATGGCGCTGGCAAGGCTAGCATTTATTGCCCATCCCTAATTGCCTTTGAGAAGGTGGTAGTGAGCTGCAGTCCTTGTGGTGAAGGTACTCCCACAGTGCTGTTAGGGAGCGACTTCCAGGATTTTGACCCAGCGATGATGAAGGAACGGCGATATATTTCCAAGTCAGAATGGTGCGTAACTTGGAGGGGAACCTGCTGGTGATGATGTTCCCATGCGCCTGCTTCCCTTGTCCTTGAAGATGGTAGAGGTCGCGGGTTTGAGAGGTGCTGCCGAAGAAGCCTTGGCAAGTCGCTGCAGTACATCTTGTAGATGGTACACACTGCAGCCACGGTGCGCCGGTGGTGGAGGGAGTGAATGTTTAAGGTGGTGGATGGGGTGCCAATCAAGTGGGCTGCTTTGTCCTGGATGGTGTTGAGCTTTTTGTGTGTTGTTGGAGCTGCACTCATCTAGCCAAGTGGAGAATATGCCATCACACTCTTGACTTGTGCCTTTTAGATAGTGGAAAGGCTATTGGAAGTAAGGAGAGACGACACACGCTGCAGAATACCCAGCCTCTGACCCGCTCTTGTTACCACAGTACTTATGTGGCTGGTCCAGTTAAGTTTCTGGTCAATGGTGACCCCCAGGATTTGGATGGTAGGGGATTCGGCGATGGTAATGCTGTTGAATGTCAAGGGGAGGTGGTTAGACTCTTGCTTGTTGGAGATAGTCATTGCCTGGCACTTGTGTGGCGCGAATGTTACTTGCCACTTATCAGCTCAAGCCTGAATGTCATCCAGGTCTTGCTGCATGCGGGCATGGACTGCTTCATTTTCTGAGGAGTTACGAATGGAACTGAACACTGTGCAATCAGCAGCGAACATCCCTACTTCTGACCTTATGATGGAGGGAAGGTCATTGATGAAGCAGCTGGGATGGTTGGGCCTAGGACACTGCCCTGAGGAACTCCTGCAGCGATGTCCTGGGGCTGAGATGATTGACCTCCAACAACCACAATCTTCTTCCTTTGTGCGAGGAGAGTTTTCCCCTGGATTCCCATTGACTTCAATTTTACTAGGGCTCCTTGATGCCACACTGTCAAATACTGCCTTGATGTCAAGGGCAGTTACTCTCACCTCACGTCTGGAATTCAGCTCTTTTATCCATTTTTGGACCAAGGCTGTAATGAGGTCTGGAGCCGAGTGGTCTTGGCGGAACCCAAACTGAGCAGCGGTGAGCAGGTTATTGGTGAGTAAGTGCCGCTTGATAGCCACTCGACGACATCTTCCATCACTTTGCTGATGATTGAGAGTAGACTGATGGGGCAGTAATTGGCTGGATTGGATTTGTCCTGCATTTTGTGAACAGGACATACCTGGGTAGTTTTCCACATTTTCGGGTAGATGCCAGTGTTGTAGCTGTACTGGAATAGTTTGTCTAGAGGCGCGGCTAGTTCTGGAGCACAAGTCTTCAGCACGACAGTCAAGATGTTGTCAGGGCCCATAGCCCTTGCTGTATCCAGTGCGCTCAGCCGTTTCTTGATATCACGTGGAGTGAACCAAATTGGCTGAAGACTGGCTTCTGTGATGGTGGGCACCTCAGTAAGAGGCCAATATGGATCATCCACTCGGCACTTCTGGCTGAAGATGGTTTTAAACACTTCAGCTTTGTCTTTTGCACTCACGTGCTGGGCACCACCATCATGGAGGATGGGGATATTCATGGAGCCTCCTCCTCCCGTTAGTTGTTTAATGGTCCACCACCATTCACGACTGGATGTGGCAGGACTGCATAGCTTTGATCTGATCCGTTGATTGTTGGATTGCTTAGCTCTGTCTATAGCAGGCTGTTTCCGCTTTTTAGCATGCATGTAGTCCTGTGTTGCAGCTTCCCCAGGTTGGCACTGCATTTTTAGGTACGCCTGGTGCTGCTCCTGGCATGCTCTTCTGCACTCCTCATTGAACCAGGGTTGGTCCCCTGGCTTGAGGTTACAGATTTTGGTGGAATACAATTCTTCTGCTGCTGATGGCCAGTTTTGAGCTGCTAGATCTGTTCTGAATCTATCCCATCTTAGTACTGGTACAAGCACTGGTTGATCCCTGGGCAACTTTGGTGCCGCCTGAGGTCAATGGGCCTATTATTTTAATGAGTCATCTGATATATCTGGCTCCTTTACAAAAGAGCAGTCAAAATTCACCATCTACTCTGAGGATGATGATAAATGGAAGAGCAGGACATTAGGGAAAAGGTACCCATCTCATGAGCTCCTTCAGGCTTCAGTGTGGGGTCTGGTGCTGAATAAGCACGTATCCCATTTATGAGCCATGCCACAAGCAAGCAACAATACCATTTTTACCTAATAGATATTTCTAGTAGTCTTATTTCTGTAAATTTCCAACTGTAATCCTTTACAAGGTCTCTGACCTTGGTCTGAAACAAGAAACGGGCATTTGATCCAAAGTTTGCCGTTGAATTACTCCAACTCACCCAGCCCGCACCAGCTGCATTTTGAATTCCCTTATTGTTTTCGGCTCCACTACCTCACCAAGTAGATTTGTATGTTTTAACCTAGAAAACTAGCAGAAACTGACTGACAGCTTTAAAAAGTTGACACAGCCACCAAGAAGCTGATAGCTCAACACAGCTCTGAATATAGACCTATGACAAGTGAAGACTAGGAATTTGAGTGCAAGGGGACACAGACTAGTCATTACCTAAGCTGCAGGGTCACCCAATATTCCATTGTTTTTATTACAATAAAAAGCACAGTTATCAGCAGTAATGATTTAGAAATTACTGCAGGAATATGTGGGTGCTGCAGGCATGAGATTTATTTCCTGTAGAGGCAGCACTCCTCCCAGAACCCTTAGATTTTTGATACCTGATTTGGTGCATTTATTGGCATTTTGGAGCCCACTGTAACTCTGGGTGTGAACCTCTGTTATTTTTCTTAAGCAAAATGCTCCAACCCCATCTCCTATTTTATTTTCAAACCTTGGCAATTCCACAAGAACAATGACATCACCTACAACTAGCATTGAAGAAAATAAACCTCACAGTTGGGCATGTCCCAGAAAGTTTTTAGAAACTAGATATTAACAGCTTATTTGTTCTACATGATTTCAAGATCAATTACTAAATAATTGAGACTCTCAGAAACCAACAGCTCATTTTAAATGCTTCTGCCTCAAGTTTGTGCATAAGAAACACTGGGAGAAAGTAATGTCGAATTGGTATCAGTCCCACTCTCCAACCTATCTGGTTCTGACAACCTCTGGTCATACCTTCCAAATGATCTGATTGTTTGATAGACAGTCTCCAATACCATTGAGAAATGCTGATTTTTCTTGTAAAACACTGACAAGCTGACTCAAAGGTTAAAAAGCTGACAGCTGGCATGTATGTAGATTATCCAAATATTTATCATCCTTTTAGTGGCAAAAAAGTTCTAAAATAGGTTAAGTTTATGTTCTCATGTCCTACTGTCCTGATTCACCCTGAAGTAATTGTCTGGGTTCAGCTTCTCGATACCATTTAATGCTTTATGCACTTCAATTAGATCCCCTCTTAAACTTTTCTTTCTGGACTGTACAGTTTAAATATCCCTGCTGCACTTGGGATCAGTATAAGAATATAAATTTGAGGCCATATTTTCAAGTGATCTCTGCTGTGTCCAGGCCTGATGGGCTCTGATAATGTTTCTCAAAATTCTGAAATGGTTTCTTTTCATACAGTTTGTTGTACATTTGAAATGTGGCAATTCCATGCTTCAGGGAAAAGCTCCAGTTCTCCTAGAGGAGTTCAGCAAATGAACATGTGACGTAAAGAGGCTTTGTTTTTACAGAATGCTCCAAATTAGATAAAGCCTCTGACCGAGCAGATTGAGAAGAATTTGTGCCCAATCGGTCCAGATTCATTTGGCTTCTACTAAAATTCCTATTGCCAGGAACCAGGGGCAGTCTTCTGCAGACAAAGTTGGCGAGAGGGCTAAGCTGCTGAAGCAATCAGCCATTGATGTCTTGGGCACTGAAGATAGGAAAACAGGAACAGGAGGCCGCCATTCAGCCCCTCGAGCCTGTTCCGCCATTCGATGAGATCATGGCTGATCTGCGATCTAACTCCATATACCAGCCTTTGGCCCATATCCTTTAATACCTTTGGTTAACAAAAAGTTATCAATCTCCGATTTAAAATTAAGAATTGATCTAGCATCAATTGCCGTTTGCGGAAGAGTGTTCCAAACTTCTACCACCCTTTGTGTAGAAGTGTTTCCTAATTTCACTCCTGAACGGTCTGGCTCTAATTTTTAAGACTATGCCCCCTAGTACTAGAAACCCCAACCAGCGGAAATAGTTTCTCTCTTATCTACCCTATCTGTTCCCCTTAATAACCTGAAAACTTCGATAAGATCACCCCTTAACCTTCTAAATTCCAGGGAGTACAACCCAAATTTGTGTATTCTCTCCTCGTAACCGAACCCTCGAAGTCCGGGTATCATTCTGGTAAACCTACGCTACACTCCCTCCAAGGCCAATATATCCTTCCTAAGGTGTGGTGCCCAGAACTGCTCACAGGACTCCAGGTGTGGTCTAACCAGGGTTTTGTATAGCTGCAGCATAACTTCTGCCCCCTTGTACTCTAATCCTCTAGATATAAAGGCCAGCATTCCATTAACCATTTTGATTATTTTCTGTACCTGTTCATGACATTTTAATGATCTAGGTACCTGAACCCCCAAGTCTCTTTGGACATCCAGTTTTTAACTTTTTACCATTTAGAAAGTACCCTGTTCTATCCTTTTTAGGTCCAAAGTGCATGACCTCGCATTTGCCACAGTTTTGCCCATTCACTTAATCTATCAATATCCCTTTGTAATTTTATGCTTTCATCTACACTGCCTACAATGCCACCTATCTGTGTCATCGGCAAATTTGGATATATGACTTTCTATGCCATCATCTAAGTCGTTAATAAATATTGTGAATAGTTGAGGCCCTAACACAGATCCCTGCGGGACACCACTAGTCACATCCTGCCAATTTGAGTACCTACCTATTATCCCTACTCTCTGTCTCCTACCGCTCAGCCAATTTCCTAACCAGGTCAATAGTTTGCCCTCAACTCCGTGGCCTTCTACCTTAGTAAGTTTCTTATGTGGGACTTTATCAAATGCCGTCTGGAAGTCCATATAAATTGGAAAACTGCTAATGTAACGCCCTTATTTAAAAAGGGTAGTAGGCAGAAGGCTGGAAATTATAGACCAGTTAGCCTAACATCTGTGGTAGGTAAAATTTTGTGAGTCTATTATTAAGGAGACAGTAACGGAATATTTAGATAAACATAATTTAATAGGACAAAGTCAGCATGGCTTTATGAAGGGGAAGTCATGTCTGACAAATTTGCTCGAGTTCTTTGAGGACATAACGTACAGGGTGGATAAAGGGGAACCAGTGGACGTAGTGTATTTAGACTTCCAGAAGGCATTTGACAAGGTGCCACATAAAAGATTATTGCTCAAGATAAAAAATCACTGGATTGGGGGTAATATTCTGGCATGGGTGGAGGATTGGTTATCTAACAGGAAGCAGAGAGTTGGGATAAATGGTTCATTCTCGGACTGGCAACCAGTAGCCAGTGGTGTTCCGCAGGAGTCGGTGCTGGGTCCCCAACTCTTTGCAATCTATATTAACGATTTGGAGGAGGGGACCGAGTGTAACATATCAGAGTTTGCAGATGATACAAAGATGGGAGGGAAAGTAGAAAGTGAGGAGGACATAAAAAACCTACAAGGGGATATAGACAGGCTGGGTGAGTGGGCGGAGATTTGGCAGATGCAATACAATATTGGAAAATGTGAGGTTATGCACTTTGGCAGGAAAAATCAGAGAGCAAGTTATTATCTTAATGGCGAGAAACTGGAAAGTACTGCAGTACAAAGGGATCTGGGGGGTCTTGGTGCAAGAAAATCAAAAAGTTAGTATGCAGGTGCAGTAGGTGATCAAGAAGGCCAACTGAATGTTGGCTTTTATTGCTAGGGGGATAGATTATAAAAACAGGGAGGTATTGCTGCAGTTATATAAGGTATTGGTGAGACCGCACCTGGAATACTGCATACAGTTTTGGTGTCCATACTTAAGAAAAGACATACTTGCTCTCGAGGCAGTACAAAGAAAGTTCACTCGGTTAATCCCGGGGATGAGGGGGTGGACATATGAGGAGAGGTTGAATAGATTGGGACTCTACTCATTGGAGTTCAGAAGAATGAGAGGCGATCTTATTGAAACATATAAGATTGTGAAGGGGCTTGATCGGGTGGATGCGGTAAGGATGTTCCCAAGGATGGGTGAAACTAGAACTAGGGGGCATAATCTTAGAATAAGGGGCTGCTCTTTCAAAACTGAGATGAGGAGAAACTTCTTCACTCAGAGGGAAGTAGGTCTGTGGAATTTGCTGCCCCAGGAAGCTACATCATTAAATAAATTTAAAACAGAAATAGACAGTTTCCTAGAAGTAAAGGGAATTAGGGGTTACGGGGAGCGGGCAGGAAATTGGACATGAGGCTGAGTTCGGATTGGTCAAGGCCCTTTGGGTGGCGGAGCGGGCCCAGGGGCTGAGTGGCCGGGTCCTGCTCCTACTTCTTGTGTTCTTTAGATTTGAGGTTAGGATCAGATCAGCCATGATCTTGTTGAATGGCGGAGCAGGCTCGAGGAGCCGATTGGCCTACTCATGCTCCTATTTCTTATGTTCTTATGTAACATCCATAGACATTTCCCTGTCCACTACTTTGGTCAGCTCTTCAAAAAATTCAATCAGGCTTGTCAGGCATGACCTACCTTTCACAAATCCATGCTGGCTCTCTCTGATCAACTAAAAATTTGGGGTGTTCAGTCACCCTATCCTTAATTATAGACTCCAGCAATTTCCCCACAACAGATGTTAGGCTAACTTTTTTTTTTGAATTCGTTCACGGGATGTGGGCGTCGCTGGCAAGGCCAGCATTTATTGCCCACCCCTAATTGCCCTTGAGAAGGTGGTGGTGAGCCGCCTTCTTGAACCGCAGAGGGCAGGTAAGAGTCAACCACATTGCTGTGGGTCTGGAGTCACATACAGACCGGGTAAGGATGGCAGATTTCCTTCCCTAAAGGACATTAGTGAACCAGATAAGTTTTTACGACAATACGGTAGTTTCAAGGTTGATTTAGTTACCGATTATTGATTTATTTAATTAATTGAATTTAAATTCCCCAGCTGCCTGTCGTGGGATTTGAACTCACGTCTCCGGATCATTAATCCAGGCCTCTGGATTACTCGTCCAGTAACATAACCATTATGCTACCGTACCCGCACTGGTCTATAATTCCCTGGTTTCCCTCTCTTGCCATTCTTAAAAGGAACAGTGACATGCGCAATTTTCCAATCTAAAAGGGACGGATCCTGAATCTCAAGAACTTTGGAAGATTATAGTTAGGGCACCTGCAATGTGCTCACTTACTTCCTTTAAAACCCTGGGATGGAAACCATCTGGCCCTGGGGATTTGTCACTCTTTAGTGCCATTATTTTCTTTATTACTGTTATTTTACCTACGTTAATTTTATTGAGTCCCTGTCCCTGATTTAATATTAGTTTCTTTGGAATTTCTGGAATGTTATCCTCTTCTATTATTCAACATGTCCGCCATTTCCCCATTGTCTTGACAATATCACCACTTTCAGTTTTTAAGGGGCCAACATTGCTCCTGACCACCCTCTTTTTCCTAATGTAACCATAAAAGTTCTTCGTATTGATTTTGATATCCCTTGCAAGTTTCTTTTCATACTTCCTTTTTGTAGCTCTTACTATCTGTTTTGTGACCATTTGCTGTTCTTTTATGTTTCCCATTCGCCAGGATCTGTGCTATTTTTTGCATTTTTGTATGCCCTTTCCTTCAGTTTTATGCTGTCCCTTACCTCTAGTTGCCATGATGCGGAGATGCCGGTGTTGGACTGGGGTGGACAAAAGTGAGAAGTCGCACAACACCAGGTTATAGTCCAACAGTTTTATTTGAAATCACAAGCTTTCGGAGCTGCTGCCCCTTCGTCAGGTGAAGGGGCAGCAGCTCTGAAAGCTTGTGATTTCAAATAAAACTGTTGGACTATAACCTGGTGTTGTGCGACTTCTCACTTTTACCTCTAGTTGTCCATGGCTGTTTATTTTGGCAAGTAGAGCTCTCGTCCCTCAGGGGTATAAACTGGTTCTCTATCATGTTAAATTCTTTTTTAAACATCTCCCACTGATCTTGTGTTGTTTTACCCATTAACAGATTTGCCCAGTTTACTTTGGACAGTCTCTGCCTCATCCCGTTAAAGTCAGCCTCACCTAAATCTAGAATCTTAGTAGCTGTTTCGAGTTTCTCCCTTTCAAACGCTACTTTGAACTCGATCATGCTATGATCGCTATTGGATAAATGTTCACGCACATTTAGGCTGTTAACTAAATCTGGCTCATTGCTCATTACTAAATCTAATATGGCTTGCCCCCTTGTTGCCTCTGGGACATGTTGTAGAAAACTATCCCAGACACACTCAAGAAATTCAGCACCTTTCTGACAGGTACTAGTCTGCTTTTCCCAATCTGTATGAAAGTTAAAATCCCTCATTAAAACCACTCCGCCTTTACTACACCCTTGTCTAATCTCTGTATTTACACAATCTAGCACTTCAGAGCTGCTACCAGGGGGTCTATACACAACTCCCACTTAGATCCCTTCCTATTTCTTAATTCAACCAATAAGGTCTCCAATGGCTGCTTAGCTCTCTTTAAATCCTCTCATCATTGAACTGATTTCATTCCTAATCACTAAGGCTACTCCTCCCTCTCTGCCATTTTCCCTATCTCTCCTGTAGATCTTATAACCTGGTATATTTAGTTCCCAGTCCTGACTGTCTTGTAGCCATGTCTCAGTAATGTCTACCATGTCATATCCTCCAATTTGAATTCGTGCCTGCAGTTCATTCAGTTTATTCCTTATACTCCGTACGTTTGTATAAAGAACGCTTATTTGGGCCTGTCCTTCAGCTCTGATGCTGAATTTCCCCGAGCCCTCCGCCCCCCCCCCACCCCCATCCCATTTACTATTACTAATGTAACGCCCCTATTTAAGAAAGGAGGGAGACAGAAAGCAGGCAACTATCGACCAGTTAACCTAACATCTGTCATTGGGAAAATGCTGGAGTCCATCATTAAGGAAGTGGTAGCAGGACAGTTAGAAAATCATAATATAGTCAAGCAGAGTCAGCATGGTTTTATGAAAGGGAAATCATGTTTGACAAATTTGCTGGAGTTCTTTGAGGATGTAACGAGCAGGGTAGATAAAGGGGAACCAGTAGATGTCGTGTATTTGGATTTCCAGAAGGCATTCGATAAGGTGCCACTTAAAAGGTTACTGCACAAGATAAGAGCTCACGGGGTTGGGGGTAATATATTAGCATGGATAGAGGATTGGTTAACTAACAGAAAACAGAGTCGGGATAAATGGGTCATTTTCAGGTTGGCAAACTGTAACTAGTGGGGTGGTGCAGGGATCAGTGCTGGGGCCTCAACTATTTACAATCTATATTAATGACTTGGATGAAGGGACTGAGTGTAATGTAGGCAAATTTGCTGATGATACAAAGATAGGTGGGAAAGCAAATTGTGTGGAGGACGCAAAGAATCGCCAAAGGGATATAGATAGGCTAAGTGAGTGGGCAAAAATCTGGCAGATGGAGTTTAATGTGGGAAAATGCGAGGTTATCCACTTTGGTAGGAAAAATAAAAAAGCAAAATTATTTAAATGGGGAGAGATTACAAAATGCTGAGGTACAGAAGGATCTGGGGGTCCTTGTACATGAATCATAAAAAGTTAGCATGCAGGTACAGCAAGTAATTAGGAAGGCAAATGGAATGTTGGCCTTTATTGCAAAGGGAATGGAGTATAAAAGTAGGGAAGTCCTGTTACAACTGTGCAGGGCATTGGTGAGACCACACCTGGAGTTGTGTGTACAGTTTTGGTCTCCTTATTTAAGGAAGGATATACTTGCATTGGAGGCAGTTCAGAGAAGGTTCACGAGGTTGATTCCAGAGATGAAGGGGTTGTCTTATGAAGAAAGATTGAGCAGGTTGGGCCTATACTCATTGGAGTTTAGAAGAATGAGAGGGGATCTTATTGAAACATAAGATTCTGAAGGGGCTTGACAGGGTAGATGCAGAGAGGATGTTTCCCCTCGTGGGGGAATCTAGAACTAGGGGGCATAATTTCAGAATAAGGGGGCACCCTTTTAAATCGGAAATGAGGAGGAATTTCTTCTCTGAGAGGGTCGTGAATCTTTGGAATTCTCTTCCCCAGAGAGCTGTGGAGGCTGGGTCATTGAATATATTTAAGGTGGAGATAGATAGATTTTTGAAAGGTAAGGGAGTCAAGGGTTATGGGGAGCGGGCAGGGAAGTGGAGTTGAGGCCAAGATCAGATCAACAATGATCTTATTGAATGGCGGAGCAGGCTCGAGGGGCCAAATGACCTACTCCTGCGTCTTATGTTCTTATGTACTAGTTTAAAGTCCATGTGACTGCCCTATATATCCTTTCCGCGAGGACCCTGGTCCCAGACCTGTTCAGGTAAAGCCTGTCCCAACGGTAGTTCCTTCCTGTCCCAATACTGGTGCCAGTGCCCCATGAAATGGAACCCGTTTCCCACACCACTCCTTTAGCCACGTGTTTATTTCCCTAATCAGCTTACCTCTATACCAATTTGCATGTGGCTCAGGTAATAATTCAGAGATTATAACCCATGAGGTCCTGTTCTTTAATTTAGCTCCTAGTACTCCCCAAAATGGACCTCTTACCTACTCTTCCCTATGTTGTTGGTCCCAACATGGACCACAACGACTGGATCCTCATCCTCCCCCTCCCTCACCAATATCCTTTCAAGCCGGTTCGAGATGTCCCTTATCCTGGCACCAGGTAGGCAACATATCATGTGCGACTCTCGATCTTGCTCGGACAGCTACCCAAGCTTTTGTCCTTGTTGCTTTGTGTAACTAAAATTTCAGGCTTTTCATCAGACTTGTGGAAGTTCTTGCTGAAACTTCCCAGTCATCTGAAGCCTTATTTAACAACCAGGTAGCATAGTGGTAATGTTACTGGACTAGTAATCCAGATGCCTGGACAAATGATCCGGCGACGCGAGTTCAAATCCCACCACAACAGCTGGGGAATTTAAATTCAGTTAATTAAATAAATCTGGAATAAAAAGCTAGTATCAGTAATGGTGACCATGAAATTATTGGATTGTCGTAAAAACCCATCTGGTTCACTAATGTCCTTTAAGGAAGAAAATCTGCCGTCCATACCCGGTCTGGCCTATATGTGACTCCAAACCCACAACAATGTGGTTGACTCTTAACTGCCCTCTGAAATGGCCAAGCAAGCAACTCAGTTGTAACAAACCTCTACAAGAAACAATAAGAATAAAATCGAACGGACCACCTGGCATCGACCTAGGCACTGGCTTCGGACACAACAACGGCACACCCAGCCCAGTCGACCCTGCAAAGTCCTCCTCACTAACATCTGGGGACTTGTGTCAAAATTGGGAGAGCTGTCCCACAGACTAGTCAAGCAACAGCCTGACGGTCATACTCACAGAATCATACCCTTCAGACAATGTCCCAGACTCCTCTATTACCATCCTGGTGTATATCCTGTCTCATCAGCAGGACAGGCCCACCAGATGTGGCGGCACAGTGGTATACAGTCAAGAGGGAATGGCCCTGGGAGTCCTCAACATTGACTTCGGATCCCATAAAATCTCAGCTTCAGGTCAAGCATGGGCAAGGAAACTTCCTGCTGATTACCACCTACCACCTTCCCTCAGCTGATGAATCAGTACTCCTCCATGTTGAATACCACCTGGAAGAAGCACTGAGGGTAGCAAGGGCACAGAACGTACTTTGGGTGGGGGACTTCAATGTCCATCACCAAGGATGGCTTGGTAGCACCACTACTGACTGAGCTGGCCGAGCCCTGAAGGACATAGCTGCCAGACTGGGCCTGCGGCAGGTGGTGAGAACACCAATACGAGGGAAAAACCTACTTGACCTCGTCCTCTCCAATCTACCTGTCACAGATGGATCTGTCCATGACAGCGTTGGTAGCAGTGACAACCGCACAGTCCCGTCTTCACACTGAGGACACCCTGCACCGTGCTAAATGGGATAGATTCAGAACAGATCTAGCAGCTCAAAACTGGCCATTCATGAGGTGCCGTGGGCCATCGGCAGCAGCAGAATTGTATTCCACCACAATCTGTAACCTCATGGCCTGGCATATACCTCACTCTACCATTACTATCAAGCCAGGGGATCAACCCTGGTTCAATGAGGAGTGCAATAGAGCATGTCAGGAGCACCAGGCATACCTAAAAATGAGGTGCCAAAATGGGGAAGCTGCAACACAGGACTACATGCATGCTAAACATCAAGCAGCATGCTAATCGACAGAGCCAAGCAATCCAACAATCAATGGATCAGATGAAAGCTCTGCAGTCCTGCCACATCCAGTCGTGAATGGTGGTGGACAATTAAACAACTAACAGGAGGAGGAGGCTACATGA
Source organism: Squalus acanthias (assembly GCA_030390025.1). Taxonomy (NCBI): domain Eukaryota; kingdom Metazoa; phylum Chordata; class Chondrichthyes; order Squaliformes; family Squalidae; genus Squalus; species Squalus acanthias. Next base: position 40,563,570 of record CM059433.1, on the reverse strand, counting down.
ATATCCCCATCCTCAATGAGGGCGGAGCCAAGCATGCAAGTGCAAAGGACAAGGCTGAAGCGTTTGCAACCATCTTCAGCCAGAAGTGCCGAGTGGATGATCCATATTGGCCTCCTCCTGAGGTGCCCATCACAGAAGCCAGTCTTTAGCCAAGTGAACTCCATGTGATATCAAGAAACGGCTGAGCGCGCTGGATACAGCACAGGCGATGGGCCCCAACAACAACCCAGCTGTAGTGCTGAAGACTTGTGCTCCAAAACTAGCCGCGCCTCTAGCCAAGCAGTTCCAGTACAGCTACAACACTGGCATCTACCTGACAATGTGGAAAACTGCCCAGGTATGTCCTGTCCACAAAAAGCAGGACAAATCCAATCCAGCCAATTACCGTCCCATCAGTGTACTCTCAATCCTCAGCAAAGTGATGGAAGGTGTTGGCGACAGTGCCATCAAGCGGCACTTACTCACCACTGCGCACTGATGCTCAGTTTGGGTTCCGCCAGGACCACTCCGCTCCAGACCAAAAATGGACAAAAGAGCTGAATGGCAGAGGTGAGGTGAGAGTGACTGCCCTTGACATCAAGTGACCAAGTGTGGCATCAAGGAGCCCTAGTAAAACTGAAGTCAATGGGAATCAGGGGGAAAACTCTCCACTGGCTGGAGTCATACCTAGCACAAAGGAAGATGGTTGTAGTTGTTAGAGGCCAATCATCTCAGCACGAGGACATCGCTGCAGGAGTTCCTCAGGGCAGTGTCCTAGGCCCAACCATCGTCAGTTGCTTCATCAATGACCTTCCCTCCATCATAAGGTCATAAGTGGGGATGTTCGCTGATGATAGCACAGTGTTCAATTCCATTCGCAATTCCTCAGATAATGAAGCACTCCGTGCCTGCATGCAGCAAGATCTGGACAACGTTCAGGCTTGGGCTGATAAGTGGCAAGTAACATTCGCGCCACACAAGTACCGGGCAATGACTATCTCCAACAAGCGAGAGTCTAACCACCGCCCCTCGACATTCAACAGCATTATCATCGTCGAATCCCCCACCAACATCATCCTGGGGGTCACCATTGACCAGAAACTTAACTGGACCAGCTACATAAATACTGTGGCAACAAGGGCGGGTCAGAGGCTGAGTATTCTGCAATGAGTGTCTCACCTTCTGACTCCCCAAAGCCTTTCCACCATCTACAAAGCACAAGTCAGGAGTATGATGGAATACACTCCACTTGCCTGGATGAGTGCAGCTGCAACAACACTTAAACTCGACACCATCCAGGACAAAGCAGCCCACTTGATTGGCACCCCATCCACCACCTTAAACATTCACTCCCCGCACCACCGGCGTACCGTGGCTGCAGTGTGTACCATCTACAGATGCACTGCAGCAACTCACCAAGGCTTTTTCGGCAGCATCTCCGAAACCTGCGACCTCTACCACCTAGAAGGACATGGGCAGCAGGCGCATGGGAACACCACTACCTGCAAGTTCCTCTCCAAGTTCCACACTATCCTGACTTGGAAATATATCGCCGATCCTTCATCGTCCCTGGGCCAAAATCCTGGAACTCCTCCCTATCAGCACTGTGGGAGTACCTTCATCACAATGACTGCAGCAGTTCAAGGTGGCTCACCACCACCTTCTCAAGGGCAATTCGGGATGGGCAATAAATGCTGGCCTTGCCAGAGACGCCCACATCCTAGGAACAAATAAAAAAAAGTGCAAACAACCTTTAAAATGTTTTTTTAAAAAGCATCAACAAGCTCAGTATTGGATCTCACCAAGAAACAGCCTTGTTTTTTGGACCAAGGTTCGACTCATCATTTACCCCAGGGCCCAAGTGTCTCTTCCAGGAAGGTCAGCAAGGACAAGCCAAGCTTTAAGCATTGGATTATGGGGTCTGCCACAACAGAAAACCTGGTTACAAATGCCCATCACCAGGCATTCAATCTCCTGTGGGCTATTGGCCTTATCTGTTCCTTTTTTGAGGTTGAATTGCTTTCAAAAAATGAGCTACGCCACACTAAAGAGGTAATTTAACATTCTAAAATAGCACTTTACTTCCACAGCCATTTTCCCTCTGAAGATATTGATTCTTTTATTTTTGCCTTTTTTATTTTTCTGCAGAGCCCAGGATGAGCTGTCAACCGAGATGGTTATGGAACGATTGACTATTCTGGTGCAGAGGGATAAGAGTTGGCTCTTCTACTTTGACCGGCTTGCGTCACATTATTATATCTGTAAACTGTGCATGCCTCTGACAGTCTATGACTGCAATAGAACTACTACTTTATTCTTTAAACGTGCATTCACAACAATCACAGTAAGTATTTGGGGATACAACAACTACAAAGTTTTGAAGATTCCTCCCCCCACCCCATCATTTTTTAGAAGGCTGAGGGATGACCTGAAATAGGGATGATCTTTTAAGATTATGAAAGGGTTCAATAGGGTAGACACTTGTGGGGAAACCAAAACTAGACCGTAAATATAAGATGGTCACTAATAAATCTAATAGGCAATTTAGGAGAAACTTCTTTACCCAGCGATTTGTGAGAATGTGGAGCTCGCTAACACAAGGAGTAGTTGAGGCGAATAGCATAGATGCATTTAAGGGGAAGCTAGTTAGGTACACGAGGGAGAAAGGAATAGAAGGATATGCTGATAGGGTTAGATCAAGAGGGGTGGGAGGAGCCTCATGTGGAGCAGGCATGGATAAGTTGGGCCAAGTGGCATGTTTCTGTGCTGTACATTCTATGTAATCAGAACTTGGGATGTAGCACTCACGAGGTGGAAACCTGCAGGTCCAGGACCACCCCAAACTCCTGGCCCCTGCAACAATCCATGTAAATCCCTCCCCTACCCGAGGAATTTATGCCTCCTAATCTATATCTTTCTGCACATCTCCCTCTGGCCGGAGATTTGGGCTATTTAGTGGCTAATCCGTGAGCTTTTCTTCCTAAATATTGAGAGCAGTAGCTCCAACACTGTGCTCAGTACAGAGAGAACTGCTCTATTTCTGGTATCTGACATTGAATGTATGACTTGCAACTTTCTCAGTCATTTAGAGAAAAAATACCAAGAGCAAGGTTTCAAGCAAGAAGAAAAGCTCAAAGATAAGGTCATTCACCCTTTTGAGTATCCCTCAAGTTACATCAAAATTAGAGTTAATCATCTTAAAATTAGAGCTAGGCCCGATGTCAGAAAGCATTGGAAATCTGGAACTCTCCCCAAAAGGTTGTGATGCTGGGGTTCAATTCAAATTATCAAGAACTGCCATCAGTAGATTTTTGTTGAGTAAGGGCTTCAAGGGATATAGATAAAAGGCAGGAAAATGAAGTTGAGGTAGAGGAACAAGCCCGGGGGGCTGAATAGCCTACTCCCGTTCCTATGCAGATCAAATGCTGTTCAATGGTGAAGGCTGATGCTTTGAGGAAAAACCTTCAGGTTAAATCTATATCTGATTTAACTTCTTCTATTTGGAGTCCATGGTTGTATAGGATGTTGGTGGTTTGCTTCCCAGTCATTATGGGCTCATCTTCACTGAAATGATTGCTGATTCTATGAGGTAGTTGGTTTGTGTAGCTTTATATGCTTAAGCATGTGAAAAAACTCCAAAAGCTGCAAATCTTAAATGAACACAGAAAATGCTGGAAATACATTAGTCATAACTTTTTGGGTAGAGACCCTTTGTCAAAACTCTTATGATCTTAATACACCTGCTGTGCATTTCCATTTCTCAAGATTTGCTTACCTTCACTCATATTATTGTATTAATGTTTAATAGAAGAAGCTCCACGAGATTGAAGTATTTCTAAAGACAAGAATGATAGATTTTAAAGGGATTGGTGGTATACAGAAAAGGTGAGGTAAATGGACCGTCAGTACCTTATTTTACTGTTGACTTACTTGCCGTTTGACCCACTGCCACAGAATCCCACCAGTGTGCATATGTGTTGAGTATCTGATGGTAATATTGATAATGGCTATACATGCATGACATGGTAAAATGGTCAAGACTGTTCCCTACAGTCTTCATTTCAAAGGGAGCAAAGAGTGCAATTACAGATGGCCCTTACAAAATGTCCTAAAGGTTAACTTGGTATTAAATACAATTTGCTTTTATATAATCAAAAGTATAGTATCCGAAGATCCATCAGTTACTGTTCAGTGGACAGAGTTTGGTGTAAGTGCTACATTTGCTTAAGCCTTTCTCATAATGCATGTTCATCTTGCAAGTCTCTCGATAGATCCAGGAGGTTTCTGGATCACCTGTGCCAGGTTCCAGACAAGCCTTGTTACTTCAGATGCCTTCCCCCATCCGGAACAGCACAGCTGGCAGGTTTGGTTGCAACACTGAGTCAGCACAGGTGATCCAGGCAACTCTGTATTGTGTACATGGATAATTATTTTGGTAATCCACTGATCCATGAAATTTTAAATCATCCCTGAAAAAATTGTTGACTTTTGTTGTAATTGTTGATATGCTTGTAATTTCGGTTCTCAACTGTTTGTCATTACACTTTCTTCCTTAGCTTTAGTTAAATTGCACATTTCTACATAGCGATGTCAGATACACTTCATGATGAACCAGTAGAAAGTTACATTTTGTAAAGTGGGATGGGTTTTGCTAATTTCCTATTTTTACCCCAAATAGATGTACTGCACTGCTGTAAATTGCTGTGAGAACTACCGAACTCCAAATGAGTAAAGCATACAATTTAATGATAGTTCGTGGACTCCTCAATCAGAGGGTCTTGAATTTTTAAAAATTCATTCTCAGGGTATGGACAGGTCAGGAGTTCCAGGGTTTTAACCCAGCAACAATGAAGGAACGGCGATATGTGACCAAGTCAGGATAATGTGTTGACTTCGAGGGGGACTTGGAGGTGGTGGTGTTCCCATGCGCCTGCTGCCCTGTCCTTCTAGGTGTTGCTTCACTTCCGGCTGGCGGCCTCCTGCCACCAGACATTCTACTCCCACCTGCCGACCAGCTGCTGCTTCCAGCCAGCAACTGACTGAGGGCCTGCTGATGAGGCCCTGGAGTTAAATTGCCCGGGTCTCACTCTGTCAAGGTCAGGGAGATTTTGCGCTTGCTAGCTCCAGACTAAAATCAGGCCCAAAGTGATGGCAATTGCTAACACAACCAATTACTGCTGTGGTTACAAACAATGCATGGCCTTTTCTTTTCATACATTTAGATCCTAAACTCCAAACCCTGTGTACATGCTCTTAATCCCTCCTTCATCTTCTCTGTGGTGCAATCATGACTCATCACACAGTCTCCTTCTCTGACTCACTCTTGCCCAGTTCCGTCTCTCACCCTTCTACAATCTTGAGCCTTTTATGACATAAGCTTGGCATCACCCAACCACTACCTCTAACCAGTAATGACAGCCACATAAGTGCCAGGACCAAAAGGTGCACAAAGGAACTGTAAAGGTTCTAAATGAGCAAACTGTGTTAATATACCAGGATTTACATAGAAACATAGAATCTAGGAGCAGGAGTAGGCCATTCGGCCCATCGAGCCTGCTCCGCCATTCAATACGATCATGGCTGATCATCCAAATCCAGTACCCTGTCCCTGCTTTAATCCCCACAGTACACATATCCCACCCTACCCCCGTAACCCCACGTATTTAATTCCCCCTAACATATCCCATCCTATCCCCATAACCCCACATATTTAATCCCCCCTAACACTAAGGGTCAATTTATCATAGCCAAATCAACCTAACCCACACATTTTTGGACTGTGGGAGGAAACCGGAGCACCCGGAGGAAACCCACGCAGACACGGGGAGAATGTGCAAACTCCACACAGACAGTCACCCGAGGTCAGATTCGAACCCGGGTCTCTGGCGCTGTGAGGCACCAGTGCTAACCACTATGCCACCGTGTTGCTGTGGTAGCTAATCACACTTTTGCTGTTGTTTCAAGTTATCCAGTAAAATAGTGAGACATTTTGAGAATCTTATGAAAAATTCTAACACTTTGCTTCCATTTTAGGAAGCATGAGGAGCGAAATTTGGCTGTAATTGAACATGAAGTGAATATTCTACAGAAGAAGTTGATTAGGATGGCTAGATTAAGAGAAAAGAAAAATCAGCTTCTCTTGCTCCAACTGCAAATTGTATTCTGTTTATTGGAAATAATGAAAGCTGGCACCTAACCTGTTACCTCAAAGCAGGTAGATAACACTGGATTAGTTCAGTGTTGTAGGAGTATACTAGTACTAGAGTAGCCTTGTTTGCCTTTATCAGAAACATGTTGGAAACTAAGCTTGCTTACACAATCTTCAGGTAGAAAGGTACATAAACTCACCTGCTACGGCCACACCTCATCCTAAGCAATTCTCAGGCTTATGACTGTGTCCATCTCCACAAAAGCTACAGATTATACAATACGTGTCCAAGGTATTTTGCAACCTTGTGGATAGAACTCTTTAAATAGCCTAATCAAATTGTATTTATTTTCTGTGAGTGAGCAGCCTAGTTCCAAAGAATGGCAAAGTGGTTAATGAAAGGCACCCACTGCTGTAGTACAAGGCGATTCCTACGATTTAACTAACCTGTGATCATAACATGGCTCATTTTAAAAGAAATGCAATCTCATTTTCACCAAAGCTTATTCGTTGACCTTCACTGTGACAGGTGATGTAGAGTTTGCTGTGGCATCTAGTCAGATAGGATCTCTAATCTAAACATGTAGTACTTGGGAAGAATTAGGCGTAGAACACAAATGAAAATGAATACAAAGCCCAAAACAAAAATGATTTCTGTGCTCATTCTCATCCTTTCAATGAAGTTCTACCCATACCAATTTTTCTGTTGTTACATCCTCATATGATTTAAGATGATTTCTGTGTTGCTGGCTCTGTGTATGTACTTATAAAATTCTATTTAAAATAAGTTAAATTCTAAGACAATGGCCTGGATCTTCTGCTCCACTGTTACACAGACAGGATTTATGACACAAGGTGTGACCCAACCTCAGCCAATGTTTTGGCTGCGTCAGGCCAGAGGCGTGGCCTAGGGCCACTTAAAGTGTTAACAAAAACCAGGACTTTAAATGGCATAGGCACTGCTTTTCAAATTTTAAAGGACCAGTGTCATCAATGCTTGATTCCAGGGACAAATAGGCATTCTTTTCATTGAGGTCATTTTCAGCCCTCTTACAAAGGGGCACTTTGTGTTTGCTTTCTGGCTTTATCGGCTATTTTAACACAGGTATTGACCCATTTAAAAGTACAATTTGCATCAGTCCTGATCTATCTGAGGTGTTACATTATCTTTTTTTTTGGCGGAGACAAAGCTTGAAGGAGTAGCTGATCCCTTTACACATTACACCTCCAACAGTCAACTTTATTTTAATACGATAGTAAAATACTGCGGATGCTGGAAATCCGAAATAACAACAGAAAACGCTGGAAAAACTCAGCAGGCCAGGCAGCATCCGTGGAGAGAGAAAGAGAGTTAACGTTTCAGGTCGATGACCTTTCATCAGAACTTAACTTTATTTTAATGCCTTCCCTGCCCCTAAAATAAAATGTAGCGAGTTAATTTATATGCAGAACAACAAAATGCATTTATACAGCATCTTTAACATAGCAAAACATCCCAAGGCAATTCACAAGAGCATTATCAATCAAAATTTGACACCGAGCCAAAGGAGGAGATAACCAGAACAGATGACTAAAAGCTTGGGCAAAGAGGTAAGTTTTAAAGAGGGTCTTAAAGGAGGACCGAGAAGTAGAAAGGTGGGAAAAGCTTGTCACCATTTCCTTTGATTCTTTCCTGGTCATTAAAAGTGAGCTCCAACAAAATTATAAGAGCTTTATTTAGGATGTGTCAGCTTTAGCCACTGAACATCATGAAAACATGCGCGATATACTTTGAGCATTCAGTACAAAGTGATATGAGCCAGTGCTGCTACACTTGATACTATGAACTAGGAGTTTAGAATAACACTGCAGAACAGTTCTTACCGCAAGAAGTTTTTGAGCTATTAACTTTCAGAACAAGGTTTCCAATTCATGTTTGTACCTTTTGTTCCGTTTTACATATTATCCACAACCTAAAATTAAACCTAGACAATACTGTCCTAGCAATGTTAAGTACCACCGGGAACTTGCATTTGAAGAATCCTTTAATCCATTCAGTCACCAGCACGCACACTCACCCTTGCTGATTATTTCCTGGCAATTATTCTGCTCGCCTCTTTCCTATAATGTGTTCCACACATGCCATTGCCAACCACCTTCTCACTTAATTTTACCATCCCTCCTGTATTTTAATTTACACCATTTTTGAAAGCTGTTTTTAAGTGCTTGTCTTGTTAAAGGAAAAGGAAGTTTCTCCAGGAGCAAGTATTGAGCCTGTTCCACACAAACAATTCACTTGGAAATGGAAAAGATGTCTAATTTTAAAGAAAAATAGTTATTGTTGGAAAGCTATTGACGTAGTTTCACAATACTGTTTGTATCAAAATGCGAAAGTGTAATTTTCACCGCTTTGCCTCTGATCACCAAGAACAAGGCTGAGCTCTCCAAACTTCAATCAGTCTTCAAAGTGGCAATGATCCTCCCTGGAAATCCTGAATACATCCATTTAGTGCAGGAAAAGGTAAAGCACTTGAACTCTGCTGGCCTGAGACAGGCCATGGGGAATTCCCATGGAGAGCATCAGGTTCCCACTAACGGTGACTAATCTCTCTGGGTTTATTTTTAAAATGCAGTCGTCACGAAGACTTTCAAATGCAGTAACAATTGCGTTCAGTTTGCATGGGCCAAAAGTATGTTATCTAGACATACCTGTATACAAGTTTTATTTATATCCACTGTGGAAAAATAGCTGGTGCCATTTAGGGGATAAATTACACAGACATGGAAGATGGTAAATAAAGACAGGAACGTTTGTATATGAAATTACAGCAGCAAAATTACAGGAAAAAAATCGCATGATCCAATGCAAGAAAATGTGACCTTCTGAAAACCTATGGCAATGAATCAGCTTGTGTGCACCATACAGAGAACATTTGATTAGAAACCAGTTAACCACATGTGAACTGCAGAGATCTTACAGGGGAAAAGCCTACAAAGTCTATATTTGATACAGAAAAGTAAAATTACAGGTACCTTGAATTTTTTGAGATAGATTTTCCTTCCAGATATCCTACCGGAGTACGGTTCAGATGATGGACAAGGCTAGAACGTGTGGGATTCAATAACACCCTCTCTCACTGCTCCTGCTCATTGCTGTAATACACTGGGCTCAATGCTCCAATACAAAGAACATTGGCCCGGAATTTGCGGTCAATGGCGAAGCGACGGCACTCGCTGCTGACCTCAAAGAAAGCTGCCCACAAAGATCTAGTGATCTCTGTGGCGTGAATTTCGGCTCTCCTGATCTTTGTTTGAATCTGGTGCCAAATCAAACGAATCTCCAGCGTCCAGCAACAGTGATGTCATCAAGCAGACTGAGCAGCCAATCACATTGAAGAATTCTCAGACAGCAAACCAGGAAGTAAAATACACAGATTCTAATTTACTTTTTATAAATTTTACAGAGAGCGAAATAAAGATTGGGACGTACACATATGATTATGGTAGAAGCTGAAATACCATAAACAAACTTTAAAAAAATTATATTAAAAACTTGTAATTCTTAATCATATTAATGACATTCTACAAATATAAAATTAGCTTTTCAGGGCCAGAACGGTTGTTCAGCAGTCAGTATGCTGTTAAAAACCCAGTTACAACTTTCAACAAGGCTTAATGTTTTAGGGGGGTTTTAACAGCGATATTCCATCATGAAAGGGGAAGTTATCATACGAACAATGACGAACAGGTAAACACCCTTTTGTCCATCGAGCTTGTCCCACACAATTGCGATACCTTGTGTATCACAATATATACTCTGCACCCCACCTGAAGCCATGTGATCTGGGAGGGGCAGAAAACTAAATTTAATAACCCAGGCTAATTTGGGGAAAAAAATCTGGGAAATTCCTCTCCGACCCATCTAGGCGATCGAAACTAGTGCAGATCACCACTCTCGCCCTGAATTCCCTGTAATTTCTGTAAGAGGTGATCTCCGCCCCAGTCAGAAACAGGTCCAGCTCTCGCTTGAAGGAATTCAGCAAATCAGTATCCACCGAACCATCAGTTCAAGTGATTTCAATTGATTGCCGGCTATGGGGAGTTCCACAGCACGCTCTGTGGCGGAGCAGGGAATGACTGACCACAACTTCAGGATTTCCGCGTTTATCTGCGCATGTACTAAATCCTGAAGTAACGGTCAGTTTCAGAAGGGTAATGACGGCGAACACGGACAGTTTTGCTGTCATTACCCACCGCAAAATCCAGGCCATTATGTGGAGGATTGACAAGGCTGTAATCCAAACTTGGCACAGAAACAGGCCATTTGGCCCAACCAGTCCATGCCGAAGTTTATGCTCCACTCGAGCCTCCTCCCATCTTTCCTCATCTAACTCTATCAGCATAACCCTCTATTTCCTTCTCCCTCATATGCTTATCTGGTCTCCCCTTAAATGCATCTATACTCTCTTCAACCACTCCCTGTGGTAGCAAGTTCTTATATTGATGGCCTCTAGTTATGCTCTTCCCCACAAGTGGAACACTCTCTCTGTATCTACTCTATCAAAACCTTTCATAATTTTAAAGACCTCAATTAGGTCACCCCTCAGCCTTCTTTTTTCAAGCAAAAATAGACCCAGCCTGTTCATCCTTTCCTGATAGATATACCCTCGCATTTCTAGTATCATCCTTGTAAATCTTCTCTGCACCCTCTCCTGTGCCTCTATATCCTTTTTATAATACGGCGACCAGAATTGTACACAGTGCTCCAAGTGTGATCTAACAAAGGTTCGATACAAGTTTAGCATAACTTCACTACTTTTCAATTCTATCCCTCTAGAAATAAACTCTAGTGCTTGGTTTGCTTTTTTTATGGCCTTGTTAACCTCTGTCGCTACTTTTAGCGGTGTGTATTTGTACTCAGATCCCTTTGCTCCTCTACCCCACCCAGACTCACACCCTCCAAGTAATAAGTGACCTCCCTATTCTTCCTACCAAAATGTAATACCTCACATTTATCTGTGTTGAAATTTATTTGCCAATTATGTGCCCATTCTGCAAGTTTATTAATGTCCTCCTGTAATTTGTTGTAGTCCTCCTCAGTGTTGACTATCTCCCCCCCCCCCAAAATTTGGTGTCATCCGCAAATTTAGAAATTGTGCTTTTGATTCCAAAGTCTAAATTGTTAATATAAATTGTGAACAACAGTGATCCCAGCACTGATCCTTGTAGAACATCACTACCCACCTTCTGCCACTGTGAATAGCTACCCTTTACCCCTACTCTCTGCTTTCTGTCTTGAAGCCAGCTAGCTATCCAATCTGCTGCTTGTCCCCTGACTCCGCATTCTCTGACCTTATTCATTAGTCTATTATGTGGTACCTTATCGAAGGCCTTTAGAAAATCTAGATAAATTACATCTACTGCATTACCCTTGTCTACTCTCTCTGTTACCTCTTCAAAATATTCAATGAGGTTGGTCAAGCAAGACTTTCCCTTTTGAAATCCATACTGACTATTCATTATATTTTTGGCTTCTAGATGTTCTTCTATTTTCTCCTTTAGTAGGGATTCCCTTATTTTTCCTACCATCGATATTAAGCTGACTGGTCTATAGTTCCCTGGACATGTTCTATCGCCCTTCTTAAATATAGGTATTACGTTAGCTATTCGCCAGTCCTCTGGCACTACACCTTTTTTTAAACAAATTATTAAACGTGTAGTAATGCCTCTGCTATCTCTTCCCTACATTCTTTTAAAATGCGCGGATGTAATCCGTCCAGACCAGGGTTTTTTTCCTCTGAGTTTGATTATTTAATATATCTCCTCTTTTTATTTTAAATGCATTTATTTCATTACTAATCTCAGGATCCAATGTCATGTCCACCTGTTCTATCTCAGACAGAACTTCTACAACTAATTGAACTTGATCTTCCTGCTTCACAATGCTGGCTATTTCTGTGGATTGGAACATGGCCTTTAATATCTTAAAATAAAACAGAAAATGTTGCAAATACACAGTGGGTGGGAAAGCATCTGAAAGAGACAAATATTTCTAGGTTATAGAAACGGAGGAACAAGAGGAGGCCATTCAGCCCCTCGAGTCTGTTCTGGCATTCAGTTAGATCATGACTGATCTGTATCTGAACTCCATCTACCTCCCTTTGCTCCCTATTCCTTGATACCCTTACCCAACAAAAATCTATCGATCTCAGCCTTGAAAGCTCCAATTGACCCCCAGAATCCACAGCCTTTAGTGGGGGGGGAGGTTCCATATTTCCACTCGCCTTTATGTGAAGAATTACTAACCGATTTTACACCAGAATGGCCGAGCTCTAAATTTAAGATTGTGGCCCCTTGTTCTGGATTCCCCCACCAGAGGAAATAGTTTCTCTCTATTCACCCTATCTATTTTTCATTTTAAACACCTCAATTAGATCACCCTTCAACCATCTAAACTCAAGGGAATACAAGCCAAGTTTATGCAACCTGTCTTCATAATTTAGCCCTCTAAGCCCCAGTATCATTCTGGTGAATCTGCACTGCATCCCCTCCCCAAGGCCAATATATCCTTCCCAAGGTGGGTGTGGTGCCCAGATCTGAATGCAGTATCCCAGATGGAGGCTGACCTAGAGAGAACCTTTTGTAAAAGAACATGTCAGCATGGATTATGTGCCCACACTCCATCCACCATCAGAACTCTGGTCCCCACTCCACTATTGAGATGTTGGGTTGTCAACTATTGGCATGTACAGCAAAATAAAAGGTTAAAAATCTCTTGCTTTCTATGCCAGTGTCACCATCAGACTCTTATCTTCCCCTTAAATTAATGCCGGTGACAGACGTACAATAATATTTCAGAAACTAAAGTGAAACATTTCAATGACCGAGTTACTTACATACTTTAGATTCTTTTGGAGCATCAATTAATTATTTGTAACTTGATCAATGAACATACAATATTAAGTGATTAAGTGTTGTTAGCTACAGAGCTATTAATATACTTTGTATTGTATTTTATATATAATGTTTTGAAGAGAATATGATGCAGCAATCAAGAGGAGACAGTGGCATTAGTGCTGGGGACTGGAACCGATGTCTACTTTTTGCACCTAAACTCTGCCAGATCATGTGCACAGGACTTCCAACTCGTATTTTACCAACAACACTAGTGTAGCTTTAAACATTCCCATGTACAGCTTCTGAATGATGTCACAAGAACTTGCATTTCTATAACACCTTACATAACCTCAGGACATCCCAAAGTGCTATACAGCCAATGAAGTATTTTTGAAGTGTAGTCACTGTTCTAATGTGGGGAAATGCAGCAGCCAATTTGCGCACAGCAAGGTCCAACAAACAGCAATGAGATAAATGTCCAGATAATCTGTTTTAGTGATGTTGGTTGAGGGATAAATATTGGCCAGGACACCGGGGAGAACTCCCCTGTTCTCCTTTGAATAGTGCCATGGGATCTTTTTATGTCCACCTGAGGGGGCAGAGGGGGCCTTGGTTTAATGTCTCAAATGAAATCCCTTACAACTGCACTGAAGTGTCAGCCTGGAGTATGTGCTCAAGTCTCTATTATCGATTAAGTGCACAGTATTTATGTTGTTCACAATTAATTTACATTAGTCAGTTAGATCATACAGTAAAATATTTTAATTCGCAGCCTGTATGCTAATTTCTGAACATGTGTGACTGCGTTTGGCATAAATTAACTTCTGAAACACTTAGGACAGCTTTTGAATATAAATACAGCTGGTTTTAAAAAAACATACTGACAATTTTAATGCACTGTTCTGAAGCGTCAACCTAGTGTACACAAAAATTAAACACTGCAACAAAACGAGATTAAAAATTAAAATCCAACCATAACAAAAGGATAGATGATTGCACCCACACAAACACATATGGAAATCATGATTTCATTATTTTATTAAAAATCTACTGCTCTCTAAAAAGTCTAATTTACAACTACTACATTTCAACATCTATACACTCACAGTTAAAGTGCTAAAACTGAAAAAAAAAACACTTAATAAAACTAAACAACTGAACACAATTCTCATGTAAACAAAAAGGTTCTTTATGGGGCAAGTGCAAGTTACAAGTTTTTTTCCTTTGCCATTTTAGTGTTGGACACAGGCCCAACAGGCCCCCACAGGATTGCTTCTGATGGTAAAGGCAATGGTGCTCAACAACTCGACACTCCTGTCAGAAGGAGCAACAGACTCCTACAGCAGGCCTTCTGTTTGCTGCCTCCAACCAGTAAGGTGCTGGTGTGGCAGCACTCGTGTGTCGGCCCACCACTCTGTGACCCGATTGTGGGTGGACTACCGGGCCAGTGGTGTGGCTTTAGCATAGCCGGCCTGTTACAACTGTTCCTGACATGGGGGAAGCTTCGTGGCCAGATGGGAACTTTGTGCTAACTGCACACACACGCGAGATTGAGCACGAGCGGTAAGGGGCATCAGGCTTATGACTTCCGACAAAAACTGTACATGTGCAAATCTCACGAATGTGCAGTTCCTCACTGCTGCTGAATTAGCCTCGCAGAATGATCAAGGTGGATGCAGCACAATCACTCAATGGCTTCCAATGGGAGCTGCTGAGTAACAAAGGGGTAGAAGTTGGCACAGTTAGTTAATATCAGCCACTGCTTTCACCCCAAATCAACAACTAATCAGTGTCACCAAGCTCAGCACCAGGTGGCATCACGAGTAATGCAACCGCCTGTTTCAGTGCTTCACATTAATCCATTCAAGTGCAGCCATTAAAACTTGTCCAGAATATTTTACAATTACAAAATTACAATAAAGAAACAAAAATTCTCAATCCTCATTGGTCCCTTTTAACCATTCCAATTCTTTATAATCTCCCGATGTTGAAGTTCTATCCTGTCCCCTTAGTACCTTTGTGTTTACAAGCCTTACTTTAAAAGTAATGTGCCTTCACCTGTTAGGATTCAGTTTAAATGTTTTTTGGATTCAGTTTAAATGGTTTTTTTTTGGGGGGGGGGGGGGGGGGGGAATGAGTCATCCCCTCTTCCCTTCACAGCTTTCTGAAAGAAACTTAATTTTCACTGCCCTAAATGTTACGGAGGAAATAAAGATGTTGATATTTAGCCACTGCACCACAAGAATCACATGTGTACAGAGGGTGTGTGACCTGAAGGAAGCTGATGAATGTAGAGTCGACTTGAACAAAAAGCAGATGGGGTTGGACCATGCGTGAAGAAGGTCAGTGATGTGAGACAGGGAATGAGAGGGAAGAGAGATTTTTTTTTTTTTAAACTGAGTTCAAATTCTCAGACCGATTTGGTGGAATTTGAACTCTTGTTCTCTGGATTATTGGGTTTAAATTCTGTGTTTAATTAATCCCAGATAAAGGAAGACTTTTCAAAAGACAGACATTTGGATTTCAGATAGGCTGTGAACACAGTCTAGTTTGTTAGAGGGCCTTTGCTGAATGAAGAGGTTAGGAATGCCAGGGAACAGCTAGGAGACCTCTTGTTTAAGTAGAACAAGAAGTGTTCTTTATTTTGCATCATTACTAGAGAGTTAAGTTACACCAATTGAACTGAGTAAATCTGATTATAACGGTCACCCTCTCCGTTCAACTTACTATGGAATGAACCAAGCTTCGCCTCATCCAGGGTTAACTCACCCACCTTCAGAGAGATGCAAGGAATACACGTGTGGGAGACCTCACTATCTGGCCCAGGTCACAAAGGGATTATACCCCTGGGTTACCATGCAGGGTAGATATAAGGCACCGTGAGTCACTCACATAAAATTAAGGTGGTCAGACTGCTTAGAAAGAAAGACAGACTTGCATTTATATAGCGCCTTTCACGACCTCAGGACGCACCAAAACGTTTTACAGCCAATTAAGTATTTTTGGAGTGTAGTCACGGTTGTAATGTAGGAAACGCGGTAGCCAATTTGCACACAGCAAGCTCCCAGAAACAGCAATGTGATAATGACCAGAAAATCTGTTTGTGATTTTGGATGGGGGAGAAATATTGGCCAGGACTTTGAAATAGTGACGTGGGACCTTTTCTGTCCACCTGAGGGGGCAGACGGAGCTTCGGTTTAACATATCATCTGAAAGGCGGCACCTCTGACTGACAGTGCAGCACTCCGTCAGTACTGACATTGGAGAGTCAGCCTAGATTTTGTGCTCAAGACTCTGGAGTGGGGCTTAAACCCATGACCTTCTGACTCAGAGGTAGGAGTGACACCACTGAGCTAGGGCTGACACCACTGATCTGAACTGGAATGTCTCAGAGGCCTTCATTGCCTTTTGTAATCAATAGAATACTAGGTGAATATTCCAGGTTGTAGTAGTGTGGTATTTAATTAC
Organism: Squalus acanthias; assembly: GCA_030390025.1. Taxonomy (NCBI): domain Eukaryota; kingdom Metazoa; phylum Chordata; class Chondrichthyes; order Squaliformes; family Squalidae; genus Squalus; species Squalus acanthias. The sequence goes on along the minus strand of CM059433.1, from coordinate 40,547,099 downwards.
ACAGTAAGCACCTTTGTGAAAATACTGGCGAGTGTTTGTAAGCACCTATTTGGACTGGCTCAGTTAAATGGTCGGCAGAAGAAAAAATTGCAGGGCGTAAGAAACAACTTCCACTTCTTAAAATCCTGTTTCAGTTCATTCCAGACAAACTGCATGAAAATGTATTTCCGTTTGGATAGATACCAACGAAAGATCAGCAAGGGATTTTTTGGTTGCAAACCAATAAATGAATAAAGCCAGAGCTGCTGCTACCTGATGGAGGTGCAGATTCCAGAGCAGTAGAATCCATTTGTCCAGATTGCTTTTTTTGAGGGGGGGGGGGGGGGTGGGGGGCAGGTCATACTCGGGTCGTAAGAGTTACCAGGGATTACTGGAGCCATCGAGCTCCCCCAGTACCTGGTATAATGTACCATTCAGGTCAGTAAGCAATCTGCACTTCAAGTGTATGGACCACGTTACAGAACAACCTCCCCTCCTCCCCAGCATCATGCTCTCAATCTAAATACACACTTCAGGCCACAAATCAACCCCTCACCCCACATCCCCCAACACCCACCCCAAGTGCAATGCACTCACTACTCAACCAACAGAGAAATGCACCAGTGACAGACTAAATAGTCCATACAGCTGCCTGGTATGTTACTTGTCCTACAGAACAGATATTAGACGGCACCGTGAGGTAGCATCGCAATGTCCCGACATGAATAATGGCTAAAGACCTTGCATCAGCCCCTTTACAAAACCTACCTCATTTCAAGTTAATGCAACATTTTTCTACACTTTACCACATCATTTGATCATCGCTTTCATACCATGGGTCCTGTTTCTAATAACAGGATTTAATCTCTTAGAGATGGGAGTCCTGAAAATTAACAGACGTGATATTAATGTCCTTGCCAACTCTGCCATAAACTTAATAAAAAATAGTTCCAAACAATGACCCTTTTGACCAACGTGTAGACCCAAGGACGATGTCTTCACAGAGTCACAATCTGCACCAGAATCTCACCAGAAATGCAGATGTTCATTTAAAGTCGTCACAGCAATGCTATAAAAAAATGGAGGCTTTTAACGTCAAGGATCATCATCAATCTTGAAGAGGAATCCAAGCTTCCTACTCTGCCAGTTTTACGGAGTAGCTGGAGCCGGCAGCAGAGTGTTGGGAACGAGACACCGAACTCAGGCAGCTTCTGAACTTCCTTCCCTTTCGCCTTTACACAGGCTGCAACAGTTGTGATGCTTCTGGACTTGTGTTTTTCCAAAGACTTTGTGCCACATTTGTGTCAGCAGCCATTTAAACCTCCTTGGCAGCACCAGCGGCACTGGATGAGTTTCCAATAAATGAGACCTATTACTTGTTTCTCTGTCACTGACCTTTCAGAGTCTCTGTGAGGAAACGAGTTCCTCCTGTAAATGCTTTGTAAACAGCTGTGGCTTTACCTGTTCCCTGTTAGACCATGCATCCCCTTCGCTTCGCCTTGGCTGTAGAGGCTGTGATTAGGCACTCGTGCAGTCTTCCTCGATAACCCGGTTCATGCTGGTGCCGTGGGTGATGTGGGTTGCCGGATTGCTCAGGTCCCTGATGCTGCTTTGCCGGGACTGGTCATTCAGGCGATGCAGGCTGCTTTGCCGGGACTGGTCGTTGAGCCGTGGCAGACTACCGTGTACCAACCGCTCATCCAGACCCCTGAAGCTGCACGGTGTGTATCTGATGAAAGAACAATGGCTGCATTTCCATTAACCATAACAGAGCCAGCAGGTTAGTTCTGATGAAGGGTCATCGACCTGAAACATTAACTCTGTTTCTCTCTCCACAGATGCTGCCTGACCTGCTGAGTATTTCCAGCATTTTCTGTTCCTATTCTAGGTTAGTGCAAGGATTTACACCCCGGGGCTGGGGCGGGGGAGGTTTTAGATCAGCAATGTCGATCGAGTTGTGAGCACCACTAATGAAGGTGGGCTGGTGCTAGCCTCCTGTCTGAGCACTGATAGTGGAGACTCAGAAAGCCAGCATGGCTGATTGGAGGTACAACTGACAGGAGTAAAGCCAGTGGATACACCGACTGCCACTGAAAAGTGATACACTCCCCACACATCAAGAACGCTGAACCTCCCCCCATTCTTCCCTTTTACAATCTACAGGTGTTTAACACCCAAACATGGTGTCACTTAAATTACTACCTTCTAAACTAATCCTGTTGTCCCTCGCACCCTCCTTGCGTTGACAGGGTCCTGGGCCTTGGGCTCCGCACTCATGTTTCGGGAATATTTTTTGTTTAAGAAAAAACAGCACTCTGATATTGTGGTGTAAACATGGAATTATCGTTGTCTTTTAATCTTTCTCCACTGGTCTCCTCTCCCAGACACACCCACTCTCTGTTGCTGGCCATTGATCACGTGTAAGCCTCGACGCGAGTGCAGCAGGCTAATCCATCAGGTGGGGCATGGTGAACAAGCCTGATGCTGCCCTTGCGCAATGTCCGTACGCACACCCTTCGAGCAGGGGCTGCTGCATAGCTGCAAGAGGTGCTGAGGGCAAGTGTAGCGTCCCCAGCATGGCCCAACTGACATCGGAATGGACTTTCCTGATCTGATCAACTGCTCACTGAACAAAATGGCTGAACCACTGAGGCAGGTTGGGGTTGGTGGTGGAAGGAGATGAGGAGTCACTGAACCCTGGCTCTCCAAAGTGCAATGCTTCTCCATTTAAACACAAACTCTACCATGGGGGCACCCTCTCACCCTCACTGCAGCTCAGTCTACTGCTCGCTGAGAGAGTTTCGCCAACAATGCTGCTTTATCAGCTAATCCATTACATTAATCACTACTGGAATATCTCTTTCAATCGACACTTGTAAATAGATGCAGTAACAAGGTTTGGTAACTTTGTAAATAGATTTAACAAGTTTAAAATACAGGGAGAATTTAATTAACAATTCCATCTGAACATTGCACTGACATAACTGAACCTGGATTTAAATGCAATAAAGCAATTGCACAGGTAACTCAGAATAATATTATAGTTTTACAAAGTATTTACAGCACAGAAACAGGCCATTCGGCCCAACTGGCCTATGCCGGTGTTATTGCTCCACACAAGCCTCCTCCCTCCCTTCTTCATGTAACCCCATCAACATATCCTTCTATTCCTTTCTCCCTCGTGTGTTTATCTAGCTTCACCATAAATGCAACTATGCGGTTCGCCTTGAACTACACCGTGATAGCAAGTTCCGCATTCTAACCACTCTCTGCGTAAAGAAGTTTCTCCTGAATTTCCTATTGAATTTATTAGTGACTATCTAATATTTATGGCCTCAAGTTCTGGTCTCCCCCACAAGTGGAAACATCTTCTCTATGTCTACCCCATCAAACCCTTTCATAATTTTAAAGACCTCTATCAGGTCACCCTTCAGTCTTCTCTTTTCTAGAGAAAAGAGCCCCAGCCTGTTCAATCTTCCCTGGTAGGTATAACCTCTCATGCCTGGTATCTTTCAAATTACACAGGGGTAAGTGACACATTGTCAGTGACTCTGCACCTTTTCCACTCCCACCCTGGTATACCTGTGGTCCCTTCTATCTGTACACACGTCTACTTCTCTGTGGATGGATGCTGACAGTTAAGCATTACGAAGAAGCTTCTTAGTTGAAATTCACATCTCTGCCCATTCTGCATTTGAGATGCCGCCTGCCCCTAACATCACGCCGAAACCAGAGCTCCCTGTGTGGGAAATTATCCCACACAACACAGCCCGTTGTCACTCTGACCCCCTTCCTCTTAACCTTTATACCTGAATATCAAAAATCAAATGATACAACTGAATGGTTTAACCAGACGATGTTCAATCCAACATTAGTTATTTAATAAGATAATCCAGACTTATTGACCAGTTGCTTATCTGATACTTTCATTTTAAGTCAGCCTTTCCCGCGTCTGGTTTGCTGTGGTAGTTTAGCTCACCTGCCATCCCGTGACCTGTGCAGGCTGCCGTGGTAACTGCTGAGTTTGCTGTGGACACTGCCTGCCTTGCTCCTCTGGTCGTCCATGATGGCGAGCTGCTGGGAGGAGGCGTGAGTGGACGTTCCTTGGGTGGAGGTGCCTCTGGATTTGCGGATGATGGGGGTGTTGGGGTCTCTCAGCAGCGACTGTGCAAACTCGGGTTCCTGCAGAACTTGGCGGCTCTCATTTACGGAACTAAAAGGAGAAAGGCAGGAAATTGGAGTCAATCATGGAACCCAGTTAAAGAGAAGACAATTTTCGGGGCAACTATTGACTTTCAGTAAACACCTCGAGGGGAAGAATGGCCTCCTCCTGTTCCTATTTTCAAGGCTCCCTCTGTGGAGTGAACTTACTTCTCAGTGCAGGATAAGAACGCAGGAACCTTTTGAATGAATGAAGGTCTTTAAGTGTAATAAGCCCATCCATTTCTCAGAGATGAACAACACCTACTCACATGCTCATCATGTCCCTCAATCTGGTTCATTAACTCTTAACCCCCCATGTGATCTAGTGACCCCAGGCTGCAGGATCTCTTCGAACCCCCCTGCTCCCCCCCCCACCACCCCAAACCTCCCATCACTGACACAGCCTATTGATGAAAATTCAGGCTCTGAGCGTTTTGTTTGGGAGGGTGACAGTGTTTTGTTTGGGAGAGTGACGGAGTGTTTTGTTTGGGAGAGTGACTGAGCGTTTTGTTTGGGAGAGTGACTGAGCGTTTTGTTTGGGAGAGTGACTGAGCGTTTTGTTTGGGAGGGTGACTGAGTGTTTTGTTTGGGAGAGTGACGGAGCGTTTTGTTTGGGAGGGTGACTGAGCGTTTTGTTTGGGAGAGTGACTGAGCGTTTTGTTTGGGAGGGTGACTGAGCGTTTTGTTTGGGAGGGGGACTGAGCGTTTTGTTTGGGAGAGTGACTGAGCGTTTTGTTTGGGAGGGGGACTGAGCGTTTTGTTTGGGAGGGGGACTGAGCGTTTTGTTTGGGAGGGGGACTGAGCGTTTTGTTTGGGAGGGGGACTGAGCGTTTTGTTTGGGAGGGGGACTGAGTGTTTTGTTTGGGAGGGTGACAGTGCTGATGGCAATATTGGGGACACTGGCTCAATGGGCCCACTTATTGACCCTGCGTGAGATGTGTTAAAAGTTGTAAAATTTCACCCGTGTGTTAATTCATCAGTTCAGATTTTAAAAATGTTGTTAATCGGACACATGAAGGTGCTGTGTATTTCCAACATTTTCAGTGTCAGCCATAGCTCAGTGGATAGCTCTCACGCCTCGAGTCAGAAGGTCGTGGGTTCAAATCCCACTCCAGGCACCTGAGGTATAATCAAGACTGACACTTCAGTGAACTGTCAGAGGTGCAGTCTTTTGGATGAGATGTTAAACAGAGGCCCCATCTGCCCCCTCAAGTGGATGCAAGATCCCATGGCAGGCTTTTTTGCAGAGGCCAGTGTCGGGGGCGGAGAGAGCAGCAGCACAGTGAGTAGTTAAACTCACTTTCGCGGGCTTTTTTTCCCCAGAGGCTTACCAATCTCACAGACCGGCGGCAGCGTTCCAGAGCCACGTCACAATTCAAAAAGTGACGCGGACAAGAGGAAGCAGCTGATTGGGTGAGTACGGCCAGGTGAGTATTTATACTACTCTGTAGTTTGACAGTTAAGGTTAATAGTTTATAAAGTTTAGTAGGTCCTAATTTTTGTGGTTATAGTTTCTAAGGTCTCTGTTGTGTAGCAGGGAGTGCTAGTATACAAGGGCCTTTGGGTATATCATTTAATTGTAGTGTAATTTGTGGTATTGATTTGAGTTAATTTAAATTAATTAAAGGATAAGTCATGGCAGCACAGCTCAGCCCCGTGGCATGCTCCTCCTGCACTATGTGGGAAATCAGGGACACTTCCTGTGTCCCTGTTGACCATGTGTGCGGGAAGTGTATCCAGCTGCAGCTACTGGCAGACTGCATTGTGGCGCTGGAGCTGCGAATGGATGCATACTGGAGCATTCGCGATGCTGAGGGCATCGTGGATAGCACGTTTAGGGAGTTGGTCACACCACAGGTAAAGGCTGCACAGGCAGGAAGGGAATGGGTGACCACCAGGCAGAGTAGTAGGCGCAGGCAGGTAGTGCAGGGGTCCCCTGTGGACATCCCCCTCTCAAATAGATATACCACTTTGGATATTGTTGAGGGAGATGGCTTATCGGGGGAAGGCAGCAGCAAACAACTTCCTGGCACCATGGGTGGTTCTGCTGCACAGGACGGGAGGAAAAAGAGCGGGAGAGCTATAGTGATAGGGGATTCTATTGTAAGGGGAATAGATAGGCATTTCTGCGGCCGCAAACGAGACTCCAGGATGGTATGCTGCCTCCCTGGTGCAAGGGTCAAGGATGTCTCGGAGCGGCTGCAGGGCATTCTGGAGGGGGGGGGGGGGGGGGGGGGAGGGTGAACAGCCAGTTGTCGTGGTGCATATAGGTACCAACGATATAGGTAAAAAACGGGATGAGGTCCTAAAAGCTGAATATAGGGAGTTAGGAGGTAAATTAAAAAATAGGACCTCAAAGGTAGTAATCTCAGGATTGCTACCGGTGCCACGTGCTAGTCAGAGTAGAAATAGAAGGATATTTCAGATGAATACGTGGCTAGAGGAGTGGTGCAAGGGGGAGGGATTCAAAGACAGGAAGGAGAAAAGCAAAAGTGGAAGGCAGAGAAATCAAGAGTGTAAATCAAACAGGGCTACAGTAAATAATAATTCTAAAAGGACTAAGAGTGTTAAAAAAACAAGCCTGAAGGCTTTGTGTCTTAATGCGAGGAGCATTCGTAAGAAGGTGGATGAATTAGCTGCGCAAATAGATGTAAACGGATATGATATAATTGGGATTACGGAGACATGGCTCCAGGGTGACCAAGGCTGGGAATTCAACATCCAGGGGTATTCATTATTCAGGAAGGACAGACAAAAAGGAAAAGGAGGTGGGGTAGCATTGCTGGTTAAAGAGGAGATTAACACAATAGTAAGGAAGGATATTCGCTCTGATGATGTGGAATCTGTATGGGTAGAGCTGAGAAATACCAAGGGGCAGAAAATGTTAGTGGGAGTTGTATACAGACCCCCAAACAGTAATGCTGAGGTTGGGGATGGCATTAAACGGGAAATTAGAGACGCGTGCAATAAGGACACAGCAGTTATCATGGGTGACTTTAATCTACATATAGATTGGGCTAACCAAATTAGTAACAATACTGTGGAGGAGGAATTCCTAGAGTGTATACGGGATGGTTTCCTGGACCAATATGTCGAGGAACCAACTAGAGATCAGGCCATCTTAGACTGGGTATTATGTAATGAGAAAGGATTAATTAGCAATCTTGTTGTGCGAGTCCCCTTGGGGAGGAGCGATCATATGATGATAGAATTCTTCATTAAGATGGAGAGTGAAGTAGTTGACTCAGAGACTAGGGTCCTGAATTTAAATAAAGGAAACTACGATGGTATGAGGCGCGAGTTGGCTAGGGTGGATTGGGGAGCGTTACTTAAAGGGTTGACGGTGGATAGGCAATGCCAAACATTTAAAGATCGCATGGATGAACTACAGAATTTGTTCATCCCTGTTTGGCATAAAAATAAAACAAAAAAGGTGACTCAACCGTGGCTAACAAGGGAAATTAGGGATAGCATAAGATCCAAGGAGAGGACATATAAATTGGCCAGAAAAAGCAGCAAACCTGTGGATTGGGAGCAGTTTAGGATTCAGCAAAGGAGGACAAAAGGGATTAATTAAGAGGGGGAAAATAGAATATGAGAGTAAGCTTGCAGGGAACATAAAAACTGACTGTAAAAGCTTCTATAGATGTGAAGAGAAAAAGATTGGTGAAGTCAAGCGTAGGTCCCTTGCAGTCAGAACCAAGGGAATTTATAATGGGGAACAAAGAAATGGCTGACGAATTAAATACATGCTTTGGTTCTGTTTTCACAAAGGAGGACAAAAATAAACTCCCAGAGATGTCGGTGAACATAGGGTCTAATGAGAGGGAGGAATTGAATGAAATCACTATTTGTAGGGAAATGGTGTTAGGGAAATTGACGGGATTGAAGGCCGATAAATCCCCAGGGCCTGATAATCTACATCCTAGGGTACTTAAGGAAGTGGCCCTAGAAATAGTAGATGCATTGCTGGTCATCTTTCAAAATTCTATAGACTCTGGAATGCTAGAGTCCATTATAAAAGATGTAATAGCAGAGCACTTGGAAAACAGTGACAGGATCGGACAAAGTCAACATGGATTTACAAAAGGGAAATCATGCCTGACTAATCTACTGGAATTTTTTGAGGATGTAACTGGTAGAATAGACAAGGGAGAACCAGTGGATATGGTGTATTTGGACTTTCAGAAGGCTTTCGATAAGGTCCCGCATAAGAGATTAGCGTGCAAAGTTAAAGCACATGGGATTGGGGGTGAGGTACTGATTTGGATAGAGAACTGGTTGGCAGACAGGAAGCAAAGAGTTGTAATAAACGGGTCTTTTTCCGAGTGGCAGGCAGTGACTAGTGGGGTACCGCAGGGATCGGTGCTAGGACCCCAGTTATTCACAATATATATTTATGATCTAGACGAGGGAACTAGATGTAATATCTCAGTTTGCAGACGACACAAAGCTGGGTGGGCGTGTGTGCTGTGAGGAGGATGCAGAGAAACTCCAGTATGATTTGGACAGGTTGGGTGATTATACTGCATCTGCCATGCATCTGCCCAATGTGGATAAATGCGAGGTTATCCACTTTGGTGGCAAAAACAGGAAGGCAGATTATTATCTGAACGGCAATAGATTGGGAAAAGGGGAAGTGCAACGAGACCTGAGTGTCCTTGTGCACCAGTCGCTGAAGGTAAGCATGCAGGTGCAGCAGGCGATTAAGAAGGCAAATGGTATATTGGCCTTCATAGTGAGAGGATTCGAGTACAGGAGCAAGGATGTCTTGCTGCAGTTGTACAAGGCCTTGGTGAGACCACACCTTGAGTATTGTGTACAGTTTTGGTCGCCTTATCTGAGGAAGGATGTTCTTGCCATGGAGGGAGTGCAGCGAAGATTTACCAGACTGATACCTGGGATGGCAGGAATGACGTATGAAGAGAGATTGGGTCGATTAGGCTTATATTCGCTAGAGTTTAGAAGAATGAGAGGGGATCTCATTGAAACTTATAAAATTTTAACAGGACTAGACAGACTAGATGCAGGAAGGATGTTCCCGATGGCGGGGGAGTCCAGAACCAGGGGTCACAGTCTAAGGATAAGGGGTAAGCCATTTAGGACTGAGATGAGGAGGAATTTCTTCACCCAGAGTGTGGTGAACCTGTGGAATTCTCTACCACAGAAGGCAGTTGAGGCTAATTCATTAAATATATTCAAGAAGGAGATAGATATATTTCTTAAGGCTAAAGGGATCAAGGGATATGGGGAGAAAGCAGGGACAGGGTACTGAATTTGGATGATCAGCCATGATCTCATTAAATGGCGGAGCAGGCTCGAGGGGCCGAATGGCCTACTCCTGCTCCTATCTTCTATGCTTCTATGGCACCATTCGAAGGAGAGCAAGGGAGTTCCCATGAATCAGAGCTGAATGTTCAACCCAAATACTAGAGGTACAAATTCACTAAGCCACATAAGTCTTCACACCATGAATAGGTTTTAATGATTTTTCTGATTTATTACATTAGAAATGTTTTCATACTTTTGAATCACAGTCAAAGGTTTTGGCCATTTACATCTTATGAAATGATTCTGGAACAATTCCTTTTAATTTCCACCCTCTTCGCCAGGAACATCGCAACCAGAAGGGAGTATATACCAGGTATAAAAAGGTAATTCCCAACTGTAGAAACCACACCGGCAAGAAAATACTTCAGAAAGTCAGGTAGAGCCCGAGCTTCCCAAAGTCAACAAGGCTCCCTGGCGAGTGGGCTGGTTGGATAATTAACCTTACTGTCCCTCCCCCCACCCCACCCTCTCGCTGGCTCTTGTCTGGGGTTTATTGTCCAAGGTTCAACTCCTCTAGCCTTTGATAGAGTTCAGCTATGAAAAGAAGTACAGTGTCTGCATCGAGGCATTATTTACATACATTCATCATTCACAAAGTGGTTCCTGTGCACTTGTCATTCCTGATCAGAAATGTCACACACCAATTAGAATGTGGTTTCACTTTAAAACCACAGGAACCAATGCAGTGAACTAGCCATGAGTTACAGCTGGAGCACCTGTACTGGAATTGGAGCCACACATGGTCACTAGAGTTACTGCCGCTGTTCCAATAAAGGAGCTGTGTTAGATGCACGACACTCGTTCACTCACTGTGCTCGCACATAGCCCAGTGGGCAGCTGGAGCAGGGCTGATACTTGCCCAGGTCCGGTAGCTGGCTCTCTGCGATAGGAATGAGGCAGCAAGACCCAAAAAATAAAAGGGGGCAAAACAACTTATCCAGCTCCCTCCCATTCTCCCACTGGCTCCCCCGACTCCCTCCAACCCACACACAAGATGCAGCTTTACTTGTGGACATCAGTGTTCCTTTCTGTTCACTGACTCTGATGCAGTTTTTCCCTGCATCCTACAGAAAGTATGAAGATGTAATGTGACGTAGCTGCGCGGCAAGTGAAGGAGGGCGCACTCACTCTTTCTTCTTGCGTCCATGGAAGAAGCTGGCCCATTCAAAGCAGGTCTTCTTACTGCCAACCCAGAACACGGAGGGTATCCCGACCACCAGAGCCATCAGGTACTTCATGAGGAAGAGTATAAGATCGGGACGGCTTACCTGGGTCACCTAATGAGAGACGAGGATAATTTAACAACACACGGAACAGCAAAAATACCGAGAACAGCAGTGTCGGTGTATTGTGGAATTTTACAACCAACTCATTCAGGTTGGATTCATTTTGTTTACATCTCAATCATTAATTTGCCTTTCCTCTCCACAGACGCTGACTGACCGCACAACCCACCACATACCACCGCACCACCCAGTGCCGCATCCCACCCTCTGTACCGTGCTGAGTCATACCCTCCCCCTCCCCTGTGCATTTACCCATTGAGCCTTTGAGGGAGCGTAGGGTGCATTGTCCTCTATTCACTAATTTTAGCAAAAAAATGCACAATTATAAAGTTTTTTTTTTAAACTTTGTTTTTTGTTAAAATTAGTGAATAGAGGAAAGTACAGCCCTTAATCACTTAATGAATGGTTAGTTTCTATTCATTATGCATATTAACTTACCAAATTCACATGACACTGCACGGGAGACGGGGAAAAGTGACAACGATTCAGAAGCCTCAGCATTAACTGAGGACTTCATTTTGTGTACAAAATAAATGCAAACTTCTTCTGCCTCCAGAGAACAAGTTTCAGGCCTCTCACCTCCTCTCCTCGCTGCCAATGGCAATCGTTGCTTTGACCATACAATTACTGATACAAAACTCACTATAATCAGTTACCAACATACTGCTGTCTGAAGAACATTTACTCAAAGTGGACCCAGCATCAATGTAAAACACATCAACCCACAATTGTCTGATTAATTCTGCAACTGTCCAGACCGCATTGTACACTGCGCTGGAGTCAGCTGCCCACGTAACTCAGATAAACCAATCACCTGTAACTATAGTATTTACTATAAGCAGCTGTTTGTATAATGACAAGCTGAAAAAAGGGCAACTGCCTTCTGCCTCAGGAAATCAGTGGGGGGGGGGGGGAAAAGAGGGAGAGGATGGGAGGGGAAAGGAATATGCCAACAGTACCCTAGACCCCACAACAAAAGCAAACTCCATTCAGGTTATACCTGGCCCTTAGGCTCATATTAAAACACTCCAATGACACCACTGGGTACACGCGTGCCTCGAACCAGCAAGCTGCAGGAAACCGTATCCAATTATTTTTGTCCTGAACAGCTTCACCAGTCTGTACCTAATAATTCAGGAGTTTACAGATGTTAATGCAGGTTTATCAAACTGTAGCAGCCTTTAGTTCTATCTGTGCTTCTAACTGTAGCAATGTGGAGCACGCAGATTAAACAAATCCTCTTATTTCTCTGCAACGTAACCCTGGTACGTGCTGAATACGAAAGGCTCTGTATAAATATGTGCTTGTATTGTAAGGTGTAGAGCTTCTTTAATTCAAACCACAATCAAGTTGAGTGAGGAAACTTGATATGCAGAGAATAACCGAACTAGAAAGAAAAACAATAATGAAACTGGACGGACCACTTGGCATCGATCTAGGCATCAGATTCGGACATGACAAAGGCACACCCAGCCGAGTCAACCTTGCAAAGTCCTCCTCACTAATATCTGGGGATTTATGCCAAAATTGGGAGAGCTGTCCCACAGACTAGTCAAGCAACAGCCTGACAATCATACTCACAGAATCATACCTTTCAGCCAATGTCCCAGACTCCTCCATCACCATCCCTGGGTATGTCCTGTCCCACTGGCATGACAGACCCATCAGAGGTACACTGTCTGGGGTGGAGGGAGGTGGGGGGGGGGGTGGGGGGAAGTAGCCCTGGGAGTCCTCAACATTGACTCCGGACCCTATGAAGTCTCATGGCATCAGGTCAAACATGGTCAAGAAAACCTCCTGCTGATTACCACCTAATGCCCTCCCTCAGCTAATGAATCAGTACTCCTCCATGTTGAACACCACTTGGAAGAAGCACTGAGGGTAGCAAGGGCACAGAATGCACTCTGGGTGGGGGACTTCAATGTCCATCACCAAGAATGGCTCGGCAGCACCACTACTGACCGAGCTGGTTAAGTCCTGAAGGACATAGTTGCCAGACTGGTCCTGCGGCAAATGGTGAGGGAACCAACACGAGGGGAAAAACCTACTTGACCTCGTCCTTACCAATCTACCTGTCACAGATGCATCTGTCCATGACCGCATTGGCAGAGGATCTCTGGACAGTCCTTGGAGACCAAGTCTTGTCTTCACTCCTCCCAAACCTATAAAGGACAAGGGCAGTAGGTGTATTGGAACACCATCACCTCCAAGTTCCCCTCCAAGTCACACACCATCATGACTTTGGCATATATTGCTGTTCCTTCATCGTTGCTGGCTCAAAATCCTGGAACCCCCTTCCCTAACAGCACTGTGGGAGCACCTTCACCATACGGACTGCAGCGGTTCAAGAAGGCTCACCACCACCTTCTCAAGGGCAATTAGGGATGGGGCAATAAATGTGGGCCTCGCCAGCGACGCCTACATTCCAAGAATTAATTTTTTAAAACAGGCAGAAGTGGAGAAAGGAAAAATAAATGAAACAAAGAGGTACAGTGACAACATGCCCTTCTTAAAAATACCTCCATGCTCAAGTCTGGATGTATAAAGAACTCTATTTGAAAGCCTACGGGGAAGATGAACAAAGGAAATGTATTCTCATTACGCTGTGGAATGCATTCGGTTTAAGGGTGTTTTTAAAATAGCGAGAGACAAGAGTGCAATTCAGACCTGTCAAAATAATCTGCACTAAAATATCCAGCAGTGACGGGCAGTAATATTAATTGCCATTTGTAATTACAGCCGCCTAACTCACTCAGCACAAGACGCATCTGTGAACCGCACCCTTCACTTTGCAATGGTCTCTGCTTCTCCAAAGCTCAGAGAGCTCACATTGGCAGGTGTACATTTAAAATACATACAGCAAAGCAAAAACAACTCACCACCAGTACAATGGCATTTTTAGACTGAGCGGGAATACAAAGGTTACCTTAAGGCCATTCATTCTTTGGGGCAACCTCCACACACCGTTGGGAGTGGGCCAACACTATGACATGTTCACTGGGAATAAATCACCTAACTGATGACCTCCCTTTAAGGTGTTTATAAATGTTATGACATATCAACCACCCTGCTCCTGCACAGTGCAAAGAGCACCAGTTTATTAACTGAAGGATTATCTGGAAAATGAAAGGTGTTACAGGAAACTCTTGTTTAACCGGCACCTAAATATCCGGAATTCTCTCTTAACCGGCAAAAATCATACTCCGAAAACTCCTCTCAAATAACGGGCAATGTTGCCGAGTCCGAGTCTCCCGCGAACGCCGAGTTAGTCAGTGGGGGTAGTTCGCCAAAGTGCCACTACTCGGCCTCCTGGCGCTGTCGGAAGTCCGAACACCACAATAACAGGAGTCTGATTCTCCCGCGCTGCCGGGAGTCTCACTTACTGTTAAGTAATTAAAGAGTTATGGATTACCCTCAACTGGCAGTACTGTACTTAATCAAGCATCTTCCACCATCCATTTAACACAACATTCTGTAGGTGAGTACCCAAATACTGTATACTGCACATTTCTTGATTTTTTTATTTTTGTTTGTTAAAAATAGCCTCGGTAGATATACCTCTCCGTTATCCGGAACTTTTGATCAACCGGCACCATCCCGGTCCCGTCGGTGCCGGATACGAAAGAGTTTCCTGTATTTAGTTGTATGCCTCACCAATAATCAACACCTTCTATTTTCCAGATAAGCACCTTTTGATGGGTGGTAGTGCAATGGGTGAAGGATGCCTTATCTGATGAATAAAGATAAGCTGTCAAGGTAGGTAATCTACTCTTTTTTCTTCACGCATTGTTGAAGATAGACTGAGTTGTACCTCGGGCGGGGGGGGGGGGGGGGGGGGGGGAGGGGGGGAGCGGGTGTCATCGCATGACAAGAGAAGTATTACATGTGTTGGTTCTATGGGTAGTTTAAGAGTAGGGTTGGTGCAGCTGGCTGCAAGCTGACTGTGAAACTGCCAAGACTCGCCAACATCGCCAGCCCAAAGGCCTTCAGCCAGTGGCACCAGACCTGTATTTGGAAACTGCCAGCACCAGTGCAGGTCTCCTGCAGCGTGAAAGCAGCTACACACCAGGACATTGATTGTCACCCGAGCACAACGCAACGCCATCCACGCTCTCAAGACCAACCGCAACATCGTCATCAAATCAGCGGACAAAGGAGGAGCCATCGTCATACAGAACAGAATGGACTATTGCAAAGAAGCATACCGACAACTGGACAACCAGGAACACTACAGACAGTTACCCGCAGATCCGACCAAAGAACACACCCGCCAACTCAATAGACTGATCAAGACCTTCGATCCAGACCTTCAAAGCATCCTACGTGCTCTCATCCCACGTACTCCCCACGTAGGAGACTTCTGCTGCCTCCCAAAGATACACAAAGCCAACACACCCGGACGTCCTATCGTATCAGGCAACGGAACCCTGTGTGAGAACCTCTCTGGGTACGTCGAGGGCATCCTGAAACCCATCGTACAGGGAACCCCCAGCTTCTGTCGCGACACTACAGACTTCTTACAGAAACTCAGCACCCATGGACCAGTTGAACCAGGAACACTCCTCGCCACGATGGACGTATCGGCACTCTACACCAGTATCCCCCACGATGATGGCATCGCTGCGACAGCCTCAGTACTCAACACCAACAACAGCCAATCTCCAGACGCCATCCTACAACTCATCCGCCTCATCCTTGACCACAATGTCTTCACCTTCGACAACCAGTTTTTTTACCCAAACACACGGAACAGCCATGGGGACCAAATTCGCACCCCAATACGCCAACATCTTCATGCACAAGTTCGAACAAGACTTCTTCGCTGCACAGGACCTCCAACCAACGCTGTACACCAGATACATCGACGACATCTTCTTCCTTTGGACCCACGGCGAAGGATCACTGAAAAGACTACACGATAACATCAACAGGTTCCATCCCACCATCAAACTCGCCATGGACTACTCCTCATTCTTGGACACACGAATCTCCATCAAAGACGGACACCTCAGCACTTCACTCTACCGCAAGCCCACGGACAACCTCACGATGCTCCATTTCGTCGATCGACAGTTCCGACGGGCCACAGCGAAAAATCGCATAGACCTCCTCAGAAGGCGAACACGGGACACAACCAACAGAGTACCCTACGTCGTCCAGTACTTCCCCGGAGTGGAGAAACTACGCCATGTTCTTCGCAGCCTTCAACATGTCATCGATGACGATGAACACCTTGCTAAGGCCATCCCCACGCCTCCACTACTCGCCTTGAAGCAGCCGCCTAACCTCAAAAGTACCATCGTTCGCAGCAAATTACCCAGCTGTCAGGAGAACAGCGACCACGACAGCACACAACCCTGCCACGGCAACCTCTGCAAGACATGCCAGATCATCAACACAGATACCATCATCACACGTGAGGACACTACCCACCAGGTACATGGTACATACTCATGTGACTCAGCCAACGTTGTCTACCTCATACGTTGCAGGAAAGAATGCACCGCGGCATGGTACATCGGCGAGACCATGCAGACACTGAGACAACGTATGAACGGACACCGCGCAACAATCGCCAGGCAGGATTGTTACCTCACAGTCGGGGAACACTTCAGCAGTCAAGGACATTCAGCCTCGGATCTGCGGGTTAGCGTTCTCCAAGGCGGCCTTCGAGACACCCGACAACGTAAAATCATCGAGCAGAAACTGATAACCAAATTCCGCACCCATGAGGACGGCCTCAACCGGGATCTCGGGTTCATGTCACGCTACAGAACGTGACTCGACATCGTTGTCTGGTTTTCCAGTTTTTAAAAAAAAAGTTAAAAGCTTAACTGCAGACGGCAGCATTTGACACGTTGGACCCCCTGTGACCCACCTCATTGTCTTAGCTGTACTCTGATGTGTCTTTGATGTAATGCCTCCCTGACGGATTGTATCTCTGCAGACACAATGTTCTCTGTCTATATATACTGTGTAATCGATTTGTATTCCCTCACTGCACCTGTACCTGAAGAAGGAGCAGAGCTCCGAAAGCTCATAATTTCAAATAAAACTGTTGGACTATAACCTGGTGTTGTGCGACTTCTCATTTTTGTCCACCCCAGTCCAACACCGGCATCTCCGCATCATGACACACCAGGACAGCATTGTAAGTATTGGTGTTATGTTTGAACAACACCTTCTGGTATGTGGATTACTGCGAGTTGCTGCTTCGCATATACGGTCAATAAAATTGGTTTCTCAGATGCCCACAGGGAAGGGCCCTTGTCCTTTCCTGCCACAGAGGTGGTGATAAAGCCTTAATTCCGCACACTTGGCAAGCCCTGCTTAAGACATGCGCATCAAGACCTTAGGCTGTAAAACAATTGACAAGATTGCCAGAGGGAGATAGTGTGGACCCTATAATATACATCGCTGCAGGAATCCACACAATGGAACTGCCCTATCAATGGGGATGGGGAGGGAGGTATAAAAGGAACAGGTAATCATTTCTTGACCAAAATGAAAGTGGGATACAACTTTTGGCTAGAAACTATACTCAATCAGCATGCCAAATCAGGTGGGACTGACTGACAACCACTAACCCTGAAAACAGATACCAAGTGTAATCTTCCATGACAAGACATGAAAGACCCAAAGAGCTGTTATACTGACCTGGGTTTCAACCTCTCGTTAACAAGATGTTGCAAACATTCAAGAGCAAATGGTAACTACAGGCGAGGAGACCCACGGCCCACTGAACAAACTTGGTCCACTTTTGGTTATAAGGCTGATTAGTAGATAATGTTTTGGAAACTAGTTGCGAATCTACAAGTACTGGTATATGCCTTGGTTTGGTGGCCGTGCTCAGTCAATAGTCGGCTGTTAAACAGAAGCTGGCTGAATTCAGATGAAGGATCCAACCTGACAGTAGAGGTTCCTGGTGTGAGATAGTGAGTATGAGAGGTCAGTAAGGTAGTACCACAATCACCTTTGGTTCCTCAGCTTTATTTGCCAATACAGAAGGTACAAAAACTGTAGAGAAATGGCCACTTCCAAGAAAAGGAAACACTCTCCAATCACTGCACGGCTTTTATCCCCCCACTCCTTTGCCTCCCCCCCCCCCCAACTCTCCCCACTCCTTTGCCTCCCCCCCCAACTCTCCCCACTCTTTTGCCTCCCCAACTCTCCCCACGCTTTTGCCTCACCCCCAACTCTCCCCACGCTTTTGCCTCACCCCCAACTCTCCCCACTCTTTTGCCTCACCCCCAACTCTCCCCACTCTTTTGCCTCACCCCCAACTCTCCCCACTCTTTTGCCTCCCCCCCAACTCTCCCCACTCCTTTGCCTCCCCCCCAACTCTCCCCACTCCTTTGCCTCACCCCCCACTCATTTGCCTCCCCACCCCCCCTTGCCTTCTGTCCTTGAGCAGAAACAAAGAAGCTAATTATTGCTTGTTGTAGTGAGGAGGTTGATTGTTGTATAACTCCAAGCTCAGAATGTGTTCTGGTCTACCTTGCTGTAGACCTTGCACTCATGGCATTGCCCTGCTGAGCTATTCAGGGGCACACGTCACCGTAGTGCTCACCCTGGCCAGACGCACTGAGAATTTCATCCCATGGTTCAGGCACCAATGAGCAAACTATGTTGTGTTGCAACAGAGTACATGTTCTGCCCTGCTTGTTGACATACTGAACCAGTGTTGCATATGACTCTCCCAGGAAATGACATGGCTGCAGGATGGGGGAAAAGGGAGAGGGAGTGGGTAGGTAGTGTTTAGTCCTGATGCTCAGCCATCATGGTGGGGGGCAGGCTTGATGGACCAGCTGGTCTCTTCCTGGCTGTCAATTTCATATGCCTGCTCAGAGTCCAGAAGTGGACTGACCAATGTTCCCTGCAAGCTACGCAGCGCTCCAGGGGTCCCGCGCAGCCGGCTTTTCAATAGAAAAGCCACGCATGCGCGGTATTTTGAATGGGCCGCACTGCACGAAAAAAACCTAAAGGGAATATTGGGATTGACTTACCCCTCTTCCCCTCACCAGAGTCTTAAAATTAGAGAGTTAAATATACTGTTTGCAATTCAAGGTTTTTGACGTGGCAGACAAAAATCATTGTGCCAATTCCTCCTGCACAAGGCAGGATCCATCACTAGTAAGACCGGCAGTAGCTTCAGCAAGACCCTCCATCTTCCAGCACACTTTGCTCCTTTGACTACCACCTCCAATCTGGAGCAAGGACCTGGTCTATATCCTGGTTTGGTAGCAACCATTTCACAGTATTGACTAAGGTAACAGACTGGTCTGTCTGCGATTTCAGGTACATAGTGCCAGCATCAAGCATTCCCATAGCACTGGTTAGAGGCAAAGCAAATCTCCCTCTACTTAACAAGATGCCTTTATTCCAAACTGCATCAGTGGAACAACTTCCAATCCAATAACAACTTGTATTTATATAGCGCCTTTAACATAGTAAAACGTCCCATGGCGCTTCATAGACGCGTTATCAAACAAAATTTGACACCGAGCCATAGGAGGAGATATTTGGGCAGATCACCAAAAGCTTGGTCAAAGAGGTAGGTGTAAAGGAGCGTCTTAAAAGGAGGAGAGAGGGGTAAAGAGGCGGAGAGGTTTAGGGAGGGAATTCCAGGGCCTCGGCATCTGAAGGCACGGCCGCCAATGGTGGAGCGATTAAATTCGGGGATGCTCAGAGGCCAGAATTGGAAGAGTGCAGATATCTGAGGGTTGTAGGGCTGGAGGAGATTAGAGAGATAGGGAGGGGCAAGGTCACGGAGGGATTTGAAAACAAGGATGAGAATTTTAAAATCGAGGCATTGCTTAACCGGGAGCCAATGTAGGTCAGCAAGCATGGGGTGATGGGTGAACAGGACTTGGTGCGAGTTAGGACACGGGCAGCAGAGTTTTGGATGACCTCAAGTTTACAGAGGGTAGAACGTGGGAGGCCAGCCAGGAGTCCATGTAATATCTCATCTTAGCCTCAGAGAGGGATTGCCAAATTGATGCTTGATTGGGGCAGTTTGTGCGGTGGTCCCGTGTCCATTAGAAGCTGTGGGTTCAGGTTTGAATTTGATACCTTTCCACAGATTGACTGCAGTATTGTAATTAAAGTCATTGTCACTGAAAAAATGACAGCCTCAGAAACAGTAAATTATTCTGTGGATTCATTTTTGATAGCTTCAATTTTAGGAAGTAACTTTCTATGGTCAGATTATTTAAGTGGTTCTCGCAGTGCAATTCAATGGTAGTTTCAAATCCTTTTTAATCACAGCTCTAATCCACGGGGAATTGAATAAGGAGCGATAGCAAGCTTCAAGAGGGCTTTGCTTTGGATCCAAATGGACAAAAGCCAGCTCCCATGTTCTTCTTCTTTTGATTGTTATCTTTCACGCTTGACTAATCTGCAACATTGGGCCTGAATCTCATGCAAAATATGACAGTAGCTGGAGTGGCAATAAAGTATTGGGACAGCCAGACAGGTGTGTTGGAGAGAATGACCCAAGCTGTTAATGAAATTTACCAGCAATTTTGAACAAACTATTTATGCGTCTCACACATCACAAGTCTGGACACTTTTAGCCCCTCTAATTTTCAGCCCTTATTCCTGAAAGCGACTCCTGCTGAGGTACAGTTCCACATGAGCTAATAGTCAATTGGCATTTAATCCAAGTAGCTATTTGCTATGGGAGAATAGTTAGTGTTTGTGGGCTGTTCAATAAGGAAGTGGGGTAAATCTAAGCCTGGTCCAGTTCTCATTCTCTGTCGGGATCAGCCATCAGGGGCAGTATACCCAGCATCACCATCTTCAAATCCCCGAGATGCCTCAGAGGAAGGCACTTACAGTAAAAGGTCATGCTTATGTGGTTTGTTTTAGGATTCCCATCTTGAAGAGGAGGATGGGCTGGGAGTATTATTTATGTAAGCTTTCCCCAGCTATCATAGCTATTCTGGTCCTCTCAATCCTTTGCTTGGAGGAAAATTTACAGTTGGCTTTTGAATGTATTTTGGCTACCCTGGTGGTAAGTAGTCCAAGAGGTGCTCAATACTGGCCGGTCCTGAGGAGGCCTTGGGGGCAGTGTTTTGGGTGTGAATCTCTATTCATCTCCACGTAAGTGAAGCTCCATCCTGCTAAACCAACAACTTCCTCCCTAGAGGGATTAGATGCTTCCTCTTTAGTTTATAGAATACCTGGGCCCAATGGGTTATTGGCACCATTGGTGCTGGTGCGTGCTTGGCAACACCCAATTGGTAGTGGCCAGATACACTGAAATGACCAATTCTTGACTGGACTATGACCAACTTTCTTCTACTTTTTCTAGGTTCTCAACTTTGACCAAGTCTGGACATACAGTTTAGTCATTCTGTACAGATGCAGAATGAGAAGCTGAGGCAAATGTGGCAAGGCAGTGGTGCCATGTTTCTGCAATAAGCATTTTAAACACTGCTTGTGCTCCATAGCGATCATCAATGGCCTTGTGTTTTGCACAATATTTAAAGCCTTTGGCAAAAGTTGCTGTTACCATACTGCACCTGCTCTGGTTAGGAAAGGGGCACTTTGTGTTGGCTGTTAATTCCAATTTTGCATCTCAGTCCCATTCTTTGGGTTTTCATTTGCTTTTCTCGCTTTTATGGGTCTCTCTCTCACACTCTCTCTAAGCACTTGCTTGGTCAATAACATTACCATATAACCCACAAGCAGCACTGCTCACAGTTGAGCATATAAACAGAGCAACATTGAGTAAACTTATTTTCATTTTTCTTTTTTATATGTATGCGTTTCCACATAAAGGCAGCAGTGTTTGTTGATATTGTTCAATGAATCAAACCAACCAGTGCCAACAGCTCCAGTTTGCGAAAAAAATGAAGAGAACATGGACTGGCCAGTTTAGCAACAGGATACATCTACAAACTGAAAATTCACGTAAGACTATCTAACACAACCTACTCCTGCAGAGACAGTGAAGACTCTGTCCCAATTTAACAGTGGAAGCAGTTGCACCAGGAGCAGAGAACAGTTTCATAGGAACAGGAGCAGGCCAT
This sequence comes from Squalus acanthias, assembly GCA_030390025.1. NCBI lineage: Eukaryota > Metazoa > Chordata > Chondrichthyes > Squaliformes > Squalidae > Squalus > Squalus acanthias. The sequence goes on along the minus strand of CM059433.1, from coordinate 40,525,264 downwards.
ACATCTCCTTGGGCCTGCTCCGCCATTCAATTAGATCACAGCTGATCTGCACATCAATTTCATTTTCTCGCCTTTGCTCCATATCCCTCGATACCCTTATCCAACAAAAATCTATCTATCTCAGTCTTGAAAGCTCCAATGGTTCAATTCATCATCTGGGGAAAGTGAACTGGTGCAATGGTGCAGATCCTGGGACTTTAGAGCACATTTGAGTTGGTGTGACATCACCCAGAATCAATGCTATGACAACATTTTTATGCTTACACAAAGAACATAGATTTTCCAGGACCAATTAATCTCGGCTTAACTCTAATGGTGCATGAAGAATCCTTAATGCCACTCAAAATGTTTACATGGGGACTGGCTGGCGAAGTGGTTTAGTACACTGGTCTTTCAGCATATATTGACAAGATGAAAATCTATCTATGTTGGCTATGAATGGTCCTATGCAGAGTGAATTTAGGCAGTCAACCCAATTTGTGGTGGGTACGGGACTCAAGTAGAAAAGTCCCCAATAATTCCACAGAAATTGGAGATTTCTCGAAAGGCCACAAAGATGGATGGTGTAGAAAACGGTAATATATACTTGTGCAGGAGCAGGTACTCACAATTTAAAGTTAAGGTGCATTTGCTCAGAAAGAATAGAGGCACCTTTATCAAACCTGTCATATACACAAGTTTGGAATGTTAAATGCTGACAGTGATGAATGTGGATAAAACTAATCAGTGCTGGCACTTGAACACAAAAGACAAAAAGGTGCTGCAGGAAACTTTCGTTTATCCGGCACCCAAATAACCGGAATTCTCGCTTAACCGGCAAAAATCATCCTCCGAAAACTCCTCTCAAATAACCGGCAATGTTGCCGAGTCGCAGTCGAGTCTCCGTGAACGCCGAGTGCTCCGAAAACTCCTCTCAAATAACCGGCAATGTTGCCGATCCCGAGTCCGAGTCCGAGAACGCCGATTTAGTCAGTAGGGGTACTTTTCAAAAGTGCCACTACTCGGCCTCCTGGCGCTGTCGCAAGTCCGAAACATTGCAGTAGCATGAGTAGATTCTCCCGCGCTGCCTGGAGTCTCTTCGGATCGGCCATTTTGCTGGGTATCTCCCACGATGCTGGTAGTCTCTTCTGATCCACCATTTTGCTGGGTGTCTCCCACACTGCTGGTACTGTAGTCTCTTCTGATCCACCATTTTGCTGTGTGTCTCCCACGCTGCTGGTACTGTAGTCTCTTCTGATACACCATTTTACTGTGTGTCTGCCACGCTGCTGGTACTGTAGTCTCTTCTGATCCACCATTTTGCTGTGTGTCTCCCACGCTGCTGGTACTGTAGTCTCTTCTGATACACCATTTTACTGTGTGTCTGCCACGCTGCTGGTACTGTAGTCTCTTCTGATCCACCATTTTGATGTGTGTCTGCCACGCTGCTGGTAGTCTCTTCCTAGCCACCATTGTTCTGTGTGTCTTTCCATCTTCATCGGCAATTATCTCCTCCATCTTGCATTATGGAATTCCCAAAAGCTGGTCCAAGCAAAAGGAAGAGAGTGGTCTTAACTTTAAAACAGAAAATCGAGATATGCCAACGACTAGAAAGGGGAGAGAAGCGTATCAACATTATGAATAAATTCAAAATCGGTTCGTCAACAATCTACGACATCAAATCGCAGAAGGATAAGCTGCTCAAGTTTTATTCAAGCTCGGAGACATGTAAGAGTGTAGAGAAACGGCATACGCTTCGTAAGCCTAAGCTTGAAGAGCTGGATACCGTGCTTTATGAATGGTTTTCTCTTAAGCGTTCAGAGGGTGTTCCAATTTCCGGACCCATGCTCATCGAGAAAGCGAAGGAATTCTACGATAGGATGGAGCTCACTGACAAGTGTGCTTTCTCCGATGGATGGCTAACGTGCTTCAAGTTACGGCACGGGATACGACGACTCGATATTTCCGGGGAGAAGAAATCAGCTGATCACGAAGCCGCAGAAGAATACTGCAATTATTTCAATCGGATTGTGCAGCAACATGATTTGTCGCCAGCACAGATCTACAATGCCGATGAAACTGGCTTGTTTTGGAGGTTTTTGCCAGAATCAACGCTTGCTGGGGCTAGTGAGGCTAATGCTTCAGGTTACAAGAAAAATAAAGATCGTGTAACCGTGCTAACATGTGCGAACGCTGCTGGATCACACCGGGTTAAACTTCTTGTTATCGGGAAGTATAAAAATCCCCGTGCATTTAAAAATGTGAGGCACTTACCTGTTGAGTACAAAGCTCAAAAAAATGCTTGGATGGATAAGGAAATCTTCTCCGATTGGTTCCATCATATTTTTGTTCCATCTGTGAAGGAATATTTCCGCAGAATAGGGAAACCTGAAGATAGCAAATGCATTTTATTGCTTGATAATTGCAGAGCCCATCCGCATGAATCCGAGTTGGTTTCGGGAAATATTTTCACCATTTATTTGCCACCAAATGTAACTTCTCTCATCCAACCCATGGACCAGGGCGTTATCCAAAATCTGAAGTGTCATTACAAGAAAGACTTCCTACGTAAACTGCTAAGCCAAGATGAGAATATTCAAGATTTGCAGAAGGAATACAATATTAAAGATGCCATCTATAATGTTGCATGTTCCTGGAAATTGGTGAAAGGTCACACTCTGAGGCAAGCCTGGCGCAAATTGTGGCCTTCTGTAATGTTTGCTGAAGGTTCTTCTTCAGAGGAGGAATTTCATGGGTTCAGTGTTCGTCCCAAGAAGAGTACAATAATGGAAATGGCTGGAATGGTGAAAAATGCAGGCCCAGCAAACCCTCTACGTCACCTCAGTGAAAGTGGTATCGAGCAGTGGGTTGATGCAGATAGAGAAGTTGGTGTTGTGCATATGCTAAGTGATGATGAAATAATTCAGAATGTTTTGAATCCAAAGAAAGAAAAGGAAAGCGAGATGGAAAGTGAAGAGGATGAGATTTCTGAAGAAGAGAAGATTTCTTGGGCTAAAGCTGCAGAAGGATTTTCTACAATCCTCAAATTTGCTGAAAGGCAGAATTGCTACACTGCACAAGAAGTTATGCAACTCCATATTCTGCATTCCACCTTTCTACAGAAAAGGCAAGAGTCCACTAAGCAAACCGACATCCGCAACATGTTTAAGAAAGCTTCCAAAAGAGTCGCAGCAGCGGAAGTGCCTGAAGAATCGGTGGAATCTGTGGAACTGCGTGATCCTGATGACCCAGCTGGCACGGATATTTCTGATGAACCAGATGACTCGGAATAAGTGTACAGTCAACTACAGTACTGTAGACAGTCGTTTATAAGTTTTGTTTTACTGTTAAGTAATTAAAGAGTTATGGATTACCCTCAACTGGCAGTACTGTACTTAATCAAGCATCGTCCACTATCCATTTAACACAACATTCTGTAGGTGAGTACCCAAATACTGTATACTGCACATTTCTTGATTTTTTTAGGTTAAAAATAGCCTCGGTAGATATAACTCTCCGTTATCCGGTACTTTCGATAAACCGGCACCACGCCGGTCCCGTTGATGCCGGATAAACGAAAGTTTCCTGTATTACACAAATGAATGCAAACGACTGCGGACCCACCCCCTGCTGGTTGATGACTCAAGATCCAGACATGTTATGCAAGTGCAGGGAGCTAGTCCTACGTGTTTGGTCTGTGGGTGCCAATTTAGAAATATAAAAAAGTGGGAGGGGAACACTCAACGTTGCTATCTCAAAAGTAGCCTTTTGTGTCAAGTTAAACTCATTACAAACTTTTTCTGCAGAACTTTTGAGGGGGAGGGGGGTGGCAGGGGGGAAGGGGATAAGGAGAGATAAAGGAATCAGCCAGGCAATCATGTTGTAAGATGTCTCTCTGTTGTAATAGGTCCTTAGCTACAGTTCCCACCTCCACCATACTGAATGGAGGTAATGAAGAGTATCCCCCCAGGTTACATTCTCCAAACCAGCAGAACAGTCTCCCTTTTTTTGGACTATAAAAAAAGTCTCAAATCACTCAAGTGATTTTATTAGAATATTAGTAATTGATAATAAAATTTACATTTATGGGACCTCACTGTACTTGGGCTTTAGGCTCAGCATTTGCCACTCTTCTTGAATAATCTGCTTGTTGCGGTTGAGTTCAACCTGAATACTGTCACTCGCCTCCCACTTCAATATAAAAATACTGTCTCCTGGTCTCTTTGTTTTCCTTTGCACACCAGGGCGAGACACATTTCAGTTCAATATCTAATTAAACAAACATAGTAGCAAGTGTCAGTCTGCTTCACTCAGTGAAATGTGCAGCACTGGGAATTGAGATATGTAGACGATGAGAGAGCAGACACGGCAATGTGCTTAATCTAATTTCTCTGCCAAAATCACCTTAATAAATCAACATATACCTGTCACAGGAATACCATGGCGTTCTAACACAGCCATTGGCAGTTGGTCTGTTTTTGTCCTAACACCAGTACCAACTAATACTAATAAAGTCAGCAAATATTTACAGCATATGTTAGAAACAATTAGCACTCATCTTGGCCTGACTTCAAAACAAAAATCACACTCCAGAGTTCAAACTATATGAACAGCTTCATGTTGACAGAAGTTGGTTTATGCAGGATGACTTCCAAGCCACATTGCATCACATAATAAATGGTAAATCACAATCTACTTCTTCCTACACTGTGGTCATTGGTACTCTGAATTAACTTTTCTTACTCCTCCTACGCTTCAAATATTCATGTCCTAAATGCTCTTTCTTATCCCAACATCTTTAGTGAAATAAGGCTGATCACACCACATCCTATTCCAACTAATTCTTTCTCATGACCTCAACATTCAGGCAAGTTCTACCAATCCTCAGTCTTCCCTATTGCTTTAAATTGCAGCCCTTCAAAATCAAAGCTTGGTGTCATTCAATCGCGACTTGACTGGAGAGACTGGGGTTGTTCTCCTTAGAGCAGAGAAGGTTGAGAGGAGATTTGATGGAGGTGTTCAAAATCATGAGGGGTCTAGACAGTGTAGATAGAGACAAACTGTTCCCATTGGCGGAAGGGTCGAGAACCGCAGGACGCAGATTTAAAGTGATTGGCAGAAGAACCAAAGGCGACATAAGGAAACTTTTTTACGCAGCGAGTGGTTATGATCTGGAATGCACTGCCTGAAAGGGTGATGGAGGCCGATTCAATCGTGGCTTTCAAAAGGGAATTGGATAAGTAACTGAAGGAAAAACATTTGCAGGGCTACAGGGAAAGGGCGGGGGAGTGGGACTAGCTGAAGTGCTCTTGCAGAGAGCTGACATGGGCTTGACGGGCCGAATGGCCTCTTTCGGTGCTGTAACCATTCTATGATTCTATACTTATTCCAACCATGGTGTCTTGGCCTTTCGGCTTGGATTTTCAAAAAAAACAAAATTTATAAATTTCCCTCTCACCTCAAAGAAGTTGATTAGACAATTCTGAACTTTATAAATTACAAGTCACATCTGCAAAACTGGTTGTAGATTATTAGTAACAGCATAGTAATTTCAGAAGAGAAGTTACCTTTCTTTCGAAAGGGTCCTATTTCTCATTTAATCGCTAACAATTGTTTGTGTTTTGACATTGCTATGAAGGAAGGGAAAAATAACACTAGACACGGAGGAAAATGGAGATCTCTCACTGAATTAGACTCAATCAAGGAGATTAGATAATATCACAAACCGCAACAGCAAAGTTGGAGTCATGATTTCTGTTTATCCCCGAACCCAAACATTTAGGTGTCAGCCTTGGTCAATGGTAGCACTCTTGCCCAAGTCAGAAGGCACCACTCCAGAGACTTGAGCACATGATCTAGGCTGGCATTAGGTTTGTATTCTCTTGAATATGGAAGCTAAGGGTTGATCTAATTGTGGTGTTTAAGATGATTAAAAGATTTGATAGGTTAGAGAGAGAGAAACTATTTCCTCTGGTGGGAGAGTCCAGAACAAGGGGGCATAACCTAGGCCATTCAGGGTTGATGTCAGGAAGCGCTTCTTCACACAAAGGGAAGTGGCAATCTGGAACTCTCTCCCTCAAAAAGCTGTTGAGGCTGGGGGTCAATTGAAAATTTCAAAATTGAGATCGATAGATTTTTGTTAGGCAAGGATATTAAGGGTTACGGAACCAAGGCGGGTAAATGGAGTTAAGATACAGATCAGCCATGATTTAATTGAATGGCGAACAGGCTCGAGGGGATGAATGGCCTACTCCTGTTCCTATGTTTCCTATGGCACTTGAGTGCAGTACTGAGGGAGTGTTGCACTGTCCGAGGTGCCGTCTTTCAGATGAGACTTTAAATCTGCTCTTTCAGATGGATGTAAAAGATCCCACAGCACCATTTGAAGAGGAGCAGGGGAATTCTCCCAGTGTCCTGGCCAACATTTATCCCTCAACCAACACCTAAAACAGATTATCTGGTCATTTATTTCACTGTTTGTGAGAGCTTGCTGTGCGCAAAATGGCTGCTGCATTTTCTACATTACAACAGTGAACGCAGTTCACATGTACTTCATTGGTTGTAAAGCGCTTTGGGACGTCCTGAGGTCGTGAAAAGTGCTATATAAATGCAAGTCTTTCTTTCTATTGACTTGCATTCACTAAGCACTAGGTATTATTTATAGCATACAAGCGACATTGTCTATACTTGCTGAAGTTGTGTGTGTTTGCTCAGTGACTAGGGAGTGACGTAGGACATCAGTGAATGCAGTTTGAAAATTCAAGACCATCACTATTAATAGGTTATTAGTGACAGATTACAGAAATGTTCACCACCTCATGTACTACCAGTCAATTGTGATTTTTACTTTCCTTACTTTCCTACTTGAATAGTGAAGAACTGACGTACCTGGTAAGGGCAGGGAATGTGGTATTCACGACAGCGTTCCTGAATCCATGTCGTCTCCCATACAGTACGGAACGCTTGCTCGTAAAAGTAACATCCAATTACGACAAGGAGCGGCACGAGGTAGAGAACGCTGAACACACCGATGCGGATCATGAACTTCACCAACTTGTCCTGGTTCTCTTTCTCCAGTGGGATTTCGATCCGTACACGGTTCAGGGATATTATACCTGCCAGTAGTAAAGAAACCCCCACCACCACATAAAGGCACAGTGGAGCCAGAACAAAATATCGTAGCGCATCAACATCATACAGTCCGACAAAGCAAACACCACTGATGTTGTCCCCTTCAATTTTGTTCATGGCGAGGAGAACGATAGTGAGGGTTCCTGGGATCCCCCAGGCGCTTGCGTGGAACAGTAGCGCTTTCTTCTCTATAGCCTCACTGCCCCATTTGGGAACGGCAGCTAAAAACCACGTGATGGTCAGGATGACCCACCATACACTGCCTGCCATTGTGAAGAAGTAAAGTACCATAAACAGCATGGTACATGCCTTATTGTGGGAACCTTGCGTCACTGTAGACGCTTTATAAACTGAAGGATCATTTCCGTTGCAAGCAACTGTGTCCTCTAGAAGAAACCCAATAAAGAACACCAAGGAAACCATCATGTAACAGACTGCGTAAAATATGATTGGGCGCTCTGGATAGCGGAATCGCTTCACATCAATGAGGAACGTGAGAAAGGTGAAGAGTGTGGCAGACAGGCAGACGATGGATATCACGCCAATGAAGTACCTGGCAAAGGAAAGCTCTTCACGTCTGAAATACATGTTAGGGCAGGGAGGTGAACAGTCTGTGACCCCCAGGAAGGAATAGCCAAGCTCAGGATCAATTTTCAATTCCCGTGGACACCAGAAGCCATAGTCCCTCTGCACAGCCATTGGAGCCTCCTCTGTGGGATCTCCACCTGAAACAGAGTCAGCTTGGCGTGGATAGGCTTCATCACAGTCTGGAAATCTGCAGGGTAGAAAAAGTGCATCAGAAAAATCAGTCGATTATTACTCAGTTTTCTATATATCGGTATCCAATTCTCACTTTGTACACTGATCCCCACTGAAAAAATCAGTTTGGAAGAATTATGGCTAAAATCAACAAAAAATATTTATGCTTACGAGTGCTGCTGACAACACCAGAGGGAATTAGACTGGACAACTTAAGAGGTTAACAAGGCAAGAGATCTGAATGACCACATACACTTAGAATCTGATGCGATCACTGTATCTCTATGGCTGTCAGTTCCTCTCTGAAGCCATTGTGAGCAGTCACTCCCAGCCTTATCTGGAGTACAGCTCTAACATTAGAAATCGTCAATAGGTATGGTCCAACGGTCTATACTCTGATAACTTGTTATAGTAAGTGCAGCTTGCTTGGGAGGAACAGGTGACTTTGGTCCTATGGTTCCCAAAGCTCTCCACCACTGGGATTTACCTCGCCTCATGCCTGGGTCTGTTGTAGACCAATTGATAGAGATTGATTGCTATGATTAGTCAACAACTCCATTATTGTTGCATCATGCGACTACCTGGATGGTAGAAGGCCAACTAGATGAACTGTGATCTAGTAATTCCTATGTTCCTATCCAGCTCATTGGCCATTCCAACATACTTCTCTTGTATGTGTGTGTATATATATTTATTTTCCTCCCTATCCTTTTGTTCTATTCCTTTTTAATTGCTGTTCACCTGCCATTTTTTCCCAGTTCTAATGATGGGTTATACCCGAACCATTACCTTGTCTGTTCTATCCACAGATGCAGACTGACCCAAGTGCTTCCGCCATTTTCTGTTTCTCCAAATAACTTGCCTGCTCTCAGCATTTGGGGCAGAGTACAAATTAGCCTCTGCAAGAGGCTTACGGAGTACACTTACAGATCATGTAGCCAGTCCTGTAAGCTGAGAACAGACTGCTCTGACCAAGCCCCCGACTATAATTCTCATTTTCCACATGACTTCAGGGATCCCCTGGAGAACAGTAATAATTGGAGGGACGGGATTTGCCCACTTCTTTGTGGGACTTACTGGCAACTCAATTAAAAGGAGTGGTGCTGCAACAACAACTTGCATTTATATAGCGCCTTCAACATAGTAAAACATCCCAAGGCACTTCACAGGAGCGTTATAAAACATAATTTGATACCGAGCCACATAAGGAGATATTGGGGCACATGACCAAAAGCTTGGTCTAAGAGGTAGGTTTTAAGGAGCGTCTTAAAGGAGGAAAGAGAGGTAGAGAGGCGGAGAGGTTTAGGGAGGGAATTCCAGAGCTTCGGGCCTTAGCAGCTGAAGGCATGGCTGCCAATAATTGAGCGATTATAATCAGGGATGCTCAAGAGGCCCGAATTGGAGGAGCGTAGATATCCCGGAGGGTTGTGGGGCTGGAAGAGATTTCAGAGATAGGGAGGGGCGAGGTCATGGAGGGATTTGAAAACAAGGATGAGAATTTCAAAATCGAGGCGTTTCTCAACCGAGAGACAATGTAGGTCAGCAAGCACAGGGGTGATGGGTGAACGGGACTAGGTGCGAGTTAGGACATGGGCAGCAGAGTTTCGGATGACCTCAAGTTTACGGAAGGTAGAATGAGAGAGTCCGGCCAGGAGTGCGTTGGAATAGTCAAGTCTTGAGGTAACAAAAGCATGGATGAGGCTTTCAGCAGCAGATGAGCTCTGGCGGGGCAGAGTCAAGCGATGTTCCGGCGATGGGAATAGGCGGTCTTAGTGATGGTGTGGATATCTGGTCGGAAGTTCATCTTGGGGTCAAATATGACGCCAAGGTTGCGAAGATTCTGGTTTAGCCTCAGACGGTTGCCAGGGAGAGGGATGGAGTCCGAAATAACAATAGAAAACGCTGGAAAAACTCAGCAGGCCAGGCAGCATCCGAGAAACAGAGTTAACGTTTCAGGTCGAAGACCTTTCGTCAGAACTGGAAAAAAGCAGGAAATGAAATAGATTTAAAGCAAGTATAATGCTGGGAAAAGGGGGAGGGGATGAAAGAACAAAAGGGAAGGTCAGTGGTGGGATAGAAAGCAGGAGAGATTGAGAGACATTAAGAGATATTCAAGGCAAGAGGAGGTGGTAATGTGACAGGTTGAGGCTAGATGAAGTGTGAAATGCGCTGGCAGAATGAAGGACAGCTGCCAGCTTCTGGGAGGGGGATAAAAAAGGGGGCCAAACAAAAGGGTGGATGAAAAAATAAAATAAAAATATATATGTGAGGGGGCCGGGGTTATGATCTGAAATTGTTGAACTCTGTGCTGAGGATGGAGTCGGTGGCTAGGGAACGGAGTTTATGGCGGGAACCTTAGACAAAGGCTTTGGTCTTCCCAATATTTAATTGGAGAAAATTTCCAGTTGCAAGTACATGAATCCCTCAGAATATTTCTCCTGTTGCCTGTGCCACACAGCAAGGACATCGAGCAGAGGCGGTCATTTGCCAAAGACTAAACTGGAGCAGAGGGGAGCTCCTCATGCGCCCTCCAGCGACTGGCACCTGGAAGCAGAACACCTGCCAATTCCCAACCAAAGAACATGCAGAGCACAGAAAGGACAAATAAGAGGGTGAGGAAAGAAAATCAGTTAGTAGGTTGCTTGTACCCAAGCCAGGTTTGTCGTATTAGATACACCATAGGGAACTGTGGTCTGTGAATCCCCACTGCACCCTCTCAAGTCTCAATTCTTTAGTTATGCATCATACAGGAAATATAACTGATCCAAACCATGCCAGACAGCCACTCAAATAGATTTTTATTTGGTATTTATTTTGTTCCCAATTTTTCCAGAAACACCTTTCATGTCTCCTTTCCCTCCCCAACCAGCATAACACTCTTTGAAGAGATTCAAGACTTAGCCTTTGATCCCTCTGCGATAGCCCAACTGAGATCAGTAACCTAACCCATGGAATAGGGGTCAGGAATTTGAATCCATTCATCCATTCTAATAAATGTATTCTAACAAATACATTACAGGCTGTTGTCGGGAGCGACGAGACCGGAGGTGCTGTGAGGTGCTGTGAGTATTTGAACTCACTTTCGCGGGCTTTTCTTCACAGGCTGTTGTCGGGAGCGACGAGACCGGAGGTGTTGTGAGGTGCTGTGAGTATTTGAACTCACTTTCGCGGGCTTTTCTTCACAGGCTGTTGTCGGGAGCGACGAGACCGGAGGTGCTGTGAGGTGCTGTGAGTATTTGAACTCACTTTCGCGGGCTTTTCTTCACAGGCTGTTGTCGGGAGCGACGAGACCGGAAGCGGACCAGGTGGGAAGCACCCAGGTGAACGGCATTTAAGGAGGGTGGTGGCTTAAACCCGAGTTCCTACAGAGTAGGAACCCCCACCCGCCCTCCTCCTCTAACCTACTAGTCTTTTAGCAGTCTAAAAACAGAGTTCACAAATTTTTTGGTCTCAGTTTCTTTTCAGCAGGGCAGGACGGTTACCGGGAGGAGCGGGAAGTCGGCGTAGGACCAAGGGGACACAAGACCGGGAAGTCAGCGAAAGACCAGGGAGGTAAGACTAACTGGTAAGTACTTTCCTCAAACCTTCCTAGAAAGTAAAACTAAAACTAGTGGGATTTGGTTAGTTTAAAAAGGAATAAGAAGAGTACAGTATACATTGGTCTAAGTAAGCTTCGGGAAAACAAAAGTCAATAAATAAACTAAAACTAGAAAATTAAAAAGTAATATAAGGGTTAAGTCATGGCAGTAGAGCTCGGACCTGTGTCATGCTCCTCCTGTAACATGTGGGAAATCAGGGACGCTTCCTGTGTCCCTGACAACCATGTGTGCGGGAAGTGTGTCCAGCTGCAGCTCATGTGGGACCGCATGACGGCCCTTGAGCTGCGGATGGACTCACTTTGGAGCATCCACGATTCTGAGAGGGTTGTGGATAGCACATTTAGTGAGTTGGTCACACCGCAGGTTAAGGCCAGCGTAGATAGTACATGGGTGACCAAAAGGCAGAGCAAGGGCAGGAAGGTAGTGCAGAAATCCCCTGGGGTTGTCTCCCTTAGCAACAGGTTCACCGCCTTAGGTGCTGTTGTTGGGGGGGATGACTCATCGGGGGAAGGCACCAGCAGCCAGGCTCATGGCACCATGACTGGCTCTGTTGCAAAGAAGGGAGGGAAAAAGAGTGGCAGGGCTATAGTAATAGGGGATTCGATTGTAAGGGGAATAGATAGGGGTTTCTGTGGTCGCGACCGAGACTCCAGGATGGTATGTTGCCTCCCTGGTGCAAGGGTCAAGGATGTCTCGGCGCGGGTGCAGAACATTCTGGAGGGGGAGGGGGAACAGCCAGTTGTCGTGATACATGTTGGTACCAACGACGTAGCTAAAAAAAGGGAAGAGGTCCTACAAGTAGAATTTAGGGAGTTAGGAGCCAAGCTAAAAAGTAGGACCTCGAAGGTAGTAATCTCTGGATTACTACCAGTGCCACGTGCTAGTAAGAGTACAGAGAACAGGATAGTTAGGCTAAATACGTGGCTTGAGCAGTGGTGTAAGAGGGAGGGTTTTACATTTTTGAGGCATTGGAACCAGTTTTGTGGTAGGTGTGACCAATACAAAAGGGACGGTCTACACCTGTGCAAAGATGGAACTGATGTTCTCGGGGTAATTTTTGATAAAGCAGTTCGGGAGCATTTAAACTAGTATGGCAGGGGGCTAGAAACCTATGTAGTGAAATAGAGGAAAGTGAAAGGCAGACAGAAATAAATGGTAAAAGGGTGAGGAACAAAAAACAAAGGGCCAAACTAATTCATAAAAAATGTGAGCATAAAAAAAGCCCGAGGATTTTATACCTTAATGCGAGAAGCATCAGGAACAAGGTAGATGATTTAGCTGTGGAAATAGAGGTTAATAATTATGATCTAATTGGGATTACGGAAACATGGTTGCAGGGTGAGCAGGGCTGGGAGCTTAACATACAGGGGTATTCAGTATTTAGGAAGGATCGACAAAAAAGAAAGGGAGGAGGGGTAGCATTGCTGGTAAAAGAGGGGATAAATGCAATTGAAAGGAAGGATATTAACTCAGTTAATACAGAATCTATATGGGTGGAGCTAAGAAATAGCGAGGGGCGAAAAACATTAATAGGAGTGGTATATAGGCCTCCAAATAGTAAAATAGAGGTTGGGGAGGGCATCACGAGGGAAATTAGAGAAGCGTGCAATAAGAGCACAGCTGTCATCATAGGTGACTTTAACTTACATATAGATTGGACTAGCCTAATCAGTAAAAATAATGAGGAGGAGGAATTCCTTGAGTGTTTAAGGGATGGTTATCTGGATCAATATGTCGAGGAACCAACTCGGGAACAGGCTATATTGGACTGGGTACTGTGCAATGAGAAGGGACTAATTAGTAATCTTGTTGTACGGGGACCCTTGGGTCAGAGCGATCATAACATGATCGATTTCTCACTCGAAATGGAGAGCGAAGAAATTGACTCAGAGACTAAGGTCCTGAATTTAAACAAGGGGAATTATGATGCCATTAGACGGGAACTGAGTAGGTCTGATTGGACAACGTTCCTGGGAGGACTGGAGGTAGATAAACAATGGCAAGCATTTAAAGATAGAATGACAAAATTGCAAAAATTGTTTATACCAATCTGGCATAAAAGGAAATCTAAAAAGGTGACTCAACCGTGGATAACAGGGGAAATTAGAGACAGCATAAAATCCAAAGATAGGGCGTATAAATTAGCCAAAAAAAGCGCCAGAGCGGAAGATTGGGAACAGTTTAAGATAGAGCAAAGGAGGACAAAGGGCTTAATCAAGAGGGGCAAAATAGCTTACGAAAGCAAGCTGGCGGAAAATATAAAAACTAACTCCAAAAGCTTTTATAAGTATATCAAGAGGAAAAGACTGGTGAAAACCAAAGTTGGTCCATTGCAGTCAGATACGGGGGAATATATAACGGGAAATAAGGAAATGGCAGACCAACTAAATGCATACTTTGGGTCAGTCTTTACGAAGGAAGACACAAAAAACCTCCCTGGGATATCGGGAAAAATAGGGACATTGGCAAAGGAGGAACTGACGCAAATCAATATCTCAAAGGATATGGTGTTAAGGAAGCTAAAGGGATTGAAGGCGGACAAATCCCCAGGGCCTGATAACATGCATCCTAGGGTACTGAAGGAGGTGGCCCTAGAGATAGTGGATGCACTAAGTATGATTTTTCAGAATTCATTAGACTCGGGAACAGTGCCCATGGATTGGAGGGTAGCTAACGTTACCCCACTATTCAAAAAGGGGGGTAGGGAAAAAGCAGGTAATTACAGACCTGTAAGCCTTACATCAGTTGTGGGCAAAATGCTGGAGTCCATCATTAAGGATGAAATAGCGGAGCACTTAGCAAATGGGGACAGGATAGGACAGAGTCAACATGGATTTACAAAGGGTAAATCGTGCTTGACGAATCTATTGGAATTTTTTGAGGGAGTAACTGGTAAAATAGATGGGGGAGAGCCAGTAGATGTGGTGTACCTGGACTTCCAAAAGGCCTTCGACAAGGTCCCACATAAAAGATTAGCATGGAAAATTGAAGCTCATGGGATAAAGGGGAAAGTATTGACGTGGATAGAGAACTGGCTGTCAGATAGAAAACAGAGAGTTGGAATAAACGGCTCATTTTCTGAATGGCAGGCAGTAACAAGTGGGGTACCACAGGGATCTGTCCTGGGTCCCCAGCTGTTCACAATTTACATTAATGACCTGGATCAGGGAGTCGGATGCAGCATTTCCAAATTTGCAGACGACACTAAACTAGGAGGGGGGGTGGGCTCAGAGGAGGAGACCAGGAAGCTCCAGAGCGATTTGGACAGACTGGGTGATTGGGCGGATAAATGGCAGATGCACTATAATGTGGACAAGTGCGAAGTTATCCACCTTGGGTGCAGGAACGGGAGGGCAAATTATTATTTAAATGGCAATAAATTGGGAGAGGGGGAAGTACAGAGAGACCTGGGTGTTCTTGTACACCAGTCACTGAAGGCGAGCATGCAGGTGCAACAGGCGGTCAAGAAGGCAAACGGTATGCTGGCCTTCATAGCAAAAGGGTTGGAATACAGGAACAGGGATACCTTGCTGCAGCTGTACAGGGCACTGGTGAGACCACACCTCGAGTACTGTGTACAGTTTTGGTCGCCTCATCTGAGGAAAGATGTTCTTGCCATGGAGGGGGTGCAGCGGCGATTCACCAGGCTGATACCAGGAATGGCGGGATTGACCTATGAGGAGAGACTATGTAGTTTAGGGATGTACACACTGGAGTTTAGAAGATTGAGAGGGGACCTCATAGAAGTGTATAAAATTCTGACAGGTCTAGACAGACTAGATGCAGAAGGAATGTTTCCCTTGGCGGGTGAGAACAGAACTAGAGGACATAATTTAAGGATAAGGGCTAAACCATTTAGGACAGAAATGAGGGGGAATTTCTTCACTCAGAGGGTGGTGAACCTGTGGAACTCATTGCCACAGAGGGCAGTGTACGCCAGCTCATTAAATATATTTAAGAGGGAATTAGATATATTTCTACAGGCAAAAGGGGTTAAGGGTTACGGAGAGAAGGCGGGGACGGGATACTGAATTGGAGGATCAGCCATGATCTCATTAAATGGCCTACTCCTGCTCCTATCTTCTTTGTATCTTTGTATCAATGTTTTAAGGGGGATATTGAACAGGTGGTGAAGCAGTACAGCACATTAGTACTTCAACTTACTGTTAGTGGAATGGATCTTTGGGGGAAAACAAGCAAGAGTTTTCAGACATTTGTAATTAATATCAAGTCTAAATGGCTATTTTCAGGTTGTGGATTCAAGCCCCACTCCAGAGACTGGAATTCATATTCGTATCTGACTTCAGTGCAGTACTGAAGGAGTGCTAAATTGTCGGAGGTGCCGTCTTTCGGATGAGATATTAAACAGAGGCCCTCTCATAAGAACATAAGAAATAGGAGCAGGAGTAGGCCATTTGGCCCTTCGAGCCTGCTCTGCCATTCAATAAGATCATGGCTGATCTCTGCCCACAGCACTCTTTGGAGAGCAGAGGAGTTCTCCCAATGTCCTGGTCAATATTCCTCAACTAATGCAATCGAAAACAGATTAACTGTTCATTTATCACATTGGCTGTTTCTGGGACCTTGCGGTGCGCAAATTTGTAGTGACTAAACCTCAAAGGCAATTCATTGGCTATGAAGTGCTTTGGGATGTACTGAGGACATGAAAGACACTATTTAAATGCAAGCGCTTTTTTCTTTCTTTTAAACTCAAGCTGTTTTTGTTCCACACAGATTAAATAATCAGATTACAAATTTCCAATGAGTTCTAGTCATGTTACCTGGAGGAGTGAAAGGGGTGGGGGAACAACCCTAGGTGCAGGTAGAATTCTTTACCAAATAGCAAGAGTGTCTCTTCTAATGGGTCAACCAGGAAAAGTTACAAGAGCAAACCTTTGCAAGTTACTGACTGAGGGTGATTAGAGTAGATACCGGAATGGGAATGGAAGCATACATATAGAAAGGAAAAACAGTACCCGTTAGAAAACAGACCGTACTTGTAATTAAAAAAGGAAATGTTGGAAATTCACAGCAGGACTGCCAGATTCTGGTAAGAGAAAAGATAGTGACATTTCACCAAAAGAACTTGGTGGGTCCTTTGTCAGAACTTGTGACAGTAACTTTAATGGATCAGGAGCACCACAAATAAATGCCAAAGCCCAGAGATAGTTTCCTTAAATGCTTTACTGAAGCATCAGGTAGTGCAATCGGTTGGGCCACTGATCATTTGCACAAGAAACCTGTGTTAGAACCTAGCCCAAACTAGAGAGACAGAAGTATTCTCTCTCCATGGTTGCAAGAGTCCTAAATAAAATAAGTTGGGGAAGTTTCAAACTAGTTCATGCTGCGTGCAGTTGTTGCATTGCACAAAGCTATCCAAATATCTCCACAAACTGGTAGTCAGTCAGACAGCTGGTAGAAGTTCTGGTTTCCCAAGTGGGGCACTGCTGTAGGTAGGGATTAAAGGAGAAATGTATCTAAACTGCTGTATAGTCCTAAATGTCATCAGAAAATGTCATGCAGACTAAGTGGCATCTCTTAGTCTTGTGTTTTATACTTTACGATTGCAGGTCAGAAACAATGTATGTACCGTTTTACCGTCAGTGCATCAGAAGCTCCACTCCAATGACAGCACCAACTCGGGTACTTGACTGCCTTCCTCCCCACTCATAAGTGAGCACAAACACTACGCCACTCAAAAAAGGTCTCAACACAATATCTGCTCCCAGGCTGCCTACAATCAGCAGTTGTAAAGTATGAAACAGAAGCAAAAACAGTTGGACAGCCATTACTAAGTGTACACATAATCTCACTGTATAACATTTATGACTATATGGCAATTCAGATAAATAAACTTCTAATTTAATGGGCATCATAGAGAAGGGTGTTTTTTTTGTACATTAGGCAGGATAACAGGGTGCATCTGGCGACACCTGAAATAAATGTGGGGATCTCACGACATTAACCATGATGGTTGCTAAGAGAGCTGAAAGAATGTTGCAAACCTGAAATAAACAGAAAATACCTTAAATGCTCGCAGGTCAGGCAATATTTGGAAGAGAAAGCAAGGTGAATGTTTTTGGGAGAGATCCTTCATTCAGTCGTGATAACATTACCCATTTCTCTTTCTCAGAAGCTGACTAACCTGCTGGGTATCTCCAGCATTTTCTGTCACATTTCCAACATTGTGTTTTTCTCGCCACCTTGCTGGCTCAGAAGGGTTAACTTTCTTACTTTACACACTCCATCTCCTCTGGCCACATGACTCCAAACATCTCCATCAGCTTATGACACTCCACATACGCTCGCTGACACAGCTTACGACACGGCAGTGTAATACGCCCATACTCCGTACAAATTGGAGCGTACATCGCACACAGGAACGGCTGTAGGTCCCGGGAACATTCCAAGTTTACAAGAGGGTGGAATGGCTGAAAGAAAGAGAGAGCACACATGTAAGGTTACAGAGCTCTATTTGGAGAACCTGACAGTAGAGTTCAGTTAGAACGTTCTGTCATGATCAAAAGACAATTGAAATTAAATCCCCCTCTCAATCACTGCAATATGATTTATCCAAAAGATCAATAATATATGATGTAACCCAATTCAAAATCTTTGACTGGACAACTATTTCAATCCAAGGCCATTTAAGACCAATCCTCCCCATTCCTCCAAACTTATAACAAACCAGTAATGGTTTATATTAAACGAGCATGGTCACTGTGTGGAGAGCAGAATTATTTTCCAGCAGGCTAAATATCAAATAGGAATAGTTGGCTCTGACAACTCCAGCATGTTGGCTGCCAGGGTCAGGAATCACCATCACTTCCAGAACAAGTGTAACACTACTATTCTGTTAAGTTTGTAAACTTTGCTAAAAGAACTTTTTTTTTTCCCCAACACAGTTGGAAAAAAAGTTTTATTTCTGGAAGAATATCTGGAATTGCTTTGAATGGCAGAGGACAGGAGGAAAGAAAGAGAGAAACAAAAAAAGGACATAAATTAGATGATACATTCCAACATTGATAGAACTACCCCTGTACCAGTTACCCAACTATGCTATGCTGCAGAAGGAGGGGAAAAATTGCATATACATCTCCAAAGAAGCTGGGATTGTACATACTGGTGAGATTTTAATGCTCGTGCATGGGGACATCCAGACCACAAGGGAAGTGCTTATTGGCAAAAGTTCACTCCAGGGACTGACGCATAAAATGTAGGTTAACACTCCAGTGCAGTACTGAGGGAATGCTGCACTGTCAGAGGTCCCACAAACAGCAATGAGATAAAGGACCAGATAATCTGTTTTAGTGATGTTGGTTGAGGGATAAATATTGACCAGGACACTGGGAAGGACTCCCCAACTCTTCTTCGAATAGTGCCGTGGGATCTTTTATGTCCACCTTTGATTTTGGTGAATATATACAATACGGGATTAGAAACTGAGCTTTTGGTTGAACAGAAAGACAGGTGTAAAACACATGATTTTTATTTATTCTTCCAAAATCTGTAACCTCTGTAGCAGGAGTCACTGGATGGTGATGAGAAACAGGAACCTGTCTGATAAGCTGGTCATTTTCAGGTTGGCAGGCTGTAACTAGTGGGGTGCCGCAAGGATCAATGCTGGGGCCTCAGCTATTCACAATCTATATTAATGACTTGGATGAAGGGACCGAGTGTAATGTATCCAAGTTTGCTGAAGATACAAAGCTAAGTGGGACAGTAAGCTGTGAGGACGACACAGAGTCTGCAAAGGGATATAGACAGGTTAAGTGAAAGGGCAATAAGGTGGCAGATGGAGTATAATGTGGGGAAATGTAAGGTTATTCACTTTGGTAGGAAGAATAGAAAAACAGCTTATTTTTTTTAAATGGTGAGAATGTTAAATGTTGGTCTTCAGAGAAATTTAGGTGTCCTCGTATAGGAAACAGAGTTAGTATGCAGATACAGCATGCAATTAGGAAGGCAAATGGCATGTTGGCCTTTATTGCAAGGGGGTTGGAGTATAAGAGAAAGGAAGTCTTGCTACAAATGTACAGGGCTTTGGTGAGACCACACCTGGAGTACTGTGCACAGTTTTGGTCTCCTTATCTAAGGAAGGATATGCTTGCCTTGGAGGCGGTGCAATGAAGGTTCACTAGATTGATTCCTGGGATGAGAGGGTTGTCCTATGATGAGAGATTGAGCCAATTGGGTCTATACTCTCTGGAGTTTAGAAGAATGAGAGGTGATCTCGTTGAAACCTAAGATTGTGAGGGGACTTGACAGGGTAAATACTGAGAGGTTGTTTCCCCTGGCTGGAGAGTCTAGAACTAGTGTGCATAGTCTTAGGATAAGGGGTCAGCCATTTAAGACTGAGATGAGGAGTAATTTCTTCACTCAGGGAGCTGTGAATCTTTGGAATTCTCTACCCCAGAGGGCTGTGGATGCTCAGTCATTGAGTATATTCAAGGCTGAGATAGATTTTTGGACTCTAGGGGAATCAAGGGATATGGGGATCAAGCAGGAAAGTGGAGAGGTGGTAGAAGATCAGCCATGATCTTACTGAATGGTGGAGCAGGCTCGAAGGGCCTACTCCTGCTCCTATTTCTTAGGTTCTAATTCTTCTTTAAATTGAAAACCACGTGCGATTATGCTACACTACCATTCATCATATCTAAAATACCTCAACACTTCTGCAGATCTCTCTATCCTTTGTGAAGCTGTGGTTCTTTAAATCGTGACACTTGTCATATGATTTTATTTAAAACCTTAATCCCACTTCCAATAAAAGTTGCAACTAAAATATGCCATTACTATAAAATCTGAAGAGGGATTAGACCGGCCTTTTAATGCTTAATTAAATGTCAGATTCGCTGGCTTAGGATAGTGCAAGTCTAAACTTTATTTTTAAGGCGCTAAGCTTTGGACATCACAAAAGTGACAGCTTTGTGCTCCACCTGCATCTTAAATTTAATAGAAGTAATTCCATTCATTCAAGTGGCTGCGATGCAGGTGTTCATTACAGTACCACTGCAAGAAATACAACATTTAAAGAAAGTGTGGAGGGTATAAATCGAAGTGAAGATGTCTATGATACTGTATATTGGAGCAAAGTACCAACATGGCACAAAATGGATTTTAGCCTATGTCATAAAAATGGCCTTTCCTACTTTTTCAATGAATTTCAATCTCCCTCCAACAATATTGTCTTGCTGTCACCTAACAAGTAAAAATAACAAGGACATTGGTCTGCAATTTAATGGCAGCACTGAGGGGAGGGGATAGGGTGCCCAGAGATTGGCAGCACTGGGTGGTTGAGGGGGGCGGGGGGGGAAAGAGGGGGAAAAGCGATATGGTGCCCGGGGATTGGCAGCACCAATGAAGGCCGGGGCAGGGGGGGGGGGGGGTGGGGGAGAGGGAAGGTGTGATGGTCTAACAGCAAAGCAAGAGGCAGTCAGCGGAGAATCCGCCCTGACCAAACATCAGACTCATGACTACCACCTCTTGCCCCAAGCTGGTTTCAGTGCTGTATGCCTTTTAAAAAAATGTATTTGTAAACTTTGATCATGAATCTAGTCAGCACCCGCAGTATTAAAACAAGCTGAGTCTTTTGGTTTTGGTTTTGTAGGCTAGTTATGTATTAAACTAATTTTTACTAGGATATAGTTGAGGAGGTGAATGAAATATAAAAGATTACTTTTCAAGAGGTGTTTGGTTGGCTCACGATCACCGGGCTAATTTTTTGTTGTTGCATAAAACCAAATTACAATAAATCTGCCTATCAGCCAATCAAATGGAAGCAATTCAAATGGCGGTGGAACCAATGGATAATATACAGCAAGTTAGAGGACGTGCTGTTTTACAAGGACAGGAACATTAAACCACCTGAAACACAAAGCATTATTCTGCTGCTCAAATATTGGGGGGTGAATTTCCTTGGGGCAGCTCCCATTCCACCGGTGTAACTCCAGTGGAAACTCTGTTTACACATGTGAACGAGGTTTACAGCCAAGTTACAGTAGAGGAGCAAGAGCAGTCCTGAGGAAATTCCCGGTGTGGGTGTTTGTTCCTTTAAGCATAGCATACAAAGTCTAATTGGTATTAAGTAAATGTGAGAAGTCGCACAACACCAGGTTATAGTCCAACAGGTTTATTTGAAATCACAAGCTTTCGGAGCGCTGCTCCTTCGTCAGGTGAAGTGAAGAGATACATATAGGCACAGCATATATAGTCAGAGAACACAGGCAGATGATTACAGTTAATCTTTCCAACTGCCCTTTATCACACCTTGGCAGAGAGATAATCACGGCAATCAAAGGTGTGGATGGTGTCCAAACAGGTCAGTCAGGAAAACATTACGTCAAAGACAATGTGGCAGATGTATGTATGGATGTATGTATGTCTGTATGGAAAACAAAAAACTTTTTTTGCTGGAACATTGGGAGAGTCATTCACAGGTTAATTGCTATACAGGCTGGAGAAATCTTGCCCTTGTTTGTCAGGAGAACATAAGAAATAGAAGCAGGAGTAGGCCATTAGGCCCTTCGAGCCTGCTCCGCCATTCAATAAGATCATGGCTGATCTTCTACCTCATCTCCACTTTCCTGCACTATCCCCATATAACTTGATTCGCTTAATATTCAAAAATCTATCGATCTCTGTCTTGAATATACTCAACGACTGAGCCTCCACAGCCCTCTGAGGTAGAGAATTCCAAAGATTCACCACCCTCCGAGTGAAGAAATTTCTCCTCATCTCAGTCCTAAATGGCCGACCCCTTATTCTGAGACTGTGACCCCTGGTTCTAGACTCCCCAGCCAGGGGAAACATCCTCCCTGCATCTACCCTGTCAAGCCCTGTAAGAATTTTGCATGTTTCAATGAAATCACCTCTCATTCCTCTAAACTCTAGAGAATATAGGCCTAGTCTACTCCATCTGTCCACATTAGGAGGCTAATTTAGAGCCTGTGGAAATTGCAACCTCCGTAATATCTGGTCCTGGAGAGCTTTTCTGCACAATGCAAATGACTGCACGTCTCCTTACAATTTGTATTAGTCAGTCTGGATCATCTGACACGTAACAGACAAGAAACACATACACACTGGCCCAGATATTCCGATCCCTACGGGTGGGTACGCACTGTGTACCCACCCGTAGGGACATCGGAAATGCCGGTCTCAGGCATGCACAGCACATGCGCTGAAAACCAGCATTTCCGATCTGTCAAGAATCCTCGACAGATCCTCCGCCTGCCCTGGAGAAGGGCCTCTGCGGGCGGATAGTTCCGCTTTTTGGAGACCCTCCGCCCGCAGAAAACCCTTACAATTCTTACACCTGGTAAAAGCAGGTGTAAGGCCTGCTTTTACCAGGATAAGAGTTGAAAAAAAGTTTTTTTTTTTACATTTTCACTAATGTATCCTCTGGGCTGGAAAGAAACTTGCAGTGGGAGGGGGTGGATCCAGTTGTCGTGGTCCATGTTGGCACAAACGACGTAGATAGGACAAGGAAGTCGGTTCTGTTAAAGGAGCATGAGCAGCTAGGGGTCAAATTAAAAAACAGAACCTCAAGGGTAATAATCTCTGGATTATTACCTGAGCCACGAGCGAATTTGGTTAGGACAAATAAAATTAGAGAGTTAAATGAGTGGCTCAAAGACTGGTGTGGGAGAAATGGGTTTTGCTTCCTGGGACACTGGCACCAGTACTGGGGCAGGAGGGAGCTGTTCCGTTGGGACGGGCTTCACTTGGCCAGTGCTGGGACTAGAGTCCTGGCGGATCATATAACTAGGGCTGTAGAGAGGGCTTTAAACTAACTAGTGGGGGGGAGGTTCCGAGAGAGCAAATAATAAAAATGACAACAGAGAAGGTCATAGACTTAGGTAGCAGTGGGGAAATTAAAAACCAGAGTGTGTCAGGAAGGGGCAGAAGGTATAGAGTAAAAGGTAAAGTAATAAAAAGGGCAAAAGCAGGAACTAAGGGGTAGAAATTAGGCCGCGCCCCATTTGGGGCGCTAATATCGTCTGGACGCAAATATTAGCGCCTGGCGCTAATTATCGGCACTGACTGGAAACTTCACTTTTACCGCCCCGGGAGGTGAGTGGAGCGCTAAAGCAGGCGCTGCACACCTGTCTTAAGGCGCAAAGGCCGAGGAGTGAGGCGCTAACTCAGAGCGCTGGCGAAGCTCATGTAATGTCAGTCAGCAATGGAACACACACACAATGGCACGGGCCAGTTCTTAAAGGGGATGGTTAATCTTGCTTTCCATCCACATCCTGTTCATTGCAGCCTTGAATCTCGGCCTGGAGAGACTTGCACATCAAATGTGCTGGAAAGAACAATGGAGAGTACCAGGCAAAGAGCTCAGAGTGCAGCTCCCACCGTCTCTGCTAAATCGATACAAGGAATGGCAAATCAAAATGAACCTGCAAAGTGCTGCTCAGTACCCAAAACTCCTTCACACAACGTTGAATCTCTCCAGAAGTCTCTCCCTCTCTCTCTCAGAATGCGTAGTTCAAAAATGCCACCAACAATAAAAGACAGGAAGAGGCCCCCTTTAAATAGCGCCCCCCCCAGCCCCACAGCGATTGATAGCGTTCCAGTCTTCTGGTCGTTGGATGCGCCAGGCGGTAAGGCAGGGGGCGCCACTCAATTTCCTCTCCGGGGCGCCACAAGGGCGTTGCACCATGGAATGACGTCACAATCTGCGCGCGCAGGTGGTCGCAGCGGTAAGTTTTAGCGCCGCCGCACAATGTCAAGTTAAGTTCCCGAGCGGCGCAAACATCGCTGCGCCCGGGCATTAGCGGCTTTGCGCCCCATTAGCGCCCTTTTAAGGCGCTAACGGGAGGCGCAACCAACTGAATTTTTACCCCTAAGTGTCACAAAACATATTTGAAAGTTCTCTATCTGAATGCACGTAGCATTCGTAACAAAATAGACGAGTTAATGGCACAAATAACTACATATGGGTATGATCTTGTGGCCATTACAGAAACATGGCTGCAGGGTGACAATGCCTGGGAATTAAACATACCAGGTTATTTAACGATCAGGAAGGACAGGCAGGAAAGAAGGGGAGGTGGGGCGGCTATGTTAATAAAGGAAGGAATCACTGTAATACAGAAAAATGATATTGGGTCAAAAGATCAGGATAATGAAACAGTTTGGGTGGAGATAAGGAATAATAAGGGGAAAAAAACACTAGTGGGCGTAGTCTATAGGCCTCCGAACAGTTGCAACGCTGTTGGACGGAGTATCAATCAGGAAATAGTTGATAGCAAAATACTGCAGATGCTGGAAATCCGAAATAACAACAGAAAACGCTGGAAAAACTCAGCAGGCCAGGCAGCATCCATGGAGAGAGAAAGAGAGTTGACGTTTCAGGTCGATGACCTTTCATCAGAACTGGGAAGAGCTGGAAATCAAATAGATTTAAGGCCAGGGTAAAGCTGGGAAAAGGGGGAGGGGATAAAGGAACAAAGGAGGAGATGAAGAGACATTAAGAGACATTAAGAGATATGCAAGGCTAGAGGTGGTGTTAATGTGACAGATTAAGGCTGAATGAAGTGTGAAATCTACTGGCAGAATGAAGGACAGCTGCCAGCTTCTAGGAGGAAAAAAAAGGTGGGGGGGACAAATAAAAGGGTGGATAAAATAAAATATAAATGTGATTGGAGCTGAGGTTATGATCTAAAATTGTTGAACTCGATATTGAGTCCAGAGGGCTGTAGCGTGCCTAAACGAAAGAGGAGGTGCTGTTCCTCGAGCTTACGCTGAGCTTCCGTGGAACAGTGTATTAGGCCGAGGACGGTGAGGTCAGAGTGGGAGTGAAGCGGTGAATTAAAGTGACAGGCCACCGGGAGCTCGGGGTCCCCCTTACGGACTGAACGGAGGTGTTCCGCAAAGCGGTCACCCAATCTGCGTTTGGTCTCCCCAATGTAGAGGAGTCCACATCGTGAGCAGCGAATACAGTATACTAAATTGCAGGAAGTACAAGTAAATCGCTGTTTCACCTGGAAGGGGTGTTTGGGGCCCTGGACAGTGGGAAGAGGGGAGGTATAAGGGCATGTGTTGCATCTCCTGCGCGTGCACGGGAAGGTGCCGGGCGAAGGGGAAGGGGTGCTGGGGGTGGTAGAGGAGTGGACTAGGGTGTCGCGGAGGGAGCGGTCCCTGCGGAATGCTGAAAGGGGAGGTGAGGGGAAGATGTGTTTGGTGGTGGGATCACGCTGGAGGTGGCGGAAATGGCGGAGGATGATCCGTTGAATGTGGAGGCTGGTGGGGTGAAAGGTGAGGACAAGGGGAACCCTATCGTGGTTCCGGGAGGGAGGGGCAGGGGTGAGGGCAGATGTGCGGGAGATAGAACGGACACGGTCGAGGGCCGTGTCGACCACGGTAGAGGGGAATCCTCGGTTGAGGAAAAAGGAAGACATGTCGGAAGCACTGGTATGGAAGGTGGCATCATCAGAGCAGATGCGGCGGAGACGGAGAAACTGGGAGAATGGAATAGAGTCCTTACAGGAGGCGGGGTGGGAGGAAGTGTAGTCCAGGTAGCTGTGGGAGTCGGTGGGCTTGTAGTGAATGTTAGTCAATAACCTATCCCCAGAGATGGAGATGGAGAAGTCGAGGAAGGGAAGAGAAGAGTCGGAGATGGACCATGTGAAGGTGAGGGAAGGGTGGAAATTGGAAGCATAGTGAATGAAATGTTCTAGTTCAGGGCGAGAGCAGGAGACGGCACCGATACAGTCATCAATGTACCGGAAAAAGAGGTGAGGGAGGGGACCCGAGTAGGACTGGAACAAAGAGTGTTCCACATATCCCACGAAAAGGCAGGCATAGCTAGGACCCATGCGGGTACCCATAGCAACACCTTTAATTTGGAGGAAATGGGTAGAGTCAAAGGAGAAGTTGTTCAATGTGAGAACAAGTTCAGCCAGGCGGAGGAGGGTGGTGGTGGATGGGGACTGGTTGGGCCTCTGTTCAAGGAAGAAGCGGAGCGCCCTCAGGCCATCCTGGTGGGGAATGGAGGTGTAGAGGGATTGTACGTCCATAGTGAAGGAAATGAAGGAAATAGTTGAGGCTTGTAATAAGGGAACATCTATAATTATGGGGGGTTTTAAACTATCATATTAATTGGACAAATCAAATTGGGCAGGGCTGCCTTGAGGATGAGTTCATTGAGTGTATTAGGGATGGGTTTCTTGAGCAGTATGTAACTGAACCGACCAGGGGGCAAGCAACCTTAGATCTGGTCCTGTGTAACGAGACAGGATTAATTAAAAATGTCCTAGTAAAGGATCCCCTTGGAATGAGTGACCATAACATGGTTGAAGTCCATATTCAATTAGAGGGTGAGAAGGTTGGATCTCAAACAAGCGTGCTAAGCTTGAATAAAGGAGACTATGAAGGTATGCGAGCGGAATTGAGTAGAGTGGATTGGGAAAATAGATTAAAGGGTAAGACGATACATGATCAGTGGTGTACATTTAAGGAGTTATTTTACAACTTCCAAAAAATATATATTCCACTGAGAAGAAAAGGGTGTAAAAGAAAAGACAGTCATCCGTGGCTAAGTAAAGAAATTAAGGATAGTATTTGACTAAAAACAAGGGCTTATAAGGTAGCCAAATCTAGTGGGAGGATAGAGGATTGGGAAAACTTTAAAAGACAGCAAAAAATAACAAAAAGATTGATTAAGAAAGGGAAGATAGATTATGAAAGTAAATTAGCAAAAAATATAAAAACAGATAGTAAGAGTTTTTATAGTTATATAAAAAGAAAAAGGGTGGCTAAAGTAAATGTTGGTCCCTTAGAGGATGAGACCGGGAAATTAATGGTGGGAAATATGGAGATGGCAAATACACTGAATGAATATTTTGTATCAGTCTTTACAGTAGAGGACACTAAGAATATCCCAACACTGGACAAACAGGGGCTATAGTGGGGGGGGGAGGAGCTAAACACGATCAAAATCACTAAGGAAGTGGTACTCGGTAAAATAATGGGACTCAAGGCGGATAAATCACCTGGACCGACCGGATGGCTTACATCCTAGGGTCTTGAGGGAAGTGGCGGTAGGGATTGTGGATGCATTGGTAATAATTTTCCAAAACTCCCTGGACTCGGCAAAGATCCCGGCAGACTGGAAAACTGCTAATGTAACACCCTTATTTAAAAAGGGCAGTAGACAGAAGGCTGGAAACTATAGACCGGTTAGCCTAACATCTGTGGTAGGTAAAATTTTGGAGTCCATTATTAAGGAGACAGTAACGGGACATTTGGATAATCATAATTTAATAGGACAAAGTCAGCATGGTTTTATGAAGGGGAAGTCATGTTTGACAAATTTGCTGGAGTTCTTTGAAGAAGTAACATACAGGGTGGATAAAGGGGAACCAGTGGATGTGGTGTATTTAGACTTCCAAAAGGCATTTGACATAGAAACATAGAAACTAGGAGCAGGAGTAGGCCATTCGGCCCGTCGAGCCTGCTCCACCATTCAATACGATCATGGCTGATCATCCAAATCCAGTACCCTGTCCCTACTTTCTCACACAGAATCCCCATCGAGCCTGCACCGACACATATCCCACCCTATCCCCGTAACCCCACGTATTTAATTCCCCCTAACATATCACATCCTATCCCCGTAACCCTACATATTTAATCCCCCCCTAACACTAAGGGTCAATTTATCATAGCCAAATCAACCTAACCCGCACATTTTTGGACTGTGGGAGGAAACCGGAGCACCCGGAGGAAACCCACGCAGACACGGGGAGAATGTGCAAACTCCACACAGACAGTCACCCGAGGCCAGATTCGAACCCGGGTCCTTGGTGCTGTGAGGCACCAGTGCTAACCACTATGCCACCGTGTTGCCACACAAAAGATTATTGCTTAAGATAAAAAATCACGGGATTGGGGGTAATATTCTGGCATGGATAGAGGATTGGCTATCTAACAGAAGGCAGAGAGTTGGGATAAATGGTTCATTCTCAGACTGGCAATCAGTAACTAGTGGTGTTCCGCAGGGGTCAGTGCTGGGTCCCCAACTCTTTACAATCTATATTAACGATTTGGAGGAGGGGACCGAGTGTAACATATCAAAGTTTGCAGATGATACTAAGATGGGAGGGAAAGTAGTGAGTGAGGAGGACATAAAAAATCTGCAAGGGGACATAGACAGGCTAAGTAAGTGGGCAGAGATTTGGCAGATGGAATACAATACTGGAAAGTGTGAGGTTACGCACTTTGGCAGGAAAAATAGTAGAGCAAGTTATTACCTAAATGGCAAGAAACTGGAAAGTACTGAAGTACAAAGGGATCTGGGGGTCCTGGTGCACAAAACTCAAAAGGTTAGTATGCAGGTGCAGCAAGTGATTAAGAAGGCAAATGGAATGTTGGCTTTCATTGCTAGGGGGATAGAATATAAAAATAGGGAGGTATTGCTGCAGTTGTACAAGGTATTGGTGAGACCGCACCTGGAATACTGCATACAGTTTTGGTGTCCATACTTAAGAAAAGACATACTTGCTCTCGAGTCAGTACAAAGAAGGTTCACTCGGTTAATCCCGGGGATGAGGGGATGGACATATGAGGAGAGGTTGGGTAGATTGGGACTCTACTCATTGGAGTTCAGAAGAATGAGAGGCGATCTTATTGAAACATATAAGATTGTGAAGGGGTTGGATCGGGTGGATGCGGGGAGGATGTTCCTGATGATGGGTGAAACTAGAACTAGGAGGCATAGTCTTAGAATAAGGGGCTGCTCTTTCAAAACTGAGATGAGAAGGAACTACTTCACTCAGAGGGTGGTAGGTCCATGGAATATGCTGCCCCAAAAAGCTGTAGAAGCTACATCATTACATAAATTTAAAACAGAAATAGAGAGTTTCCTAGAAGTAAAGGGAATTAAGGGTTACGGGGAGCGGGCAGGAATTTGGACAGGAGTCTAGGTTCGGATCGGTCATGGCCCTGTGGGTAG
This sequence comes from Squalus acanthias, assembly GCA_030390025.1. Lineage (NCBI taxonomy): Eukaryota > Metazoa > Chordata > Chondrichthyes > Squaliformes > Squalidae > Squalus > Squalus acanthias. The sequence goes on along the minus strand of CM059433.1, from coordinate 40,495,834 downwards.
CGTAGCGGGCCCAGGGGCCGTGTAGCCTGATCCTGCTCCTATTTCGTGTGTCCAATTCTGTTAGGTTCAGGAGCTGGTTCTGTGATAGTAGATTGGCGGTTAGGACCAGATCAGCCATGATCTTACTGAATGGCGGAGCAGGCTCGAGGGGCCAATTGGCCTACTCCTGCTCCTATTTCTTATGTTCTTATTTTAAAATACTTTTTAAAAAAAAGTTTATTTTTAGCCCCGTAAAAAACTTTATTTTTTTCAAAATACATTTTTGTTTAATATTTTTTATTGTAATTTCAAATCATTTTAAAAATGCGATTTTTAAAAAATTTATTTAAAGTTTTACTATGTTTTTGGGGTGATCTCCATTCATATATTTGACAGGTCTTCCTGTCAAGTGTATGAAGGGAGATTCCCTTCTTTGATTGGCTCCCCATGGCCCACGTGATCCCAGGGACTCTTACGAACCGCATGCACCCCTGGGATACGTGGGCCCTGCACACTTGGAGTTCGAGAGGCCCAGGAGCGGAAGTGTGCGCGTCCCAGGAGCCCTCAGGTAAGGGCGTAGATTTTTTCCAGATCGGAGGCTTCCGCACGCGGGAAGCATTCGATCGGAAAATACGGCCCACTGTTTTTATAATCCTGTAGTACTAGTGGATCTTGTGTGACATTATCACATCTCCCTTCAGCTGACAGGAAACATAGTAAGTTCAAGCCCAGGCTTTTGAGAGGCCAAGGTCTTCAAGTAACAACATTAATAAAAAGGTATTTAAAGACATAAATGACTATTTTATAGTTAAATTCAATCATTTTATTCTGAAATTTGTAATCTTAAAAATGCTTTAAGTTACATTTTCACCCCTTAGACAGTAGATGGAGGGGGAGAAATGGTGGAAAGAAAATTTCAAAATTATGATTTGATTGGTTGTCTTCATTTAAGTTTCTGAAAACATTAGCTAGAATAAAATTATACGGAGCTGGAATTAATTTACATATCAGCCAATCAACAGCGAGAAATATGGATGGATATTGGCTCCATTTGGGGCACAACGCTTTAGGAAGGATGTCAACTCCTTAAAGAAGTTGTAGAGGAGATTTACTAGAATGGCACCAGGGATGAGGAACTTCAATTATGTGGAGAGACTAAAGAAGCTGGGATTGTTCTCCTTAGAGCAGATAAGGTTAAGGAGAGATTTAATAGAGGTGTTTAAAATTATGAAGGGTTTTGATAGAGTAAATAAGGAGAAACTGTTTCCACCACCAGGAGAGTGGACACATATTTAAGGTAATTGGCAGAAAATCCAGGGGGGGTAGAAAAGAGGTGGAGAAATTGTTTTATGCAGTGAGTTATGATGATCTGGAATGCACTGCCTGAAATGGTGGTGGAAGCAGATTCAATAGTAACTTTCAAAAGCAAATTGAATATATACTTGAAGGGGAGAAAATTTGCAGGCCTATGGGGAAAGAGCAGGGGAGTGGGACTAATTGGACAGCTTTACCAAAATGAGACAGCACAGGCACGATGGGCCGAATGGCCTCCTTCTATGCTGCTTCATTCTAAGAAATTTCAGTGTAATTAGCCTGTGCCAAGTGTGATGCTGAAGTGTGACAGACGGATGAATGGACAGAGAGAGACATCTGCTGACCAAAAACTTTTATGTAAATTGAAGTGGTCACTGAGATTCTTGTTTTTTTTTTAAAAAAAATACCAATTAAACTACCTTTTTCATAGTGGAAACCATTTTGAAGCCACAGATAAGAAGTCTGTGGAGCAGTTATCTTTCACCAATGAGCACACAGCTGTCTACTAGGACAGTGGAGGGGCCCCTGGAATTAGCTTTGGTTTTTCTTCCCTCACTAGGGTGTGCCCTCCAAAGCGACTCCTGCTGCAAAGTGTACGTGTGTGTGTTGGGGTGGGACAGTGTCAGAATCGGCTGTGATGCTTCTCACTGTCAATGTCCCAGCAGTGTTCACTTGCTAGGCATACACTGAATAGCATTTGGATCAGGTGTTTGTGGAAACTGATGTACTCTGAAGAGAAGAGAAAGTTGGAGAACTACAAAAGGTTGAATATCATTGGTTTCCCTTATCATGCAGGATTTGAAAAACACTGTACAGATACTTTTAAACACAATACGACACCTTTCTTGCCTGGAGTCAAGGAAAACATTTCAAAGAATTATTAACGAGAATACCTGTATTTATTTTAAATGATTAAATAACTTGTGCTGATGACATAATCCAGGAAACAGTCTTATAGGAGTTAAAGTGCCTTTATATTTGATTACACCTCTATGAAGTGCCTTGGGATGTTTTTCTACATTAAAGGCGCTATATAAATGCAAGTTGTTGTTGATGCTTCTGTAGTTTGAGCAATGGGACGTCGACGTTTATGGCTCCCCACAAAAATGTGAATCGACAATTCTGCCTCGAGATAAACAAGCCGTCTTTGGCAATGCAAACACAGTGACTCGGCACACGGTGTCAGACTCCTTGGTGAACTACAGCAGCACTATTGGAAAAAAACCTTTAATGTATCCAGTGGGTGAAATCAAGACATGAAATTCCAGCTGAGGCAGCCCAGGTTAAAGCTCACATAACTGATGTAAGTTCATTATCATAGAAGCAGACCCCCAAAACCCCTCTAACTCTAGTCCCCAAACTTCATCAGCATACTGCATAAACAGAACAGAGATGGCCAGAAACAGACAACCCCAAAGGATGTTACAGTTAATGATAATCAAGCTTTTCTCAGTGTCGGAAGAGTGATGTAGAATTCATAGGCGAAAATTATATAATGATGGGACTTTGTGCCATACTTCAACGGTATACCTTCTATATGCTGGAGGAAACAGACAATTCTTTGCATCAGTTTGATTTCTAAAAGAGGTTCTGATGAAAGTTTAATCTTCAAAACATTTCAGCAATCAAATCTTCATTACTAAAATGATTGTTAGCACAGCTCTACAAGATATGCTTATCCCCGGGAAACTCTTTCAGAGGAATTAAGCACAATATTAATCATTTTTGACAACTGCAATGTACTGCACACCCTGAACAAAGGATACAATTACCACTAGCTGAATATCAGTTATTTTAACCGTGACATCCTTCGACCCCATGGCATTAAATAATCTGCAAACCAGAGGCGAGTCCACTGGTCGCAATGCAGCTGTGCTACAGACTAAATGAATATGTAAATCCCAGCCCCGTGGAATGGTTTCAGCCCTGAAACACACCCTCCAGACCCAGCCCTCCCCAGTCAAACTCCCTTCCTCCACTCAAGAATGCCATCCATTGTACGGTGCCTTGCCTGCTCTGTCCCTCCTTCCTCGCAGAAATTAATGCCACAGAGGTGGCCCCCTCATTTAATTAAAACACAAAGCAGCTCAATACAGAGGTCAGAACAGTCCCTGCTGCTGCAGAATGGAAGGGGGGAGGGAGAGAGAAAAAGGGGAATCAATGTCTTTGTGCAAGTCATTTGAATTTCAAAAGACTTTCCAGCCCTTACAGAATCACATGTTCTTTGTCCTCCAAATGAAAGAGGAAAATCGAACTTCCTTGCACATTCATCAAGCTACACCGTCTGATCGGTTAGTAAGCAAAGAAAGTTATTGGTAATTTATTCCTTCCCCAAACTGAACACTTACACATATGGAAATGGACCTTGTATATCAACACCGATACATAACAATAAGAACGGGGGGAGAAGAAATGGGAAGCAGAAATAGAAAACAAGTTTAAAATGATCCTGTGGTAGCATCTGCCAAATGTTCCACTTTTAACTCCACAACTGTAATGAGCATTCTACTCTTCGCTCCACAGCTGTCTGTATAACTCTTGTAAATACATTTACAAAAGCAAAATGCTGCAGATGCTGGAAATCAGAAATAAAAACAGAAAATGCTGGAACTACTCAGCAGGTCAGGCAGCATCTGCAGTGAGAGAAACAGAGTTAATGTTTCAGCTCTGTGACCCTTCATCAGAACTGGAAAAAGTTGGAGATGTAGCAGGTTTTAAGCAAGTACAGAGGCAGGAAAAGGTGGGAGGGGAGGAAAAACACAAATAGGGAAGGTCTGTGATAGGGTGGAAAGCAGGAGAGATTAAATGACAAAAGGGATGATGGTGCAAGGCAAAAGTGGATGGTAATGGGACAAGTAAAGAAACAAAAGATGGGTCTAGAGGAGGTGTAAATAGGAGTAGCAGAATCATCAACAGCAGCCGTCCAAAAAAATGGTGGCAGAGGTTATGATCTGAAATTGTTGAAATACATTTACAGTAGCTCTACAGCCAGCAGTGCACAGTGGAATGTAGTGTGTGCTTTAGAAACAGTATTATATTGGGCTAGTTATTTAAGTGAAGATGAAAAACATTCTACAGTGAAGTCGTTGATGACAGGTGTACAGTGCTCTTGCTGTTGACGGTACTCTAATGAGAAGGACTAGACAGAAGTAGAGCTGGCTATTTTTTGTGGATCTCATGAGCACTACTTAAAATTAAACCCTCGAGAGGCAGATTCGATCTCTGGCCTTGAACTTGCTCGATTAGGAACGGCGGCAGCTCCTGAAGCAAACAGGCATGATTAGTCACAGGTCTCCATTTGAGTGCGGCTCCTGGGATTCTCCTGACCTTCCTCCTCATTCCATTGTGAATGCCCACAGGGGAGGATTTACTTTACCTTACTTAACTTCAGGGCTACATGCAGTAATAGAAAAAGTTTATTACCTGGGATTCCAAGATTTTTACTATTGCTTTTGGGTTACCTTCAACAATTCCATCCATTTATAATTAGGCCCACTGCTTTACCGTGACTAAATACCTTACGTATCAATTTATTACATCAATTATAGGATTTTCTGAGATTTGGGGAATCTATTTTGTTCTGTGATTCTGGTCATTTTCCCAGGAAAACTTTAAATCAGTGAGTAAAGACTGAGATTTAGGCTGTTTTATGCACCATTGGGATGTAGCGAGGTCAGTATTACCCTCAATAACTGATGTTGCTGTATTCAGAAATTACTCTTATTGTATTGCTGCTTCCTAGACACTCATGACTTCTGGCAGTAGACTGACAGGTGCTTAACAGGCACATGAAGCCGCTTGGCACATTTAAGCTTGTATTTATGTGGTTCCTAACTTCATTTAACATATCTACCGCCCTAGTAATTATTTACTTCTGCTATTTTCAAATGTTATGGGAACATAATTTCTTTTTTAAAAAGTACATAGATCACTTATCTCCCCGTCACACATATTTATAATACTATACTTTGAAAGTACTAATCCCCGAGTGGTTCTTTACACGCTCATGAATTACAAGTTAACTGAAGATTAAGTAACAATGTTGGACTGATGCAGAAACTTTGATAAGCAGTTTCACATCTACTGGTCGATCTATTAGAGTTTCTGTCCACCTGAAGTAATTTGGTGATCTGGTCATTATTACATTGCTGTTTGTGGGAGCTTGCTGTGTGCAAATTGGCTGCCGTGTTTCCTACATTACAACAGTGACTACACTTCAAAAGTTCTTAATTGGCTGTAAAGCGCTTGGAGACGTCTGGTGGTCGTGAAAGGCGCTATAGAAATGCAAGTCTTTTTTTTTTCCTTTCAGGTTGGGGCTCTTTGAGAAAAGAGAAGACTGAGGGGTGACCTGATAGAGGTCTTTAAAATTATGAAAGGGTTTGATAGGGTAGAAGTAGAGAGGATGTTTCCACTTGTGGGGGGGGGGGGGGGGGGGGGGAAGACCAAAACTAGGGGCCATAAATGTAAGATAGCCACTAATAAATTCAATAGAGAATTCAGGAGAAACTTCTTTACCCAGAGATAGTGGTGAGAATGTGGAACTTGCTACCACAAGGAGTTGAAGCAAATAGCATAGATGCATTTAAGGGGAAGCTAGACAAACACGAGGGAGAAAGGAATCGAAGGACATGCTGATAGGGTTAGATGAAGTAGGGTGGGAGGAGGCTCGTGTGGAGCATAAACACCGGCACAGAGTAGTTGGATCGAATGGCCTGTTTCTGTGCTGTAGATTCTATGTAATCAGTAACTGATGCACGGTTGGTAACTATAGAAACGTGCAGCCAATTGCAATAGATTGGTGAATCCATCCATATGTAGAAACGCGACCCACTCTTCCAACATTTTACAAACAATAAATTAAAGGCAGATTGCTGCAGTGCCAGGTCATCTCTAGCACCCAAATTAGCTTATAGAACAAGACTCTAGATTCAGCAGCTGTCAAACAGATCAAAACTTGTGCAATGACTAAAACACAATAGGTCTCAATTTGGATTTGAAAGTATGAATAGGTAACTTTGGAGCCTCTATGCTTTCTGTAATACAATCCTGTTTAGAGGATCATTTCATAAAGTCTGAAACAGGTTTTAAGGGCAACTTCTGTAAACCCTTTGGGCGTAAACCAACTGAAATTTCGCCGTACAGAAAAAGAGTACTTCAAGTTTGGACAGACCAGAGTGTAGAAGGTTTCCACTATAGTATAATCGATTGCAGCATAACAATCCATCTACCTAAAATAAAAGCTGGACGTTAGAGTCTTCTACTGATCCACTCGGCCTATGGGGGCTGCCCGACTGCCTGTGGAGGAATGATTGGCCAGTTTTTTTTTGGGGGGGGGGGAAAATCAGTAAAGGCAGCAGCTCTTTCATTTCAACTCAGGGGCCATAGGTCACTCACTTGGGCCACCATTTGCTGCTCATTCTGAATATCCCAACTTCAACATGTTCAGGCCACTGGCTCCCCTCACAGACTTGGCACTGGTCCAGTTGCCTCTGCTCTGCTCAGTGAATTACCTCTGTTGCAGGGGCTCAAGGTGCTTTAAAAGTGGTTTTACTATAACCTGTTTGGGTAACGACAAACTATTTCTGGAAGCAGAAATAATAGCAGTCACAAGCCAAATGACGATGAATAGAATCATAGAAACTGACATCACAGAAGGCGGCCATTCCATTATAAATGTGGACATTGGACATTTATAAGTTCTGTCAGTAAGAGCCCACCATAAGGCAAGTTTATTGAAAATAGTGAAGGGTGAGCACCCAAGTAATAAGTTATCAATGGCACTAACCAAGGTGAACTCTTAATGCTCATGTCCATCACTTGGACCAGCAATTAAAGTCCTACCAACCACAATTCCAGGTTACAAATTTTTCAAACTTCTTGTGACTTAAATATTCAGATGTTTGGGAGGAAAGTATTTTTAAAGGATGCAGAGGGTTAAGACCTCAGTTAAAAGAGCAGAGAGGGGAATGTCAAACAAATGCATTAAGTCTTCAATTTATTCTCCAAGCAATCCGATTTGCGCAAATTGGTCTGGAAAAATGTAATTGTACAAGTACACAAATCCTTTTTGCCTGCTTCAAGGAAAAGGCAGGTTTGAACGATCCAGTCCGTCTCTTTCTTCAGACAATACAGATCAGGTTGTCCGACAGCTGCTGCTCGGCTGTCATGGAAACTGGTTAATTTCTAATGAGTGCTTGGAAGAGTTTCATTGAAAGCTGTAAGTAGCCAGCTATAATGAGGCCCGATTTCACCCACTGGGATGGACGCTCTGTCAGTGGGCCCAACAAGGAGCAATGCAATCTACATTAATGTTTCTGGGGGAAAAAAACACAAACAGGAAAAGATCCATACCAGAAAAAGGGGCAAGAGAAGGGATTGGGAGTTAACAATGCACAGGGCAGAAATTAGTTCATATTCCTGCCAGGAAAAGACTCAAGGTATCAACTATTTCTGTTACAAGAAATGTCAACAAATCTTTTGAAGATATGTAAACAGATTACAAAAAATAATTTACAGAAGCACTGCTAGAGTGGTCAGGGCATCCATCATTTCCACATACTAGAAACACAACGTGACTCACTGTATACAAGAACAAAAACCCCTTTTAATCTTTCATCCTCCCTAAAGTCTAGGTCACGGATCAGTGATGCTCTCCTGCATAAAGAGTGCAGCCAGTCTCCTTAATATCTATCTTAATCCCAGCAATCTACGCATCCGACTGGGACTCTTCGGCCAGCGGAAAAAGCTTGCACTACAACATCCAGGCATTCATTCTGCAGCCATGTCGATTTGATTTTGAATGCATCCTTCTGCTTATCTGAAGAGCTGCTTGCTTTTAATCAGAAAGGATGAATTGAGTTAAACCAGGTGTGAATAGGACAGGTCCAATGGCACAGACCCAGCTGATGTATATTTACATTGCTCAAACACCTTGTGTGGTAATCCACTCACTTATCTGTTTATGGCTTGTAAATAGTGATCTTGTTCAGCCAACTTTCAAAGCCACTCAAAAGAGGATTATGACTAAAAAGCCCCAGCAAATTTCATGAGTCAGCAATTCAGTTTATCACAGAGTAACGCCTGGAGATAATTTTGTTTTAATTCATTCACAGGATATGGGTGTCACTGGCAAGGCAAGAATTATTGCCCATCCCTAATTGCCCTTGAGAAGGTGGTGGTGAGCCGCCTTCTTGAACTGCTGCAGTCTGTGAGGTGAAGGTACTCCCACAGTGCTGTTAGGGAGGGAGTTCCAGGATTTTGACCCAGCGACGATGAAGGAACGACAATATACTTCCAAGTCAGGATGGTGAGTGACTTGGAGGTAGTGGTGTTCCCATGCGTCTGCTGCCCTTGTCCTTCTAGGTGGAAGAGGTTGCGGGTTTGGGAGGTGCTGCCGAAGAAGACTTGGCGAGTTGCTGCAGTGCATCTTGTAGATGGTACACACTGCAGCCACGGTATGCCGGTGGTAGAGGGAGTGAATGTTTAAGGTGGTGGATGGGGTGCCAATCAAGTGGGCTGCTTTGTCCTGGTTGGTGTCAAGCTTCTTAAGTGTTGTTGGAGCTGCACTCATCCAGGCAACTGGAGAGTATTCCATCACACTCCTTACTTGTGCCTTAGATGGTGGAAAGGCTTTGAGGAGTCAGGAGGTGAGATACTCGCCACAGAATACCTAGCCTCTGACCTGCTCTTGTTGCTGGTCCAGTTAAGTTTCTGGTCAATGGTGACCCCCAGGATGTTGATGGTGGGGGATTCAGCGATGGTAATGTCGTTGAATGTCAAAGGGAGGTGGTTAGACTCTCGCTTGTTGGAGATAGTCATTGCCTGGCACTTCTGTAGCGCGAATGTTACCTGCCACTTATCAGCCCAAGCCTGAACGTCGTCCAGGTCTTGTTGCATGCACGCATGGACTGGTTCATTATCTGAGGAGCTGTGAATGGCACTGAACACTATGCAGTCATCAGCGAACATCCCCATTTCTGACCTTATGTTGGAGAGAAGGTCATTGATGAAGCAGCTGAAGATGGTTGGGCTTATGACACTGCCCTGAGGAACTCCTGCAGCGATGTCCTGGGGCTGTGATGATTGACCTTCAACCACCACAACCATCTTCCTTTGTGCTCGGTATGACTCCAGCCAGTGGAGAGTTTTGCCCCCTATTCCCATTGACTTCAGTTTTACTAGGGCTCCTTGATGCCACACTTGGTCAAATGCTGCCTTGATGTCTAGGGTAGTCACTCTCGCCTCACCTCTGGAATTCAGCTCCTTTGTCCATGTTTGGACCAAGGCTGCAATGAGGTCGGGAGCCGAGTGGTCTTGGCGGAACCCAAACTGGGCATCAGTGAGCAGGTTATTGGTGAGTAAGTGCCGCTTGATAGCACTGTCGATGACACCTTCCATCACTTTGCTGATGATTAAGAGTAGACTGATGGGGCGGCAATTGGCCGGATTGGATTTGTCCTGCTTTGTGGACAGGACATACCTGGGCAGTTTTCCACATTGTCTGATAGATGCCAGTGTTGTAGCTGTACTGGAACAGTTTGGCTAGAGTCGTGGCTAGTTCTGGAGCACAAGTCTTCAGCACGACAGCTGAGATGTTGTCAGGGCCCAAAGCCCTTGCTGTATCCAGTGCGCTCAGCCATTTCTTGATATCACGTGGAGTGAATCGAACTGGCTGAAGACTGGCTTCTATGATGGTGGGGACCTCAGGAGTAGGCCGATATGGAACATCCACTCGGCACTTCTGGCTGAAGATGGTTGCAAACGCTTCAGCCTTGTCTTTTGCATCACGTGCTGGGCTCCACCATCATTGAGGATGGGGATATTCACGGAGCCTCCTCCTCCTCCCATTAGTTGTTTAATGGTCCACCACCATTCACGACTGGATGTGGAAGGACTGCAGAGCTTTGATCTGATCCGTTGATTGTGGGATCGCTTAGCCCTGTCTATGCTTTTTAGCATGCATGTAGTCCTGTGCTGCAGCTTCACCAGGTTGGCACCTCATTTTTAGGTACGTCTGGTGCTGCTTCTGGCATCCTCTTCTACACTCCTTCTTGAACCAGGGTTGGTCCCCTGGCTTGATGGTAATGGTGAGGGATATGCCGGGCCATGAGGTTACAGATTGTGGTGGAATACAATTCTGCTGCTGCTGATGGCCCACAGCACCTCATGGATGCCAAGTTTTGAGCTGCTAGATCTTTTCTGAATCTATCCCATTTAGCACGGTGGTAGTGCCACACAACACGATGGAGGGTGTCCTCAGTGTGAAGACGGGACTTCGTCTCCACAATGACTGTGCGGTGGTCATGGACAGATGCATCTGCGACAGGTCGAATGGTGAGGACGAGGTCAAGTAGGTTTTTCATCCTGCAAGTAATTCACCTCAAATTTTGAACAGAAAATTCAGAGTGACTTACCCAATTTATTTACAATAGCAAAATACTGCGGATGCTGGAAATCCGAAATAACAGAAAACGCTGGAAAAACTCAGCCGGCCAGGCAGCATCCGTGGAGAGAGAAACAGAGTTACCGTTTCAGGTTGAAGACCTTTTGTCAGAACTGGAAAAAAGCAGGAAATGGAATAGATTTTATGGCAGGTTTAGGGGCTGGGAAATGGGGGGGGGGTGGATGAAAGAACAAAAGGGAAGGTCGGTGATAGGATAGAAAGCAGGAGAGATTAAGAGACATTGAGACACATTCAAGGCAAGAGGAGGTGGTAATGTGACAGGTTAAGGAACAAAGGATGGCTCTAGATGAAGTGTGAATTGCGCTGGCAGAATGAAGGACAGCTGCCATGTGGGAGGGAAGAAAAAAAAGGGCCAAACAAAAAGTGTGGATAAAAAAAATATATATACACACACATCACCGTCCTCGGCCTCTTGCATTGTTCCACGGAAGCTCAGCGTAAGCTCGAGGAACAGCACCTCATTTTTCGATTAGGCACTCTACAGCCCTCTGGACTCAACATAGAGTTCAACAATTTCAGATCATAACCTCGGCCCCTATTACATATTTTTTTTTTTATCCACACTTTTTGTTTGGCCCTGCTGAGTTTTTCCACCGTTTTCTGTTATACCCAATTTATTTGCTCGATTAACCCCTCGTGACCTATTTCCAGACTTTTGATTCTGAATTGGACTGTTCAATATCACACAAAACTGTTTCTTCTGTAAATAATCATTTGTGAATAAACCTGCAAAATAGTTTATCTTCTGAAAGTCTAGTATGGCTGATATTACCAGTCTTCTGGGGGAATCCTATGTACTATCCACTTGCAAGTTGCCAATAAATGAAGAATTGTTTGCGCTGCAACACATCATTTCACATACACTGAACATATGATTAAATTCAGTTCATTGGGAGCACAGGCTTGTTTATGGAAACTGTCTTTTGCAGTGAAAATAGTGGCTAGAGACTCGAACTTCAGATTACAGACTGGAGGATGAAAGCAGTTTTCTGGTCCCAAAGGGCAAAGTTGAGAAAGTTTTAACTCATACCTGAAACTGATCCGCAACTGGTTGTCCCTCCTGGGGATAGTTATATTTTAATGCCTCCAACATCAACAGAACCATTCTTTGTGCATACGTTGTGATGACAATGTCCTTGAAATTGCAGTGTGCATGACGGCGTACTCAGAGTACGCCATTATATTCCCTTTAAAATTCCCTGCAAGTTTGGGATTTGCGCATGCACTTATGCATGCGCAAATCGGAACTTGCGGCCTGTCAACGTACACGTTGACAGGTCATCCGCAGGGGCCACGAAAAAGCAATCGCGGGCGCAAAGTTGGGCTATTTGCCTAGCGACTGGTGAGCGATTGCTCATGGAAGTCTTACGGTTGATGCAAGCAGGCACAGGGCCAGTTTGCATCAGCGTAAGAGGCTATCTTTGGCTTTAAACATTTTCATATCCTAAATTATGCACATACACTATATTAATGAGTTTATGCAAATATTGCATTAATGATGTATAAAATTAAATTGTTAGTGAGGTTGGTGGAATGACGGTAACTTTGAATAAAATTCCAATTCTGTTAATTGTATAATTATTACATTTCAGGATTCCACTGCATCTCGGGATTCCATTGCACCTCATTAGGGGATTCCCTTCGTAAATGATGGAAATGGATTTCTGCTTATTGAATGGAGGACCAGGCCCACGTGATCCCAGGTACGCTTCCGCACCGGCTGCATCCCTGGGATCTGTGGGCTATTCCGCTGCCCTCCGCCTCGAGGCCCGAGATCGCAAGTTTTCGCAGCCTGGCTGCCATCAGGTACTTTCGTAATTATTTTGCGGGTTGAAGGTGTACTCCGGAGGTATGCCTCCGACCGCAATTTCTAGCCCATTAACTTGAATTTATACAGCCTTTAATGTAGAAAAACATCCCAAGGTAGTTGAGAGAGTAGCGAGGAAAATGGACACCAAGCTAAAGGAAATTTAAGGATAACCAAAAGTTTGGTTAAAGAGATAGGTTTTAAGAAGGATCTTAAAAGGAGGTGATGGAGGTGGAGAGGTAGATTAGTTTAGACACAGAATTCCAGGGTTATGGGTCCTAGACAGCTATGGAATGACCATCAATGGTGGGGTGAAGGGAAGGGGGATGCACAAAAGGCCATAGTCAGAGGGATGGAGAGTTCAAGGAGCTGGGGGAAGATTTTAGGCCTGGAGGTAGTTGCAGAGATAGGTGGGGGTGAGGCCATGGAAGGATTTAAGCACAAAGAACATTTTTTTAAATTTGAGGCATTGGAGAACCAAGTGCTAATGAAGGTCAATGAGGTCAGAGGTGAAGGATGAACGAGAACTTGGTGTGGGACAGGATACAGGTAGCAGAGTTTTGGATCAGCTGAAGTTTACAAAGGGTGGAGGATGGAAGGCTGGCCAGAAGAGCACTGGAGTAAATACAGTCTAGAGGTGACAAAGGCATGGATGAGGGTTTCAGCAATAGATGGGCTTAGCTGGGGGCAGAGACAGGCAATGTTCACTACGCCCAAATGCAAAAAGATGGAAAAATGAAATTTCTGTTTTAATGATTACAAGAATTTTTTGCAATGACTCAAACAAAATCATCAAATTGCATGACTTTGAAACTGACCAATTTCTGAGTGAAATTTCACGAGCAGGAAGAGGTGTTCAGGTGCAGAGGAATTTCATGCCTGCAAGTGTCTACTATCTGAGGCTTGATGTGTGCGGATCTCTTTAGAGATGCAAGTAGAGCACTCAGTATAGGCCAGGAATCAAACCTGAAACGTTAATGACCTCTACAGCTCGGTAGTACACTAGGCAGTGAATTTACTCGCTGAGCTATAAACGCGCCAGAGTCTGACTACCTATTTTTCCTCTATCTGCTCCTGCAGTGCCAGCATCATTAGTGGCACAGTCTCAAAAGTTCGAACATGAGTAATTCCCAGAATTACAGGATCAAGATTTGTGTCACACAAATCCTAACAGATTCTTGATCTCAAACCATTTGTGGGAAGCTCATTGACATGAAAGGAAGGAGAATTGTGGGAAGCTCATGGACATGAAAGGAACGAGAATCACCCCAGTACCTCTTGATCTCTGTAGTGCAAGCTACAAGACTGCATAGTCGGAGAGCTCAGAGCAATGTCTAGGTGCTTCTCTTGGGATAATGGTGTAGAAATAGATGTATTTTTACAGGAGTAAAATACCAAGTCACGATGCTGTGCTGTACTGTACACAAGGATATGGTGCCGTGGAGTACAGAAACAGGTTTTGATATAAATTGATCAGTCTTACAGTCATTAGGGAAGATTCCAAGCCTGGACCAAAAAAAGGAGAAAGCTGACTGATAAGTTATTCAAGGCTGTGTTCAAACATAATTTGCAGCATATTGTCAGCAGAGATTTGGGAATGGCAGCTGTCCCCCTTTCAGCTAGAGGACAGTGAATGGTAGGGGGAATTTCCACCCCCCCGCCCCAAGTTATCATTATTTTGTCTCTGCCCCTTGGTGGCTGAGGGACAGATAGGGGTAGTCACCATTGCTGCTCTTTATCTAACCAATTGGAAATGGTCACAACCTGCCTGGGACATTGGCCATTGGATTTTTCATGTGGAATAGTCCACATACTGAAAAGAAAAGTTCCTACATAAAGTGGAATCCTGTCCCATCACTCCACAGTCCTTAAGTTGTATTTTATAAACTCTCAAAATAAACACTTTCAGAACCAATACATTGTGTGGACTTAGAAAACCTCAGACCTACCTAAAAGCAAATTACACTGAGAATAGCAAGGGTCAGGTTTCAGTGCTACTGCAATGCTTCAACTTGCTTTGGCATAGAGGGACAAAAATTTTTCCCACTGTTAGCAATTGTTTCTGTCTGAAACGCAATACTCTTAATTGTGATATATACAGGTTACATTTCACCCTCATTCAAGTGTGGAGTCACGGAATGGGAGTGGCCCATTCCATCAAGATAAGCTAGTTACAGCTTTATGCTACTTCCAATGCCTCTCCATTGAAAGAGCCCTTGTGAAACCTGCTCAAAATATTTGGAGAAAGCTGGAGCAGGATTATATGTTATCACAAAAGGAAGCTGCTTTAAGGATTTTCTTTTTTTTTATAAAAGACAAGTTATTTTAATACAGTTTAACAAAGGCAATGTAAACTACACAGGCAGTTTTACGCATTTAGCGGACAGTCTAATGGAATAATAAACAGGATATACTATATTTGACAGGTTTATGATTTGTCCTGAACAGCATAAAAGCAGATTAAGAAAATTTAATGATTAAGGATAACAGGACTGTAAACTTGATATGGTACTGGACTTGTTGAAAATAATCCAATCGAGTTCAGATGACATCAGATGGGAAGGAGGGAGGTAGTTTAGGAAGGAAGGAAAGGAAAGAGGGGGGGGGTAGGAAGGAGAAATCCAAGGGACTTGCACCAAGGCCCTCATGTACCTAATAGGTAAGAAAGGTTTGCCAGCGATTGACGATTGACCGAGAAATAGGAAAAAGATTACAAAGAAAATTCAGATTGCATTATAAATGCAGCATTGCCAACACTTACAATATTAACAATTTACTGATTTTTCACTATTTGATGTGCATGCTTCATGGGTCTAGACATGGGAGTGCAAAAATGAGAGTTTGCTTTTTCCTTTGAATCACATATTAAAATAATGGTGCAAAATTGATAAATTCATAGCAAAATTATGTATAAAAGAAAATAACTATTAACAATGCTGTAATTGAGAAAGATCATGTGTAATAAGTCACAATGACATAGTCGCGAATCATTTTTCAATATTTCAATATGATTAAATGTAGCAACAAACATTTTCTGGGGAGAACCTGCTGACACATCGTTCTGAAAAACTTTCACCTCTGGGAAGTGGTTTCAAATCCTGTTCACACTGATGGGAAAGTTCCTTTTCTGTGCAAGAAAGAGGTTCTAAGATGTCGTGTGTTCATTGTACAGAAGCTGGCTAAAGTTCACCACCAAACTGGCAGTCTCACTGGAAGGGCAAGGGTGACCCCGAGCTTCCGGTCGCCTATCACTTTAATTCTCCACTCCACTCCCAACTCTGACCTCTTACACTGTTCCAATGAAGCTCAACATAAGCTCGAGGAACAGCACCTCATCTTTCTATAAGGCACTTTACAGCCTTCTGGACTCAACATAGAGTTCAACAATTTCAGATCATAACCTCAACCCCATCACACTTTTTCTCTCTCACATGGCAGCTGTCGATCATTCTGCCATTGCCATTTGCACTTCATCTAGTAATCTTGTTTCTTAACTTCTCCCATTACCATCTCCTTTTGCCTTGCACCATCATCCCTTTTGTCTCTTAATCTCTCCTGCCTTCCATCCTATCACAGACCTTGCCTTTTGTTCTTTCCTCTCCTCCCCCATCCCCTGCACTTGCTTAAAAACCTGTTACATCTCTAACTTTTTCCAGTTCTGACGAAGGGTCATCGACCTGAAACGTTAACTGTGTTTCTCTCTCTACAGATGCTGCATGACCTGCTGAGTATTTCCTGCATTTTCTGTTTTTATTTCAGATTTCCAGCATCCGCAGTATTTTGCTTTTGTATTAGGGTAGTTGCGGATTTGGACAGTTACTCGGATTCTGTAATAGGTGCTCTTTGACATTGGGCAAGTGAACAGGGAAATTCACTTGACACATAAACCTTGCTCTACCCAAGTAGGGAGTGCTCAAGACCAACACCAGGTGTAAAATTTGGAAAGGTTTCATACCTCAATCCCTTTTCACTCACCTCGAGGGCCATAAAACTCAGCAAAAGAAAATACATGACTTTTCATATACATTTCATACAAATCAAAACCGTTACCTCTAGCGTACCTTTAAGAGTTGAAAGGGGCTGTTTTCAATCGCTAAGCACTTTATATTAAAAGATTATCTACCAGGTGTAGGATTAAAAGAATCTCAGAGAATTGACCCTGCAAACTGGGCGTTGGCCTGAACGTTCATTTTCTGTATATAGTCAAAACTAGGAGGTTGGATTAAGAGTTAAATCTCTTGATTCTATATCTTATATTGTGATCTACTTTTGCTATTAAGTAGTATGGAGATAATTGATAAACTAGACAAACTTAGAGGATAAAACTACTGGTCTGGATGGATTGCAGCTGCACCTCGGAAGCTAGGGAAGGGATAGCAGAGGCTCTTAAATTGAATAGAAAAGGGAAAAGTGCCAGAGGACAACTAATGTTATTCCTACATTTAAAAAGAGAGATAGAACAAATCCAGGGAACGATAAACTAGTTAGCTTAATGTCGGTGGTAGGACAGATACTGGAATCTTAATTCAAATATGTAAGAGAAACATCTAGAAACCAAGAATATGATAAGGAATAGTCAGCACAGATTTGAAAAGGGTAGGTCATGTTTGACCAACTTTATTGAATTATTTGAAGAGTTAACAGAAAGAGTAGACAAGGGTAATGCAATATACATAGATCATCAAAAGGCCTTCGATAAAGGTACTGCATGGTGGACTCATGACTAAGGCCAGAGCATATGGAGTCAAAGGACAGGCAGCAGAATGGATAGCAAGCTGGCTACAAAACAGAAAAACAGGGAGTAGGGGGTTAAGGGTAGCTACTCAGTCTGGCAAAAAGTGGGAAGCGGTGTTCCACAGGGATCAGTGCTGGGACTGTTGTTCACCATTTACATTAACAATTTGGACTCAGGAATCGGAAGAACAATTTCAAAATTTGTGGACGACACCAAATTGGGGAGTATAGTTAATACCGAGGAATATTGCGACAAAGTACAAGACGAGGTTAACAAACTTTGGCGTATAAATGGCAAATGAATTTCGATATAGTTAAGTGTGAGGTGGTACATTTTGGTAGGAGGAAGGAGGCCACATACTCATTGGAAAATAAGTCTAAATAGGGTAGAGGAGAAAAGGGATCAAGGGGTACAGATACACAAATCATTTAAAGTAGCAGCGCAGGTTAAAAAAGCCATAAAAATGAAAACAAAGCACTGGGGTTCATTTCTAGAGGAATAGAATTCAAAAGCAGTGAAGTTGTGTTAAATTTGTATATCTTACATTGTATTTACAGCACAGAAACAGGCCATTCGGCCCAACACATGTCCATGCCGGTGTTTATGCTCCACAAGAGCCTCCTCCCACCCTACTTCCTCTAACCCCATCAACATATCCCTCTATTCCTTTCTCCCTCATGTGTTTATCTAGCTTCCACTTAAATGCATCTATGCTATTCACCTCAACCACGGCTTGTGGTAGCGAGTTTCACATTCTAACCAATCTCTGGGTAAAGAGGTTTCTTTTGAATTTCCTATTGGATTTATGAGTGACTATCTTATATTTATGGCCCCTAGTTCTGGGTCTCACCTGCAAGTAGAAACAACTTCTCTACATCTACCCTATCAAACCCTTTCATAATCTTAAAGACCTCTTGTACAGTTCTGGTCTCCAGATTACCAAAAGGATATAGAGGCACTGAAGATATTGCAAAAACTTTACAAGGGTGATACCAGAATTGCGAGGGCACAACTATCAGGAAAAACTGAACAGGCTGGGGCTCTTTTCTCTAGAAAAAAGACCGAGTGGTGACCCGATAGAGGACTTTAAAAATTATGAAGGGGTTTGATAGGGTAGACGTAGAGAAGATGTTTCCACTTGTTTGGGGGCGCGGGAGAGTCCAAAACTAGGCCATAAATATAAGATAGTTACTAATACATCCAATAAGGAACTCAGGAGAAACATCTTTACTCAGCGTGGCGAGATTGTGGAACGTGCTACCATATGCAGTGGTGAGGCAAATAGCATAGATGCATTTAAGGAGAAACTAGACAAGTACATGAGGGAGAAAGGAATAGAAGGACATGCTGATAGGGTGAGATGAATTAAGGGGAGAGAAGGCTTGTGTGGAGCATAAACACCGTCATAGACAGGTTGGGCCAAATTGCCTTTTCCTGTGTAATACTGTGATGGATGGTATGAAATGGATCCATTAAGGTCTTGAGCATTTTCTGCCAAGTTGTTGCTTGAAATCTATTTATGTATTAGCAGAACTCATGTGGAGTTTCTCATAGCAAGAGGCTGCATTGTTTCACAAGGACATAAGTATAACATGTAACGTTTCATGCATCATGGTGCAGCTATGTGCAACATGACCTGTTCCTTTAAGATCACAAGAACTAATTGCAAATTTGAAATCAATTTATCTGAGACACGTCACGGTCGAGCAGATATAAAGCAACAGGAAAAATTGTTTTGCACCTGTAACAAAGTGCAACGTGTAAAGTGTGACTGACGCAAAACTTTAATAGATTCAAATTAGCTGCTAATCTCACTAAATGTCTTTAGTAAGTTATGCACTTTAATATTGCAATTTCTATTTAAAAGATCAATTATAGACAACAGCTTAAAAATAGAGCAGCTTAAAAATAGAGCAACTTTATTTCTCTTTTAGCTGATTATACCAAGCCTTATGGGCCAAGGACATTCCACCATTTAGATACATAATTAATAACACTGAGGAAGCCTGTAATGTAGTGTCCCTGATCATCTGATCTTGGGGCTTATAATGAACTAGAAAAATGGTGGAAAATATAGACACTGAACACGAGTGCTTTGTCTGATTGAATCCATTAAGCAAATATAAAGTAAGTCAACAATAGTAAAATCCTAAATAGTTTTCCCACAGGTACCTGATAGTTGGCAGAAATTGACCTATTTACTTCTGTTAAGCAGATGCCATTTAGTTAAATTACATATTTCATTTTGTTTTACAGCTCAAATTCCACAGTCACCTGCTGGATGACTTATTACTATTAACTTGCTGTAATTTGTTGAACAGCAAACTTGTAATCTTCCATTACAATAAAGAGCACGTGTGCATTAAAAATTGCTGTAAACAATAAATGAATTCTTCTGAAAAAGGCCAAGAATTTTATGAATGACAACTCAACCAGAAACAACTCGTTACTGAATCAAGGTGCTTGAAAAGACAACTTCCATCAGTTTTGTGAAGCCTGTTTACCAAACCTTATTCGGCTCTGCCTCTGTCATTCTAGTCTCTCTTTCAGGCGTTCATTGTAGAAACCAGAGATTCACCTTGTAGTATAGCCGGCAAGTCAGGCTCAGCAAAGAGAGTGAAACAGTGCTGGTTACAGGGCAGACAGCAGCTCCTACGAAGTGAGATACCAGCCTTTGTGTTGTACAAAGAGGTCTGTTTCTATAGTAACTAGGCTATGAAAAAAAGATAGAACTTTGCACAAACAGAACAGCAGCACAAAGCCATTTTTAAAGAAAAATTCTACAAAGTTTTAAGATGTTTGTTTGGATGGGACTGGCTAACAAAATATGCTTGAACAAAAGTAAATTACCAACAAACTAAACTAATTACTCAATGTTGTAATTCAACATATTCTATAACAAAGAATCCCTTGCTCCCACCAAGTTTACACAAAGAAATATCTCAAGCACATTTAATTTACCATAAAAAGAATGAAACAGTAGCATAACACACTGGCACTCTGCTTGGGCACTGCCTCAAGACTCCCCCAGACACAACACTTTCCTGATCTCCGTCATGCGACCAAATAATGGTGCAGGGCTGAGGTCAAGTTTCCCCACAGTTGGGGCAAGGGGTTTTAAAAAAAAGTATTTTACACACCTAGTTATTAGCTCAGGACAACTTTATGCAGAGGTTGAGGTACACAGATGATCACATTTTTTGCTGCCACCAAGTAATTCTGTCAGAGCTAATTATGAACTTTGCACTAAGAGAAAGAGAAAAG
Organism: Squalus acanthias; assembly: GCA_030390025.1. NCBI lineage: Eukaryota > Metazoa > Chordata > Chondrichthyes > Squaliformes > Squalidae > Squalus > Squalus acanthias. The sequence continues at coordinate 40,475,272 of CM059433.1, read as the reverse complement.
TGAATTAAATTGCACCTTTTTAAGGCCTGTTTGAGGTATGCAGAGCTGCAACTAACTCTTGCTTTTACCCCTACTGTAATCCCATTTTCCAAGGAACATGTACAGGGACAGTCCAGGAAGCATATGGGTCATTATATGGAAAAAGAGCTATGGCAGCTTGAGAACATAATAGGTGCAGGAGTAGGCCAATCGGCCCTTCGAGCCTGCTCAGCCATTCAAAAGGATCATGGCTGATCTTCCACATGAACTTCACCTTCCCGCACTATCCCCAGATCCCTTGGTGCCCAAAAATCTATCGATCTCAGTCTTGAATATACTCAACGACTGTGCATCCACAGCTCTCTGGGGTAGAAAATTCCAAAGATGCACAACCTTCTGAGTGAAGAAATTTCTCATCTCAGTCCTAAATTGAGTAACATTTCTAGTTCTAAACCAAAACCCATTTGCAGGCTTCAAAGAGGTTTTCTTTAAAATTAGAAATAAGGCCAAAAACTAGAGTGGCCAGGTCATTTACTAATCATACATATTCAACGATTCCAGGTTCTATCTCGAAGCTCTACAAGTGGCCTCAGAATCCCTGGGCTATCTCACAATCAACATTCAATGAGTCCTGATGGTCAGTTTGTGTATGTGGACATCAGATGAGTACAGGATTGGGCTCGTTTGCAACACCTTCCCACAGTTGAATAGCCTATTGACACACACTGTGTAGATTCACATGAAGAATGGGCACTAGGGGTGAAGTATACAAGGGCTGCTGGCACCCCTAAAATAGCACATTAGAACATAAGAAATAGGAGCAGGAGTAGGCCATTTGGCCCTTCGAGCCTGCTCCGCCATTCAATAAGATCATGGCTGATCTTCTACCTCAACTCCACTTTCTTGCACTATCCCCATATCCCTTGATTTCCCTTAATATCCAAAAATCTATCGATCTCTGTTTTGAATATACTCAACGACTGAGCCTCCACAGCCCTCTGGGGTAGAGAATTCCAAAGATTCACCACCCTCCGAGTGAAGACATTTCTCATCTCAGTCCTAAATGGCCAACCCCTTATTCTGAGACTGTGACCCCTGGTTAACATCCTCCCTGCATCTACCCTGTCAAGCCTTGTAAGAATTTTGTATGTTTCAATGAGATCACCTCTCATTCTTCTAAACTCGAGAATATCAGCCTAGTTTACTCAATCTGTCCTCAGACAACCCCCCTATCCCAGGAATCAGTCTGGTGAACCTTCGTTGCACTCCCTCTATGGCAAGTATATCCTTCCTTAGGTAAGGAGACCAAAACTGTACACAATACTCCAGGTGTGGTCTCACCAGGGCCCTATATAATTGGAGTAAGATGGCTTTACTCTTACATTCAAATCCTCGTGTAATAGAGGTCAACATACCATTTGCTTTCCTGATTGCTTGCTGTACCTGCATGTTAACTTTCAGTGATTCGCGTACAAGGACACCCAGGTCCCTCTGAACAGCAACATTTCCCAATCTCTCACCATTTAAAAAATACTCTACTTTTCTATTTTTCCTACCAAAGTGGATAACTTCACATTTCTCCACATTATATTCCATTTGCCATGTTCTTGCCCACTCACTTAACTTGTCTATATCCCCTTGAAGCCTCTTTGCATCCTTCTCACAACTTACATTCCCACCCAGCTTTGTATCATCAGCAAACTTGGATATATTACATTTGGTCCCCTCATCCAAATCATTGATATAGATTGTGAATAGCTGATCCTTGCAGTACTCCACTAGTTACAGCCTGCCAACCTTAAAATAGCCTGTTCTTGAGTTGGTTCCTCAACATACTGATCTAGAAAACTATCTTGCATACATTCCATGAATTTGTCCTCCACACTATTACTGCAAATGCAGTTTGCCCAGTCTATAGGTAGATTAAAGTCCATGATTACTGTGTTACCCTTGTTACATGCACTTCTAATTTCCTGATTTATACTCTGCCCTACATTACAACTACTGTTTGGGGGCCAGCAAGTTCAGCACGCTCAGACACAGGTTAACAGGAAAATTGGAACAAAAACAGACTCTCTCTACTGCTCGGATGGGTTTTTCTTTTAATGAATTTTGTATTTAGTTTCAAGTGAACAGCAGCAGTGAAAAGGCAAGAAAAAACATGTTATAAAATGGACTAAATAACCTAATATGTCCTAAGAAGAATCCAATAGTGGCCATAATAATACAAGTGTGTCAAACATCGCGTATAGCTCGGAATACTATTTGAGTGGTTGAAATATTAACCTAGAGCACTCAATACTAAAGTTTGCCATTCAAGAAATAACAGCAATTATCAGATGCTAAATATGAAAGACTGAGGTTATATAAAGGGAGCAACTGGAAATATGGATGGGAATCAAAGTGGAATCCCACCCAGCTGCAGATAACAACTATTCCAAATATAACTATAAATTTAAAAAATGTAATGTTTTATTATGCTAATTTTGGCATTAAATTTTTAATAATCAATATTATTTCATATGACCTAATGACTCACTTGGGATGGCCAATGTAATTACATGTGTATATATCAGAACTGTCATTATTATGAACTACAGGAATGACAATTTATTATTTACAGCTGAAACTGGATTTATTCATATGAGCAATACACATCAAAATAGGTCATATTTTAAATCAGACTGAGTGCCTGTCACACCCAACAAGACACACTCGGCATGCTGGAGGTGCGGAACAGCGAGAGCAAGTTAACGAACAGATCTTGAACCTTTGCAAAAGCACTTGTGTTCATTGTGAATGAGTGAATACTTGAATCCAAAGAGTCCATCACAACTGCACACATGCAAGCTTCTAATTCCAAGCAGATTATTAGAATGAGGGAAACCCCTTCCCTAGAAGGAATGAAGGACAAGCACCACTCTCAGCATCACTGACAAGAGTTCGGAGTTCAGGTCACCTGCGTCTCCTCCCATCAGGAAAACAGTGTCTGGCACAGGGTAACCGGAAGAGGAGAGGAAAAAATACATTAACGTAGAGTGGTGAAAAATAAAATGAAGCACAGGCTGCACTGGCTCTGCAGAAATTGAAAATTGATGTCTCAGCAGTTTTAGAACATTACATTCTCAAGCAGAAGAGCCAATTCAAAGTTCCCTACTTTGAGCAGCAACTGCACTCAGCGTTCCCCTAGGGAAGGGATCTGTATCACTTTCAGGGAAAGGAGAATGTAATTCCTTCCCTGCACATCTTAAGCTTACCAATTTGCTGGGTCAAATGAGGAGTGGCATTGACAGAGATGACCAGGATTTCCTGTGAAAGATGCAGGGGATTCTTCAGACAGACACCTCCAAAATGGGTTGAGATTGATAACCTTATTAGAATCTCAACCTGGACAATTTGGGGGTGGAAAAGGTTAAAAGGAGGGGCTCCAAGGCACACATAGGAGTGTTTGCTCACTGAGGTGAATAGCATTAAGCACTGACTGCTGAGAAAGATCAGACTCCTACATGACCTTTTGACTTTTAAGCCAAGTAATTTTTCAGAGTCACCCTGAGTGTAATAAATAACATCCAAATGAGCTCCAGTTATTAGATCACCATGTGGCCACAGGAGGAGTATGACCTCCACAAGCTTCACTTACAGTAACTGACTACCATTATAGAAGGTCATTCTGGAGAGTGAAGCATTTCCAGTTGTCCAGAAATTCATGGACTATAGGAAAGTTTTCCCAAAATAATACATAAAAAATTCATAGTGCATAGTTAATGTCCATAACTCATCAGTAACATGCAGAATAGCTGCACATGAGTAACTGGCCACATTTTATTTGCTCTTATACAGAAACACAGCTCAATGGAGCATTGCTGCTCTATAGGAACTTTGACATCCAGATGAATGAGACTTGAGAAGTAACAAAACTACAAGGTGCAACCTCCCACCCATCCACCCCAGGTTCCCAAACACCAACTTTCTTTGACTCGTAATCAGGTGCTGTAGATCCTTCTGCACTAGTTTCAGATTTCTCACTGAATGCAATGCTTTCAGTTTTGGTAAATGAGGAAGAGGAAATTAAGAACTCAAAGCATTTTACCCACTGAATTATGTTCTAGAGTATGGAACTTATGTAGGCGTAAATACAAATTTTCTCCAAAACTCTTGATTGCTTAAGGGACCTGGTTTGGAGGGGTTACACAGTAGGAGGGGTGCATTCACAGACTGGAAATAAAAGAAAGGCCATATGACAAGGCTCCCTTTTCAGAATTCAAATTGAGAATAGAACATTTCAATGCTGGTGATTAGTACAAATTGTTTTAATTTGACATTTTCTAAATGTCAGTTGTATTAAAGTTCAAGGTTCATAAAGCAGGGACATTTTACACACCATTTCAAATACATTTATATATTTTTACCACTTAAGTTGAACCTTGCCAACTCAATTTTTGGCACTAGATCAATGAGATTAACTTTCAACATTAGTATCCATTCCCAATGATCAAATAGATTGTGAAAATCCAATAAAAACAATTATCGCCCAATACACTTACTACATCACAAGAGTGACTGTACTTCAAAAGCAAGTCATTGCTTCTGAAGTGCTTTGAAACTTTCTGAAGATATGATGAGGTTCTACATAAATGCAAGTTCTTTCTTACCCTTTGCTATTCAATATCAAAAAAAGCTGTTTTTTAAAAAAAAAAGTCAAGTTGGAAATTGTCTGATGAATATGACCACCCAAATTTCCTTTTCTCTTGCTGTTGGTATGTGGATATCTGTAACCCACTCAAGACTCAGGCATCAATCACACTGCTGTAATGTTTGATGTCTACAGCACTGGTATGAATAACAGGCCCTCTGAGTTTCCCTTGTGCCTTTTACTCCATGTTTGCCTCTTAACAGCAAGAGCACCAGTGAAGACAAGACTAATGTAAAATAAGCATGAAACCTTTGGTAGCACTTGCCACAGGGTCCATCAACTTGGCTCTGGCTAGCAGTGGGATGATCTCCCAGCCTAGCAATGTGCTTTTGACATTGCAGCTTTGTAAAGACCTTTCCCCTAATATTGGCCCTGGCCAGATTGTCATTCACAAACACATTCTGCACATGCTCAAAATTCACAGTAGCTTTCCCAGTTCTGTTCATAACTTCAGCCTTGTACTATAAATAGGACAAATTCATCAAATAGGGAATCAACTCAATAATTAAAGCAGTAACTCATTCCCTTCCCTGTGGAAAGTTCCTGGTTTTCTCTTGACATTTCCCTAAATGGAAGTTTTGAAATCAGAAACTGAAGAGTCACAGGAACTTGCACCCGACTGCACTGTAGTGCAGTGGAGGTCATACACAATGTTACCACCATGTTACATATTTTCACATTGTGTACTTCAAAAAAAGTATATGCAAATACATACGTGCACTCAAACACACGTGTGTGCAGTGTCAGACTATAAAAGCTTGAATTCAAAAGATGTAAGATACATTGTAAATGGCACCAAATAAAACTGACAGGTTTTAAATGAAAAAGGGTACTGAAGATTAATTGCTTGTGTACTTCAAGAAGTCTTACTAGCCTGAACTAGTCTGACTGATCTTTTGCCTAAAAAAAAGGTAGTTTCAAGCACCTTGGATGGGTATGCTATCAAACACAGATTGTTGAACCCATCCAGATCTGTACAGAGAACATTAACTTCACAGTAGACATGCACAAAGAATCATCTATTTACATAATTAACTGGTTGTCCATTGAATGACAGAGCTTGATCAGGTTACAGTCTGGTGTGTCTTCTCTGATGAGCAGGCGTATGGCTCACTAGTCTGAGACACAAGAGGTAGATGATTTCCAAGTATTTTGCTGCAGTCTGTGAAAGTTTGTCCATCTCTTTTTCTTCCCCATAGCTTCAGCATGCTGACTCTCAAAATAGAATGCACCTTGGTGAATGGCATTCTGCCATCTGCCTGTAGCAAGAATTGCAAAATGAATGTGCTCTCCGTGGGAACAGTTCCCTCATTCAGCTGGAGTAGAATTAAATCTTAGCCAATCGACCATCAGACAGCTTCAAGTTTGGCTCAGTTGGTAGCACTCTGGCCTCAGAGTTAGGTTTGGGATTCAAGCCCCACTCCAGGACTTGAGTGCATAATTTAGGCTGACCCTTCAAAGCAATACTGAGGACCTGGATACATTTGAAGAGCAGGGAGTTCGCCTGAGGGGCTAGTCAAAATTCTTCCTACAACCACCACCAAAAACAGACTGATTAGTCATTCATCGTGTTTGCCTGCATAACGACTATATTTCCAAAAGTATTTCATTATCTTAAAGCACTTTGGGAAGTCCTGAGGAGTTGAAAGGCATTATATAAATGCAAGTTCTTTCTGAAATTTACCCATTGAACTGTTTTACACGTCTTAACACCTTCATTAAAGATTTTACTTTGAGGCATCAACCAGTCTCAGAAGCCTAGACTTCAGGTAGATATTTTCCCCCAGAAGAGTTTAAAGGAGTTACCAATTACATCTGTAGATTCTGTGCATGTGCAGTTTGCAGAACTTCCCAGCATTTCTTGGAATTTTAAGTACAAGAGTGACTGCCCTCGTCCTGTAAGGATCTGAGTGTTTCTTTGATTCCTCTCCAAATTTATTTCAGGCAAGTTTAATGTTTAAAATATTAACAGCGGCTCCATTTCATTTATGAAATTTTTAATATTTACTTCACAGTAAGATGGACAATTGATTAACAGCACTTATTCCTACTAAACAGCTGACCACCCAACTTCCCTTCCTGGCTCTCATGTTAGCTGATAGTTAAGTTCTCTCTCCTCAGGTACTGTCCCCCTCTCCTTCAAAATCTGGGGTGATCACCCCCTCCTCAAAAAAAATCCTTGAGCCCTGCGTCCTTGAAAACTAACGCCCCATCTCCAACCTGCCTTTCCTCTCCAAAGTCCTTGAACGTGTTGTCGTCTCCCAAATCCATGTCCATCTTTCCTGGAACTCCTTGTTTGAATCCCTCCACTCAGGTTTCTACCACAGTACCAAAATGGCTCTTAACAAGGTCACAAATGACAACCTGTGACTGACAAAATTAAACCATCCCTCTTCGTCCTTCTCGACCTGTCTGCAGCCTTTGACACGGTTGACCACAAAATTCTGCATCAACGCCTCCCCTCCATCGTCCAGCTGGATGGGACTGCACTTGCCTGATTCCATTCTTATCTAATTATAGCCATAGAATCACCTGCAATGACTTCTCTTCCCGCTCCTGCACAGTTACCTCGTGTCCCCCAAGGATCTATCCTTGGCCCCCTACTTCTCATCTACATGCTGCCCCTCGGTGACATCATCAGACAACACAGCATGAGTTTTCACATGTACGCTGATGATACCCAGCCCCACCTCTCCTTTGCTTTTCTCAAACCATCCACTGTCTCTATAATGTCAGACTACATCCAGCACTGGATGAGCAGAAATTTCCTCCAATTAAATATCGACTTCGGTCCATGCCACAAACTCCGTTCCTTTGCCACCAATTCCATCCCTCTCCCTGGCAATCATCTGAGGCTGACCCAGTCTGTTCGCAATCTTGGTGTTATATTTGTTCAAGAGTTGAGCTTCCTACCTCATATCTGCGCCATCACCAAGATTGCCCATTTCTACCTCTAACATCGCCCCTCTCTGCTCTTGCCTCAGCTTATCTGCTACTTAAACCCTCATCCATGCCTTTGTTACCTCTAGACTTGACTATTCCAACGCACTCCTGGCCGGCCTCTCCAGTTCTACCCTCCATAAACTTGGTCATTCAAAACTCTGCCACCTGTGTCCTAACTCGCTCATCAATCTCCCCTATGCTCGCTGACCTACATTGGCTCCCAGTTAAGCAACGCCTTGATTTTCAAATTCCCTCCATGGCCTCGCCTCACCCTATCTCTAATCTCCTCCAGTCCTACAATCTGCTGAGATCTCTGCACGCCGCCAATTCTGGCCTCTTGAACATTGGCGATTTTAATCGCTCCACCATTTGCGGCCTAGGTCCTAAGCTCTGGAATTCACTCACTAAACCGCTCTACTTCTCTTTCCTCCTTTAAGATGCTCTTTAAAACCTACCTCTTTGACCAAGTTTTTGGTCATCTACCCTAACATCTCCTTATGTGGCTCGATGTCAAATTTTGTTTTTTGATAATGCTCCTATGAAGCACCTTGGGACGTTTTATTACGTTAAAGGTGCTATATAAATACAAGTTGTTGTTGTTCTTTCTCTTGTTGACATTTAGAAAGGTCCCGTAACTGGAGCTCAGATGAGTCTTCAACATTGACTCTAAAAACCCAGGAAGTCTCGTGGCTTCAGGTTAGACAAGGAAACCTCCAACTGACTATCAGCTACCACCCAACCCCACTTAACAGACAAGTCAGTACTCCTCCATGTCGAGTGCCACTTGAAGGAAGCTGAGGGAAGGAAACAATGTACTTTGAATGGAGGACTTCAACGCCCATCACTAAGGGTGACTCAGTAATACCACCATTGTCTGAGCTGGCTGAGACCTGAAGGAGACAGGTGCCAGATTGGGCCTGCAACAGATGTTGAAGGAACCAACACAGGGAAATAACCTACTTGATCTCGTCCTCACCAATCTACCTATCGCAAATGTATCTGTCGACGATAGCATTGGTAGGAGTGACTGTTTCACAAGGACTATGCAGTGGTCACATTTCCAGAATGAGGATATCTTCCGTAGTGTAGTGTGGCATGACTGTGGTGCTAAGTGGAGCAAATGAAGGATGGATCTAGCAACCCAAACCTGGGTATTCAAGAAATAACAGAAAACACTGGAAAAACTCAGCAGGCTAGGCAGCATCCGTGGAGAGAGAAACAGAGTTAACGTTTCAGGTCGAAGACCTTTCGCCAGTTCTGACGAAAGGTCTTCGACCTGAAACGTTAACTCTGTTTCTCTCTCCACGGATGCTGCCTGGCCTGCTGAGTTTTTCCAGTGTTTGCTGTTGTTATTTCTGATTTCCAGCATCCGCAGTATTTTGCTATCGTACCTGGGTATTCAAGAGGTGTTCTGGGCCATCAGCAGCAGTAGAATTATACACCACCACAATCTGTAACATCATGGCCAGTCACATTCTTCATAATCAAGCAGGGAGACCAGTCCTAATTCAATAGGGAGTGTAGACTAAAAGCTACATAGCCCAGTGGTCCCACATCCAATGGATCAGAGTGGAACTGTGTAGTTGAGCGTTGATGACTACAAAAGCATGATACAATGCCATCAAGATGAGGAAACTTTCATGCACCCATTCATGTTCCTCTTTGTGGTCCATTTGAGGAGCTCTGTATTTCTACGTCTCAAAGGCGTGCAACATTTCTGTAACCATATTTCTTGCTAATTTAGTTCTATTTCTATTATACAGCTGTTGTGCTCGGTGATCCAGGATTCAAATAGCAGAATCTGCTCACCGATCTAATCCTCTGTTTACTTGCATATTCACTTCTGTTGATGCACCATTATTTTTGTTTTCTGAGTCTGCTTTGCATTCATAGCTACTGTGCGGCAGAAGTAAGAATTCTTTTTGTGTTACAGCTTGTGTGAGATTTTAGTTAGATGAAATTTGTACAAAAATTGCATCAGCTGTCTTTCTGGGATATATGTATGAAACGTCCTTTTGTTCTGTGACCAACACACAAGACTGGTTGCATTGTATTTAGTTTTTGTCAACTTATATTCAATGTGAATGTCTATCCTAAATCTATTTTTGTTGTTTTATATCTGTTGCTCACTGCCCAAAAGACTTCCCATCATCTGTTCCCATAGAATCCACCTCAGGCTAATTTTACAAATTAATTTTGGTAATAGCAATTCTGACTGGTGTCAACTGTTTCAACTAGGCTGGTTGAAAAGGTGTAAACACTGCTGATGAGTAAAGACCCGTGCGTAGACCATTAATTCATCGATTAACATAGGGACGCCCAAGCTTTTTCATCTTTGTGGGCCAAATAGGTACATAAAGATGGACTCTTGGAGGTCACAAAATTTAAATCAATGTACCCAATAATTTGCATATGCCTCAAGTTGTTGATACCTAGAGCTTGGTGCTCTGATGTAGGAATAATGAAACAGTCTTAGCCAATCCACCAGGCTCACAAAATTAAAACAGGACAACCAGAGAATTAAAAAAAAAAACAACAAAGAGGATCGAGCTCCCTGGGCTTCAAGGGCTAGATTGCCAGGGTTCAGGGGCCATATGTAGTCTATGGTCCACAGTTTGGACATGCTTGGTTTACTGTGATTAGTCTGCTCGGATCCTGCTAATTAAAGACAACCAAGAGATTCCTTCTACATGAAAAGGATCTCATCAGTCAACGTCAAGCCACGTAGCAGTGCTTCAGTTTTTCTATTCATCTGCTTCCACCCTGGGATGGGAGTAAAGGGGTAGATAAGAGATTCATAATCTTGCAAAGGCAACAACAAAGATTGTTTTTAAGAGCGTGCCAAGAGATGTTGTAAAGACTACATGCATGTTTGAAATAAAAGTCAATTTATATGTACTGCAAGTTTGATTATTGTACTGTATAGTATCTTATGCATTTCTGCTTCTGTATATATTATATTAAAAACCCGGTAGAGTTCAAAAGCAGCGGGAACAGAGTGAGAGCACCAAAACCCGGGAGAGTTCAAAAGCAGCCGGAGCAGAGCGAGAGCACCAAAACCCGGGAGAGTTCAAAAGCAGCGGGAGCGGAGCGAGAGCACCAAAACCCGGGAGAGTTCAAAAGCAGCGAGAGCAGAGCGAGAGCACCAAAACCCGGGAGAGTTCAAAAGCAGCGAGAGCAGAGCGAGAGCACCAAAACCCGGGAGAGTTCAAAAGCAGCGGGAGCGGAGCGAGAGCACCAAAACCCGGGAGAGTTCAAAAGCAGCCGGAGCAGAGCGAGAGCACCAAAACCCGGGAGAGTTCAAAAGCAGCCGGAGCGGAGCGAGAGCACCAAAACCCGGGAGAGTTCAAAAGCAGCGGGAGCAGAGCGAGAGCGCCAAAACCCGGGAGAGTTCAAAAGCAGCGGGAGCAGAGCGAGAGCGCCAAAACCCGGGAGAGTTCAAAAGCAGCGGGAGCAGAGCGAGAGCACCAAAACCCGGGAGAGTTCAAAAGCAGCGGGAGCAGAGCGAGAGCGCCAAAACCCAGGAGTGTTCAAAAGCAGCGGGAGCGGCTGAGACAGAAAGGACCAGTGAGTGTAAAGAAGTAATCGAAGTGTGACGTTACCAGAAAGCAGGTAAGTGATTGGTTGGTGAGTATTTCTCTATTTCTCGCTTTTTTTCCCCCAAACTTGAGAGTCTAAATTTAAGTGCCTTGGTGTAGATTAAAAGATATAAGCGTTCCAAATTAAAACCTAATTAATTAATTGAGATGGGAGACCAGGCAATGTGTTGTTGTTGTTGCATGTGGGAGCTCGTGGACACCATTGAGGTCCAGGGCGACCACATCTGCAGCAAATGTTGGCTGCTCGAGGAACTTCAGCTCAGAGTTGATGAGCTGGAGTCCGAGCTTCAGACACTGCGACACATTAGGGAGGGGGAGCATTACCTGGACACTATGTTCCAGAAGGCAGTCACACCCACTAGAATAATTACTTCCAATTTGGCTCATGGTCAGGGACAGGAGGGTGTGACTACAAGCGAGGCAGGTATTGGGATCCAGGAGGTAGTGGCGGAGGAGCCTCAGCCCTTGGCCTTGTCCAACAGGTACGAGATTCTTGCTCCGTGTGGATGAGGCCAGGGACTGCAGGGAGGATGAGCAAACTGACCACAGCACCGTGGAACAGGGAGCCATTCAAGTGGGGGGAGCAATAAGAAATGTTGTAGTGATTGGGGACAATATAGTGAGGGGGGTAGATACTGTTCTCTGCAGCCGAGAGCGTGAGTCTCGAAGGCTGTGTTGCCTGCCAGGGTTAAGGACATCGCCTTTGGGCTGGACAGAAACTTGGAGTGGGAGGGGGAAGATCCAGTTGTCATGGTCCACATAGGTACCAATGACATAGGTAGGACAAAGAAAGAGGTTCTGCCAAGAGTATGAGCAGCTACGGGCTAAATTAAAAAGCAGAACCACAAAAGGTAATAATCTCTGGATTACTACCGGAGCCACAAGCGAATTTGCATAGGGTAAATAAGATCAGAGAAATGAACAAGTGGCTCAAAGACTGGTGTGGGAAAAATGGGTTTCGATTTGTGGGGCACTGGCACCAGTACTGGGATAAGAGGGAGCTGTTCCGTTTGGACGGGCTTCACTTGAACCATGCTGGGGCTAAAGTCCTGGCAAATCGAATAACTAGGGCTGTAGAGAGGGCTTTAAACTAAATAGTGGGGTGGGGGGGGGGGGGGGGGAGGATCCAGGTGAGCGGGAAAATACTGTAGCCAAGTTTGCAGATAATACAAAGATGGGTGGGAAAGCAAGTTGTGCAGAGGACTCAAAGAATCTGCAAAGGCATATAGGACAGGCTAGGTGAGTGGGCAAACATTTGGCAGATGGAGTATAATGTGGGAAAGTGCGAGGGTATCCACTTTGGCAGGAAAAATAAAAAAGCAAATTATTTAAATGGAGAGAGATTACAAAAAGTTCAGAGGGACCTGGGGGTCCTTGTGCGTGAAACACAAAAAGTTAGCAGGTGTACAGCAAGTAATCAAAAAGGCAAATGGAATGTTGGCCTTTATTTCAAGGGGGTTGGAGTATAAAAGCAGGGAAGTCCTGCTACAACTGTACAAGGTATTGGTGAGACCACACCTTGAGTACTGCGTACAGTTTTGGTCTCCTTATTTAAAGGAAGGATATACTTGCATTGGAGGCAGGTCAGAGACGATTCACTAGGTTAATTCCAGAGATGAGGGGGTTGACTTATGAGGAAAGGTTGAGCAGGCTGGGCCTATACTCATTGGAATTTAGAAGAATGAGAGGTGATCTTATCGAAACATAAGATACTGAGGGGGCTCGACAGGGTAGATGCAGAGAGGATGTTTTCCCCTCATGGGGAAATCTAGAACTCTGGGGCACAGTCTCAGAATAAAGGGTCGCCCTTTTAGAACTGAGATGAGGAGGAACTTCTCTCAGAGAGTCGTAAATTTGTGGAATTCTCTGCCCCAGAGAGCTGTGGAGGCTGGGTCATTAAATACATTTAAAGTGGAGAGAGACAAATTTTTGCAAGATAAGGGAGTGAAGGGTTATGGGGAGCGGGCTGGGAAGTGGCTTTGAGCCCTAGATCAGCCATGATCTTATTGAATGGCGGAGCAGGCTCGAGGGGCCAAGTGGCCTATTCCTGCTCCTATTTCTTATGTTCTTATTTTATCTGGACAATAGTTTTAGCCTAGGCTAACGGGATGATATTTTTCAGCTGCTGAGATGACAGAGAAGCACAGTGGGCGTCCTACGTATTCTTCAGTGAACAATTTACTGCAATTCAGGGCTTGTTGTCAGACCAGAGCTGCACTAACCCCAACACAGAATAAAGATGCAAATTTCGATTCACAAGAGACTTGGCTTGCTTATGTAGAACTCCTATCGAGCTTCGAGTGTCAGCTTGGTCCAATTGATCGTACTATGACCTCTGATTCAAAGGGTCATGGGATGAAGCCACTCCAGGATTTTTGAGCACACAATCCAGACCGACTCTTCAGTGCAGAACTGAGGGAGTGCTACATTGTGCACATCAGATGAGATGTTACACAAGGCCTCGTCTGCTTGTTCAGGCGAAGTGGCCAACCTCAGTCACCTCCACCAAGAACAGATTAATTGGTCCCTCACCCGATTGCTGTTTGGGGCCTTGCTCTGCATTCAAATTGGCTGCCTCGTTTTCCTACTAACAGTCACTGCACCTCAAGAAGTAATTTGCTTTGGGATGCTCAAGAGCTGTGATAATGCATTACATAAATGCAAGATTTTATTTATTAAAGATTTTATTATTTAAACACTAAAGGAGAAAGGTTTAATTAATTCACTTTGAACAGAATATGGTGACTAATTTCCCCACTGATTCTTGTAGTTCTCTCTTCTAAGAGCAGGATGTTATGTTCTATCCTCAGGTTATTAGGAGTATCAGTGCTAGTGTACAGAATTCAAAACCTTACACCTGCAGCTGTAGGATCGGTTTAGGACTAAAGAGCCAGGCAAGTCCCGACAGTGTTGGACGCATGGTGCGTACTTGTACAGGCAATCGCTGCAATACCAAATACCTGTGCCGGATGCACCGAAAGCTGAAACAGTTTTCATAAAATATTTCTTATGTCTGCAATACACAATTAGATGACTGGATTTGCACTTGGTTTTTTTGGAACAAAACGCTCAGTGTAAGGATCCCTTTACGGTGTCTGCTCTTAAATATGGGCATTACTAGGGGTCAGTCACACATCAATAGGTCCGCTGAAACATACAAGGGCTAATAACATTTCATTCAACAAGACAGCAAAGAGGGGAAAAATGCACATAAAAGTCGAGGCACTGAGAACAATTTTGATACTCTGGCTCTCCCTCATGAACAACTATAACAAAATAACATTTCCAGTCATTTAATACTCTTTGATCTCTCTGCCAAGTTGGCTAAGGTGGGGGTGGAGCAAGATATTTCACAAGAGCCCCGAGTAAATACCTTTGCTTATCTAAAACAGCAAATAAACACAGAAATATTGATTTTTCTTGTTAATAGTTTGGGTTTGACAATTAATATTTTATTTCATAGAAAGGTAGGAACAGGTGTAGGCCATTCAGCCCCTCTAACCTATTCTGCCATTCAATTAGATCATGGCTGATCTGTACTTCAACTCCATTTACCTGCCTTTGATACCCTTAGTTAATAAAAATCTATCTATCTCAGCCTTGAAAATTTCAATTGACCCCCAGCCTTTTGGGAGAGAATTCCAGATTTCCACTACCCTGTGTGAAAAAGTGCTTCCTGATTTCACTCCTAAATGGCCTCGCTCTAATTTTACAATTATGCCCTCTTGCTCTGGATTCCCCATCCAGAGGAAATAGTTTCTCTGTATCTACCCTATCGCATCCTTCTATCATTTTAAATACCTCAATTAGATCATACCTCAACTTTCTAAACTCAAGGAAATACAACGTAAGTTTATGTAACCTCATTATGTAACCCTTTAAGTCCTGGTATGATTCTGGTGAATCTGCACTGCAACCCCTCCAAAGCCAGTAAGCTCCTTCTTGAGGTCCGGTGACCAGAACCGAACGCAATACTCTAGATGGGGCCTGACCAAGGCTCTGTACAATTGAAACATCACTACCTCTCCTTTGTATTCCAGCCCCCTTGAGATAAAGGCCAACATTCAATTAGCATTTTTGATTATTTTTTCTACCTGTGCAATGAACAAACAAGAATTGGCCATTGATCCAACGTTAGCCCAAACTGGTGCTCATTTTCAAGAAATGCAATGCACTGGAATCAGATGGGTCTCAGATTCTAAGCATACAGCGTCGCAATTAAGTGAACAGTTTTAAATTAAAGCAGATGTAGAGAATGGCTGGCCAGCACAGGAAATCAGGATTCTGTCCTTTCACTATGACGACTAGGGTTTGAATCCAGTTCTGATTGATGGGACAAAACTATTTATTCTTTGCTAACTGTAAGGATCCTAAGTAAATGAGTTTGAGACAGTCTTAGCTGGC
Organism: Squalus acanthias; assembly: GCA_030390025.1. Classification (NCBI taxonomy): domain Eukaryota; kingdom Metazoa; phylum Chordata; class Chondrichthyes; order Squaliformes; family Squalidae; genus Squalus; species Squalus acanthias. Next base: position 40,459,654 of record CM059433.1, on the reverse strand, counting down.
GTGAGCCCACAGCATAAAACTGAGCTCCGTTCAGAGACCACAAGGTGTGGGAAAACGAAACTCTGAAAATTGAAAGGTTTCACTGATTCTTTTGCCTCTCAGAAGATTGTGTGGCTGGTTAGGAGCGGGAGGATGGTGGATAATGGGGCATAGAAGTCACCATGACAGTATAGAACAGGCTCAATGGACCATCTAGTCTTTTCATGTACTCTCTGAAACATTAGCAGAATCTGATAAATTATTGATGAGCTAGATAAACAGGTATATGGACAGCAGCTGTTTCATTTTAAACAAGTTTCATACACAATGACCTCTTTCACCTCCCTTGGGGCAGACACAAAGTGTGAATCCTGCCATTCTCCTCCTCCCCCAGTCCCACACCAGAGATTCTTCTTGACACAGTTGCTTGTAGTTCAAACATTATGGAATCCATGAGCGAGAAACACTCTAAATTACTGTTTCTAATCCAATGCTATTTGCTCTTGACCTGGAAGTGCTCAATTGTGACACTAATGGAACTGTGTTCCATCCCTTTAACAACAACTACTTGCAATTATATAGTGCATTTCCCAAAAAGAAGTTGGTTTTAAGGAGCATCTTAAAAGGAGGAGAGAGAGGTAGCGAGGCAGAGAGCTTCAGGGCAGGAATTCCAGAGCTTAGGGCCTTGGCAGCTGAAGGCGCAGCCGCCAATGGTGGAGCAATTAAAATCGGGGATGCGCAGGAGGCCAGAATTGGAGGAGCGCAGAGATCCTCCAATCGGAGGGTTGTAGGAGATTAGAGATAGGGAGGGGAGAGGGTACGGAGGGATTTGAAAACAAGGATGAGAATTTTAAAATCGAGGCGTTGCTCAAACAGGAGCCAATGTAGGTCAGAGAGCACAGGGGTGATGGGTAAATGGGACTTAGTGCAAGTTAGAATAAGGGCAGCAGACTTTTGAATGACAATAAGTTTATAGAGGGTGGAAGATGGGAGGCTGGCCAGGAGTGCATTGGAATAGTCAAGTCCAGAGGTAACAAAGGCATGGATGAGGGTTTCAGCAGATGATGAACTGAGGCAGGGCAGAGTTTGGCAAAGTTACGGAGGTGGAAGTAGGCAGTCATAGTGATGGCGCAGATATGTGGTCAGAAGCTCATCTCCAGGTCAAATACAACATCAAGGTTGCGAACAGTCTGGTTCAGCCTCAGACAGTTGTCAGTGGCTAGGGAATGGAGTTTGTGGCAGGGACAGAGGACCTTCGGTCTTCCCAATATTTAGTTGGAAGAAATTTCTGCTGATACAGTACTGGATATCGGACAAGCAGTCAGACAATTTAGAGACGGTGTGGTCGAGAGAGGTGGTGGTGGTGAAGTAGAGCTGGGTTTTGTCAGTGCACATGTGGAACCTGATGTGTTTTCAGATGACAAAGTAATTATGTTTACTCCCTTGGGGTATTAACTTCCACCTCTACTCTAGATATAATTAGAGGATTTTTTTGTTCTTGCATTTTACATCTGCTACCATATCATTTTCCATTTTCTCTTGGCACCCCAATCTCTTTTTTGACCTGCTCCTCCATAATTTTGTACTCAGCCAAATAGTCACGCTCTCCTTACAGGATGTGTAATTATTTTTTTAGTACATCACGTGTACATTTCCCCACTGATCCATTTCAGCGTATTTTTGTTTCCATTCCCTTGCTGCACTTAGGTATGCACTTGCCCACCATAATGTTTCTGAAGTATTCCATTTATTGTCAAAAGATTTATTCTCAACTAGACATATTTCTTTTTTTATAAAGCACTATGTTGGCACATTGAAGCCCCAGTAAATCAGAGATTTCCATTCCCTGCTGAGCTCCTGACCTCAGCCACATTTTTGTAGAGTATGCCAAGTGAAGTCAGGCAAGTAGTTAATGAGCACAAGGTGTACTGCCTAAAGACATCTGCACTATGAACAGAATGATCTGCACAGTAACAGCACATTTATATCAGGTATGGGCAACAAACCTTGCATGGAAATTGCTACACCTCCCAGCCAATTTATTACATGCTCACTTATGTGACAAAGTATTTTGTTCTTATTTTGCCTAATGAATTTGTTTGACATCTTCTAGAGGTACCCAACAGGCACAGTATCCGAGTACACAAGCTTGCAGCTGTCCCAGATAAAACCATGTCGATCCCCCCCCCCCCCCCCCCCACCAACCATTGAATTCCCCACATGGTCTCCCAGTAAGTACTAACTGGGCTGGCCAACTCATTCTCACATACCTCCTAATGGCAAGTTACAGACGGGCATCACTACAGGCTTGGGACGAGGCTGCCTACCATATTCACTTAGGTTGTGGAAAGTTATGTACAAGGGAAAGTAGAAAGTACCAAAAAAAATGAATGGTTATGAACGATTCTTGGAAGCGCTGCTATAATTTTCTCTTACCAAAACAATGACTGGAGTACCTGTGGTGCAATGTGCTGACTGACCAGTACACCACCCTACGGAGCAGCAGGATACATGCTTCCAACCACGAGTAACTAACTTCCAACTGAGCTAGTTGGAAGACAGAGAGTGCATAATGGCTTGTTGGTCAATCTAGGCCATCTCTTGCAGAGTGTTACACAGTGGCATTGGCAGAATTCTTATACACCTTAAGAAGTTACACACACTTTAGTGCCAAGTTACAAAGCAGCATCAACAGACCTAGAAGTGGGTCAATTCTCAGCTGGGATACAGTCTGCAATATTGAAGAGGTTGGGGGGGGGGGGGGGGGGGGGGAGAGATAAAGAGGATTATTTTGAAATTAAGGTTTTAGAATTAAATGGAAATGCTAACATTCAAAACCACTGTCCAGTATATTCTTCCCTTACCCGCTCCTTTCCACTTGTACAACACTGAGTCACTTTAGGAGCTCATAACACTGCTGGCTTTCCCTGCTCAACCAATCCCCTGTGCTTCACTGCACAGGATTTACACTCTCCTCCCATTTTCTTCTGGAATAATTATTTTAATGATGTTGGGGAGCAGCTGATGTAGTTCAGCTATTAGCAGTGCTCATTAATTGGCAGAAATCTGTTGTCTCCGAGGCAGCACAAATCTCAGTGGGTGGGAGAGTAGATATTGCAGATTGTATTTTAATATATCCTCTAACTAAAGGCTCCTATGGTTTACCACATGCTCTGATTGATGACAGTCATCATTTCAAACTGGGATATATTAAAAGGGCACTGCCACCTGATAAAGTGACCAACGCAAACTTCACCAGCTTTGTAAACAGACAGACACAAAGGCACAGGAATGGCTGTGCACCCTTGGTCATGCCTGTTTCTGATGAAGAAAATCAGAAAATTAAACAAGTAACCAGGCAAGGAGAGGAAAAGAAGCAGCATTTATATAGTGCCTTTCACATCCTCAGGATACCCTAAAATACTTTACAGCCAACAACTTACTTTTGAGGCGTAGTCACGCAAATGGCGAGAGGTGCAGGGCTTCAGCAGCAGCTGTGGAGCTTCCATAGCAACTGCTGGTATATTACTGAACGTTCATAACCTGGTCTCCAAATAACTCCTTCCAGCAGCTCTCATCCCAAGTGCCACTGATTTCTTCATCAGTATAGCAGAAGGATCCATGGAAGACAGTTTTTTTTAAATTCGTTCCAGGGATGTGGGCGTCGCTGGCAAGGCCGGCATTTATTGCCTATCCCTAATTGCCCTCGAGAAGGTGGTGGTGAGCCGCCTTCTTGAACCGCTGTAGTCCGTGTGGTGAAGGTACTCACATAGTGCTGTTAGGGAGGGAATTCCAGGATTTTGAACCAGCAACGATAAAGGAACGGCGATATATTTCCAAGTCAGTGTAGTGTGTGACTTGGAGGTGATGGTGTTCCTATGCGCCTGCTGCCATTGTCCTTGCAATGTACTACACGCTTCGATGCTTAGTGCAGGTCCTCAGACAAGGGACTTTGGCAAATAGACACGCCCACCATGCTGACACTGGAGGGTGCTGAGCAACAATCCCGTGGTCAGAGTCCTCCCTCCCTACAACAGTTTCCCCTTTTTGTCACAAATCCACTGCTCAGCTTGGTTTCAGATCTTGCACATGGGCCAAAGAGGCTCAGAGACATGACATCATATGCCACATCCTTAACCTGCACTAGGTCTTAGCTGTCACAACAAGGAGTTGGATTTGAAGCCAGGGCACAGTGCTCCAATTAATGCATCACTCAGCCACAGCTTGCCTCAGAACAATAGCGTACTTTCAAAAGGGAAAGTTTCATTCAGCAAAGCAGACTAAATAAATCCTGCATTAATACTATGGAGTATTAATTGACTGCTCTAAAATAACAAAATATCAAAACAAAGATCAAAGCAGACAGCACAATGAGTTGCAGCTCCAATCCACTGCAACAAAGGTTCACACCTGCAATTCCTCACATGCCAATTCACTGGTTTTTGCCATGGGGAGCAACAAAGTAGAGACCAGGTACTTCACCAGAGAGGTGTAAATCAGAGGGCCCAACAATGACCAGCTCTCATGAACCAACTATAGAGCAGCAAGGTCAAGGGACCAGGTCATTAGCCTGACCCGTTGGCTGGCGAAGGCACTTTCACAGACATTGCACCAGGGTAAAAAGTGCTGAATAATAATAAAAACCTTAGAAGAAAGTCAGGTTGAATACAGGGTACATATGAAAGTGTTGCAGGAAACTAAATGTTGAATTAGTGAAATTAATTCAGCTCTATTAGGATGCAGAAATATGACTCAAAGGGATATTCTTAGAAGAAAATACCAGCTTCATCTGCCTCCAAATGTGCAAAGACATCTTTAGAAATGCTGCAGGGCTCAGAATGGCCCTAATCAGCTTTGGTAATTTGAAACGACAACCGCACAGGTGCAAAAGAAAGCTCGATGAACTTGTCTCACGGGAGACAGAAATGGAAGAGAGAAAAAAAAATCTAGCAACAGAAGACAGCCAAAGGCTAACTAGTATTTCACAGTCTAAAGTATAAATCACACAGAAGGATTCACATCATCAGGAGCCAACAGAACAGCAAATGCCACAACAAAACACAGATTGTTTTTAAATTAAATCAGACATACCATCAAGTGAGACAAATTTTGTTCTTGAAACCTAAAATGCTGGTAATAGATAGGTCAGTGAACAGCTGAAAGAGCAAGAGAGGTGAACATCTTAGATTGGACCGCTCATCGGATGATGGATCTGATCAATGGTCCCACCAGGAACATTAACCTATTGTTCTTTTTCAAATGTTGATTGATGATCTGTGTATTTCTGGTATTTCCCATTTTTGTTTCGGATTTCCATGATTTGCAATTTTTGTTTCATTCTACTTTGCCCTAAAGCTAATTTTCAAAATGAGAATTTAAAGTAATTAGTTTCTGTTCTGTTTTAGGATTGACCAATCCTTCTTCAATGTCAGGGTGCAACTGTCAACTTCATAGCACAGAAGAAATATACTGGTCGACTTCCTCTACCTTTTTGGCTCTTTCCCTCATTGCAGTTCAACACTTCTTTCAGAAGATTTGGCTGAGATAGGGAACTCCCTCCAGGAGAAATTGCAGTGACCCAGTGTCTAGTACGCTACACCATATATAAATGCATTGTGCCACTGCACAGGAAATCTCAGTGGCTGTTTTTAGTTTAAAGAAGATAGATAATAACAAAGGATAGTTTTCAGGGAAGTAAAGAACTTTGCACGACTGTGGGATTACAACTTTATAGTTTCAGGGATGCGGAAATGTGTTAGCAATAAATACCGCTGCTCTACTTCACTAAATTAGGCATCACCTTCAGCCCATGCCACAAACTCCGTATTCTTGCCAATAATTCCACCCCCTTCTCCAGCCACTGTCCAAAGCTGTTGAAATCTCTGCATAATGTTTGACCCAGAGCTTAGCTTCTGACCCCATATCCTCTCCATCTCAAACACCACCTATTTACACCACCGTAACATCACCCACCTCTGTCCCTGCCTCAGTTCAACTGCTGCTGAAACACTCATCCATGCCCTAGCCACCTCCAGCCTCGACTATTCCAGTGCTCTCCTGGCGGGCCTCCTACCCTGCACCCTCCATAAGCTTAAGCTCATCGGAAATTTTGCTGCCCACACACTATCCTACTCACCCATCACCCATATCCTCACTGACCTACACACTGGATCCCTGTCCCCAACACTTCAAATTTAAAATTCTCATCCTATTTAAATTCCTCCATAGCCAATTTCCATAGCAGTTCTCCCGATCAATGTTCCCTCTAATTGTCTTTGTCGGCGCGGCCTGTTTATTTCAATGTGTCGTCCCTTTAGATTTCTGTGCATGCGCAGTATTTCAAATGGAAAAGCTTGTGAGCAGCCTGCACGGTACGTTGCAGATTACTGCACGGCCACGCGCAGCTTAGAGGAAACATTGCTCCTGATGCCCTACCCCATAACTTCAGCTGTTTACACTATTTCTCCAGGATTTCCAAGTGTTAGCGCGAGATTGGCAGAGCCAAACAGAAATTTTACCCCCATCATTCAGATTATACAGTACCAATAAGTCCACTTTTACCTTGAGAATTAGCATAAATTTACAAAAATTTTACCTAGCAATGCTGGAATATCTCATCATTGCAGTAATGAGTAGGAACACACTGTGCCCAAAATTCCTCATGTGGTAAATGCTAAACCTTCATCGCCTCAGCACGAGGTAGTGAACAGCTAACATCTATCCACAGGGAGGGAGGAGAGAGGGGGAAAATAAGTCCGAGGCTCATCTTGGCTACTCACCACTTCGATCCAGAGTGCCAAAGCCTGGACATGGACAACCTACTGGTCTCAGTCTTGTTACAAAGTTGGCAAGTAAAGATTTTTTTTTTATAAAAAGAGTACAGTACCAACAAAAACATAGAAACATAGAAGATAGGAGCAGGAGTAGGCCATTCGGCCCCTCGAGCCTGCTCCGCCATTTAATGAGATCCTGGCTGATCATCCAAATTCAGTACCCTGTCCCTGCTTTCTCCTCATATCCCTTGATCCCTTTAGCCTTAAGAAATATATCTAACTCCTTCTTGAATATATTTAATGAATTGGCCTCAACTGCCTTCTGTGGTAGAGAATTCCACAGGTTCACCACTCTCTGGGTGAAGAAATTCCTCCTCATCTCAGTCCTAAATGGCTTACCCCTTATCCTTAGACTGTGACCCCTGGTTCTGGACTCCCCCGTCATCGGGAACATCCTTCCTGCGTCTAGTCCTGTTAGAATTTTATAAGTTTCAATGAGATCCCCTCTCATTCTTCTAAACTCTAGCGAATACAAGCCCAATCGTCCCAATCTCTCTTCATACATCATTCCTGCCATCCCAGGTATCAGTCTGGTGAATCTTCGCTGCACTCCCTCCATGGCAAGAACATCCTTCCTCAGATAAGGCGCCCAAAACTGCACACAAGGCCCTGTACAACTGCAGCAAGACATCCTTGCTCCTGTACTCGAATCCTCTCGCTATGAAGGCCAACATACCATTTGCCTTCTTAACCGCCTGCTGCACCTGCATGCTTACCTTCAACGACTGGTGCACAAGGGCTCCCAGGTGTCGTTGCACTTCCCCTTTTCCAAATCTATTGCCGTTCAGATAATAATCTGTCTTCCTGTTTTTGCCACCAAAGTGGATAACCTCGCATTTATCCACATTATACTGCATCTGCCAAATCACCCAACTTGTCCAAATCATACTGGAGTTTCTCTGCATCCTCCTCACAACACACACGCCCACCCAGCTTTGTGTCGTCTGCAAACTTGGAGATATTACATCTAGTTCCCTCGTCTAGATCATTAATATATATTGTGAATAACTGGGGTCCTAGCACCGATCCCTGCGGTACCCCACTAGTCACTGCCTGCCACTCGGAAAAAGACCCGTTTATTCCAACTCTTTGCTTCCTGTCTGCCAACCAGTTTTCTATCCAAGTCAGTACTTTACCCCCAATCCCATGTGCTTTAACTTTGCACGCTAATCTCTTATGCGGAACCTTATCGAAAGCATTCTGAAAGTCCAAATACACCACATCCACTGGTTCTCCCTTATCTATTCTACCAGTTACATCCTCAAAAAATTCCAGTAGATTAGTCAAGCATGATTTACCTTTTGTAAATCCATGTTGACTTTGTCCGATCCCGTCACTGTTTTCCAAGTGCTCTGCTATTACATCTTTTATAATGGACTCTAGCATTTTCCCCACTACCGATGTCAGGCTTACCGGTCTATAATCCCCCGTTTTCTCTCTCCCACCTTTTTTAAAAACACAAAGCTCACCGCTGCAACAGCAAGGACAGAAAGTCAGCTTACCTCCATAGCCAGGGCTGCAGTCTGCTGGTCATAGTGATTCAGAAGATTTGGCATAAATGTCATATTGTAAGGCAGGTCATGGCACATTCTCAAGGAAATGGGCTCACAGGCAAACATACTGTGGCCACCACCCCGTCCCAAGAATGCAGACAGTGTATAAAGTGTCCACAGCATCTCCCCGACATTCACAGCCATGTCTGCAATGTTCAACGCTAAAAGCTCCTTTTCAAGCTAATGTAAGGAAGGAAAACAGGTTTGCTGATTGAATGTTTGCTTTTTTTTTTAAATCTCCTTTGTTTGCTCACTCAAGCGTCCATTCACTTGAACACTCTGAAACTTATCCCCGCCCCTATTTCAGTCATGGTTTTCTGGAATTCATCAGGTCCAGTAGTTAGCATTTTTCTCTTCTATATAAAAAGAATTTTCTTTAACAGGTTACTAAAATTAGGTTCTGGCAGTCAACAGCTTGTTTTTGTTGCCGGGTGAATCTCCACGTGGCTCTCAGTTACCTAACCACATTCCCAAACAATGGCACCCATTCTGTTCCAGAAGATTCTCCCCCCTCAAACCAAAGGTATTCTTGTGACCTGTAAAATAAAACAAACAAGATTTACCAGAGGTGTTTCATGCTCCCCTTGCCATCAACATCCTTCCCTGTCTAAAGGGTTGACCCTTTACCAAAGTATGGTTCTACATGTTAGCAAAATACTGCGGATGCTGGAAATCCAAAATAACAGAAAACGCTGGAAAAAAAAGAGGTCCTAGCTATGCCTGCCTTTTCGTGGGATATGTGGAACACTCTTTGTTCCAGTCCTACTCGGGTCCCCTCCCTCACCTCTTTTTCCGGTACATTGATGACTATCGGTGCCGTCTCCTGCTCTCGCCCTGAACTAGAACATTTCATTCACTATGCTTCCAATTTCCACCCTTCCCTCACCTTCACATGGTCCATCTCCGACTCTTCCCCTTCCTCGACTTCTCCGTCTCCATCTCTGGGGATAGGTTATTGACTAACATTCACTACAAGCCCACTGACTCCCACAGCTACCTGGACTACACTTCCTCCCACCCCGCCTCCTGTAAGGACTCTATTCCATTCTCTTAGTTTCTCCGCCGCATCTGCTCTGACGATGCCACCTTCCATACCAGTGCTTCCGACATGTCTTCCTTTTTCCTCAACCGAGGATTCCCCTCTACGGTGGTTGACACGGCCCTCGACCGTGTCCGTTCTATCTCCCGCACTTCTGCCCTCACCCCTGCCCCTCCCTCCCGGAACCACGATAGAGTTCCCCTTGTCCTCACCTTTCACCCCACCAGCCTCCACATTCAACTGATCATCCTCCGCCATCTCCAGCGTGATCCCACCACCAAACGCATCTTCCCCTCACCTCCCCTTGCAGCATTCTGCAGGGACCGCTCCCTCCGCGACACCCTTGTCCACTCCTACCACCCCCAGCACCCCTTCCCCTTCGCCCGGCACCTTCCCGTGCAAGCGCAGGAGATGCAACATATGCCCTTATACCTCCCCTCTTCCCACTGTCCAGGGCCCCAAACACCCCTTCCAGGTGAAACAGCGATTTACTTGTACTTCCTGCAATTTAGTATACTGTATTCGCTGCTCACGATGTGGTCTCCTCTACATTGGGGAGACCAAATGCAGATTGGGTGACCGCTTTGCGGAACACCTCTGTTCAGTCCGTAAGGGGGACCCCGAGCTCCCGGTGGCCTGTCACTTTAATTCTCCGCTCCACTCCCACTCTGACCTCACCGTCCTCGGCCTCTTGCATTGTTCCACGGAAGCTCAGCGTAAGCTCGAGGAACAGCACCTCATCTTTCGTTTAGGCACCCTACAGCCCTCTGGACTCAACATCGAGTTCAACAATTTCGGATCATAACCTCGGCCCCTATCACATTTATATTTTTTAATTTTAATTTTTCATCCACCCTTTTGTTTGGCCTTTTTTTTCCCCTCCCAGAAGCTGGCAGCTGTCCTTCATTCTGCCAGCGCATCTCACGCTTCATCTAGCCTCAACCTGTCACATTAACACCTCCTCTTGCCTTGATTATCTCTTAATGTCTCTCAATCTCTCCTGCTTTCTATCCCACCACTGACCTTCCCTTTTGTTCTTTCATCCCCTCCCCCTTTTCCCAGCTTTATACTTGCTTTAAATCTATTTCATTTCCTGCTTTTTTCCAGTTCTGACGAAAGGTCTTCGACCTGAAATGTTAACTCGGTTTCTCTCTCCACGGATGCTGCCTGGCCTGCTGAGTTTTTCCAGCGTTTTCTGTTATTTATGGTTCTACATGTGCCAGTCACCCTCTGGTACCCAACACAAGTGACTAGACTTTTTGTGTAAGCATCATTGGTGACTGTCAACAGGCTATTTGGGATGGGGAAAGCCAAATCCTGTCTGCACCCGACAGTCAAAAAACACACTTTCAGCAGGTGTCGCTGGATGGCAATCAGAACCAGAAACCCATGCCGACACAGGACACTGAATGGGCACCTACTGCCATACTAAGATCAGCACAGAGCAAGGATCGAATTAAGTGGCTCAGATAAACACAGAGCCAGTTATGTTTTTACACAATTTTTGTGCTATGAACATCCCATAGTACAAGTGTGAGCACACAGTGAAATCAAGTCCCTATCCAGACCTTGAAAAGTCCAGATTATATTTATAACCTTTGATACACATCTTTGCACAGTTCCTCTTAACTTGATATAGGATCAATGAAATGTTGCGTTTTCTGTAATTACATATACATATATACATATACATATATACATATACACAAAAAAAATTGCATTAAGTCTTTGTTTGTGAGGAAGACATTTATAGTTAATACCATGACCCCATTATAAAACCACTGCACATCATGTGCTCTGTAAGACTCTTTGCAGAACCCCATCAAAATGTAGACACTTTTACATTGTCTATTCTCACTGCTCTGCAGGGAAGACACTCCCTCACTTTTATAACCGGATGTAGGACTTGCTGGGTTCCAGTGTGGAGACCCAATTGCTGCATCATTGTAGCTCAGGGGACAGACTTCCCATGTTTGCTTTCCTGATACCGATTCCCTTAATCTGCAGGCATAATCTTAGACTGATTTTTTTTTTTTTGGAGAGAGCTTAAATGCTATTGCTCCCTAAGCATGGGGCATTTGTACTATGAACTGCAGCCAACGGAGGGGGATCCACATGCCTATTATCAACTGCACTCCTTTAATATAAAGTGCCTTCTAACCATCCCTCTGCCATGCCTGCCCTGACACAGATCCCAAATACTCTATCCATGACACCTGTACAGGCCCAACAGCACTCTCACATTAGTCAGGTGTCTCAAGGCTGTAATCACTAACGCAAGTCTATGGGGGGATCCTGTTTCAGTCAGCAAAGAGCAACACAGAAATGGCCCCATCAGTAATACAAGCCACTCTGCACTGTGGGTAAACTTATCATGGAACTGTGTCAGACAATACATGCGAATTAATAAGCTTTCTGGAGGCGGCGGGGCAGCATCAGGCATACCTGCAAAGTTAAAATGCAGGTTGTTCAGTACCGTGTACCAATAGTCACTTTTTAAAAAAACAGACTCCCACTAACCTCAGCTTGGCTGACCACCACAAACCACTTCAAGGAGCCACATTCTGCATGTGAAATAACACTTCAAATTAAAAAAGAATGACTGTGTTGTATACTAACCAACAGGTGGTTCATTTTAAAAGCACTTCTCCACTTAAAATATTCTAATATTGGTGAAACAAATCTTACCACCTCAGGTCCCACCATTTTCTCTCGCTTTTTTGAGAGCTGGGAACTCTGGTCCCTCCACAACCCGTGACAGCATTCAGTGCTCTGTTTGAAAATAACTGTGTTTGAACCTTAGCCCAGAAATATGTCTGGTTAATTCACAAACAGCTGACCTGCACATCAGGATGCACTGCAACTAATAAAACTGTTCCTGTGCTCATTTTCACATCTCTGTGGTGGCTGAATGATGTTGCAGCACTGGACGTGAATTCACATAACTGGCGCAACCCGAAATAAAATCTTAACTGAAACAGTATACAGTGTTCTCAGTAGGCACATTTTCCCCATGCAGTAGTTCCAACTGCAACATTTCAAAAATGAGCACAGGAATGGTTCAATGACAGAACAGATGGTTGTGAATTAAAAATCAAAAACACACTTGGGAGAGTTCAAACTGTATTTTGTATCCGAAGAACTAGTGGATTTTGGATTAAGACTCAAAAAGAATTTGACAGCCTTCCCTGGAGCACATAGATGAACCTTCTTTATAATCTTGGTTATGTTTACACAGTTATCATGTTACAGTGCGCAGCCATTTGTCCAGATCTGTCTCTCTCCACTTATAATTCAATGTGTCTTCCCACCCCAGTCGTTTCTAAGGTCTCTCTGCAACATACTCCGCTGCCTGGAGTGGCAGGAATCTCATTCCCTGGCCATTCCAAAGCCATTTTTTGGCAGCAGGGTGATTGATACTTAGAAATAACTTAAAACAACTCCCAAGTGCAGTTTTATTTAAAAACTGAAATGCAGCAAGATGGTGAGCACTTTATTTCCCCCTCCCCAATCTGCAACAAATCGAGACACAAGTAGCAAAGTTTAAAAGTTTCCACTTCTGGCAATTAAGTAATAAATTCCCATTTCAAACAGAATAAAATAAATCAACTTAAATAGTACATTTAATGTAGTGAAACATGAAACAGTACTTCACAAAACAAGATCAGACATTGCAGGAATTGGGAGAAGTTTAGTAAGGTGATCAAAAAAGGCAGGTTTTCAGGAGACTTTTGAAAATGGGAAGAAATGCATCTGGGCACAGGGATTTAGGAAGGGAATTCCAGAGTGCATGATTGTTGAAATCCCTGTAACCAAGGGTGGGGGAAATGCATGTCAGACTCAGAAGGGTTAATTCAAAATTTAGATTTTGCTGGGGATATAGTACATTAACTGGGGTTTGCAGCACTTTAGACAATCAAAAGAAACCAATCACCCTTCATAACAGACAAGGACATTTAAAAAAAAACATTTAAAGCAAAGATGCATAAGGATAGCACACAGAACTACGTTTTGTAAATCGTTGCTTTGGAAAGATAGGCTTCGTGTTTTAATCTACAATTGTTTATTCCCATCTATCATTTGTCAAAGGAAGGGTGTGCAGAGATTTGCTATAAAAGACTATTTCCTTGTTTCAGGTGACTGAGATGGGTTGAGAGCCACTTAACACCTAATTAACAGATGCGTGGGAGCCGATGTCTGTCTTCAAAGTTACATATGGGGAACCCGCATTATTGATGATGGATTCTGTAGTTTTCAGCTGTGTACTGGCACAGCAGTTGCTTTCAATTAGAGCAAATTGATACCATACTTAACATTTGATTTTTATAAAGTGAATCCACGGCAATGTGGCCGGGGTATTTGTTCTGCGACTCAGACAGAGCAACAGCGCCTTCAATTCCAATCGGTAAACTATTTTAACACACTAACAAAATTAGTTCTGACATTGTATTTTTAGTCACGAGAGAAAGGAAAACACAGATCTGTATACTTATAACACTGAACTTGCTCTTCAATTGCAAGCTCCTAAATCTGTAATTGGTTAGGTGAACAGTTCCTTCCCAAACATTTCTGCTGCTACAAACTGGACATCCTCAAAACTAATTGTTATGCTATCCACAAAGGCCTTATCCGCAAGGAATTTCAGTTATACGGCAGTGCATTTTAATTGGCTTTAAAAGTGGTTCCAGAGCAAAATAAACTACAGTAAGCACGTATGTGTGAACTCCCTCCACCTCAAGTCTTCTCTGCATCCTCTGTGCCACATTGCTCACCATTCTTGGCCAAGACCAAGCATCAGTGATCTTCTCAGTGCTCTGCTAACTGCACTCTAGCCAGCTGCTGGAAGGAATGGGCTGACACAGCTTATATTTTAAAGGAGACTTTGGAAGGTAAGCAGACATAGCAAAGTGGACGGGGCTATGAAGAAAATTTCTTGTGGTATTAAGATGACCAAAGACCGATTGGGTGGGGTGAATGCACAGTGGAGCAGAGCCAAAAGGGTATAGGGTGCAGGCTGGAGCACAGGCTGGCAGAGATTGTATTGTGGGGCAGATCAGGGCCATGGAGGCATTTGCTGATGAGAATGAAGATTGCGAAGTCAATCCCAAGGATCAGGAAATCAGTGGAGATTGTTGAGAATTTGAGTGAAGAGGTTGCTGAGAATTTGGGTGATAGGACAGCAGGATGTATAGAATCATAGAAATTTTCGGTACAGAAGGAGGCCATTCGGCCCATCGTGTTTGTGCTGCCTGAAATAGAGCTATCCAGCCTAATCCCACTTTCCAGCTCTTGGTCTGTAGCCCTGTAGGTTACGGCACTTCAAGTGCATATCCAAGTACTTTTAAATGCGATGAGAGTTTCTGCCTCTACCACCCTTTCAGACAGTGAGTTCCAGACCCCCACCATCCTCTGGGTGAAAAAAGTTCTCAACTCCCCTCCAATCTTCCACCAATTACTTTAAATCTATACGTCTTGGTTATCAACCGCTCTAAGATTTTAATTTAATTTAAATTAATTTAATTTAATGCAAGATCAGGACTAGCTGGTGGAGCTCTTAATGTGTTAAAGTTTATGTAGGGTGGAGCTTGGGTGATGGGCAATTAAGTCAAGCCTCTAGGTAACAAAGGCATGAATAAAACTTTGTGGCGGTCAGAATGGGGCAAGGATAGAAACAGGCTATATTTGGACATGGAAGCAGGCGGTCCTTGTGATGGACTCGATTGGGTTTGAAGCTTATGAGAGCGCCGAGGAGGACACCAAGAACGCACACTGTTGCGTTAAGCCTGAGCACGCAATTTTAGGGGGACGAAGGTGCAAATTTTGTGATGGCAGCCAAACATAATTACTTTGGTTTTACAAATAATCTGCAGAAAGTTCCTCTTCATTCATGACTTGATGTCGAACAAACAGATAAAGCAACTGTCGTAGAATCAAAAGTGGTGATAGAGGGAGAAAGCTGGTTAGTCAGCATTTTTTTATTCTTGGGATGTGGGTGATGCTGGTAAAGCAGCACTCACTTATTGCTCATCACAAGTTGCCCCGAGGAGTCAACCATGTAGTGTGGGACTGGAGTCACATGTAGGCCAGATTGTGATGGGGCGGCAGCTTTCACAGTCACTTTATACGATCCTGGCCCACATCTTTATTTAATTCAGTTTCACAACTTGCCATGGTGCAACTTTAGCTCATGACTTCTGGGTTTCTAGTACCATAACCAGTAGGCTACCATACCCACATAGATATGGAGGCTGACCCCGTGCTTAGGCACAATATTGCCGAAAGAAAGCATACAGATGAGGAACAGGGATACCATCCGATTATTTATTAGGAGTCTGGGTGGCACACTGAACTTTTACTTCTAGAACCCAAACTTGAAGCCAGCCCAAACTGCTGGGAGGAAAGTCTGATGGCTCAAAATGTTGTGCATGCTTAACCCAGATCATAGTGGGCATGGAACTCTCAGCACAAAACTGCCTGCAATTCAGCACTGATTGGCAATTTCACCATAACAATTGCTGATTTAGTAAACAGGAACAGTAGCATAGTGGTTGTGCTAATGGACTAGTAATCCAGAGGCTTGGACTAATGATCCAGAGATGCAAGTTCAAATCTCACCACGGCAGCTGGGGAATTTAAATTCCGTTAATTAAATAAAACTGGAATGAAAAGCTAGCATCAGTAATGGTGACGATGAAACTATTGGATTGTCGTAAAAACCCATCTGGTTCACTAATGTCCTTTAGGGAAGGAAACCTGCCATCCTTACCTCGTCTGGCCTATATGTGACTCCAGACCCACAGCAATGTGGTTGACTCTCAACTGCCCTCAAATGGCCTAGCAAGCCACTTAGTTGCAAAAAAAAACCGCTACGAAAAACAATGGCCCAAAAATTAGTGCCTCTACGCGAGAGTACGCACTGTGTACTCTCGCGTATTCTGTCTCCAATTGCCGGTTTTCTGCATGCACTGCAAGCCGGCACTTGGTGATTTCAAAAGGGGGTGGTTCCTAGGTGAACCGCGTGCGCGCTACAGGCTGCGCGCACGCAGTGCACTTAGTGCTTTGAACGCGCAGGTAAGCATGGAGGATTTTGCACATAAAGAAAGGAGGCGTAAGACCCTCTTTTAACAAGGTAAGTAGTTAATTAAGTATTATTTTGAATTTTTTTCAACAGGTATATCTTTTTTAGAGACTTTAAATAAAGGTAAGTTTATTTTTATAACTTAAAGATTTTAAATTTTTTCAAAAATTTAATTTTTTGTTTAAAGTGGTTAATTTATTTAACTATACTTATTTTATTAATGTGATGGTTTTTTTTAAATTTAATTGAGGTTTAGCTGTTCTTTTGGGGGGGTATAGATTCATAGTTTTCACATAAGTGCTGTGAAAGCTATGAATGAAAGATGGTGTGCTGCCATTGGCTCTAACTGAATCACGTGATCCACAGCTCACACGAATTAACTGCGTCTGTGGGATACGGAAGCACTGCACAGCTGCTGTCTAGAACATCAAGTTCGTGCGAGCTGGGAATGAAAAAGTCAGCGCGCAGTGAGATATCGCGGGGAAGCCTTACCCCCGCACGAAGGCTCCCTCACTAATTTTTGGGCCAATAAGAATAAAACAGGACGGACCACCACGGCATCGACCTCAGCACTGGCCACGACGATGGCACACCCAGCCCAGTCGACCCTGCAAAGTCCTCCTCACCAACATCTTGGGGACTTGTGCCAAAATTGGGAGAGCTGTCCCAACAGTCTGACACAGTCATACTCACAGAATCATACCTTTCAGCCAACATCCCAGACTCCTCCATCAGCATCCCTGGATATGTCCTTTCCCGCCAGCAGGATAGACCCACCAGAAGTGGCAGCAAAGTGGTATACAATCGGGAGGGAGTGGCCCTGGGAGTCCTCAACATTAACTCTGGACCCCGTGAAGTCTCATGGCATCAGGTCATCATGCATGGGCAAAGAA
Source organism: Squalus acanthias (assembly GCA_030390025.1). Taxonomy (NCBI): domain Eukaryota; kingdom Metazoa; phylum Chordata; class Chondrichthyes; order Squaliformes; family Squalidae; genus Squalus; species Squalus acanthias. The sequence continues at coordinate 40,442,279 of CM059433.1, read as the reverse complement.
ACCTTCTGCTGATTCATCAGCTGAGGGAGGGCGGTAGGTGTTAATCAGTACTCCTCCATGTTGAACCCCACTTGGAAGAAGCACTGAGAGTAGCAAGGGCACAGAATGCACTCTGGGTGGGGGACTTCAATGTCCGTCACCAAGACTGGCTCGGTAGCACCAGTACTGACCGAGCTGGCTGAGTCCTGAAGGACATAGCTGCCAGTCTGGGCTTGCAACAGGTGGTGAGAACACCAATACGAGGGATAAATCTACTTGACCTTGTCTTCAGCAATCTACCTGCCGCAGATGCATCTGTCCATGACAGCAGTGGTAGCAGTGGCCACCGCACAGTCATTGTGGAGATGAAGTCCCGTCTTCACACTGGGGACACCGTCCATCATGTTGTGTGGCACTACCACCATGCTAAATGGGATAGATTCAGAACAGGTCTAGCAGCTCAAAACTGGGCACCCATGAGGTGCTGTGGGTCATCAGCAGCAACAGAATTGTATTCCACCACAATCTGTAAACTCATGGCCCCGCATATCCCTCACTCCACCAACCCTGGTTCAATAAGGAGTGTAGAAGAGCATGCCAAGACCAGCACCAGGAGTACCTAAAAATGAGGTGCCAACCTGGGGAAGCGGCAACATAGGACTACATGCATGCTAAAAAGCAGAAGCAGCATGCTATAGACAGAGCTAAGTGATCCCACAACCAACAGATCAGATCAAAGCTCTGCAGTCCTACCACATCCAGTCGTGAATGGTGGTGGAAATTTAAACAGGAGGGAGAGGCTCATGAATATCCCCATCCTCAATGATGGTGGAGCCCAGCACTTGAGTGCAAAGACAAAGCTGAAGCGTTTGCAACCATCTTCAGCCAGAAGTGCCGAGTGGATGATCCATATCCATCACAGAAGCCAGTCTTCAGCCAATTCGATTCACTCCAAGGTGATATCAAGAAACGGCTGAGCGCACTGGATACAGCAAAGGCTGTGGGCCCCGACAATGTCGTGCTGAAGACTTGTGCTCCAGAACTAGCTGCACCTCTAGCCAAGCTGTTCCAGTACAGCTAGAACACTGGCATCTATCAGACAATGTGGAAAAATGCCCAGGTATGTCCTGTCCACAAAAAGCAGGACAAATCCAATCCGGCCAATTACCACCCCATCAGTCTACTCTCAATCATCAGCAAAGTGATGGAAGGTGTCATCGACAGTGTATCAAGCGGCACTTACTCACCTATAACCTGCTCACTGATGCCCAGTTTGGGTTCCGCCAGGACCACTCGGCTCCAGACCTCATTACAGCCTTGGTCCAAACATGGACAAAGGAGCTGAATTCCAGAGGTGAGAGCGACTGCCCTTGACATCAAGGCAGCATTTGACAGAGTGTGGCATCAAGGAGCCCCAGTAAAACTGAAGTCAATGGGAATCCGGGGGTGGGGGGGAAGAAAGAGAACTCTCTACTGGCTGGAGTTATACCAAGCTCAAAGGAAGTTGGTTGTGGTGGTTGGAGGTCAATCATCACAGACCCAGGACATCGCTGCAGGAGTTCCTCAGGGCAGTGTCCTAGGCCCAACCATCTTCAGCTGCTTCATCAATGACCTTCCCTCCATCATAAGGTCAGAAGTTGGGATGTTCGCTGATGACTGCATAGTATTCAGCGACCATTCGCAACTCCTCAGATAATGAAGCAGTCCATGCCCGAATGCAGCAAGACCTGGACGACATTCAGGCTTGGGCTGATTAGTGACAGGTAACATTTACGTCACACAAGTGCCAGGCAATGACTATCTCCAACAAGCGAGCATCTAACCATCGCCCCTTGACATTCAACGGCATTATCATCGAATCCTCCACCATCAATATCCTGGGGGTTACCATTGACTAGAAACTTAACTGGACTAGCCACATAAATACTGCGGCAACAAAAGCAGGTCAGAGGCTGGGTATTCTGCGGCGAGTATTTCACCTCCTGACTCCCCAAAGCCTTTCCACCATCTACAAGGCACAAGTAAGGAGTGTGGTGGAATAGTCTCCACTTGCCTGGGTGAGTGCAGCTCCAACAACACTCAAAAAGCTCGACACCATCTAATACAAAGCAGCCCGCTTGATTGGCACCCCGTCCACCAGCTTAAACATTCACTCCCTCCACCAGCAGTGTACCGTGGCTGCAGTGTGTACCATCTACAAGATGAACTGCAGCAACCCGCCAAGGCTTCTTCGGCAGCACCTCCCAAACCCGCGACCTCTACCACCTAGAAGGACAAGGGCAGCAGGCGCATGGGAACACCACCACCTCCAAGTTCCCCTCCAAGTCACACAGCATCGTGACTTGGAAGTATATTGCTGTTCCTTCATCGTCGCTGGGTCAAAATCCTGGAACTCTCTCCCTAACAGCACTGTGGGAGCACCTTCACCACACGGACTGCAGCGGTTCAAGGCGGCAGCTCACCACCATCTTCTCAAGGGCAACTAGGGATGGGCAATAAATGGTGGCCTTGCCAGCGACGCCCACATCCCATGAACGAATAAAAAAGACAATAAAAAACACACCGGTGCCATTTGGGTTGGTCTTGAGAATGAAGGCACATTGTTGAACGGTAGAATGGGGAGTTTTACTCTGTGCCTAATTGTGTTCTGTACCTGACTTGTCTATGCTCAATGGGCACCTAAAGTAGCAATCACAATGATGTTTCGGTTACCCTCAATATAAATGACTTAGATGAGGGGACCGAGTGCAATGTATTCAAGTTTGCTGACGATACAAATCTAGGTGGAAAAGTAAGTTGTGAGGAGGATGCAAAGAGACTGCAAAGGGAGGTTAAGTGAGTGGGCAAGAACATGGCAGATGGAATAGAATGTGGAGAAATGTGAGGTTATTCACTTTGGTAGGAAAAATAGAAAAGCAGAATATTTTTTTTTAAGTGGAGAGAGATTGGGAAATGATGGTATTCAGAGGATTCTGGGTGTCCTTGTACACAAATCAATGAAAGTTAACATGCAGGTACAGCAAGCAATTAGGAAAGCAAATGGTATGTTTGTCTTTATTACAAAAGGATTGGAGTACAAGAGTAAAGAAGTCTTACTGCAATTATATATGGCCTTCGTGAGACCACACCTGGAGTACTGTGTACAGTCTTGGACTTCTTAACTAAGGAAGGATATACTTGCCTTAAGGGAGTGCAAACCAGACTGATTCCTGGGATGGGGGGATTGTCCTATGAGGCGAGACGGAGGAGACTAGGTCTATATTCCCTAGAATTTAGAAGAATGAGAGGTGATCTCATTGAAACATATAAAATTCTTAGAGCTTGAAAGGGTAGATGCAGGGAGGATGTTTCCCCTGGCTGGGGAGTGTAGAACGACGGGTCACAGTCTCAGAATAAGGTGTCGGCCATTTAGGTCAGAGATGAGGAGAAATTTCTTCACTCGGAGGGCTGTGAATCTTTGGAATTCTCTCCCCCAGGCAGCTGTGGATGCTCAGTCGTTGAGTATATTCAAAACAGAGAACGATAGATTTTTGGATATTAAGGGAATCAAGGGATATGGGGAGAGTGCGGGAAAGTGGAGTTGAGGTAGAAGATCAGCCATGATCTTATTGAATGGTGGAGCAGGCTCTTATTTCTATGTTTTTAATATTGAGGCGCAACCAAGAATCTTCAGAAGCACTGCAAGGGTTCTTGATTGATCCTACACTTCATTCTATAGATTGGCAGCTGGTCGTATTCTTTATGCTCTCCCTGCTCAGCACTGCCATAGATATGGAAAGTTCCAAGGAGGGGGATTGGTATCCAACATCTACAGACTTAAGTATCTTATAAGTATCCTTTCATGGATTTCTTAGTAGCTCACGGAACCCAAGGGATCTGGCATCCATGGAGAGGGCAAGAGGAAGATTTCAACATACGAGAAGGCCTTTCAGGAGTGAAGTTAGGCAACACTTCTACTCGCAAATGGTTTGGAACTCTCTTCCGCAAACAGCAGTTGATACTAGGTCAATTGTTAATTTTAAATCTGAGGTTGATAGATTTGTGTTCACCAAAAGGTATTAAGGGATATGGGGCAAAGGCAGGTATATGGAGTTAGGTCACAGATCAGCTATGATCTCATTGAATGGCAGAAATGTCTCAAGGGCTAAATGGCCTACTCCTGTTCCTATAAGTAAAGTATTAGGAGCCCATGTACATTTATTGAGTGTAATCTGGGATAATGTTTAAAAAGCAGTTGGATACCATAAGGTGGACCTAGATTCCTTCTTGAAGGACAAGTTTTAATGGGCTAAATAGTCTCCCTTGGCTGTAGCTATCGTGTGAGAAAAGTCAAAGATGAAAAAGGATAACTTGCCCATTGAAGGTCATTCCTTTAGGACACAAGGTTAAGAGAATGGAAGCAGAAAAAGCTATTGAGCCCATTGGCACACATCCCTCCAATACCCTTACTTTCCCACTATGGCATCCAACTACATTTTAAAATGTCCGGAATATTTTTACCTCTGGTATCTCACCCAGATTATTTCAAAGATTTTTTTACTGAGCAAAGTTCTGTTTACAAATTGTTTTTCACCAAATCTGGTCTGGTCCTACTTAACTCTGCCATCACAACATCTAATTGTATTGTGAATAGCCTGAATGCTTTTGCTTCTATTTACTGGTTTCAAACATTTATTACTCTTTTGAGTAAAGAAGTTTTTACTGACACCTATTCTGAAGTTAGTTCTCGTTGGTTTTCATTTATGCCAGCTGGTCCTATATTCTTGGGTTAACTTTATCTATAAAACTTATTTATTTATTATAGGTACTTCAAGTTCCCACTTAATAGCCTTCCTTCTAACCTGTAAAACTTAAGCTTCTCTAATCTTTCCTTACAGATAGGGCCACTGTTTTATAGTGACTGTAGAAGTCAAATTCTTTTATTAGTACACAGGATTATAGAATTTTATGAGTATTTTGGGGATCATATTATGGAATACCTCTCATTTCTTGTGAAAACTACAAGTCCATGGTCTTGCTCATATCTTATCCCTTTCATACCTGGGACGAGTCCTGCTCTCTTTTTGTCAACCTTTTAAAACGCATGTATACCTTTTTTTGACATGGTGACCAAAAACACATAGTCAGGGTCTGATCAGCCTTAGCATAACCTCTGTAGCCACTGTTCTGGCTATTTACCCAAACACTGCACTAGCTATTTTTAAAATTGCTTCAGCTCATTCTAAACATTGAGAGCATTGGTAGCTGGGCCTTTTTCAGATACTTTCCGTGTCCCCTGGTGCTGATTCATTTTATGTTTACATATCTCGCATTTCATCACCCCACAGGCATCTGCCAAATCAAATAATTTACAAGTAAACCGAGGATCGGTTTTTCTTAAAAAAGATAGCTCAGATATATTACCTGTACATTTACATAGCTGCAGGTATGGTTACACCTGCTGTCACATTTCCAACACTGCTACTTAATAAAATTTAAAATAAATTGAAATATAAAGCGCAGAGACTTTATTTGGAAGGGAAAATGAAACAGGAAAAAGATCTCAAAGGATCATTTTGTAAACCAAAACACTGCAGGTAACATTTTGTTTTGGGTGGCTGGCGGGCGGGCGGAGGGGGAGGGCGAAGGGGACAGACAATAAATGAAACCCAAACTGTATTTGGTAATAAAACGAAACAGATTGAAGTGTCGCCCGTCACAATATCACAAATTCTGCAGAGAATGAACCCAAGCATATAAATGAAGTGAGGAATTAAAGGGCAACACAGCAGGCAACCCCGGCCACTCCCGGCTTAAAACACGCACGCCCAGTGGAAACCGGGAGCCGGGGTGTGGGGGGTGTAAGGGAGCCGGGGGTGGGGGGGGGGGGGGGGGGGGGGGGGGGGGGGGGGGGGGGGGGGGGGGGGGGGGGGGGGGGGGGGGGGGGGGGGGGGGGGGGGGGGGGGGGGGGGGGGGGGGGGGGGGGGGGGGGGGGGGGGGGGGGGGGGGGGGGGGGTGGGGGGGGGGGGGGGGGGGGGGGGGGGGGGGGGGGGGGGGGGGGGGGGGGGGGGGGGGGGGGGGGGGGGGGGGGGGGGGGGGGGGGGGGGGAGGGAGCGGGGGGGGGGGGGGGGGGGGGGGGGGGGGGGGGGGGGGGGGGGGGGGGGGGGGGGGGGGGGGGGGGGGGGGGGGGGGGGGGGGGGGGGGGGGGGGGGGGGGGGGGGGGGGGGGGGGGGGGGGGGGGGGGGGGGGGGGGGGGGGGGGGGGGGGGGGGGGGGGGGGGGGGGGGGGGGGGGGGGGGGGGGGGGGGGGGGGGGGGGGGGGGGGGGGGGGGGGGGGGGGGGGGGGGGGGGGGGGGGGGGGGGGGGGGGGGGGGGGGGGTGGGGGGGGGGGGGGGGGGGGGGGGGGGGGGGGGGGGGGGGGGGGGGGGGGGGGGGGGGGGGGGGGGGGGGGGGGGGGGGGCGGGGGGGGGGGTGGGGGGGGGGGGGGGGGGGGGGGGGGGGGGGGGGGGGGGGGGGGGGGGGGGGGGGGGGGGGGGGAGGGGGGGGCGGGGGGGGGGGGGGGGGGGGGGGGGGGGGGGGGGGGGGGGGGGTGGGGGGGGGGGGGGGGGGGGGGGGGGGGGGGGGGGGGCGGGGGGGGGGGGGGGGGGGGGGGGGGGGGGGGGGGGGGGGGGGGGGGGCGGGAGGGGTGGGGGGGGGGAGGTAAGGGAGCAGGGGTGGGGGGGGAGGTAAGGGAGCAGGGGTGGGGGGGAGGTAAGGGAGCAGGGCGGGGTGGGGGGAGGTAAGGGAGCAGGGGTGGGGGGGGAGGCAAGGGAGCAGGGGTGGGGTGGGGGGGGTGGTAAGGTAGCAGGGGTTGGGGGGGAGGTAAGGGAGCAGGGGTTGGGGGGGGGGTAAGGAGCAGGGGTTGGGGTGGGGGTAAGGGAGCAGGGGTTGGGGTGGGGGTAAGGGAGCAGGGGTTGGGGTGGGGGGGGAGGTAAGGGAGCAGGTGTGGGGGGGGAGGGGAGGTAAGGGAGCAGGTATGGGGGGGGGGAGGTAAGGGAGCAGGTATGGGGGGGGAGGTAAGGGAGCAGGTATGGGGGGGGGGGGGTAAGGGAGCAGGTATGGGGGGGAGGTAAGGGAGCAGGGGTGGGGGGGGTGGTGGTAAGGGAGCAGGGGTGGGGGGGGGGTGGTGGTAAGGGAGCAGGGGTGGGGGGGGTGGTGGTAAGGGAGCAGGGGTGGGGGGGTGGGGGTAAGGGAGCAGGGGTGGGGGTGGTGGTGGTAAGGGAGCAGGGGTGGGGGGGTGGTGGTAAGGGAGCAGGGGTGGGGGGGTGGTGGTAAGGGAGCAGGGGTGGGGGGGTGGTGGTAAGGGAGCAGGGGTGGGGGGGTAGGTGGTAAGGGAGCAGGGGTGGGGGGGTGGTGGTAAGGGAGCAGGGGTGGGGGGGTGGTGGTAAGGGAGCAGGGGTGGGGGGTGGTGGTAAGGGAGCAGGGGTGGGGGGGTGGTGGTAAGGGAGCAGGGGTGGGGGGGGTGGTGGTAAGGGAGCAGGGGTGGGGGGGTGTGGTAAGGGAGCAGGGGTGGGGGGGTGGTGGTAAGGAGCAGGGGTGGGGGGGTGGTGGTAAGGAGCAGGGGTGGGGGGGTGGTGGTAAGGGAGCAGGGGTGGGGGGGTGGTGGTAAGGGAGCAGGGGTGGGGGGGTGGTGGTAAGGGAGCAGGGGTGGGGGGGGTAAGGGAGCAGGTTTGGGGGGGGGTAAGGGAGCAGTGGTGGGGGTGGGGGGGGGAGGTATGGGAGCAGGGTGGGGGGTGGTAAGGGAGCAGGGGTGGGGGGTGGTGGTAAGGGAGCAGGGTGGGGGGGTGGGGGTAAGGGAGCAGGGGTGGGGGGGGTAAGGGAGCAGGGGTGGGGGGGGGTAAGGAGCAGGTATGGGGGGGGGAGGTAAGGGAGCAGGTATGGGGGGGGGGTAAGGGAGCAGGGGTGGGGGGGTGGTAAGGAGCAGGGGTGGGGGGGTGGTGGTAAGGGAGCAGGGGTGGGGGGTGGTGGTAAGGGAGCAGGGGTGGGGGGTGGTGGTAAGGGAGCAGGGGTGGGGGTGGTGGTAAGGGAGCAGGGGTGGGGGGGGTAAGGGAGCAGGGTGGGGGGGGTAAGGGAGCAGGGGTGGGGGGGGTAAGGGAGCAGGGGTGGGGGGGGGTAAGGGAGCAGGGGTGGGGGGGGGGGGTAAGGGAGCAGGTGGGGGGGGGGGTAAGGGAGCAGTGGTGGGGGTGGGGGGGGTGGAGGTATGGGAGCAGGGGTGGTGGGGGGGGGGGGTTGGAGGTAAGGGAGCAGGAAGACTGGAGGCCAGGAGCTGGGAGGAAGCAGGGAGACGGGTGGGTGGGGGATACCAGGGGGGAGGAGGAGGAGAGGGGGGGAGGGGAGCCGGTGATGGAGCCCGAGCTGCAGCACCGCGGCGCTGTCCGCGCGCCCTCCAACCGTTAACCGCGACGCCGCCCCGCCCCCAGGCTGCACCTGAGGCTCCGGTAAATTTAACACCTGCTGCGCCGGTTCGTCGCGTCTCTCTGTCCCTTCCCCTCGCCATTCAGGGCCGGCACCGCCGCTTCCCCTCTCACCGTTCACAAACCGCCGTTCTCCATCCTCAGACACTCGCCCGCACCGCCGTCAAACCCGCCTCCACCACCACGCCTCCGACACGAGGCCTGATTGGTTGAAAGGTTGCGACAAATGGTAAGCGGCGATACTCGTTACCCGGGAAACGCGTTCCTCCACCTTCGGTCCCATGACGCTGGGCTAGAGATGTGATTGGTCGGTCGGCCTGCCGTTCGGAGCAGGAGCGGGGGAGGATGTTGTTGCCATAGAAACCGAGCGAGGCCAAAGCGGAGGCAAAGATGGCGCCTGTTGCTGTCCGACTGAAGGGAGGTGAGAAAAGGACAGGACAGGACAAACATGGCGTGAAACAAGCGGCAGCCGAGTGGCGTAATAACAACTAATAATTCGTGCTGAGAACCCCAAGTGTAGGCCTGTCCCTGCGACCCCGAGCCAGTCATGGTGGGATGGGATTGGATGGGGCGGGGTGTTCCCCATATATCTCCCTCCCTGTGCGGGATCCTCAGGTCCTTCCTTCATCCGCACCCAGCGGCCATCCAGCCAGCCCCAGATACTCTGCCGGCTCAATGGCTGCAGGGCCCCATCTCCCTGGGTTTCAGTCTGGTGGCCGTTTTACGGTAAACCGCCCTCTCTCCTGGGTGGGATTGAGGTCAGTCATCACCAGCTGGCCTGTAAACAACATCTCAGTCACTCCTCTGCCGAAAGCTCGTTCACCCGATCTCCTTCTCCACAGATGTTGCCTGACTGGCTGAGTGTTTCCAGCATTTTCTGCTTTTATTTCAGATTTCCAGCACCTGTTGTATCTTTGTTTTTTGTCTCATTCACTCTTCCCTCTGTCAGTGCTCTGCAATTTCGAAATTTGCAGATGACACAAAACTTTGAAGTGTAGTAAACAGTGAAGAGGATAATAACAGGCTTCAAGAGGACAGACGGATTGGTTAAATGGGCGATCAGTGGCGGATGAAATTCAACTCAGAAAAGTGTGAGGTGATACATTTTGGTAGAAAGAATGAGGAGAGACAATCCAAGCTAAATGGTACAATTTTAAAGTGGGTGCAAGAACAGAGAGATCTGGGGATACTTGTGCACAAATGTTTGAAGGTGGTTGGACAGGTTAACGAAAAAGTTAATAAAGCATATGGGATCTTGGGCTTTATAAATAGAGGTTGAACTAACGGGAGGAAGGAGGCTCCGTGAATATCCCCATCCTCAGTGATGGTGGAGGCCAGCATGTGAGTGCTAAAGAAAAGGCTGAAACATAGAAACATAGAAGATAGCAGCAGGAGTAGGCCATTCGGCCCCTCGAGCCTGATCTGCCATTCAATCAGATCATGGCTGATCATCCAAATTCAGTACCCTGTCCCTGCTTTCTCCCCATATCCCTTGATCCCTTTAGCCTTAAGAAATATATCTAACTCCTTCTTGAATATATTTAATGAATTGGCCTCAACTGCCTTCTGTGGTAGAGAATTCCACAGGTTCACCACTCTCTGGGTGAAGAAATTCCTCCTCATCTCAGTCCTAAATGGCTTACCCCTTATCCTTAGACTGTGACCCCTGGTTCTGGACTCCCCCACCATCAGGAACATCCTTCCTGCATCTAGTCTGTCTAGTCCTGTTAGAATTTTATAAGTTTCAATGAGATCCCCTCTCATTCTTCTAAACTCTAGCGAATACAAGCCCAATCGTCCCAATCTCTCTTCATACGTCATTCCTGCCATCCCAGGTATCAGTCTGGTGAATCTTCGCTGCACTCCCTCCATGGCAAGAACATCCTTCCTCAGATAAGGCGACCAAAACTGCACACAATACTCAAGGTGTGGTCTCACCAAGGCCCTGTACAACTGCAGCAAGACATCCTTGCTCCTGTACTCGAATCCTCTCGCTATGAAGGCCAACATACCATTTGCCTTCTTAACCGCCTGCTGCACCTGCATGCTTACCTTCAACGACTGGTGCACAAGGACACCCAGGTCTCGTTGCACTTCCCCTTTTCCCAATCTATTGCCGTTCAGATAATAATCTGCCTTCCTGTTTTTGCCACCAAAGTGGATAACCTCGCATTTATCCACATTATACTGCATCTGCCATGCACCTGCCCAATCACCCAACTTGTCCAAATCATACTGGAGTTTCTCTGCATCCTCCTCACAACACACACGCCCACCCAGCTTTGTGTCGTCTGCAAACTTGGAGATATTACATCTAGTTCCCTCGTCTAGATCATTAATATATATTGTGAATAACTGGGGCCCTAGCACCAATCCCTGCGGAACCCCACTAGTCACTGCCTGCCACTCGGAAAAAGACCCGTTTATTCCAACTCTTTGCTTCCTGTCTGCCAACCAGTTTTCTATCCAAGTCAGTACCTTACCCCCAATCCCATATGCTTTAACTTTGCACTGCTAATCTCTTATGCGGGACCTTATCGAAATCCTTCTGAAAGTCCAAATACACCACATCCACTGGTTCTCCCTTATCTATTCTACCAGTTACATCCTCAAAAAATTCCAGTAGATTAGTCAAGCATGATTTACCTTTTGTAAATATGTTGACTTTGTCCGATCCTGTCACTGTTTTCCAAGTGCTCTGCTATTTCGTCTTTTATAATTGACTCCAGCATTTTCCCCACTACCGATGTCAGGCTTACCGGTCTATAATTCCCCGTTTTCTCTCTCCCACCTTTTTTAAATAGTGGGGTTACATTAGCTACCCTCCAATCCATGGGAACTATTCCAGAGTCAATAGAATTTTTGAAGATGACCAGCAATGCATCTACTATTTCTCGGGCCACTTCCTTACGTATCCTAGGATTTAGATTATCAGGCTCTGGGGATTTATCGGCCTTCAATCCCATCAATTTCCCTAACACCATTTCCCTACAAATACTGATTTCATTCAGTTCTTCCCTCTCATTAGACCTTATGTTCCCCGACATCTCTGGGAGGTTATTTGTGTCCTCCTTTGTGAAGACAGAACCAAAGTATGTATTTAATTGTTCTGCCATTTCTTTGTTCCCCATTATAAATTCCCCTGATTCTGACTGCAAGGGACCTACGCTTGACTTCACCAATCTTTTTCTCTTCACATATCTATAGAAGCTTTTACAGTCAGTTTTTATGTTCCCTGCAAGCTTACTCTCATACTCTATTTTCCCCCTCTTAATTAATCCCTTTGTCCTCCTTTGCTGAATCCTAAACTGCTCCCAATCCTCAGGTTTGCTGCTTTTTCTGGCCAATTTATATGTCCTCTCCTTGGATCTTATGCTATCCCTAATTTCCCTTGTTAGCCACGGTTGAGTCACCTTTTTTGTTTTATTTTTATGCCAAACAGGGATGAACAAATTCTGTAGTTTCTGCAATTCTGCATTTACAATCATCTTCAGCCAGAAGTGCCGAGTGGATGATCCATCTCGGCATCCTCCTGAGGTCCCCACCATCACAGATGCCAGTCTTCAGCCAAGTGATGGAAGGGGTCATTGACAGTGCTATCAAGTGGGACTTGCTCACCAATAAACTGCTCAGCGGTGCTCAGTTTGGGTTCCGCCAGGACCATTCAGCTCCAGATCTTATTACAGCCTTGGTCCAAACGTGGACAAAAGAGCTGAACTCCAGAGGTGAGGTGAGAGTGACTGCCCTTGACATCAAGGCAGCCTTTGACCGAATGTGATATCAAGGAGCCCTAGTAAAAGTGAAGTCAATAGGAATCAAGGGGAAGACTCTCCACTGGCTGGAGTCATACCTAGCACAAAGGAAGATGGCTGTGGTTGTTGGAGGCCAATCATCTCAGCCCCAGGACATCGCTGCAGGAGTTCCTCAGGGCAATGTCCTAGGCCCAACCATCTTCAGCTGTTTCATCAATGACCTTCCCTCCATCATAAGGTCAGAAGTGCGGATGTTCGTTGATGATTACACAGTGTTCAGTTCAATTCGCAACTCCTCAGTTAATGAAGCAGTCTGTGTCTGCATGCAGCAAGACCTGGACGACATTCAGGTTTGGGGCTGATAAGTGGCAAGTAATATTCGCACAACACAAGTGCCAGGCAATGACTATCTCCAACAAGAGAGAGTCTAAACACCTCCCCTTGACATTCAACAGCATTACCATCGTCGAATTCCCCACCATCAATATCCTGGGCATCACTATTGACCAGAAACTTAACTGGACCAGCCACATAAATACTGTGACTGCAAAAGCAGGTCAGAGGCTGGGTATTCTGCAACGAGTGACTCACCTCCTGACTCCCCAAAGCCTTTCCACCACCTGCAAGGCACAAATCAGGACTGTGATGGAATACTCTCCACTTGCCTGGATGAGTGCAGCTCCAACAACACTCAAGAAGCTCGACACCATCCAGGATAAAGCAGCCCACTAGATCAGCACCCCATCTACCACCTTAAACATTCGCTCCCTCCACCACCGGCGCAACGTGGCTGCAGTATGTACCATCTACAAGATGCACTGCAGCAACTTGCCAAGGCTTCTTCGACAGCACCTCCCAAACCTGCGAGCTCTACCACCTAGAAGGGCAAGGGCAGCAGGCGCATGGGAACACCACCATCTCCAAGTCACACACCATCCTGTCTTGGAAATATATCACCATTCCTTCATCGTTGCTGGGTCAGAATCCTGGAACTCCCTAACAGCACTATGGGAGTACTTTCACCTCACGGACTGCAGCGGTTCAAGAAGGTGGCTCACCACCACCTTCTCCAGGGCAATTTGGGATGGGCAACAAATTCTGGCCTTGCCAGCGATGCCCACATCCCGTGAATGAATAAAAAAAAAATCTTCATTCAAGCCTCTGTCGAAGCATTAGCCCATCACATAATCTTGCCAGATGGTGCACTTGTCCTACCCATTAGTAGCTTATCAGCCTAATAGGAAGAGGTATCAGCCCTGGCTCATTGGTCTCACCTCTAAGTCAGAAGGTCATGGGTACAAGACACACTGCAGAGACTTCAGCTCATAAACTTGGCTGGCACTTCAGTGCAGTTCTGAGGGAACACTGCACTCTCAGAGGGGCCGTCTTTCGGATACGTTAAACCGAGGCCTCGTCTACATCTGCCTCTTGCACATTTCTGTGGAATTCCTCCTTGGGTTCTAGCTCTCTGAGAACAGGAACGGCCAACGTACCAGCATTGGGTGTTTGAACTGATAGCCAATGGTAGGAGGTGAAGAATGGAAGGAATTGAAACAATACTAAATTGAAAAAATTTCCTGGAAAATTGACAAATAAAATCCACGTACCAAACAAAACACAATAAAAGGAAATAAAAAAAGCCAAAGTAAGTAACTGCACACAGTACTCCCAAACCAGCTAAACACAACTTTATAAGATTGACTGTCAACAGCCAGGAAGTGAGTTTAAGATGGGCCTTCAGTGCTGGCATCACATGTTTGCAGCAGTGAATGGAAAATGCAGGGTAACTTAATTAACATCATTCTGACACCCTTAATGGAGCCTTTGTGTGCCTATTAAAAACCCAGCCAGGAAAAAGCAGGCAGCGCAATCCCAGCTCACACCAGGCGCAAATCTCTGGATTTGCAAAGCCCCTTTGACGAGTGCAGACGTGCCAATGGCGCAGAACTGTGGAAAATGTACTCAAGTTCACATTCAATCCCTGGACCACCATTGCTTTCATTCTTAATAAGAAGCCTTTGATGTCAAACCTTGTCAAAGGCCTTCTGAAAGTCTAAATGAACTGGAATTCCACTGTACATTATCTGGAGTGTCGTGAAAGTATAGGGTGTAAGATCTTAATGATCTCTGAGTTCTTGGACAAAACACCAATAGGCAGCAGCCAGTATGTTTGAGCAATAGATCAAGATTTATTAAGCTTACAGCGTAATATACTTAATATTAGGCGATAGTTTTAACGAGTAACTCGCAGCCCTTGGTCTCTGGAACCTCTCGGATACAGATGACGTCTTCTTAAGTCTGTTCCTTTGTTCTCGCAGTACGTCTGTGTGAAGTTGTTCTTTGAGTATCGAGGTTTTAACCCTTTTCTTATCAACAGTTCGTTTGGCCAGTGTCCATATATGGTCTTTAACAAAATCACCTTTTATAATTGGTTCTAATGGTCAAAATACCATTGTCACTCAGACTAAGGTAGCATCCCGCCTTTCCAGTATTTTTCCACCAACTTTGCCATGTTCAGTGTTATCTTGTTTATAGTTTTTCACCCCATTGGAATTTACTTTATCTCTTTCATTTCTAGCTTCCCTGGTACAAGGCCTTTATACCAAGGGCCCATATCAGCGCTGTTTCACTAGTCTTGAGGTATCCAAACTTTATCACTTTAATCTACCAGATAAATACCTTATCTCCATGATCTCTCTCATTTTATGTCCTTGTACTAATTATTTTTTAAATATCGTTGCAATTAGTTTTGTTAAGCGAATTCTAATTTCTACTTAGCATCATAATATGTTTTTTTTTAGCAATTTAACCTTCACTCGCAGTCTGTGGCTGTTTGTTATCAAAACTTAGTCAAAACTGCTTTTGACTGTCCTTCGCAGCTGCATTTTGAACAAGTCTTAACTTTTTTAGTTACTCAGGAGTAATTATGGGTAATATTATTTGGTCAATGGCTACACTTGAATTTATATGTATATGATTCTCATCTACTAAACATCTTTAAATATCAGCCTTTCGTACAAGAGTAAATTTTCCACTTCAGTACTCTTGGCATATGCTGTAGGACATATTGGATGGAAAATGGCAGGCTGCAGCTGTGCAACCTCCTAGTGTGCACCAATGAGGTTTGTCAGGCATGATCCTACCCTTCTAAACCCTATATCCTTCGGATGGGTTCTTTTACTCTGCCTGGTACAGAAGTTAGGCTGATTGACATGTAGTTGTCTGGGTCGGATTCATCGCCTTTGATGGTTAGGTGACACCATGGTTTATGCATTGTTGTTCTGCCTTTCAGATTCCATTTGAATGGAGTAATTCAATGCAAGGAGGAAGAGCAACTACCGACTGAATATTTTGAAATGGCGTTTGCTCCATCCAAGATCATGAACGGGCCTAAAATGCAGACTAAGATGAGCACATGGACACCCCTGAACCACCAGCCCACCAATGACAAGGCAAGGGAGTATAATTACCAAGGAGAAATGCTCTTCAATAATTCATGTTATGCAGGCTGTATCCAAGTGGAAGTTGAATCACTTTTTTGATGTGTGTTCTGTATAAGTGGATTGTCATGACCAGCAGTGACAGACGGTTGATAGTTACATTCATGAGGTGATCAGACAACTTATTCAATTTATTTCACATGTAAGATATCGGCAGGAGGAGCCAGGACTGAAGTCAGGAGTCAGAGGGGAGACCACAATGAAGCAGGGCTACCATTTAAATGTTACAGTTCTGGAGGAGTGGAGTGGGACTGCCAAGGTCTAATTGATAGGAATGTGCTGGTATGAGAGAACTCTGGGTTATTTCTACATTAGAGCCATGCTAACTGACTCAATAACCATATAACCTAATTGTGCCAGACATTTTAACTAAAAAAGTTCCCTGTTTTTTCATGCTCTTTTTCAGCATGAATCCCTTCTATGCATAACCAGTGATTTAAGTTTAATTTGAGAAACAACACTACATTTTACCAACTCCCTCATTGGCATTTGTTATACATGAGGTTTACTGTTGTTTTATACAATGTTAAAATAAAAGATTTTCCTGGGTTCTCTTGTGATTGGAAACAGACCCATGACAAAGTAGCTTTACTGTCACTGCCTGTACTGTTGCTCAGTTTATGAGGTACCTTCCCTAATGCACTCTTACTGTGTCTGCCGGGTTGATTGAGGGCAAACTGCTTGCAACTTCAGTTCCTTCTATTGGCACTGATAGCCACTTTTGCCAGTATTGATTTGGATGACCAGGCTGTCTCGGTTGGTTCTCCCACAGTTCTTGATGCTCAGTGCTCACATGGCCACAGATGATGGCTTCCTCCTTCTTCAGGAAGATGGCCACTTTATGGTCCAGAGTATATGATTGTTGGTGAAAAATTAATTCACTCGAGTCTGTCTTAAAGCAAAAGATCACAGTTTATTATTCAGAGCGCTCTGGGAGAAGGGTCATAGCCTGAGGTCTAATGACCAGCTTCTCAATTTAATAATGGCAACCACGCTTCTCTATACACTTCAAGAAGCCAGAAAATACAAACATCAGCACAGTTATGACATCATGAGCGACCCTTATGGTCTCTAAAAACAACTTGATTAGAATCTTACAATGTTAGCGAAACTCATCCTTTACTTCTGCTTTTGGTCAGCCATCTGCGCTGCAAGGTTTCATTCTTACGCCTATTCGAGGTTAGTTTATAGAAAACAATGATCCACATTTTTGTTCTGCAGTGTCTGCATTATCTATACTGCAGACTAAGCAAGTTGGTCTTTTATCTAATTATACCCCTGTCTCCATGCCTTCGGGAGATACTTTGACCTTTACTGTAGTCCTTTAAGCAGTTCAACTAATCTTAAACATTACAACTGATTTGCCCTTACATTATTACAATTAATTTTTTTTACTCTTACAATGATGTAGTTAATTCCGTGCTAGACAGAATATTGGAGACTCTCGCTGGGTCTGCTGTAGACATTTCCAATCTTAAGAAACAGAGATTCTCTTTCAATTCTAATGTACTCTTTTATCCCTCCAACAGGTCTTTGAAGAAAGAGGAGAATTACTTGGGAAATGGGTAAGAGGGCCATGTGTTGGTTTTGTAGCTAGAAAGTTTTAACTTTAATCAAACACAAATTAATAGATCTCCTGATAGTTCAGGAAGTCTATCCATTGAATAACTGAACAATATGGACCAGGAAGTCCCTAAGTTGAATCCCTACACTGTGCTGAGTTAGCTGATCTCAGTCGTGGGAGTGCTGCAGTTGCCATCAGAGTCTTGGTTTAGGGAGGAGTAAATCAGACAGGGTTTACATTTCTGATCAGTATCCAGCAACCCCTGCTAGAGGTGTGCATGTGTAGCCCTCAGCCCATGGACTTCATTAGGCTCATTTTTGCTGCTGCTCATAGTTAATAGCCTGTTAACACTCACTTTGAAGGCCCAAAGGTGAAGAATAGTCATTTGGGCAAGGTGTCAGAGGGCGTCAATGGAAATAAAAACCGGGAGAGATGTAAAACAGGCTGCTGGCTCGCTATCACCCATTTTACACTTTCACACAAAGTCAAGATCTATCCCGGAGAGTGAAACAGCAACTTGAAGACAGCAGAGCTAGATAAAAGAGAACCCACATTCTCCAACTAACAGTGTGAAATGCCATGTGGGATTGACTAGTAATATTATAAAAATGGTACGTCTGTGTGTACGTCACACTTTGGATGTCACACGTGTCATGTTTCCGCGCCACATTTGGCCAAAGCTAACTATATGCTTATCTCTTGTATCCAAATTTTTCAGTTGCTTAATATGAAAATTCATTGTAGCTAAATGGAAATTACCTCCAGCTGATTGATATGTAAATTTGTCAATTCTGATTTATAAATTGTAATTCAGTCGTATGCAATTTTCTTGAAAAGGAGAAAGCAAACAGTAGTATGATCATGCTTACCTACCAAATTGTCTTCTGTTTGCTTGGATAGCTCCTCACAGTTTTTACATGAATGTCTTCAACTTTCTCAAAATCTTGGGCTTGAAGTTGCTATTTTGATTCAGAGCTATCATGCTGTTAGCTTCAGGGAGATGAGCATACGCTGATTCTGTGAAGGTGAGTGGAAGCTAACTCATACCTGGGAGTATACATTTCTTCATGGTGTAAAAGGACATGAGTTTCTTCCTGAGTTTTAAAAAAACATTTCAAAAACAAGCTGCAGAATGAATTTTTTGGATAAGATTTTGGGTTATCAATGGTTTCATTTTTAACTTAGAGAGGCAGGTTATGTCAGAGATAGCTAAACAGCCAGCCAGAAATAGAAAGAGAGAAAGAAAGTCAGTGGACCGTGTCTTTCCTCAACCTAATTTGAATTAGTTTTTCTTTTTCCAAATTAATTGAATTTTGAAAGTTTCTCATTGATTATCATTATCTTTATTTTGTTAAAAGTCAAAAAATATAATTTTTCTAATTAAACATAGCTGTGCTACCTATGCATCTAGGTCCAAGATGTGAGAAAAATTGTAATATTCCTCCATCTCTGCAGTACACATGTCCATTGTCTCATCAATGTTACTGCCCTGCGATTATTCACTTTCCCCAAGTGCCCAGGGCCCACCCTCCACACTGCTTGTTCAGCCTTTCAATGCTCCAATGCCTCCAAATATTCACTGCCCCGTAAACTCTCTACCTTTTAGACGACTCACTCTCCCTCCCTGCCCCTTCACTACTGACTCCAGTAATCCTGACTCAGAGGAGGCTACAGTCTCAGTTGCCAGGGAAATTCTCAAAGGATTAACAGCAGTCTCCTGACTACACATCCATCACAACAGCTCCCCAGCCTTCACGGCTTCTCCTAAACACTTCACCCCAACCAGACCTTATTTAACCAAATGTCTTCATTAAATAAACGAGCAAGTGAAAACATTACCATGGGCTGGATTTTCAATGACCCGTGGAGTCGGGTTTGGAGGCGTGTGGGGGGTTAAAGTTGCAGATTCGGGGGTCCTGACCCCATTCCGACTCCATTCCGCCGCCACGCAATTTTGACAAAATCGGTCGCGGGGTTCCCGCCTCCAAGAGGCGGGAGAGGCCATTAAAGCCCTTAACAAGCCCTAAATTGGCTCTGTAATGCCATTTTGAAACGTTTTAGCTAGTTTAACCCTTTTCCGACGTGAAGTACGCCTGATGTGAAACACGCCAGTGAAACCTGGCGGGAGCACAAGTGGATAGCTGACTATCAGCTGCAGGTCCACTATTACAACGGAGATGTGATGAAGGTAGTAGTAGTATTAGGTCTGAAAGTCGCCTCTGATGCTGCTGCATTGAATGTCTTCAGAGATTGCCAGGGAGGACTTGGTTGCAAAAAAAATTCATTCTCTCTCTTTCTCTCTCTCTCTCTGTGAGATGCTGCTCATTTTGCATCTAGGTCCTCTCACAGCAAAGGCCAGGCAATCTCTGAGACCAGGCAGTCTCTGACCTGCAATGATGACATCATCAGAGGCGACTTTCAGACTGAAACCACTAATTGGTTCATGGGTTCCCACATGCTGGAACTCAATTGCCCAATTAAGTGAAAATTGCATCAATCTCCCACATCCAATTGCAGGCGGGTGGATAACACGAAATGCGGATGGCACGACTCCAACCCGCCCCAGTATCAAAATCCAGCCCCATGTGTTTTATTATGATTATTGAGTACTTGTGTCATAAAAGGCCCTTCCTACTCACCGTACTTCCCCTGAGTGCCTAGACATGCTTTCCTATGGCCTGTACTTGTGCTTATTCTAGGTGCAACTTGAGGGCCAGTGTCATGAGAGGTGGTTGGCCCCATGCTTGGAACAAGAGCCCTTTGGGACTGAGGTGAAACCTCATCTCATGATAGCTGAGTCCTGGGAATAACCTGCTGTGGGCTGCATCTCTCGTGTGACTGTCTGGCCAGGCTGGTCCTGCCTCCTACGTGCTCTTTGACTGGGCCCATGAGGGGCTAATCCAGAAGCCTGGCATATGCTGCTATCCTGGGCCCAGGTTCAAGGTGGCCACTCATCAGCGAGATGGGAAATCTAAAGACCAGAATTCAGCGCTCTGTAAAGCCTGCCCCTGGGCTTCCAGGGCTGCAGTCTGTGCTTCCAAGGAGCAGACATCGACTTATCCTAGATTAAGTCTGCAACAAAGTCTGCATCCCTGGCATTGCTGTTTATGTCGGTAGTGGACTCGACCGCAACCCCTGTCATCTGCCGCACTTCCTGGGAGATGGACCTCTCTGGAAATACCACTGCTTCTTCTGAATCTCTTAGAGAAGCACAATGATGTTAGGTTGGGGCAGCAGCACATGTCACTGGTGGGCGCATGTACCACTGCAGTGACATTGCGAGGTCCCCGCCAGCCCCAAGGAAATTTGGGGTCTCTGTGGGTGAAATTGGTCCACGCCAGTAGCGTGGAATGGGCTGAATTGGCCTCCCATTTTACACTGTGCCTGATTTCCTTTTCCATTGACTTCAGGCATCGTGTAAACTGGGCTGCAAATTCACTATCAGCATAGACCACTTTCACCTCCTCTGTCTCTGTATCGTGTGTGCCTTTCTATCTCTTGCCACATCTGTGTGTTTGTCTCTTTTATTCTCTCTGCCCCTTGTGTGTTAAAAATCCCAACAGGAATAAGTTCAGGCAGGCTGTAGCCGAAAAGTACCCACAGGAATTCACGTGTAATTGCCGTTCTCCAAATGAGAGACCACAAAGACAGATGTGAAGGAATTGGAGATGTTACATGGGAACAGTAGATTGTTCTTGCCTAAGGTTGAGGATGAGGTACCTCGTATGAGCAACACAGAAGGAAGCTGTATCTGGCCTGTGTCACACTACACCAAGGAATGTACTGGGTAACAAAAATAAGCAACGATTTCTTAATCAGCACAGCTGGATAAATAAATAAGTAAATATACCAGTACTAGAGTGGGCTGGTAAATAAATTTGGCTAATCATTCTAGTTCAATTTTTTTCCTTGCCCAGTCTCATAGACCTCGCATAAGCTCTCAAAAATTCATTATCTTCTGCTGAAGGATTGCAGCCTATCATTGACTGTGCCCTTCTCTGCCATTTTACAAGTCTTAACTCATCCCCCGTTTCTCTTGTAATTGCACAAATCATTTCCTCCCTGATTCAATTAGAAGTTATTTGATTCAACAATAACTTGCACTTACCTTTAATATAGCAAAACGTCCTTCGGCACTTCACAGCTGGGGCGATGAGGGAGACTGTCTGAACAGGAGCTAGGAGTTAGAGGAGGTGACTGAAGGTGTGGAGGGGGTGGTGAGACTGACACTGAGCAGGGGCTAGGAGAATCATAGAATGATACAGCACAGAAGGAGGCCATTCGGCCCATCATACCTGTGCCAGCTCTTTGAAAGAGCTATCCAATTAATCAGCAAAGCAAAAAGAAAGACTTGCATTTATACAACGCCCTTCATGACCTCAGGACGTCCCAAAGATTAGGGAGGTGATTGAAGCCATGGAGGGAGGTGGGGGGTGAGACTGACACTGAGCAGGGACTAGAAGAAGAGTTAGAGTCGGTGACTGAAGGGATGGGGAGGTGACTGAAAACGTGGGGCGTGAGTAGGTACATTGGAACAGGTGATATTGGGAGCAGCAGCGAGAGCGGACCGACCTGTGAGGGAACAGGCGAAGGAGGAGTGAGGAAATAAAGCCCGAGGCTCGAGGCCCAGACCGAGCTATTGGGAGCAGCAGCGAGAGCGGACTGACCTGTGAGGGAACAGGCAAAGGAGGAGCGAGGAAATAAAGCCCGAGGCTCGAGGCCCAGACCGAGCTATTGGGAGCAGCAGCGAGAGCGGACCTCAACAGGCAACATTTGAAAGTGACGTCGGAGATTAAAAGTGACGTCGGCACAAGGGAAGGAGCTGATTGGTAAGTAGGATCTGGTGAGTATTTCTACAGTCCAGTTGTTAAAGTAAAAGTAAGGTCTCTAGTTTAGAGTAAGTAGTGTTTAAAGTGAAGTAAGGTCCCTAGTGTATTTAATATTCTTTAATTTAAAGGAAGTAAAGGGAGTAAATTAAGGGTAGGACATGGCAGGGTAGCTCGGCAGCGTGGAGTGCTCCTCCTGTGTTATGTGGGAAGTCAGGGACACTTTCGGTGTCCAGGGCGAACATGTGTGCAGGAAGTGTCTCCGCGTTTCGGAGCTGGAGCTGCGGCTGGAGTCACTGTGGAGCAACCGCGAGGCTGAGATCTTTGTGGATAGCCCGTTTAACGAGGTGGTCACACCGCAGGTAAAGAGTGCATGGGCAGACAGGGAATAAGTGACCGCCAGACAGAGTAAAAGAACTAGGAAGGTAGTGCAGGAGTCCCCTGGGTCCATCTCCCTCTCCAACAGATTTTCCGTTTTGGATACTGCTGGGGGAGAAGGTTTCTCATGGGAATGCAGCAAGAGCCAAGTCCGTGGCACTACGAGTGGCTCAGCTGCACAGGAGGGGAGGAAAAAGAGTGGGAGAGCAATAGTGATAGGGGATTCTATCGTAAGGGGAACAGATAGACGTTTCTGTGGTCGCAGTCGTGACTCCAGGATGGTATGTTGCCTCCCTGGTGCCAGGTTCAAGGATGTCACTGAGCGGCTGCAGGACATTCTGAAGGGGTAGGGTGAACAGCCAGAGGTCGTGGTCCATATCGGTACCAACGACATAGGTAGAAAGAGGGACGAGGTCCTGCAAGCAGAATGTAGGGAGCTAGGAAATAAATTAAAAAGCAGGACCTCAAAGGTAGTAATCTCAGGATTACTCCCAGTGCCATGTGCTAGCGAGAGCAGAAATAGGAGAATAGACCAGATGAATGCGTGGCTGGAGCGATGGTGTAGGAGGGAGGGATTTAAATTCCTGAGGCATTGGGACCGATTCTGGGGAAGGTGGGACCTGTACAAGCTGGACGGGTTACACCTCGGCAGAAACGGGACCAACATCCTCGCAGGGGGGTTTGCTAGTGCTTTTGGGAAGGATTTAAACTAGTTTGTCAGGGGGCTGGGAACCTAAGTGTGGGCCCAGAATGGAGAGAAACAAAGCTGGAAGTGCAAGTTAGAAAAGTAGTCAGCAAAACTAGTAGGGAGCAGAAACAAAGGCCAACAGTAAAGAGGGTCAAGGTGCAGAAAAATATTAAACAGGCAAAGTTGAAGGCACTTTATCTAAATACACGTAGCATTCACAACAAGATGGATGAATTAATGGCACTAATAGAAGTAAATGGGTATGATGTAATTGCCATTACAGAGACATGGTTGCAGGGTAACCAAAGCTGGGAACTGAATGTTCCAGGGTACTCAACATTTAGGAAGGACAGACAAAAAGGAAAAGGAGGTGGCGTAGCGCTGTTAATAAGGGATGAGATCGGTATGGTAGAGATAAAAGATCTTGGCTTGGCAGATCGTGATGTAGAACTGGAATCAGTTTGGGTGTAGCTAAGAAACAGCAAAGGGCGGAAAACATTGGTGGGAGTTGTGTATAGGCCACCAAACAGTAATGGTAATGTAGGGCACAGTATCAATCAAGAGATTAGAAGTGCATGTAACAAGGGCAATACAGTAATCATGGGGGACTTTAATCTACATATTGACTGGGCAAATCAAATTACCACTAATGGTATGGAGGACGAATTCTTGGAATGCATGCGAGATGGTTTCCTGGATCAGTACGTGGAGGAACCAACCAGGGAACAGGCTATTCTGGATCTGGTACTGTGTAATGAGAAAGGGCTAATCAATAATCTTGTGGTAAAGGGGCCTTTAGGGACAAGTGACCATAATATGATTGAATTTTACATTAAGTTTGAGAGTGATGTAGTCCAATCTGAAACTAAGGTCTTCAAACTAAACAGAGGAAACTACAAGGGTATGAGGGACAAGTTGGCCATGGTAGATTGGGACACTACACTAAAAGGTATGAAGGTGGACATACAATGGCTAACATTCAAGGAAATAATGCATAATTTGCAACAAACATATATTCCTCGAGGGCATAAAAACCCAAAAGGAAAAGTGATCCAACCATGGCTAACAAAAGAAATTAAAGCTAGTATTAAGTCAAAGGAGGAAGCTTATAAAGTTGCCAGAAAAAGCGGTCAGCCTGAGGATTGGGATCTTTTTGTGAAATCAGCAAAGGGGGACCAAGAAATTGATAAAGCAAGGGAAAATGGAATATGAGCACAAACTAGCGAAAAATATAAAAACGGATTGTAAAAGCTTCTATAGGTATGTGAAAAGGAAAAGACTGGCGAAGGTAAATGTAGGTCCTTTACAGTCAGAGACGGGAGAATTTATAATGGGGAATGAGGAAATGGCAGAGAAATTAAATAAATACTTTGTTTCTGTCTTCACGGAGGAAGACACAAAAAACCTCCCAGAAATACGAGAAAACCAAGGGTGTGACGAGAATGAGGAACTTAAAGAAATTATTATTAGTAAAAAAACAGTACTAGCAAAATTAATGGGACTAAAAGTCGATAAATCCCAAGGACCGGATGACCTACATCCTCGGGTTTTGAAAGAGCTGGCCATTGCAATAGTGGACGCATTGGTTGTCATCTTCCAAAATTCTATAGATTCTGGAACGGTTCCTGCAGATTGGAGGACAGCAAATGTAACCCTGCTATTTAAGAAAGGAGGGAGAGAGAAAACGGGGAACTACAGACCTGTTAGCCTCACATCAGTAGTTGGGAAAATGCTGGAATCTATTATAAAGGATGCAATAACTGGGCACTTAGAAACTAATAGTAAGATTGGGCAGAGTCAACATGGATTTATGAAAGGGAAATCCTGTTTGACAAACCTATTGGAGTTCTTTGAGGATGTAACTAGTGGAGTAGACAAAGGGGAACCGGTATTTGGATTTTCAGAAGGCCTTCGATAAGGTCCCACACAAGAGGTTGGTGAACAAAATTAGGGCACATGGAATTGGGGGTAATATACTAGCATGGATTGAGAATTGGTTAACAGACAGAAAACAAAGAGTTGGGATAAACGGGTCTTTTTCAGAATGGCAGGCTGTGACTAGTGGGGTACCGCAAGGATCGGTGCTTGGGCCCCAGCTATTCACAATCTATATCAATGATTTGGATGAGGGGACTAAATGTAACATTTTCAAATTTGCTGATGATACAAAGCTAGGTGGCAGTGTCAGTTGCGAAGAGGATGTGAAGAGGCTTCAAGGGGATCTCGACAGGCTCAGTGAGTGGGTGAGAACATGGCAGATGGAATATAATGTGGATAAATGTGAAGTTATCCACTTTGGTAGAAAAAACAGAAAGGCAGAGTATTTCCTAAATGGTGTAAGATTGGGGAATGCAGATGCTCAAAGGGACCTGGGTGTCCTTGTACATGAGTCACTGAAAGTGAATGTGCAGGTGCAGCAAGCCATTAGGAAGGCAAATGGTATGCTGGCCTTCATTACAAGAGGATTTGAGTACAGGAGTAAAGAAGTCTTACTCCAATTATACAGGGCCTTGGTGAGACCACACTTGGAGTACTGTGTACAATTTTGGTCTCCTTACCTAAGGAAGGATATACTTGCCATAGAGGGAGTGCAACGAAGGTTCACGAGATTGATTCCTGGGATGGCGGGACTGTCGTATGAGAAGAGATTGAGTAAACTAAGCCTGTATTCTCTTGAATTCAGAAGAATGAGAGGGGATCTCATTGAAGCATACAAAATTATTACAGGGCTTGATAGGATGGATGCTGGGAGAATGTTTCCCTTGGCTGGGGAGTCTAGATCCAGGGGCCACAGCCTCAAGATAAAGGGTAGGCCATTCAGGACTGAAATGAGAAGAAATTTCTTCACACAGAGGGTGGTGAATCTTTGGAATTCTGTACCCCAGAGGGCTGTGGAGGCTCAGCCATTGGGTATATTCAAAACAGAAGTCGATAGATTTCTGACTAGTAAGGGCATCAAGGGATATGGCGATAGGGCCGGTGAATGGAGTTGAGGCAGAAGATCAGCCATGATCTCATTGAATGGCGGAGCAGGCTCGAAGGGCCGAATGGCCTACTCCTGCTCCTATTTCTTATGTTCTTATGTGATAGTGGGAGTGGAGCCATATGGTGGACCACAGAAGAGAGACAGTTAGGTGGAGACTGGTCGGGCGTATCAAAGGCCAGGAAGAGGATGCGGAGGGACAGTGTGCCACTTAGATAGTCATTTAGGATATCATGGGCGACTTTGACCAGGGTAATCATTTTTTCTATGAGCATTGCAGAAGTAGAAAAAGGATTTGAACAGGGAGTGGTGCAGAGGTGGATGTGCAGTTGGGAGGCAATAATGTGTTTAATGACCTTAGAAAGGAAGGGAGGTTAGATTTGGGGTGGTAGTTGGAGAAGATGGAGGGGTAGAGGGTGGGCTTTTTAGGGAGATGGTTGATGGTGGCAGTTATGAAAGGGGAAATGACAGTATAAAGAAAGGAAGGGGTTGACAATGTCTAAACATTGGGTCAACAAACTCAGAGAATCATAGAAATTTATGGCACAGAAGGAGGTCATTTGGGCCATCGTGTCTGTGCCGGCCGAAAAAGCACTACCCAGCCTAATCCCACTTTCCAGCACTTGGTCCATAGCCTTGTAGGTTACAGCACTTCAAGTGCATATCCAAGTACTTTGTGAATTTGATGAGGGTTTCTGCCTCTACCACCCTTTCAGGCAGTGAGTTCCAGACCCCCACCACCCTCTGGGTGAAAAAAGTTCTCCACAACTCCCCTCTCATCCTTCTACCAATTACTTTAACTCTATGCCCCCTGGTTATTGACCTCTCTGCTAAGAGAAATAGGTCCTTCCGATCCACTCTATCTAGGCCCCTCATAATTTTGTCGGAGTGACTGCTGCCAACGAACTGGCAGCTGCGCAGAAGCGTACTGCGCACTCCAACAACCAGTACGGACTCCAACAACCAGAAGCATGATGTTTCTGCTTTTTAAAAAACCATCACGCTAACGAGACTGCTCCCTTCCCGGCTTTTTTTCACGAGACCGCTCCCTTCCCGGATTTTTCTCACCAGCCCGCTCCCTTCCCGGCTTTTTCTCACCAGCCCACCCCCTTCCCGGCTTTTTCTCACCAGCCCGCTCCCTTCCCAGCTTTTTCTCACCAGTCCGCTCCCTTCCCAGCTTTTTCTCACCAGCCCGCTCCCTTCCTGGCTTTTTCTCACCAGCCCGCTCCCTTCCCAGCTTTTTCTCACCAGCCCGCTCCCTTCCCAGCTTTTTCTCACCAGCCCACTCCCTTCCCGGCTTTTTCTCACCAGCCCGCTCCCTTCCCGGCTTTATAAAAAAAATTTTAACAAACCCGCTCCCATGACGAACCGGCAGCGCACATGCGCAGAATGGTTCCAGATCATTGGCAGTTCTAATTTTATACACCTCAATAAAGTCTCCCCTCAGCCTCCTCTGTTCCAAGAAAACAACCCCAGCCTATCCAATCTTTCCTCATAGCTAAAATTCTCCAGTCCTGGCAACATCCTTGTAAATCTCCTCTGTACCCTCTCTCATGCAATCATATCTTTCCTGTAATGTGGTGACGAGAACTGCACACAGTACTCCAGCTGTAGCCTAACTAGTGTTTCATACAGTTCAAGCATAATCTTCCTGCTCTTATATTCTATGCCTCAGCTAATAAAAGAAAGTATCCTGTATGGCTTCTTAACCACCTTATCTACCTGTCTTGCTACCTTCAGGGATCTGTGGACATGCACTCCAAAGTCTCTCTGTTCCTCTACACTTCTCAGTATCCTACCATTTATTGTGTATTCCCTTGCCTTGTTAGCCCTCCTCAAATGCATTACCTCACACTTCTCCGGATTGAATTCCATTTGCCACTTTTCCGTCCACCTGACCAGTCCATTGATATCTTCCTGCAGTCTACAGCTTTCTTCCTCACAATCAACCACATGCCAGTTTTTGTATCATCTGCAAACTTCTTAATCATGCCCCCTAAATTGAAGTCTAAATCATTGATATATACCACAAAAAGCAAAGGACCTGGTACTGAGCCCTGCGGAACCCCACTGGAAACAGCCTTCCAGTCACAAAAACACCCGTCATCCATTACCCTTTGCTTCCTGCCACTGAGCCAATTTTGGATCCAACTTGTCACTTTCCCTTGGATCAAAAATAATGCCATGGGATCTTTTACGTCCACCTGAGAGAGCAGCCGGGGCCTTGGTTTAGCGTCTCATCCGAAAGATGACAGCTCCGGCAATGCAGCACTTCCTCAGTACTGAACTAGAGCGTGAAGCTAGATTTTGTGCTCATGTTTCTGGAGTGGGACCTGAACCCACAACCTTCTGACTCGGAGGCGAGAGTGCTACCAACTGAGCCACAGCTGACTCAAATATAGGTAAGTGGTCAAGAGCTGGGTCAGGAAGATGTTGAGGGAGCAAGTGGTGGGTCTTTTGCAAGAGTTAAGTCTAGTAAGGGCTTTCCTGGAGATGAATCACACTGGGGTACTTTTCCATGGTTGATAATGGCCCTCAGCCAAATGGCCATCTTCATGCGTGAGTCTGAACATCAACTGTTGGTGGGCCATTCAGCTTGGGGGCGGGGGGTGCGCTCGCAGTCATGGCCAGTCACCACATCCAGACAGACACATTCTCTGTCCAGGGTCAGTAGGTTCAGTGGTATGAACCCTGGCTGATTTTTTCCCCCCTCCTATCTTTGAGACACCAGTGCCATTTGTAGCACGCCTGTCATGCCCTGGCTGAGATTGTTTAACTCAGCACAGACTAGGAATTGAATGTGGGGGCTTGCTGGGCTTTTGATTTGTTCAGTATTGGCTGCATGTGGAGCTGATCCTGACACTTATGTAAGGCCGCCCCCCCCCCCCCCCCCAGGTGATATTACAAGTCTGAGCCAGTCCATTGTATCTAATTGTAGGTGCAGATCCTAATACATGTTTTCCCAGAATGTGGTGCAGCAATAGAAGGCTATTAAAATGGGTATGAACTGAAACCCTAGCTGATGATGCTTTATCCTCGGCCATCGTAAAACACACGTTTGGCTTTTGCGAGATGCATTTCTGTTTTATTAAAGATCCAGCAATGTTGTACGATACACTCCTCAGAATGTCCTATCTCTTTATGCCATAATATGTCCTGCCGTGTGATGTAGAACTGTGGTTCACCTTTACCTCCTCCTCTCCCGCAAGCATTGACTCAAGCTGGGCTATGGTTCCAAAAGCAGACGCATTCCTCATGTACCACTCCCAAGTGGCTGGGTGCGCTTGGATAGTGAGTGTTGGAGGTCTATTAGGCAGTGAGACTCACTCAGTACCCATGTACACACACTTCCAGCAGGTAGCGACTGCCAGTCATTCTTTCTCCACTTCCTCACTCGGGACACTGAAACCAACTGCAGCAACCCACAGCCTCCCAGCAGAGCTCCGCTAACTTGGTTTAGACCAGGAATCAAAATTGGGACTTTCTTAGTCACCATGGCACAGTACTACAGCACACGGTGTATTTCTCTGTCGAGTGAGCCCTCGGGATTGTTGTGCTTCGTCTTTATTAATCTTCTCATGGACGTGCATGTTGTTGATTGCCAATTAAGTGAGGTACACCACATGAATGTATTCGTCACTGCACACACCTCTGAATGGCTTCTTTCATGCTAACCCGTCCTCTCAGCTGCAGGTTATGCATTACATGGAGAGAGCAGGAAGAGGAAGGGGTAAGAAGGCTTATCTACAAAACAGAAAATTAACAAACATAAAAAACTGTTAACTGACAAGAATTCATTTCCAGAGCGAGCCTTGGTGCCAATATCAAATTATGATTACATTTATAATTTTTTTCCAATTATTTTATCTTTAAGAAGTTACTAGTTGATCTCCTGTGGCTTTGCACACAAGAGTAGTGGAGGAGTAAAAGATGAGGGCAGAGGAGAGGAGGGTGGAGGAGAGAAGGGGAAGGAGAGGGGAGGGGAAAGGAGAGAGGAGTGGAGAGAGTGAGGATGGGGAGAGGCTAGGAGGGGTCAAAGAGAAGAGCAGAGGGGGAGATGAGGAAAGGGGAGAAGAGGAGGAAAGGAGGTTGGAGGGGAGGGTGAGGAGAGGAGAGGTGCAGTGGGTTTGAAGGGAGAATTAAGGGGAATGAGGGTTTCAGGGGAGGGAGGAGAAGGGGAGAGGGAAGAAGGGAGGGAAGGGGAAAGATGGATGATAAAGGGGATGGAGAAGAATGGAAGATGAGAGAAGTGTGAAGAGGAGAGGAAGATTGGAGGGGAGAGGAAGGGTAGGGTGGGAGGGGAGAGGGGGAAGTGGAGGGGAAGGGAAGAGAGGGGAGGGGGAGAGTGACGGCTCACTATTTTTAATATATAATAGATATTTTGGCTATAGCAATGTGGATGGCATCATTAGGGAAAACTGATGTTACCACATTGGTGATGAGTGGGACTGACTGTGTTTTTACTTTCTCTCGCTTCCTTGTTCAGTTTGACAAGTGGACTGACTCACAGCGTCGCAAGATTCTTCTCGACCTGTTTGAAAGATGTTCTGTCTCTCAGTTGAAATTCTGTGAGCAACATTTGCATAGCAGAGTTCCTGCGGAGGCTCTGGACTTCACTTGTTTC
This sequence comes from Squalus acanthias, assembly GCA_030390025.1. Classification (NCBI taxonomy): domain Eukaryota; kingdom Metazoa; phylum Chordata; class Chondrichthyes; order Squaliformes; family Squalidae; genus Squalus; species Squalus acanthias. The sequence goes on along the minus strand of CM059433.1, from coordinate 40,411,554 downwards.
CTTCCCAGAGTGCTGGCTTTGTACATCTTCTCCTTCTTGGATCCAAGGAGCCTTTGCCGCTGTGCACAGGTAACATCAAGACAGAAGGTTTAAGGTGGTGTTTTCACAAATAAAAAAAATTCCTTTTAATAGTAAAACTAGTTAAACAAACTAATAGTTTGTGGAGTGGGCAGGTGCTTGTGCAGAATGGGAGAATGTTGTAGTACTTACTGTGCTGCCTGTGTAGCTTGATGTAGTTGAGGATAACTCAATCATGTATTAGCACACAAACCAAGTGGTGGGGATTCCTGCAGTGTGGAGCGGGAGCAGCTCCAAGGGGCCATCTTCAGGGCCATTATGTCTAGGATTAATCCATCATTTGATGAAAATGTGACTATATTTTGATTATTTCTGAAGTCAGAACAACACTTTGACCTTACATGCTAACTCTGGACTCATACAGCCCATTTCTACCAGTTAAAGAAAGAAAGAACTGGATGGCTCTTTCAAAGAGCTGGCACAGGCACGATGGACCGAATGGCCTCCTTCTGTGCTGTATAATTCTATGAAGATAACGTGGTGAATATCTGCCGAACAGAAACCATAAATTCAGAACTCTCAGACAACTTGTTCTCGGGGTGTGGCTGACGCTGGCAATGCTGGCATTCATCGCACCTTTATACAGCATCTGTCACCACCTCAGGATGTCCCAAAGCCCTTTACAGACAATGAATTACTTTTTGAAGTGTGGTCACTGTTGTGATGCAGCGAAACGCGGCAGCCAATTTGCGCACAAGCAAGGCCCCACAAACAGCAATGAGACAATGATAATCTGTTTTTAGTTGTTGATTGAGGAATAAATATTGGCCAGGACACCGGGGAGAACTCCCCTGCTCTTCTTCGAATAGTGCACCTGAGAGAGCAGACGGAGCCATGGTTTAACATCTCATCCGAAAGACAGACCCTCTAACAGTGCAACACTCCCTCAGTACTGCACTGGGAGTGTCAGCCCAAGTCTCTGGAATGGGAGTTGAACTCACAACCTTCTGACTCAGAGGTGAGAGCGCTACCAACTGAGCCAAGGCTGATACCTGTTCTGTTACAGTGACATTCCTTTAATGTAATGTAAGTGCAGTGCAGAGTGGCCCCAGATGTACAGGTAATCACTATCCTGTGGAACTGTTTTGTGGTGTGGGCTGCTTGTGGCTGCTTCCACACAATGAGACTGATGAACACACAGGCCGGAATTTTCCTTACCGAGTCGGGTCGGGTGCGTGCGGGCTGTGTGACGGGTCGCAACCACGTTTTGATGATCCCGCTCCTCAGAGCGACTTTCAGTTAATGGCGCCTATTAAGGCAGACATGCACGTTTCCCGGCCCTATTAAATGGTGCTGGTCTGATGACGTATTCGATGACTCATTTCCAGCATTTAAAGGTTCATCTAGGAGTGTGCAGGGAGGATATTGCAGGATCTTCTTATTGCTTACACTTCAAAACATGACTTCACAAAGACAGAGGGCTGCACCCAGGTTTTCAGATGACTTCCTACCTATTCTTGTAGAGGGAGTCAGAGCACACAGGGAGGTCCTCTTCTCTGCTGATGGGCGGAAGAGACCTCCCCAAGAGACAAAAAGAGCCTGGCTCCAAATTGCAGAGGAGGTGAACAGCAGGGATGTGGTGAGGCGGACCTGGGTGCAGTGCCAGAAGTGCTTCAATGATCTCATGAGATCAGGAAAGGTGAGTGCAAAGGCACACTCAACTTCATCCTGCTGTGCCTGTCACCATATCCCCATCACTCTGCCTTCCCAAGCCTGCTCCTGCACATCATTACTCACACCAACATACCTTGCACGACCACCCATCCCTCTCTCTCTATGTATATCCTCACATCCCCCTTTGACTAACCACCTCTCACATTCACCCTCATCCTAATGCAATCATACCAAGTAACACCACACAAGGAGGCCATTTGGCATTGGCACCACACTCCCTCATAGTCACCCTCTATAGATGTAACCCACACATTCCTTCCACTCATGCCATCACTCTCACTTAAACTTCTCTTCTTTCCCTCCTTGCAGGAGAAACAAGCGCACAACAACAGGGAGAGGGAGAGAACCGGAGGTAGCCCTCCGTCCTTCACCACTTTAACTCCAGCAGAGGAGGTCGCCCTGGAGTTGTCAAATGTTGTGGAGCTGCTGGTGTTTGGAGACGGAGAAAGGGGGACCTCTCAGCAACCTGGTACATCTCATACAGCCACAAGGCATACAGCAATCACTCATATGGTGACTGATGTCAGCAGCCAGTGAATGTTCATCATGTGCATAATGGTAACATTACCCATTCTTAATATAACATTTCTAAATCATCTCTTTACTCCCATAGGTCCATCAAGAGCACCCCCCCACATGTCCAGCCGGAGGAGGAAGACGACTCCTTAGAGCAGCCTCCAGCCTCTGAGGGTGCACCGTCACCAGACCTAAGCGCACACAGCACCAGCGCAGATACGCACACCTTGGTGGGTCCTATGCGAGATAGAGTAGTGTTGTCACCTGGTTGTCAACAGGGAATGGTAGAGTAGTGGTAATGTCACCGGGCTAGTAATCCAGAGGCCTGGACTAATGATCCAGAGACGTGAGTTCAAATCCCACCACGGCAGCTGGGGAATTTAAATTCAGTTAATTAAATAAATCTGGAATAAAAAGCTAGTATCAGTAATGGTAACCATGAAACTATCGGATTGTTGTAAAAACCCATCTGGTTCACTAATGTCCTTTAGGGAAGGAAATTGGCCGTCCTTACCTGGTCTGGCCTATATGTAACTCCAGACCCACAGCAATGTGGTTGACTCTTAACTGCCCTCTGAAATGGCCTAGCAAGTCACTATAAGCGGTTAGTTGTAACTAAACGCTATGAAACAAAATAATAAGAATGAAACGGGATGGACCACTTGGCATTGACCTCGGCACTGGCTATGGACATGGCAACGGCACACCCAGTCAACCCAGCAAAGTCTTCCTCACCAACATCTGGACACAGCTGTCCCACAGACTAGTCAAGCAACAGAATCATACCGTTTAGCCAATGTCCCTTCATCACCATCCCTGGGTATGTCCTGTCCCACCAGCAGGACAGACCCATCAGGGGTGGTGGCACAGTGGATATACAGTCGGGAAAGAGTGGCCCTGGGAGTCCACAACATTGACTCCGAACCCCATGAAGTCTCAGGCTTCAGGTCAAGCATGGGCAAGGAAACCTCCTGCTGATTACCACCTACCGCCCTCCCTCAACTGATGAATCAGTACTCCTCCATGTTGAACACCACTTGGAAGAAGCACTGAGAGTAGCAAGGGCACAGAATGTACTCTGGGTGGGGGACTTCAATGTCCATCACCAAGAGTGGCTCGGTAGCACCACTACTGACCGAGTGCTGAAGGACATAACTGCCAGTCTGGGCCTGGTGTCAGGTGGTGAGTGAACCAACACGAGGGAAAAACCTACTTGACCTCGTCCTCACCAATCTGTCGCAGATGCATCTGTCCATGGCAGCAGTGACCACCGCACAGTCATTGTGGAGTCCCGTCTTCACACTGAGAACACCCTCCATCGTGTTGTGTGGCACTACCACCGTGCTAAATGGGATAGATTCAGAACAGATGTGGGGCAGCAGCAGAATTGTATTCCACCACAATCTGTAACCTCATGGCCCGGCATATCCCTCACTCCACCAAGCCAGGGGACCAACCCTGGTTCAACAACGAGTGTAGAAGAGCATACCTAAAAATGAGGTGCCAACCTGGGGAAGCTGCAACACAGGACTACATGCATGCTAAAAAGCGGAAGCAGCATGCTATAGACAGGGCTAAGCGATCCCACAATCAATGGATCAGATCAAAGCTCTGCAGTCCTGCCACATCCTGTCGTGAATGGTGGTGGACAACTAACTAGAGGAGGAGGCTCCAAGAATATCCCCATCCTCAATGATGGTGGAGCCCAGCACGTGAGAGCAAAAGACAAGGCTGAAGCGTTTGCAACCAACTTCAGCCAGAAGTGCCAAGTGGATGATCCATATCGGCCTACTCCCGAGGTCCCCACCATCACAGAAGCCAGTCTTCAGCCAATTCGATTCACTCCACGTAATATCAAGAAACGGCTGAGCGCACTGGATACAGCAAAGGCTATCGTGCTGAAGACTTGTGCTCCAGAACTAGCCGCGCCTCTAGCCAAGCTGTTCCAGTACAGCTACAACACTGGCATCTATCCGACAATGTGAAAAACTGCCCAGGTATGTCCTGTCCACAAAAAGCAGGACAAATCCAACCTGGCCAATTACTGCCCCATCAGTCTACTCTCAATCATCAGCAAAGTGATGGAAGGTGTCATCAAGCGGCACTTACCAATAACCTGCTCACTAATGCCCAGTTTGGGTTCCGCCAACACCATTCGGCTCCTGACCTCATTACAGCCTTGGTCTAAACATGGACAAAGGAGCTGAATTCCAGAGGTGAGGTGAGAGTGACTGCCCTTGACATCAAGGCAGCATTTGACCGAGTCTGGCATCAAGGAGCCCTAGTCAATGTGAATCAGGGGGAAAACGCTCCACTGGCTGGAGTCATACCTAGCACAAAGGAAGATGGTTGTGGTGGTTGAAGGTCAATCATCACAGCCCCAGGACATTGCTGCAGGAGTTCCTCAGGGCAGTGTCCTAGGCAGAACCATCTTCAGCTGCTTCATCAATGACCTTCCCTCCAACGTAAGGTCAGAAATAGGGATGTTCGCTGATGACTGCACAGTGTTCTGCGCCATTCACAACTCCACAGATAATGAAGCAGTCCATGCTCGCATGCAACAAGACCTGGATGACGTTCAGGCTTGGGCTGATAAGTGGCAGGTAACATTCGCGCCACAGAAGTGCCAGGCAATGACTATCTCCAACAAGCGAGAGTCTAACCACCTCCGCTTGACATTCAATGGCATTACCATCGCCGAATCCCCCACTATCAACATCCTGGGGGGTCACCATTAACCAGAAACTTAACTGGACCAACCACATAAATACTGTGGCAACAAGAGCAGGTCAGAGGCTAGGTATTCTGCGGCGAGTGTCTCACCTCCTGACTCCCCAAAGCCTTTCCACCATCTACAAGGCACAAGTAAGGAGTGTGATGAAATACTCTCCACTTGCCTGGATGAGTGCAGCTCCAACAACACTCAAGAAGCTCGACACCATCCAGGACAAAGCAGCCCACTTGATTGGCACCCCATCCAGCACCTTAAACATTCACTCCCTCCACCACCGGCATACCGTGGCTGCAGTGTGTACCATCTACAAGATGCACTGCAGAAATTCGCCAAGGCTTCTTCGGCAGCACCTCCCAAACCCGCGATCTCTTCCACCTAGAAGGACAAGGGCAGCAGGCGCATGGGAACACCACCACCACCAAGTCACACACCATCCTGACTTAGAAGTATATCGCCGATCCTTCATCGTCGCTGGGTCAAAATCCTGGAACTCCCTACCTAACAGCACTGTGGGAGTACCATCACCACATGGACTGCAGCGGTTCAAGAAGGCGACTCATCACCACCTTCTCAAGGGCAACTAGGGATGGGCAATAAATGCTGGCCTTGCCAGCAACGCCCAGACCCCATAAAAATGAATTAAAAAAAAGTCACAAGTGAGCAAGAGCAGATGGTGGAGACAGGGACAGCAGTGGAGGGCGCAGGAAAACTCCCAGCTCTGCTCAGCTGCATGCAGACGCTGAGCCTCGGGGGCCATCGAGAAAGAGGATGATCCTGGAGTTGCAGGAGGCTCTGTCAGGTTTTGTGGATGTGATGTCTGCAAATGTGCAGAAAACGGAGGAGTCCATCTCCAACATGAGCACCGCCATATCGCAGGCGACGGGGACGGTATGCTCTTCCATGGAAAGGATGGCCACCTGCATGGAGCAGCTAATGCACCACTCATGAGCACATGCTATCTATGGACAACAGATGGCAGAGGCGCATAGACCTTCTCTCTAGGAGGGATGTAAACGTAGACTTGGGTCCTCATGGCAGGGAAGTGCGGGTGGCCCATCAGAGGGATGATGGTGAGAGGGGACATGGAAGTGGGGGCTCCTCTCAAAGTGCTCATACTTCTCCCCCGTTGCCCGCCCCCCACCGTCAGAGCCCCAGATGCCTCCTCAGATCGCGATGGCCGAGTCTGCCTCTGCACAGTCTCAGGAGCAGCAGACTTTGGCGGGGCCATCAGAGGCTCCAAAGCCCAGAGGACGTCCGCCAAAAGTGTCTACGCAGTCGCAGCAGGGAAGTGAGCGGGCTGCCTCTACCTCTGGTGAAGCCATAGGGGTTGCACCTCGTAGAAGCACGCATAAACGAAAGATGACACAGAAGTAGATGCACAAGGGTAAGCACATGGATGTTTAAAAAAGTGTTATTGTTGAGGTTCCGTTACTGTTATGACACATATAAAACAATTTATTTTAACTACTTTCCGTTCATGCACATTTTTGTCTGCTACTTTGGAAGTGAGTTGGAGTGAATGGTGAGACATAACGTTACCTCCAGTAATGGGGTCAGTGTAAAAGGAATGGCTTGGTCATTGTCGGTATGCTTTCTGGTGTTGTTGCAGGGTGGGTGGGGCGGGGGGGGGGGGGAACCTGGCACAGCATGTGGCAGCCATATGGATGTACTCTTTTGGGTACGAACAAATAAACTGTAAATTAACAAAAATACATTAAAGGAAACTTAATAAATTAAATTAAAATTCCATTACTGCACTCCAGCCCCTGCGGTGCCCACTGGTCGCGGAAGGCCTCGAGCATGCCGGCGGACACCGCATGCTCCATCTCCAGGGCCACCCGGCGTGAACGTGGCCGCAGAAGAGAGGCAAGCAGTTGGGCCGAACGACCCTCTCGACCGCCCGCTGCCTGGACCAGTTGATGGCCATTTTGGCCATGCCCAGGAGCAGTCCTACGAGGAGGTCCCCCGATCTGCCCGCTCTGGGTGACCAAAGATCAGGAGCGTGGGACTGAAGTGCAGCCAGAAATCGAGGAGCAGCCCCTTCAAATAGTGGAAGAGGGGCTGCAACCTCTCACACTCCATATATACATGGAGCACGGACTCCTCCAGGCCGCAGAAAAGGCAGGCGGCCTGTGTGTCCGTGAACTTACTTAAAACTTTATTGCACGGGACTACTCCGTGCCATATGGGTGTACTCTTTTGAATGGGTACCAATCAAATATCTGTAAATCAATAAAACTTTAAAGGAAACTTAACAAATTAAATTAAAATTTGGTTGCCCGGGGTGACGATGCACTCCAGTCCCCGCGGCGCCCACCGGTCGCGGAAAAACTCAAGCGTGCCGGCGGACACCGCGTGCTCCATCTCCAGGGCCACCCAGGGCGCGAACATGGCCGCGGAAGAGAGGCAGGCAATCGGGCCGAACGACCCCCTCGACCGCCCGCTGCCTGGACCAATTAATGGCTTTTTTAGCCAGGCCCAGGAGCAGTCCCACGAGGAGGTCCTCCGACCTGCCCGCTCCCCTCCGCACCAGGTGACCGTAGATCAGGAGCGTGGGGCTGAAGTGCAACCAAAAATTGAGGAGTAGCCCCTTCAAATAATGAAAGAGGGGCTGCAACCTCTCACACTCCGTATATATATGAAACACGGACTCCTCCAGGCCGCAAAAATGGCAAGCAGCCTGGGAGTCCGTAAACCTATTTAAAACTTTATTGCACGGGACTGCTCTGTGCCATATGGGTGTAATGCAGGAAGTTAAGTAAATCTTGCCATGATGAAGCCATCCCTGGCCTCCCAGGCAGCAATGTGCTCCGGTGCTGCTGGCATATGGACCTCAGGTTCCTCCTGCTCCTCCTCCTCCTCGTCTTCCAGCTGATGCTCCTCCTCCTCTTAAGAGGCCTTGCTCCTCAGGCAGCTGTAATCCTCATTACTGCACTATGTTGTGCAGCGCACAACAGACGACGACAATTCTGGAGACCCTGGCTGGTGAGTACTGAAGGACTCCTCCAGATCTGTCAAGGCATCTGAAGCGTATCTTCAGCATGCCAATTGTTTGCTCTATGACACATCTGGTGGACATGTGGCTTTCATTATAGCGCTCCTGAGCCTCACTGCTTGGCCTCCTCAAGGGTGTCATAAGCCACGTCTTCAGTGGATAGCCCTTGTCTCCAAGCAGCCAGCCAGTAAGTGTATTTGGCAGTGCGAAGAGCTGAGAGAGGGTGGACTGGGGCAGAATGAAAGAGTCATGACAGCTGCCAGGGAATTTGGTGCACACATGCATGATGATTTTCCTATGGTTGCAGACGAGCTGCACATTGAGGAACTGGAAGTCCTTGCGGTTCACAAACACTCCTGGGTGATGTGGGGGTGCCCTGATGGCCATATGTGTGCAGTCAATGATGCCCTGCACCTGTGGGAAGCCAGCCAGTGTGGCAAAGCCGAGCGCCGGCTCAGTAACACTGGCTTCATCAGTGGCAAAGTTGACATAATTGGCTGACTTGTCAAACATAGCGTCGGTGACCTGTGTGATGCATCTGTGGGCGGCCAACTGCGATATGCCGCAAATATCTGCTGCAGATCCCTGGAAGGAGCCTGAGGCGAAGAGGTTGAGGGCGCTGGTGACTTTGACATCCATTGGCAAGGCGTGTCCACCAGCTTCTCTGGGCTGCAGGTCTTGCTCCAGCAAGCTGCAAATGTCTGCGACGACCTGGCACGATAGCCTGAGCCTCCTTTGGCACTGCTGCTCATGTTGTCATGTTGTGGAAGCTCATCCACTGTCTATATACACCGTGTTGCTGGTATCACCTCCGGCGCGGTGCAGCGCTGATGCCCTCTGTCCTGAGGAGCATCAGGTCGTTGAGGAGAAGGTTGTTGGTGTTGTTGCTGCTGCTGTTGGTGTGCCTGCTGCTGCTGGTGTTGGGGCTCATCCTGGTCTGATTCTGAGGACCAAGGTGAGACAGTATCCATGCTTATGTAATAGATGGCAGGTCAAGTGGAGATCAGAGCAGCAATCTGTCACTGTCGTTATAGTTACTAGCAATGTGGTGAGAGTGGCTTCCGAGGTTGCAGAATAGACTTGCAAACTGTAGACACCTAAATCTGTGCTCAAAATGGAGTCCGCAAGAGCCTTTCACTTAGGCAAGTAATCAGGTGTCATGTGGGAGTATTTATTGGGATTTCCATGCTCAGCATTAATGACATCGATCAATGGCCACTGAGCTTCTGCCTCAGGTTGATAAACGTGGTTCCCGAGCTGCGTGATTCCCGTGGTCATCCAGTGCAATTCAAAAGATCTGCTTAAAATCCCTGTTAAGGGTCTCACCACAAGGAATTAATGAGATTAATTAGGTCGCCTGCCTCTGCCATTCGGGTGTGTGGAGCGCTGGCAAACGCGCCCGAGTTAAAGGCGTGAGGAGGCGGGATCACGGCATGTTCCCGACCCGCTCCCATCTTCTGCAAATTTTACTGCTGACCCGCCTCCAAATCTGCACGCACGGCCGCTGGAAAATTCCGGCCACAGACTTGCACGTGTACGTTGTTAGTATTGCCGCTCCTCAGATCTCGCTGAAAATGAGCTGTGTCCTTTCTGCTGTCCCGCAGGTAAGCTGGCACTGGAAGGGTTTGGCTGAACTGGACCAACTCTGGATGCCCAAATGCCTGAGACTGGGCTGGTACATCAGCTTCTCACCAACTCCCTACGAGCAAAGAATCTGGAAGAGGAACTACATTGAGATGGTGAAGGAACTGAATGTCACCAAACCAAAGGTTAGTAACATATTCCTATGTACATCGGCAGTTTATTGCATTCACTAGTTTGATAGCTGTAACTGTGCTTACATTTCCAGTATTGGGAAAGGTAACATACCCTGTACCTGAAAACCTAGGAAAAGGTGTAGAGGTGTTTCTAAGGAAAGAATGACCAGCTGTCATATCACTGTATGCAGTACTGATACAGGTCTCAAAACTGTTAAAGGAATATTCATTCTCTCAGAGAGCAAAGTACAAAATATAAAAATGAATGAGCTTAAAAACATGGCGATCATATATTATAAGAATTAATTATAAGAATTAATGCATAGTTTATTATTTTGTAGAGCAATAAATTTGCAATTTTTTAATTGAAGTATTTGTCCCTGTGACAGATCCTAAGACTAGCCCAGTCTTTGTTTTTGTTGAATTTGTAACTTGACTGGGCACTGGAATGATTAAAATGGAAAATGTCTGAAAACTGCTGTGACCGCGGTTCCCTTGTCTTAGCTCGAGAGCCAGCTAGCAAATCATGATACATACCCCTGGGAGTAGTGTATATTAATTACAGTTTAAATTGGTCCAGTTAACTGCATTGTTAAAAAGATATGATTGAATTCTCAGTCATAAGGGGCAAACACATAAACAAATTGTCCAGGACATGATTCTAAGTAAATCATAACTTGTCTGGTGAGGCTCAATGCTGGGTTGAAGTTGTTTACATCTGTGGATTCCTTATGTCTCTGCTCTGCCACTGCAAGCTGTATTTCAAAGGTGGTCGGTTTTGATTAAGTGCCTTGGGACGTTTTACTACGTTAAAGGTGCTAAAGAATGCAAATTGTTGTTGCTGTTGATTAATTGGGAAGGGTGGCATTATTATCTTTGTTATGCTAGTTTGGAGGTAAGCAAAGAGACTGATGCCTCAAGGTCTTCAGTTTCCTATTTCACTGTGTCCTTATACCAATTAAGGACTGACAGAGCCTGCAAGGGCTCATTCCTCAGTTAAAGCTTTCCATCACAACTCATGATCAAGTTACTAAAGAGAACTGCTAAGACTTCGGAACGGGTGGGATAAAGTACCATTTATCTTCTGATTCATGCTTGCTTCTGTCTAATCTTTATCTTACAATAAATTTGATTAGTAATTTTGGCCTAAGCTATCTGACCTGTCACATATTTCTTCACACTCTTCCCTTGGAGAATAGTGTGAAGTAGTGGAAAGATTCACAGGCTGATTAACAGTCTGACAGGATGGCGACGTGAACACTCCTTCTATGGCTGTAACCATCTTTATAGCAGCTAATTGGGATATTAATCCTATATGATGGTAGAGTTTGATGGGCTCCCACAACCCACATGGTGAGGGGACGGAGGGGCACCCACACCCACTGGATGCGAGGATCCCGTTGGATGTCAACCCAGAGTTCAGAGCCGGAGCTCTGGTCCCCACTCGCCGGGACTGTCTGGAGCGGGGTACGAACCCTGCACCTTCTGACTTAGAGGCGGGAATGTTACCACTGAGCCGAAAGCTCGCTCCCAGCATGGTGATTTCTGCTGCTTTGGAGAGATCTGGAGGACACAGTGGGTAGGCTGTACTCTTTCCAATGCATAACCCCAAGGGTAGAATATTTCAATGTTTCCCTATGGCACATTACCTTGTATGCTTCAAGCATAAGGTCAGGTTTCCATAGAAGTTTACATCACAGAAGGAAGCTCATTGCTAGAACAATCCAAAACAAATCTCACTGCCCTGCTCTCTCCCCATAGCCCTGTATCAATCCCAAACAAATCCCACTGGCCTGCTCTCTCCCCATAACCCTGTATCAATCCCAAACTAATCCCACTGCCCCGCTCTCTCCCCATAGCCCTTTATCAATCCCAAACTAATCCCATTGCCCCGCTCTCTCCCCATTTCCCTGTATCAATCCCAAACTAATCCCACTGCCCCGCTCTCTCCCCATAGCCCTTTATCAATCCCAAACTAATCCCATTGCCCCGCTCTCTCCCCATTTCCCTGTATCAATCCCAAACTAATCCCACTGCCCCGCTCTCTCCCCATAGCCCTATATCAATCCAAAACAAATCCCACTGCCCCGCTCTCTTCCCATTGCCCTGTATCAATCCCAAACTAATTCCACTGCCCCGCTCTTTCCCCATAGCCCTGTATCAATCCCAAACAGGACAAGAGTCATTCCAGGCTGCTCCTAACAATCTCCCAGCAACTATTGGTAGAGTAGCCTCGGTGTGTACAGCAGCAAGTCCACAGTCTACTCACATCTGGGGATTGGGGGACACACGGTCAAAAGAAAGTGGAGACATTTAGAAAAAAAACTGTAAATCCACTCCTTCAACTTATTAATGATTTGAAGTTAGCTAACAAAGTACTTTATTTTTGTGGAATACAAATAAACTGCTTTGAGAGTTACTCTTAATCTCTGGCGAGGTGTCAAGGCTCCAAACAATGCAGCAATACTAGAATCCAGTTCTCACTGTCACTGTATGCACAGACACACCACAGTATTGGCTCGCCAGTGTCATCCATTCAATGGATGTGGACAATAAGTCTTTTGGCTTACATATGTTAAAACTATTAACCAGTTATTATTTGAACACAGAATGGCCTTGAATGCAGAGTAGCAAAGAAGGTATGCTAAACCTTTATAAAACACAGGTTAGGCCTCAGTTGGAATATTGTGACCAATTCTGGACACCACACTTTAGGATGTCAAAGCCTTGGAGAGGGGACAGATGAGATTTACTAGAATGGCACCAAGGATGAGGGGCTTCAGTTACATGGAGAGATTAGAGAAGCTGGGGTTGTTCTCCTCAGAGCAGAGAAGGTTAAGAGGAGATTTAATAGAGGTGTTCAAAATTATGAGGGGTTTTGATAGAGTAAATAAGGATAAACTGTTTCCAGTAGAGGCTCGGTAACCAGAGGAAACAGATTTAAGGTAATTGGCAAAAGAGCCAGAGGGAAGATGAGGATAATAGTTTTTATGCTGCGAGTTGTTATGATCTGGAATGCACTGCCTTAAAGGGTGGTGGAAGTAGATTCAATAATAACTTTCAAAGGGGAATTGGATAAATACTTGAAAAGGAGAAATTTGCAGGACTATGGGGAAAGAGCAGGGGAGCATTGGCTAGCTCTTTCAAAGAGCGGCACAGGCACGATGGGTCGAATGGCCTCCTTCTGTGCTGTAAGATTCTAAGCTTCTCTATTTTTAAACCTCATACTAGATTCAAGGGTCTTGTGCGGGTTGTGCAGTTTTTCCTTGACACCCCCGCCCCCTTCCCAAGGTCAAGCTTAACAACTTGTGGGACTGACTCCACAGTCTGTCTTTATTCAGCGTTCCTCCTGTTCCCAGACTCTCCCCAAAGACGAGTTTATTGTGGTGGAAGTCCATCCATTACCGAAGGATCCCGCGGACCAGAAGCAGCCCAAGACAACGGCAACTCGATCCCTGCCTGGGAAAGCGTGGCACGAGCTCCCGCCCTGGCGCGGGTCAGACCGGCACCCGACAGACACCGTACGCTTCAACTACCTGGACAACTGTGACCCCACTGAGCAAGCCGGGCAAGCGTAAGGAAACCTGTTTTGGGGGGTTCGGGGAAGGGAGCGCATATCACCCGGGAGGGGCTTGTTGGTGTCCCAACTACCCAGTTCTCTCTAGCAGTTGCCGCGATGCGTCAGTGGATTCCAGGGCCCTGATGTCGCTCTCAGTGGGCCCAGGGAAGGATTAATTTCCCCGACGAAAAGGGGCGGGGATGCCTGTTGCCGAGTCTCCACCCCCTTCACGTTGTCCTGGGGTTTCGGGAGCTTTCTCTGGGTGGCAGGCAAAGGGCCGGGCACGTAAATGGGACATTCCCAGCCCTACCATCTGTGTTCCTGAAGGTTCACCTGAAGGATAACCAGAAGAATGAGGCCTGAAGAAGCTGTCACAGGCTCCTGCTCCTGGCCCCCTTCACATGGGGCCTGAAGAGGCAGCCACAGGCTCCTGCTCCTGGCCCCCTTCACATGGGGCCTGAAGAGGCAGCCACAGGCTCCTGCTCCTGGCCCCCTTCACATGGGCCTGAAGAAGCAGCCACAGGCTCCTGCTCCTGGCCCCCTTCACATGGGCCTGAAGAAGCTGTCACAGGCTCCTGCTCCTGGCCCCCTTCACATGGGGCCTGAAGAGGCAGCCACAGGCTCCTGCTCCTGGCCCCCTTCACATGGGCCTGAAGAAGCTGTCACAGGCTCCTGCTCCTGCTCCTGGCCCCCTTCACATGGGCCTGAAGAAGCTGTCACAGGCTCCTGCTCCTGGCCCCCTTCACATGGGGCCTGAAGAAGCTGCCACAGGCTCCTGCTCCTGGCCCCCTTCACATGGGCCTGAAGAAGCTGTCACAGGCTCCTGCTCCTGGCCCCCTTCACATGGGCCTGAAGAAGCTGTCACAGGCTCCTGCTCCTGGCCCCCTTCACATGGGCCTGAAGAGGCAGCCACAGGCTCCTGCTCCTGGCCCCCTTCACATGGGCCTGAAGAAGCTGTCACAGGCTCCTGCTCCTGGCCCCCTTCACATGGGCCTGAAGAAGCTGTCACAGGCTCCTGCTCCTGGCCCCCTTCACATGGGCCTGAAGAGGCAGCCACAGGCTCCTGCTCCTGGCCCCCTTCACATGGGCCTGAAGAAGCTGTCACAGGCTCCTGCTCCTGGCCCCCTTCACATGGGCCTGAAGAAGCTGTCACAGGCTCCTGCTCCTGGCCCCCTTCACATGGGCCTGAAGAAGCTGTCACAGGCTCCTGCTCCTGGCCCCCTTCACATGGGCCTGACGAGGCTGTCACAGGCTCCTGCTCCTGCCCCTGCCCACCTTCACATGGGGCCTGACGAGGCTGTCACAGGCTCCTGCTCCTGGCCCCCTTCACATGGGCCTGAAGAAGCTGCCACAGGCTCCTGCTCCTGGCCCCCTTCACATGGGGCCTGACGAGGCTGCCACAGGCTCCTGCTCTGGGCCCTTTCACATCGGAGGTTGTGTGAGGGCCAGGCAGCAAGGCCAAGAAAGGGAAATGTGCTTTTCTTTTTCCACAGGGGCCATCAAGTCTTTGGGGTTGGGTTTCCCATTGCCACCGCTGCCTTTCTGCCCCTGATTCCAGGTACAGGCCCCTGGCGGTGGGTGGGGTGATGGTGGGCGGCTGGACCACATTGGGGTCACGTAAATGGCCTGAACCTGCAAATGCCAGTGGGCTCAGCTCAGGTGAGGTGCAGCACCCAAGAGCAGTGAGTAGAAGAATACTGGAAACCAGTACCTTTCCGAATGGGAATCTAACTTGGACCTTGGGAATAATCTTTTTTGAGGAGAGTGTAGAAAAGATTTAAATAAAAGTAAAATGAGTTCATTCGATCTATGAAAGCTATAAATAGCTTTATTTTGGGTCAAACTATACCACAGACCCCCAAATTATCTTTTATTGTATTTTATTATATTTATGGATCTGACTGTCAAAAACCTGAATCGATTTTTAATCGAACAGAGTAGGCTATTCCTTTTTATGTTCGGTTTGATGTTTGGCATATGTTAGTGGGGATTATTGTGGTTGATTCGTGTAACCTGTCACATAGCCTCCGAGTAACTTCCCTCGCACCTTACTGCAGGTAATGGGTTGGGCCTGTGCCGATCTCACCTGTCGCTGTGCATTACTCTCTATTCATTCTGCATGTCGTGTCTTGAATTAATATCATTATTTTTGGGTGGGGGCTGCTGTATTTTTCCAGGAAAAGGAAGGGAGGCGGAGCCACCCCTGACCTTAGCCAACAGGGACATGAAAGAAAGAAGCATCCATCAGTAAACTACAAAATGAGGAAAGTGAAATCACTGGTAGGCTTGCTAATACTTCCTTCCTCAGCTTTCTTTAAGGAACTTGAAGAGGGTGAAATTGGTCTTTGGAGAAAGGGCAAAATGGCCGACAGTGAAATCGCGGCCCTCTTTATACCCTGCCCATTGAGTTCAATGAAAAAGAAAATTGTGCGCGATGTAATACGGGCTGCCGAGTCGCTGTCACCCGATTCCAGCTTTCGGCAAAGAGCAGTTTCATCTCCTTGGTGTCCTCCATGATGATGTCTGTTTCACGGTCACTGTTCCTAAATTTATGGTATTCTTAAGCAGGATCAGCCTTTCACTATTTACATTTTGTTGATGAGTTTGTGGCCTTGGGATTTTTATTGTCAAGTTGATCAAGGCAGACTTTCTGTGGTTTGCAGTGGGAGGTGGGACCCAATTATCAGAGCTGCACTGATTGTCCTGGGCCCTTCCTCGACTCTTATCTACCTGAGACCTCGCAATTCCAAAAGTTGCCTGCTCCAAACTGAGCAAAGGGCCTTTATAGTTTGCCAGGAGGCAGTCCTTAAGGCAAGAATAACTTCCCTGCGTTGTCGACCCAAAGAGGCCTCAAGTTCTAGTTCTCAAGAGGTAATCCTCGAGGTGAGACCAAAATGGCAGCACCAGCTCCTCTTCCAACTCCAGTTTGTTGAGCCTCAGAGCTTTAAGTCCCACTGGTGCTGTCTGAGCAAAGAAAGGAACTAAAGATCACCAGTACAAGTACAGGTGAGAGAGGCCATTCGGCCCATCGAATTAACCCTTCCATATAGACCTACAGTTCCACCATTACAGCATCCAACGGCTTCTTGATTAATTCTAGTGTTTGTACCTAGGACTCTAGCTGGAAGAACATCCCAGGGATTAATTATTAGTGCTGAATTTGCCCTTTACCCGTGTCCCTGTCCTGTAGTCACAGTTTAACTTGATTCACCTTTTCTATTCCACTTAGTATCTTGCGTGCCTGTATCAGCCTCCGTCATTCACCTTTTAAGCAGAAGGAGTCTGAGTCCTTCTAACCTTTCCTCATTACTCAGCTCTCTGACAGTAGGCTTCTCTGCATGGTTTTTAGGGTCCAGGCATTTCCCTCCCACCTCGGTGACCAGAGCTGGTCAAGCTGCAGCACCAGAGCACCATATGTCAGCCTCAGACTTGTACTCTGCTTTGACAATGTCACTGACCATTCTGTTTCCTTTGTTGATTGCTGCTCCACAATGATCGGATGTGGTAAGTGTTGAGTCTGCTGTTACTCCCAGATTTCTCTCAGATCCCCCCCTCCCCCCCCCCCCCCCCCCCCCCACTAATTCAACACCTCTCATTGAGTAATGATGTCCCCATTTTTGTTTTTCCCTTTTTTTAATTTGGACGTGCAATTTTTCCCAGGACTTCATCCAATGGTAAATTTCAAAGCACATCTTGCTGTAATTTTTAACAATAAAACACCTGGGTGTGGCGGGAGGGGGGAGACATGATTTTGATGCAGGTGAAAGGGGGGCAGAGCGAGCCCACCGCCCAGAGGCCTGAACCATATTGATGGTCACCCCATTGCCATATTCGCGGGGAGCTGCCCCCGGATTCTAATCGGAGGAAGAGGGAAATCTAGTGGCTCCTCGGAGAAGTTACGTTAAGGAGGGCAGGGGGGATGTTTTAACCCCGGGGGGTCAGGCATCAGGCTGGTCGATTTTTGCAATAATGCTCCTACCTGCCCCATTTTTGGAGCGGCCACCAGCAGTCCCTTTACAGACCGCTTCTAAGGCTGCTCTGTGTGCAATGACGCAGCACGCCCTCTGCCCATTGGGACTTGAAAATTGCACTGGGGCCCTATTGATGTCCTAAGATCTTGATTCGCATTGTAGAGTGAGGCTCCCTAAACCTTGGCCACCTGTCCAAAGGCCCCAATCAAAATGGCGGTGGACAAACACAGAGCAGGAGTGGGTTTTGGGCAATAATGCATTTTGCACAATTGTCGGGAATAATCATCATAGAAGCAGGAGTAGGCCATTCAGCCTCTCGAGCCTGTTCTGCCATTCAATTAGATCACGGCTGATTTGTATCTGAACTTCGTTTACCCGCCTTTCCTCCATATACCTTATACCCTTACCCAACAAAAATCTATCGATCTCAGTCTTGACAATTTCTATTGACCCTCCAACATCCACAGCCTTTTGGGGGAGAGAGTTCTAGATTTCCACAACCCTTTTTGTGAAGAAGTGCTTCCTCATTTCTAAATGGCTTGGCTCTAATTTTAAGGTTATGCCCCTTGTTCTGGATTCCCCCACCAGAGGAAATAGTTTCTCTTTCTCTTTACCCTATCCAATCCCTTTATCATTTTAAACACCTCAGTAGATCACCCTTCAATCTTCTAAACTCAAGGGAATAGAAGCCAAGTTTATGCAACCAGTCCTCAAAATTTAACCCTTTTAGCCCTGGTATCATTCAGCTAAAGCTGCGCTGCACCCCCTCCAAGGCCAATATATTCTTCCTGAGGTGTGGTGCCCAGAGCTGAACGCAGTGCTCCAAATGGGGCCTGTACAAGGCTCTGTACAACTGAAGCATCACTTTCTCACCTTTGTATTACAGCCCCCTGAGATAAAGACCAACATTCCATTAGTTATCAATCAAGCAAATTCTAAAGCAATGATTTGGAAACCATTTACGTGCCATGCAAAATCTTGCAGCACACATAGGAATGTTGCTACCAAAGGGACTGGGCTCTGTCACTGACACCTGTGGGCATCGCACCATTCATCAACACCAGCTGGCAGTGCCTGTCCACCCACTCTTTGCAAGTCCTTAAAAGTGAATGAAATATACTGGAAGACACCACAGACTCTGAGGAGGGTGGAGCAAGCATATATTCACAAGGAACAGGAGGATATAGAAGGGAACAAGCCTCAAACATGATCTGTACTACTCCCAATGTGAACACAGTGCCAGATGATTATCCAACAGGCCCGTATTTAGGCGGGTGGTGTGAAGGTATTTTGCCCACTCCTGGAGGCCACTTGCAGTGCTAGGATGTAGTGGAGAAGCTTAGTACAGTGAAGTATAACACCATTTGCTCTGTCAGCTGTTAAACACGTCAGAATTGGTGCTTCTATGCCACCTGGTGACAGTTCTGCTTTACTGCGCCTCTGTAATAATGGGGATAACAGCTTGGTTTTATTTTATTGATGACAATAAATTGTGCACTACAGTTAAGGGCTGAAATACCAGGAGACACAAGTTCAAATAATAGGAGTTCAGGGGTAAGAAGGGAAGCCAGGCAGAACTTTTTTGACAAAAGGTAATAGATTTGGAGAATAAATTTCCAGGAAAGCCAGTGGCTCAGGGGGTAGCACTCTTACTTTTGAGTCAGAAGGTTGTGGGTTCAAGTCCCACTCCAGGGACTTGAGCACAAAAATCTAGGCTGACACTCCAGTGCAGTACTGAGGGAGTGCAGCATTGTTGGAGGTGCTGTCTTTCGGATGAGACATTAAACCGAGGCTCCGTCTGCTCTCTCAGGTGGATGTAAAAGACAATGGCACTACTTTGAAGAAGAGCAGGGGAGTTATCCCTCAATCAACATAACAAAAACAGGTTATCTGGTCATTATCACATTACTGTTTGTGGGAGCTTGCTGTGTGCAAATTGGCTGTGCCTGCCCACCCACTCTTTACAAGTCCTTAAAAGTGAATGAAATATACTGGAAGACACCCTAGACTCTGAGGAGGGTGGAGCAAGCATATATTCACAAGGAACAGGACTACAACAGTGACTACACTCCAAAAGTACTTCATTGGCTGTAAAGCGCTTTGAGACGTCCAGTGGTTGTGAAAGGCGCTATATAAATGCAAGTCTTTCTTTTACACCCTGGTTTCTCCATATCCTATAAGTCTTTCGCCTTTTACTAAAGGTTTTTGTGGAGCAGATGATTTTAAGTGGTAATTAGATCCATTTCTGGGGAGAAAAAGGATTTAAAGGTGAGTGGGTGGGTGGAGTTGACACAGTGAGAGGGTGAGTGAAGGAACTTGCATTTATATAGCACCTTCTACGACCTCAGGATGTCCCAAAGCTTTTTACAGCCAATGCAGTACTTTTGAAGTGCAGTCTCTGTTGTAATGTAGGGAAACACGGCAGCCAATTTGCACACCAAGCTCCCACAAACAGCAATGAGATAATGACCAGATAATCTTACAGAGGATTACATAGGATATACGGCACAAACAGGCCATTTGGCCCAACCAGTTCATGTCGGTGTTTATGCTCCACTCGAGCCTCCTTTCGACTTTCCTCATCTAACTCTAACAGCATAACTCTCTATTCCCTTCTCCCTCATATGCTTATCTAGTCTCCTCTTAAATGCATCTATACTATTTGCCTCAACTACTCCCTGTGGTAGCGAGTTCCGCATTCTCACCACCCTCTGGGTAAAGAAGTTTCTTCTGAATTCCCTATTTGATTTCTCAGTGGCTATCTTATATTGATGGCCTCTAGTTATGCTCTTCCGCACAACTGGAAACACTCTCTGTATCTACTCTATCAAAACCTTTCATAATTAGGTCACCCCTCAGCCCTCTCTTTTCAGGAGAAAAGAGACGCAGCCTGTTCATCCTTTCCTGATAGATATACCCTCGCATTTCTGGTATCATCCTTGTAAATATTCTCTGCACCCTCTCCAGTGCCTCTATATCCTTTTCATAATATGGCGACCAGAATTGTACGCAGTACTCCAAGTGTGGTCCAACCAAGGTTCGATACAAGTTTAGCATAACTTCACTACTTTTCAATTCTATCCCTCTAGAAATAAACCCTAGTGCTTGGTTTGCTTTTTTTATGGCCTTGTTAACCTCTGTCGCTACTTTTAGCAATGTGTGTATTTGTACTCCAAGATCCCTTTGCTCCCCTACCCCACCCAGATTTACACCCTCCAAGTAATAAGTGACCTCCCTATTCTTCCTACCAAAATGTAATACCTCACATTTATCTGTGTTGAAACACCACCACCTCCAAGTTCCCCTCCAAGTCACACACCATCCTGACTTAGAAGTATATCGCCGATCCTTCATCGTTGCTGGGTCAAAATCCTGGAACTCCCTACCTAACAGCACTGTGGGAGTACCATCACCACACGGACTGCAGCAGTTCAAGAAGGCGGCTCACCACCACCTTCCCAAGGACAACTAGGGATGGGCAATAAATGCTGGCATTGCCAGCGATGCCCTGATCCCATAAACGAATAAAAAAAAATTAATTTGCCAATTATGTGCCCATTCTGCAAGTTTATTAATGTCCTCCTGTAATTTGTTGCAGTCCTCCTCAGTATTGACTATCCCCCGCCCCCCCCCCAATTTGGTGTAATCTGCAAATTTAGAAATTGTGTTTTTGATTTCAAAGTCTAAATCGTTCATATAAATTGTGAACAACAGTGGTCCCAGCACTGATCCTTGTGGAACACCACTACCCACCTTCTGCCACTGTGAATAGCTACCCTTTACCCCTACTCTCTGCTTTTTGTCTTGAAGCCAGCTAGCTATCCATTCTGCTACCTGTCCCCTGACTCCGCATTCTCTGATCTTATTCATTAGTTGATTAGGTGGTACCTTATCGAAGGCCTTTTGCAAATCTAGATAAATTACATCTACTGCATTACCCTTGTCTACTCTCTGTTACCTCTTCAAAAAAATCACTAATCTCTTTTAGTGATGTTGGTTGAGGGCTAATATTGGCTGGGACACCGGGGAGAACTCCCTGCTCTTCCAATAGTGCTGTGGGATCGTTTATGTCCAACTGAGGGGGCAGACAGATGTTTTTTGCCAATCCTAATGCAGGGGTACAGTGCCCACACTGGTGCCCTAGTTCCGATCAGCCAGGTGTTTTATCTCCTTTCTACCAACTATATCAAGTGCATAATGAGTCTACCTTGTCCCATCTGTCTAATGATGCATTATCTCTGTGGAACCAGCCTGCCGTCAGCCTTATTTGTTGCAACCTTCCTCTGTATCTATTTTCAAACACTTCTGATTGTTTCTTGGCTTTGATTTGTGCTCAGATGTGCATGTCTCTTGACTTCAACTTAAGTCAGAAACGTCAAGTGCGCCCAGTCTGGGCAAGTCACGGTCCAGTGGGAGATTTTGTTTCCAAGGAGGAAGCCAAGGCACTAACCCAGAGCTCTGACTGGAACGCCGGGATTCGACCGGGGCCAGTTCGACCTGCGATACCAGCATTGAGCGAGAGGGGGCAGAAAGCCTCCCTGCGAACTCAGAGGACCGTTCCTTGTGAGTAACAATGCCAGTCATCTGCATTATTCACCTTTTTAGTACTGTCTGAGTATTGCTGGTAATAGCAAATTAAGCAATCTATAAACAGTTTAGTGGCCGCAGAAATAGAAAGAAAAGAAAGATCTTGCATTTATATAGCGCCTTTCACATCCTCAGGACATCCCAAAGCGCTTTACAGCCAATTAAGTACTTTTGAAGTGTAGTCACTGTTATTAAATAGGCAAATGTGGCAGCCAGTTTGCACTTAATCAGGTCCCACAAACAGCAATAAGAAAAATGATCAGGTAATCTGTTTTTAGTGATGTTGGTTGAGGGATAAATATTGGCTAGGACACCGGGGAGAACTCCCTTGCTGTTCTTCAAATAGTGCTTTGGGATCTTTTACGTCCACCCGAGAGGGCAGATAGGGCCTCGGTTTGATGTCTCATCTGAAAGACGGCACTTCTGATAGTGCAGCACTCCCTCAGTACTGTACTGGGAGTGTCAGCCTAGATTATGGGCTCAAGTCTCTGGAGTGGGGCTCGAACCGACAACCTTCTGACTCTTGAGATGTTTCCTCTCTCTGCAGAGAAGCACGTTTCCTCTACTGTGCTTTCTTACAACAACAAAACTGTAACTAGTTTTATACTGAAGTGATTCACTATCCTAACGATATCCGTGCACTGTATATGGAGGCTTGGTATACTGTCAGGTTGTCACATGGTAGCTGGCCAGTATACACATTGCTGACATAATAGTTTTTGGCCTTTTCTGAAGCATTTATAATAAACAATCTGTTGAAATGGCTGTTGCAGAAAAGATTAAGTGATGAATGGCGTGGCACTGGCATGCACAGGATTAGTGCAGATCACGGTTTAGATTAGGCAGTATCATGCATTGCCTTAGGGCTAAACGGAAGTGCTGAATTTATCCATAAACCACTGCAAATGAGCCCTCAGTCGCTCCATGTGTTCAGTATAAACTATCTAGGTACTTGTGAGACACATGCATACCTTTAGTTCTGCCCGAGTTCCAGGCCGTGACGCAATAACTGCAGTGGGAAAATGTGCCTCCTGATCCGAGGAGATCAGTGCTCGTCCGACTGTAGCGTTATTCTCACTGGAGAGTGACGTGTCCTGCAATCGCTCACTTTATAGTTTGAAGAGGAAGAGAATAACACACCTGAGGGAAAAAAACAAATAACCGTCTTGCTATGTTCTCTGCTCCCGATTCCCACCCCCCCAGCCTGCCCATTCTTTGAGAGTCAGCCGTGGCAAGTCCCCACGTCAGAGAGAGGGTCTGATGAAGAATGAGAGGAAGAAGCCATCTGGAGCAGAGACAGTAACCCCACCAATGGCTGAGCCAGTTAGTGCAGAACGGCGAGGAGTGGGTGAACTGGAGTAGGACTACACTGAAGGCACCGCTGCATTGATGTGTTAACACCTCCTTTAATCATAGCATGAACTGCAACACTTTGAGTGGTTGGGTTAAATGATTATATTTCCTGTTTCATTTTGGTGAAAGCAAGAGACAAAAATGAGAATTAAAGGCATTTTTATATTGTGTCTCAAGTCACTGAAGAAATATATTAAAATCACTGCTAATAGCCTGAAACATTGAATGCAATATTGTTTGCTTCTCTCGCCCCACCCAGTATTGAGCTTTGCACCTTTTCTGACGTGTTAGGGCAGTGTACAAAGGAAGAGAGGAGCTAACCTCCAGGTAGGGAGTGAAATCAGAAGATGAATGCAACTCCTAGCAGTGGATTCTGTGTGAAGTTAGCTGAGGTCTGGGATCCCGGTGTGGGGAAACTTCAAGAGGAAGAAAAAGTTCACAGGAACACTTTTATTTTTTTCTAAACTTAAATTCACAATTCCTTCCTCCCACCCACAACGATCGTGCATCTACACATCTAGAAAACATCTCGAAAGCATAAGCCATACTGGATTTAAGAAAAGCTACGTTGGCTCTATCCCCTGATTTGCTGTGCGGTGACATTATGATTCATGGATTGGAGTGGAGTACAAATGATTGCTGTAAAATCAGTTGACCAGACTTCCTAATATACTGTCTCAAATAAATGGTTTGAATCACGATTGTTGAATGATTTATTGATTATCATAGAATGGTTACAGCACTGAAGGAGGCCATTCGGCCCGTCAAGCCCGTGCCGGCTTTCTGCAAGAGCACTTCAGCTAGTCCCAATCCCCACCACCCCCTTTCTCCGTAGCCCTGCAAACTTTTTTCCTTCAGGTACTTATCCAATTCCCTTTTGAAAGCCACGATTGAATCTGCCTCCACCACCCTCACAGGCAGTGCATTCCAGATCCTATTTCTCGCCTGATCTCCATATCCCTTGATTCCCCTAGAGTCCAAAAATCTATATCTCAGCCTTGAATATACTCAAAGACTCAGCATTCACAGCCCTCTGGGGCAGAGAATTCCAAAGATTCACAACCCTCTGAGTGAAGAAATTCCTCCTCATCTCCGTCTTAAATGGCCTACCCCTTATCCTGAGTCTATGCCCCCCCCCAGTTCTAGACACTCCAGCAGGGGAAACAACCTCTCAGCATCTACCCTGTCAATCCCCTTCAGAATCTTGTATGTTTCAATGAGACTTCGTCTCCACAATGACTGTGTGGTGGTCACTGGACAGGTGATATGCGACAGGTAGATTGGTCAAGTAGGTTTTTCCCTCGTGTTGGTTCTCTCAGCACATGTCGCAGCTATGTGCTTCAGGATTTGGCCAGTAGTGGTGCTACCGAGCCACTCTTGGTGATGGACATTGAAGTCCCCCACCCAGAGTACATTCTGTGCCCTTGCTACTCTCAGTGCTTCTTCCAAGTGGTGTTCAACATGGAGGAGTATTGATTCATCAGATGAGGAAGGGCGGTAATCAGTAGGAGGTTTCCTTGCCCATGCTTCACCTGAAGCCATGAGACTTCATATGGGGTCTGGAGTCAATGTTGAGGACTCCCAGGGCCACTCCTTCTCGACTGCATACCACTGTGCCGGTGGGACAGGACATACCCAGGGATGGTGAAGGATGAGTTTGGGACATTGGCTGAAAGGTATGATTCTGTGAGTATGACTATGTCAGGCTGTTGCTTGACTAGTCTGTGGGACAGCTCTCCCAATTTTGGCACAAGTGCCATGATGTTGGTGAGGAGGACTTTGCAGGGTCGAATGGACTGGGTGTGCCGTTGTCGTGTCCGTAGCCGGTGCCGAGGTCAATGCCAGGGTGGTCCGTCCGGTTTTATTCTTACTGTTTTTCACAACTGAGTGGCTTGCTAGGCCATTTCAGAGGGTAGTTAAGAGTCAACCACATTGCTGTGGGTCTGGAGTCACATATAGTCCAGACCAGGTAAGTATAGCATATTTCCTTCCTAAAGGACATTAGTGAACCAGATGTGTTTTGCGACAATCCGATAGTCACCATTACTGATACTAGCTTTTTATTCCAGAGTTATTTAATTAACTGAATTTAAATTCCCCAGCTGCCGTGGTGGGATTACTAGTCCAGTAACATAACCACCATGCTACTGTTCCCAATTGAGTTCTTTGATGAGGTAACAGAGAGGGTTGCTAAGGGTAATGCAGTTGACGTAGTGTACATGGATTTCCAAAAGGTGTTCGACAAAGTGCTACATAATAGGCTTGCCAGCAAAGTTGAAGCCCATGGAATAAAAGGAACAGTGGCAGCATGGATACGGAATTGGCTAAGTGATAGGAAACAGAGAGTAGTGGTGAACGGTTGTTTTTCGGACTGGAGGAAGGTATACAGTGGTGTTCCCCAGGGGTCGGTTCTAGGACCACTGCTTTTCTTGATATATATTAATGACTTGGACGTGGGTGTACAGGGCACAATTGCAAAATTTGCAGCTGACACAAAACTTGGAAGTATAATGAACAGTGAGGAGGAGAGTGATAGACTTCAGGAAACCATAGACAGGCTGGTGAAATGGGTGGACACGTGGCAGATGAAATTTAACGCAGGAAACTGTGAAGTGATACATTTTGGTAGAAAGAATGAGGAGAGGACATATAAACTAAATGGTACAATCCTGAAGTGGGTGCACTAACAGAGAGACCTGGGGGTATGTGTGCACAAATCGTTGAAGGTGGCAGGGCAGGTTGAGAAAGCAGTTAAAAAGGCTTACGGGATCCTGGGCTTCATAAATAGAGGTACAGTGCAAAAGTGCAGAAATTATGATAAACCTGTATAAAACACTGGTTCGGCTCCAACTGCAGTACTGTGTCCAATTCTGGGCAGCACACTTTAGGAAGGATGTGAAGCCTTAGAGAGGGTGCAGAAAAGCTTTACGAGAATGATTGCAGGACTGAGGGACTTCAGTTACGTTGATAGACTGGAGAAGCTGGGGTTGTTCTCCTTGGAGCAGAGCAGGTTGAGAGGAGATTTGATAGAGGTGATCAAAATCATGAGGGGTCTACACAGAGTAGATAGAGACAAACTGTTCCCATTGGCGGAAGGGTCAACAACCAGAGGACACAGATTTAAGGTGATTGGCAGAAGAACCAAAGGCGACATGAGGAAAAACTTTTTTACGCAGCGAGTGGTTAGGATCTGGAATGCACTGCCTGAAAGGGTGGTGTAGGCAGACTCAATCGTGGCTTTCAAAAGGGAATTGGATAAGTACCTGAAGGAAAAAAATTTGCAGGGTTACGGGGAAAGGGTGGGGGAGTGGGACAAGCTGAAGTGCTCTTGCAGAGAGCGGCACGGACTCAACGGGCCGAATGGTCTCCTTCTGTGCTGTAACCATTCTATGATTTTAGAATTGTACCCTTTAGTTTATATTTCTTCTCGTTCTTCCACAAGCAAAATAAATAGTAAACCTCTTGCACCTTGAAAGAACTACAAAAGCAGGGAGGTTTCAGGCTCAATCTCCCATCGGTTCTGAACTAGCTGGTCTTAGCCTGGCCCTACAATTGGCTCGGTAACCCCAGAATGGGGAGTGGAAATGTTCAGCTAGGGTTGCCACTCCTGATCATTTTTATGACGCCCCCACCCCACTGGAAAATGAGGGCACGTGGCCACCAGATTGGCCTCAGTCGGCATAGCCTGCTGCTGCTCACTCAGGCAAGTTACCAGAAGGGAGCTGGTGCCCATGAAATCATATCCAGTATGAGACAGTTCCTTGTGGGGAAGGAGAAAAATTGTGGTTAAACCCCACCCCCCCAGCAAAATCACTTTTTAAAAATTCATTCTCGGGATGTGCGCGTTGCTGGCAAGGCCGGCACTTATTGCCCATCCCTAGTTACCACAACTGAGGAGCTTGCTGGGCCACTTCAGTAGGCAATTAAGAGTCAACCAGGTTGGTGTGGGACTGGAGTCACATATAGGCTCAGACCAGGTAAGGACAGCAGGTTTCCTTCCCTAAGGGACATTAGTGAACCAGTTGGGTTTTTACGACTATCCGACAGCTTCATGGTCATTTTTTATTTTTTTAAATTGAATTCAAATTCTCACAAATGCATGATGGGATTTGAATTTGCATTCCCAGGATTCTTCGTTGAAGCCTCTGGATAACTTAACTCGACTGTAGCTTGTTGAGATTTGTTCTATGTTCACCTGCATCCCAGGTGAACCCAGGCTGTCATCCCGAGGAGCATACGCTGTTGGCAATGTTATTCTCCAGTCAATCACTGGGAGAATACTGACTGATCAGTACTGTACCAGAGATCATTAGGTACCAACAGTTCGGATAAGGAGCTAACATTTTGGATTGCTGACCAAAGCTCTTCAGTTAGGAGCCACTGACCACTGAAAGAGTAAACTGCAAGCAGTGAGGTCGTTGCACGTTTATAAAATAAGAGGAAAAGCGGGGGACACCTTTGCCCCAAAGATATCCCCACCACAAAAGAAACCCTGGAAAATTCGAACTATACATGAAGGTCGAGCAAATGCGGAATGCATAGGTGGGCAGTCAATGCTTACAGAGAATCTGGATAAAACCTTTCAATAAATAGCAGCTCCCAAATCATATCAAAAAAACAACAGCAGAGCCAGATTGCGCTGAAACAATAATGGTCTCAGGGCTGTTTCTGGTTCACGTGTAATGGCTTGAAAGAAAGGACTTACATTTATACAGCACCTTTCACAACCTCAGGGCATCCCAAGGCACTTTACAGCAATGAAGTACTTTTAAAATCACTAGGAAACACAGCAGCCAATTTGATAATGACCAGGTAATCTGTTTTTTAGTGATGTTGGTTATGGGATAAATGTTGGCCAGGACATATCGTGCCGTGGGATCTTCTTACATTCACCTGAGAGGGCAGAGGACTTGGTTTAAAGTCTCATCTGAAAGACGGTGGGCTTGATTTTTATAGAGGAGGCAGGTTGAGGGCGGGCCCGCTGCTCGGCAGCTTTCGGACCCACTCCCGGATGCCGCCGGTCTGCAGTTCCGATTTTTGCTTGATTGGCCTCGTTACGGCCGATGTGCGGGTCCCTCCAGGCAATTGCTTGGAGCATGTCAGTTTCTCGCGTCTGATGATGCATTTTTGGAGTAAAAATTTAAAGGGGCCATGTCCCCTTTGCAAAAAATGTAACTGGAATGGCTTGGTGCTGTATTATCTAGAAAAGGGAGTTGACAGCGGCTGGTGTGAACACAAATAATTGAATGAAATTGCTAGT
The DNA here is from genome assembly GCA_030390025.1 of Squalus acanthias. NCBI lineage: Eukaryota > Metazoa > Chordata > Chondrichthyes > Squaliformes > Squalidae > Squalus > Squalus acanthias. Next base: position 40,383,070 of record CM059433.1, on the reverse strand, counting down.
CATATTATTCCAGAAAGACATTTATGATTTTTTTTATCTATCAATGTAGTATGTGACTAAGAAATGAAAAATATGGCAGATGTGTTCCAATCATTGGCTTGGTAAAATTAATGCATTTTTCTCTTAAAGGTGCTGGCTGCTGCAGGAATGGCATCCCCAAAAACTCAGGCTGCAGCCAGGTTCAATGAAGGCTCCCTCCATGCTCTTGTGGAGGGAGTTAGAGGACGTCAGAAGGTCCTCTTCCCTGGAAATGGAAGGAGGAGGCCTCCTCAGCAAACCAAGGCAGCTTGGCTGCAAATTGCTGAGGAGGTGAGTTCGAGGTCTGTGTGCAGGTGCACATGGGTTCAGTGTCGAAAAAGGTTTAATGATCTGCTAGGATCACCTAAAGTGTGGCCTCTGTGTTCTGGGAAATGGAAGTTCAAGAGTGAGGGCTCAGGGTGAATGCCATGTTGAATGTTGGTGGTGACACTGAACACTTTAGCAGACAGATGATGCCTGGGGTTTTGAGGATGTCGGATTTATATTCATCTCCATGTCCCAGCCACCTGTGGTTGAAGCGTAAGCTTACGCGAATCTGGCATGGATGAGTGCATCCACACTACTCTGGGCTTCAGGTGTTGGTGCAGCACTGCGCAGATGTCAGCGACTACATCTCTCAAAAGTCTCAGCCTCCTTTGGCACTGCTGCTCTGTCATGCTGAGGAAGGTGATCCTCTGCCTGTAAACCCTGTGTTGGGGGTATCTCCTGCTGCGAGGTGCAGCCCTGCGCTGACACCCTCTGCCCTGTGCATCATCAGGTGGGTGAGGAGGAGGTTGGCGCTCCTGGTGCTGCTGTTGTGGCTGGTTGTGGTGCTGCCGCGGCTGCTCTTCCTCCGAATCTGACGACCAGGATGAGAGGATATAAATGTTTCCCATCCCGTAGCTATAGATTTCACTTGAGGCAAGAAGCTTGCAAGCGCACACTAGAAGTAGCCTGAAATTATTCCTATCAGGTCACACTGCAGATGGCTGTCAGCTTGAACAGTCAAGGTCAGTAGATTTGCAAAATCTTATCCCAAACCTCCAACAACAAGGTTGTTGCATTTGAATGTCAGCCATGTTACAGGAGTGCTTTTAAAGTGCTGCACCAATTAATACAAATGTCCTCCAGCAACTTGTCTCCTTGCAGCTAGCCTGTTTCTGACAAGATAGGAAACAGGAGCCAGAAGCACAAAAATGGGAAACCACTATCAAAATAGGATTAGCAAGGCAGTTAACAGCCTCTTAACTACCTGTTTCCAGTCGGATCAGTTTGGGAGCGGCTGAACAGACACTCACGAAAATCAGGTAGGGGCGGGATGGAGGTGGGTTGGGTGTCTGAAGCCATTTTCTCCAATTTTCGCTTCCAACCCACCTCCTCAGGGCTATTAAAATCGAGCCCAGTACCTCCAACAGTGCAGCATTCCCCAGGTTTCTGGAGTGAGACTTGAACCCACAATTATCCTGACTCACAGGTGAGAGTGCTACCCACTGAGCCACAGTTGACACTTATATAAGTGGAGATAGAAAAACTATGCAAGAACTGAACTGATTGAAACATCAAGCATAAAGATCACTTATCTTTATCAGTGGTCAGGCTTGTACATCTTTCACAAATATTAGAAATACTTGATGAATCTTCAGAGACTGAGGAACTCTACAAACCGTTGGCTTTCATTGTCCAAGGTGTCGCTCTGTACTGCGTCCCGTACTGTAAAACATTTGAGTGCTGGGTACAGACTGAGGAGCACATGTGCTGTGCTTTGGTTTGAATAATATAATGAATGCAGCAAGTTATTATGATCTGCAATGCACTGCCTGAAAGGGTGGTGGAAGCAGATTCAATATGAACTTTCAAAAGGGAATTGGATAAATAATTGAAGGAGAGAAAATCGCAGGGCTATGGGGAAAGAGCAGGGGGTGGTGGGACTAATTGGATAGCTCTGCCTGAGAGCCGGCACAGGCACGATGGGCCGAATAGCCTCCTTCTGTACTGCAAGATCCTATGGTTCTATGAAATGTAAAACAACTGGAACTGGAAGTGGGCTAATCTTTCTCATTTCTTTGTACTTATTATTTTTAAACGTTGAACTAACTTTATTTTTGTCACAATTGTTGAAATTTATTTTGTTTTAAAATCTATTGATATAGTCTTCAGAAAAAAAAAAGTTGTACATTTTAGTGTAATTTTAATGTTTGTAATGAAAGATCACAGTGGTTTGATTGGTGAGTACATTGAAGAAATAATCAAAGAAGAAAATGTGTAACTTTGGAGGAGTGTATCTATGTTACAATTAAAAGAAAAACATTCAAAAATGCTATTCCATTAATATCCCAGCTTCCAGATCTGTTAACCCTTCAAACGCCATTGAGTCCGGTGATGCCTGCTTTTAAAGATTTCAGCTCAAACCCCAATGATGCTGTAGAACTGTATGAATACTAAAATATCGGGAGTATCTATTACTATAAATACTAAGATACTGGGAGTATCTTTATTACTCTAAATACTAAGATATCAGGAGCGTAAGTACTGAGATCAGGAGTATCTTTCTGTAAATACTGAGATATCAAGAGCATCTTTAGTACTGTAAATGCTATAGTGTTTATACTGTAAATACTAAGATATCAGGAGTATCGTTATTACTTTAAATACTAAAATATTGGGAGTATCTGTCACTGTTAAAATTAAGATATCATGGAATCTTTGTATTCGACCCCCTTGAGATAAAAGCCAACATTCCATTAGCCTTTTTGATCACTTTTTGTACCTATGCACTAGCTTTTAGTGATTTCTGTACCTGGACACACAAATCCCTTTGCTTTTTCACAGCTCCTAGTCTCTCACCATTAAGAAAATACTTGATTTGTCTTTCTTGGATCCAAAGTGGATGACCTTACACTTCCCCACATCGAACTCCATCAAGATTATCTCTTACTGTAAGTAGTAAGCGATTGTAAGTATCATTATCACTGTAAGTAATATGATATCAGGAGTATCTTACTGTAAGTACTAAGATATTGGGAATATCTTTATTACATTAATTTAAATGCAATATTTGAAAAATATTTCAAAATATTGTTTCTACTCTTACTTTTTTCCCTCATACTTATTTCCTACTCATTCCTTCTGATGTATTTCTAACTTTTATATTACTGTTTTAAACATTTTCTATGTTTTGTATTTTAATTTTAAATTTATATTTTTTATTTATTTGCTTTCTCCTCTCCTGAAAGCGTGAGTCCTTGCTCACACCCTCCGATAAATGAGCAAGGTGGCCATTCTCATGTTTGACAGTGAATGGCAGTGCACTGTTCAACTAGGGGGGCATCAAATCCCTGGTCAATCCTGCCCTCATCCAAACTCCACACACATCCGCTTCCAACAAGGATGGCTGGATAGGTGTAATTGAATTCATATCAAAGACAGAGGATATTGTAAATCTTTAAGTCCAACTTACTTAGATGCTTGCGACTTTCTAAATACAAGTCCATTTCGTACTTTGGACTTTCATGGGAAACATTTAATAAGAATTTGGGGAATTTCTCATATTGTTCAGTCAATGGTGAGTTAGAGTAAATGTTTCCACTGACAAATAGTAACTTTACCTAAGGTCCAGGACCTTTTGTGTTGGAGTTGTCCTGAGTTGTCTGCAGTCATTGATGCTGATACAGTCATGATGCTCCAGCCATCATTAGTTGTAGGGCAGGCTTGATGGGCCAGCTAGTCTTTTCCTGTCTGTCAATTTCATATGTTTGTATGATCTCATGATGGTGAAGGACATGTCAGCCGTGACTCAGTTGGTAGCACTCTCACCTCTGAGTCAGAAGTTTGTGGGTTCAAGTTCCTCTCCAGAGACTTAAGCACAAAAATCTAGGCTGACACTCCAGTGCAGTACTGAGGGAGTGCTGCACTGTCGGAGATGCCGTCCTTCGGATGAGAAGTTAAACTGAGATGCCTACTCTCTCAGGTGGACATAAAAGATTCCGTGACACTATTTCGTGTCCTGGCCAATATTTAGCCCTCAATCAGCATCACTAAAAACAGATTATCTGGTCATTATTGCATTGCTGTTTGTGGGAGCTTGCTGTGCACAAATTGACTGCCGCGTTTCCTACGTTACAACAGTGACTACACTTCAAAAGTACTTCATTGGCTGTAAAGTGCTTTGGGACGTCCTGAGGTTGTGAAAGGTGCTGTATAAATGCAAGTCTTTCTTTCTTTCTTTATCAGCTCATCAGAGTTCTGAAGATAAGGGCATTAAGAATCCCCAGTATTTCTTTGCTCGTTTAGGGATTTGGCTGGTGGAGCAGGTTGAAATATTGTCCTTTCACTGGACTCAAAACGTTAACACTCTGAAGACTGTTAAGGAATTCTAATTGATATAGGTTTCAGAAGCTTGAAACCAGTTCCCATTGAACAATAGTCTGCATTGTAAAGGTTGCTTTTCATTTTTTGCATGGATTGACATTAATTTACTGGGCGTGTATATGAAGCTATGGAAATGTGACAATGGAGCTGTATGTGGGGAAAGTGATGGTCTGGCTGGAGGCTGAGTTAGAGTTTGGGGCTATTGTAAGTAGAGTTGTAAGTTGATCTAACCCATGTTACACTGGCCCGTGAGCGCTTGATACGGTTGATAGGTACAACAAGAAAATGCGCCGTATTTTCCGATGCCTACGGGTGTGTATGAGCTGTGTACACATTTAGGCATGCAAAGCGCATGCGCTGAAAACCGGCATTTCCGATTCTTGACAGATCGGACGCCTGCCCTGGAGAAGGGCCTCTGCGGGTGGAGAGTTCCACTTTCTGCAGAACCTTCGCCTGCTGAAAACATTTTTACCAGCATAAGAGTTGAAAAAAGTTTTAAAAATAAGTTTTTTTCACTCATTTATAATTTAAAAATACTTTTGAAAAAGGTAAGTTTATTTTTAGCCCCGTAAAAAACTTAAATTATTTTTTTCAAAAAAATAAAATTTTGTTTAAAATACTTAATTTAATGTAATTTTAACTCATTTTAAAAACGTGATGGTTTTTTAAAAATGTATTTAATGTTTTGATGTGTTTTTGGGGTGATCCCCATTCATACTTTTGACAGTTCTAGCTGTCAAAGGTATGAAGGGAGATTTCCTTCTCCTATTGGCTCGCCTGGCCCACGTGATCCCAGGGACGCTTGCGAACCGCATGCGCCCCTTTGATACCTGGGCCCTGCGCATTTTGACTGTGGACAGGCCCAGTATCGGAAGTGTCCGGACCTCTAGAGCCCTCAGGTAAGAGCGTAGATTTTTTTCCGATAGGAGGCATCCGCACGCAGGAAGCCTCCTATCGGAAATTATGGGCCATTGTTTTATTTCCTGCAAAATGCACAGAATTTAACAAAAAATTAAAATTCCTATTCATTATAAAACTGATCTGACAAATAAATTCTTAACATCCGAGGGGTAGATTTTCTGGTCGCGCCTGCAAGGTCTGTAGGGAAATCGCCGACCACGTACGTGCAATTTCACGACATCCGTCTTCGGTTGACAGATAATCATGGACTCCTCGTGCGATTTTCTCGCAGTGCCTTACTGGTGGGCGAGGTTGTGTGCCCAGAACGCCAATTGGAAAATCGAGCCCCTGCTACCTCGCTGCCCCGATCATTCAGTGAATTTATTCAGGGAGTGCCTGAGTCACACAAACTAGGAAGGTCTCAGGTTTTTTTTATGCTGAGATCCTATTCCAATGCTCTCTGGCTGGCCTCCCATCTTCAACCCTCCACAAACTTTAACTCATCCAAACCTCTGCTGCCTATATCCTAACTCGCGCCAAGTCCCGTTCACCTATTACCCTTGTGCTCGCTGACCTACATTGGCTCCCAGTCCAGCAACGATTTAAAAATTCTCATCCACATGTTGAAATTCCTCCAGTGCCTTGCCCCTCCCTATCTCTGTAACCTTCTTCAGCCCTACAATCCTCCTAGAACTCTGAGTTCCTCCAATTCTGGCCTTTTGTGCATTCCCCACTCCCTTCACCCCATCATTGGCAACCGTGCCTTCAGCCATATAGGCCCTAAGCTCTGGAATTCCCTCCCTAAACCTCTCTGCTCCTTTAAGACTCTCCTTAAAACCCACCTCATTGAGCAAGCTTTTAGTCACTCCTCCTATGCCATGGTGTCAATTTGTGTCTATAATTACGCTCCTGTGAAGCGCTTTGGGGTGCTTTCCAACATTAAAGGCACTGTATAAATGCAAGTTATTGTTGTTGTTATCTCATCTCAGCAAAGGGTAACAGGAAAATAAGACGATCAAATAAAATGACATAAATGGGTTCTGCATGCTAACTCTCAACTTTGGTAATGGGAGTTCTGAGCCTGCTTATAAGACACACGTTCCTTGAATAAGATTATTCCTTCCCCTATTTCTCGGGTCCCCACACTCCACTCGATGCTAGTCCCCCACTGACCTCATGTCCCTCTTGCATTCCAGCTTGAGTGCTCAGAGCTTCCCTCTATCTGACCTTACCCACAGAATCCACAGGACCCACTGCTGGCTGTGCCAGAGCAGCCTCATCTCCCTCTCCCAGAGAGTATCTCACCCAATGCAGTTCCTCTGTAACCTCCTTCCTACACCTCTTTCCTTCGCCACTGCCTGCTTTCCCAACACGCTGTTCTCCAACCACCAGCCTGCTCCATGTTGTCCTCCCAGCACGCAGGTTCCCTTGTGAGTGCGGGCTCCCATGACCTCATCTTGGGTTGTCTATCAACAACCTGGGCCTGGCCAAAGACTGGCTCACGATAGCGACTCCTTCAACCTCACCATAGCCACCTCACCCGACTACATCTTCCACCACACCCCATTACCATCCATCCAACAGCACCAACTACAAGGTTTAGATCAATTCCTCATCTCCCTCAACATCCCTATCTCCCTACCTGCTCCATCTTCAATCTCTGCACCTGGAAAAAAAACCTCCCACCATCTCTCTCACCGACACACTCGCTAACTCCCAACGTCTCCTCCTGTAGTCCTTCATCTGCCAACATTCCCTTGGTTCCTATTTTGACACCCTCATCTCTATCAAGTCTCCCATGGTCTCCCACCCTCGTTACAATTCCCATGTCCAGACCCTCAAACCTGATGCGTGCAGACCCCCAGCACACATGGTATATAACTGGCCTGTTGTCTATAGCCAGATGTGGCTGGACCAGCTCAATTAATACTGCCTCGCCCTCTCCACAGCCAAATCCTCCTACTATTCCAGGATTAACTTCTCGGGTCTTCAAGTAGTTTCAATAGCTGTTCATACCTGGTTAAGGTGCGATTACCTGAGTGACGAGACTCTGGATGCAACTGTTAACAGTTAGGAGAGGCAGTTTACTAAGTGGAGCCTTCAGGGGTTTTGCATCAAGTCTAGTTTAAAAAAATATATTGGTTATGTTGGAGTTTTGGTTCTTCCATCCACCATCGCGGGCAAATCGCGTTAACACCAACACACTCGCTATAAGTGGTGGGTACTGTACTGCAATCTAGGCAGAGCGAATAATAATTTGTAATATTAATAACTGAGAATAAGAGCTTTTCAGGGAGGGAAGAATGAACAAAAGTTATTTGCACCTGAAGTGAGTTTTGTAAATCGGTGATGAAACAGTATTACAAGTATAGTATGTGAAAGACATGTGGCTGGGGCGTTTCCACTTTTGAACCCCACAATTTACCACCCGTATAAATGAATGGATGGAAAACCATTCAGTAGTGAGCAGGGGCTGGTGGGTGGCTTTATCTTTCAGGATCAGTAACCTGTAATATTTTTAAACTCTGTCAGTCACATGATAAATGACTTTGGTACATTTTCCATTGAAGGCCATCTATGAGAGGAGCAATGTCACGGGAGGTCCACGAGTGTAGTTTAAGGTGTTTGCTGAAAGACCGAGGGAGAGAGAGAAAGAGAGAGATGTAGATATAGAGCAAGGAGTTCTGTCAGTGAGAGCGTTCCAGGATGCCTGGAACTAGCTTTGATTCTGAATTAAGACTGGCCAACAAGGCTGAAAGTGCAGAAACAATGAATGCACAGGAGCAAATCTGGATAAACCATTATCTGCCTGCAACACTGAGACTAAATAAATAGTAAACTAATTTATTCATAGTTTCCTATGTACAGTTTATAATGCTGAAAATTGTGGTCAAATATACAAATAACGTTACAAACATTTTGCAGTTGTGACAATGAAAGCAGGTTCTCTTTATTGGTCATGCTCAGTGCTACGGAACTGCAGGCAGGCAAGCTGGCTGAACCAACAACAAGTCTGTTTTAATCAAATCCATAAATACAGGCTACTGTGGCTGCCAAGCTGAAAACAGCAGTTTCAGAAATGATATCGCTGGTTACAGTACATGCAGCAGCTAAACTAAACACAAGTACTATCTATTGAAAGGGAAGTCAGCCTTAACTATTGAGGATCACACACACTAAGGTGTAACGTGCCTATTCATGGAGGGCTCAAAACCAATGCATGCAAGAGCAAGAAAATTAACTACTTTTGTTTAGGTATATTTGACAAAGCAGTGAATTTAATGACAAAACACAGAAAGTAATGGCTTCACTAGAGTGATTACAGGTTACAAGTGAGAGGCCAGATGGTTCATATCTAGAATACTAGATACCTGGGAGCAATTACAGGGCTGTAATTTAGGCAAAAAGGTTCAAGTCATCTCCTACATGTTTGTAACCATTGTCTGATCTTTTCATTCTTTTCTAGGGCCAGATTGTTGCCGCTATTAGCTCTATTACCACAGAGGGATCACCCGTGGAATGTAACTAGTTGGAGCTGTAAGGGTGCAGTAGGTCTTTTTAAAAAATATGACGCCTCTGTGAAGCTCTTTGGGACATTTTTCTACGTTAAAGTCACTATATAAATGCAAGTCATTGGCGTTGTTGGTTGAGTGCAGCGTGTGATATGGAGAATTGTATGTGGCCTGTCGTAGGAATGGGTTTGATAGGCTTTCCTTGTCCCATACTTTCTTGATGTCCTTCTGACCCCAGTGACTAGTTTACTGCTGTAACGGGGACAGAATGCAGCCAGTAATTCTAAAACACCAGTGCTGTTTCTCTTGGGTTTCTTTTGAAGGTTATCTGAGGAGGGGGAGGAGCAGTGGGACATTGCAAAATAGTGAGTGAGATCAACAAAATGGAAACTACAAACCCACTGGGTGTGTGCATTATGGGTTTCTCAACATAAGTCCAATTGTATTCCACCATATGTTTGTCTGGTAAAATAACTGCAAAAATACCTTGTTACAGACAAAAAAAGGTAATTGCAAAGACTGTCATTCCCATGAACCCTATTGATCTGAGGTAGGTCATGGGTCATCATTAACTACCCCTGCCGTAGGGAGATCTGTTCCTGGGATTTTTGTGTGGGTGACCCTCAAAGAAATGGAGCTTTTAATCGACTGATCGGCGAGACAGCAAAAGACAACAAATGAGTAGCCTCTTTAATAAGAAAATTGTGTGGTGGGGGGAGAAGGGTTCACTCGGTCTCCTGCCATAACCTTGGCGGCAGCTGGTGAAATGGCGTAAACGGCCTTTAACACCGTTTTAGGGGGTTTTCAGCCAATTTTTCGCCAAAGATAGTCAAAAATTGGAAGAACACAGCAGAAATTCTACCCCTACGTGTCCACATATACTCAAGAGCAGGTAAACCAGGCCAAATAGTAATTCGAGGCTTTCGATAGTAATGATATTTTTTCACTGGTGCTAACGACCGAGGAGTGTTGAGTGACTGCCTTAGAGTGTAGGAGGAGTGTTAGTCTTTTAAAACTCCTGATCCAAACAATTGGGAATGAAAAGTAGAATTGATTGGAGACTCAAGTGGTCACTGGAGAGTAAGGAGGCCTTGCACAGTTTTACTCAGTTTAGTTACGACTACAATGCAATGCTGTCATTCTTGTATTCTGGTGCTCAACAAGGAAGGCCAAAGCTTTAATGATGTGGAGATGCCGGCGTTGGACTGGGGTGGACAAAAATGAGAAGTCGCACAACACCAGGTTATAGTCCAACAGATTTATTTAATTTTACAAGCTTTCGGAGCTGTTCGCTCCTTCTTCAGGTAAGGTAGCTGTGAGAGAATCTCTTTAATGAGTATATCTCACCCGTGCACACAGTAAGAGCTTTAGCCATGTCTCACTGCCCCAGACTTTAGCTAAACCACATTTGTTCATTTTGGCCAAGGTTATACAAAAGGCAGGTACCAAGTAATATAAGTCATGGACAGTGTGGTCTCCTGGACTAGTTTCAATCACCTAGAGGGATCGGAGAGGAATTTTCTAGCTTTTTCCCCCTAATTGGCCTTGCGTTTTTATTTGGTCTTTCACCACTCCCAGGAGATTACATAGCACCTAGGGGGTAGGGAATGTCTTAATCATAAAGCATAAGGCATCACAACTGTATGGGACAGGCTGGATAGACCAGTTGGTCTTTTCCTATCTGATATTTTGGTTCATATGACCATGGGCTTTTAAAGTAGGGTGACCATACATCCCCGTTTTCTGAGGACAGTCCCCGGATATGGTACTGTGTCCCCAGCCAAACAATGTCCCCGGAAGAGTCCCCGGTTCAGGAAATTCATCCCCAAATAAAATGTTTGGTGATTATAATTATTTATCACAGGTCCAGCTGATGTTTACAGTCAACAACCTTGGTCGTCACGTGCTGGTGGCACCGCCCACCATGTCGTCAAACCGGGGTGACTGATGATTGATGGCGGAACTGATCAATCAAAGTAGGGGGAAATTGAGTTGCATCTACATAAATAAATTAAACGAATAAAGTGCGGGTAGAGGTGGGATTATCCAGTGAGAGACAGAGGGCGCGTGGGTGGTGTATTTGTGAAAGAGCAGAGTAAGAATGGAGCAAAGAAAGCGCGCCAAATTTAAGAAAGCAAGTTTATTTAACCAGTATCTTTTAAGTACTTGGATTTGTTGTGTTCTTACTAATTGAGGTGCTTTATTCAACCCCGAGTTCTAAAGAATTCTGGTCCCAAAAATTTAATTTATTTTCATAGGTGCTGATTGAGCGGTTTGTTATTGTTTCAAATTTCTAGCATATGTAGTTTTTTAATCTTTTCTAATCAATCTTTACCGCCCACAGATTCACTTTTTAAGCCCTTTCATCTTTGTTTTTAGCTTCTGTTCAGTGATACTGAAATAAACACTAGTAGTGCAATAGTGGACAACAGTTTAGTGGGAATGGGGTCAAGGGAGCCAGGAACTTGGGCTCATTCTCAGAACGAGCAGAGGTAAGGGAGAAAATATAGAGACATGGGTTCAGGGCTAGGGCACAGGGGAGCCTTGGGAGAGGTTTGGCTTGGTGGACAAGGAGATTGGGGGGTGTGGGAGAGGCAGTTGAACAGATGGTCTTAATCTTTGTGATAAACAAGTCTGTGAGATCCTTCCACATGTTGTTGGTGAGAACACATTGGGATTTCCATCATACATACAGTGGAGAAAATTCTGAAAGCTGAAAACCCTCAGCTATAGGAGGGAAGGTGGGCTGAAGCAGGAGCAGAGATGGGCAATGTTACGAAGGTGGAAGTGGGCAGTCTTTGTGATGGAGAGGATTATGGAGTTGGAAGCTCAGTTCAGGAACGCTGCGGTGGCAAACCATTCGGTTTAACCTGAGATAGTGGCCAGGGAACAGAGAAGGAACCGGTGGCCAAGGAACGGAATTTGTGGTGGGGCTGAAAACAGTGGCTTAGGTGTTGTCCATGTTTAACTGGAGGAATTTTTGGCTCATCCAGGGTTGGATGTCAGACGAGCAATGGAAATGTTGAGAGAGGCAATGGAGAGGTAGAGCTGGGTGTCAGTCAGTGTACAGAAAGCTTGGAACTAACGGGTGGATGCTGCTTGGTTGTACTTTGTGGTTATCAGTGTGCAAATTAAAGATAGGAATATGGGCAAATCGTCAGAGACTAGTGACGGTTGATGGAGGTTAATCTCTACACACATTCCACTAGCAGAAGCAACAAAGTCGTCATGCCAGTTTTCTTGAAACGTGGAGATAGCACAGCAATCATTGATAAATCTGTGAAAAATAAATGATTTGGGCAGTGATGTGAAGAAAGAGATTTCTGAATAGGCCGTAAGACAGTGGGTATGAAAAACTGACGTTCCTGAACAGTGTTATTGTATTGTCTGAATGCGGTTCAGTAGTGTGACGTCATATCTGCGGTAATTATATGCACATTTGTTTTTCATTTGTAGTGTATATGTGCAACTGTTAAAATATAGGCTGCTAAAATGTTTTGCCTCGCTACGCTACGCAACCTACATTTTCCATCCTGGCTACTTTTGCTGTGCTCCCACCCTGTGTGCAATGTTTCCTTTAAGCTGCACTCCCACGCAGCCGGCTCACTGGCTTCTAAATAGGAAAAACTGTGCATGCGTGGTATTTTGAATGGGCTGCGCAGCCCGTTAAAGGGGCCATGCACCCAAAAAAATTAAAGGGAACATTGCGTGTGTCCCCGGATTCAGTTTAGAAAATATGGTCACCCTATTTTAAAAGGGTTGTTTTAGCCATACCAGGAAACTTCAGATTCATTCCCAGAAAAGAACCAGAGGTGAGATGAGGAGAAATTATTTTACGCAGCGAGTTGTTGTGATCTGGAATGCACTGTCTGAAAGGATGGTAGAAGCAGATTCAATAATAACTTTCAAAAGGGAATTGATAAATACTTGAAGGGGAAAAAATTGCAGGGCTTTGGGGAATGAGCAGGGACCAATTGGATAGCTCTTTCAAAGAGCTGGCACAGGCATGATGGGCCGAATAGCCTCCTTCTGTGCTGTATCATTCTAAGATTCTATGGAACTCCCCCGAGTGTCTGTCTAGTTGAACACCAGATGTGTTTCAGAGTAGCAGCATTGAAGGTCCAACTGGTCAACGTTTCGTGGTGCGATCCTTCAGGGTTAGACAGATGCAATCAGTGGTGAGTTAACATCCTTGCATTTACCACCACATCACTTCATGCACCTCCGTCCACCAATCTGGTCCAATGTCCCGCGCGACACTTTTTGCAGATGACGAAGATTCTTTAAATGGCCGAGGAACTGGGCAAAAACAAAATGTTAATTTTTCCTTTGAAGCATGTGAGCCATCAGAGTGTGTTGTGTGTAGCGGTCATGACTTTACATTTACCTGTGAGTTAGGTGTGTCAGTATCACAAAGCAGTAAATGACTAATGTTAAGGCTGACTCCCCTATAAACTAACCTAGGCATTAGCTCTACCAAGTCTCACAATCCCAAATTTACGCAGCCAAGTGGCTTCGTAAACTGTCATACTCAGTAGAACGTGTTGTCAACCCAAGGTACTGCCTCAGGAATTTGCTATATCTTTTCTGATTGGTCTGTCTGCTCAGATTGCTCCAGTTCCTGGCCGATTTCCTGACACCCATGAAGCCGCCGTATCTCTTCTGGAAACTTCTCTTGCCCTCAGCAACGTTTCTGAAATTGTGTTTCCCCTTCATAAACCCTCCATATCTTTTGGAAGCCAGTGGCTCTGCTTGGAAACCAAAGGAGCTCTGGTCTGATGGCATCTCTGTATCTTGTCGACTGTTGTCCACCTCAAATGTGGCTCCGGCTCCGTCATCATAGATGTCTTCTGTGCTGCCAATGGGCGACATGTTCTTCACAGTTTGGAGAGAGCCATGAGTGTTTACCGAGTTGAGTCTCCCACTGCTTCCAGCAATACCAAAAGGCAGGCGTCTGGCTTGAGATGTGCTCACATCCAGAGGTAGCACTGGTGATGCAGAGGCGATTTTTCTGCAGTCTTCCCAAATAACAGAGGATACAACTTTCCCTTCGCACTCTAGAATGCAGACCTAAAACAACAGAGCAGGTTATTCAGTGATGGAGTGTACTTCTGATACTTCCTTTTTATTAAATCATTTGTTTTTATCAATCTACATGTCTGCATTCTTACATAGGAACAGGAGGAGGCCATTCAGTCCCTTGAGCCTATTCAATTAGATCATGGCTGACCTGTACCTCAACCCCATTTACCCACCTTTGTTCCATATCCCTTGATACCCTTACCCAGCAAACATCTATCAATCTCAGTCTTTATTACTGTAAATACTTACATCAGGGGTATCTTTATCACTGTAAAAACTAAGATATCATAGGAACAGGAGGCAGCCATTCAGCCTCTCTGGCCTATTCTGCCATTCAATTAGATCACGGCTGATCTGCACCTCAACTCCATTTACTCGCCTTTGCTCCATATCCCTTGATACCCTTACCTAACAAAAGTCTATCGATCTCAGTCTGGAAAGCTACAATTGATCCCCAGCCTCAACAGCTTTTTAGAGGAGAGAGTTCCAGATTTCCACTACCCTTTGTGTGAAAAAGTGCTTCCGGATTTCACTCCTAAATGACCTGGCTTTAATTTTAAGATTATGCCCCCTTGTTCTGGATTCCCTCACAAGAGGAAATAGTTTATCTCTATCTACCTTATCAAAACCTTCTATCATTTTAAACACCTCAATTAGATCACCCTTCAATCTTCTAAACGCAAAGGACTACAAGCCAAATTTATGCAACCTGTCCTCATAATTTAACCCTATTAGCTCTGGTATAATTCTGGTTATAGGGCGCTGCACCCCCTCCAAAGCCAATATATCCTTCCTGAGGTTCGGTGCCCAGAACTGAACGCAGTACTCCAGATGGAGTCTGACCAAGGCTCTCTACAGATCGCACGGAGTTAAAAGAAAAAAGCAAGTCTTGCATTTCTATAGCACCTTTCATGATCACCGGATGTCCCAAAGCGCTTTACAGCCAATGAAGTACTTTTCAAGTGTAGTCACTGTTGTAATGTAGGAAACGCAGCAGCCAATTTGCACACAGCAAGCTCCCACAAACAGCAGTGTGATAATGACCAGATAATCTGTTTTAGTGATGCTGATTGAGGGATAAATATTGGTCAGGTCACCGGGGATAACTCCCCTGTTCTCATTCGAAATAGTGCCGTGGGATCGTTTACATCCACCTGAGAGAGCAGACGGGGCCTCAGTTTAATGTCTCTTCTGAAAGACGGCACCTCTGACAGTGCAGCACTCCCTCAGTACTGCACTGGGAGTGTCAGCCTAGATTTTTTATGCTCAAGTCTCATGGAGTGGGACTTGAACCCACAACCTTCTGACTCAGAGGCGAGGGTGCTACCCCCTGAGCCACAGATGACACGTTCCAGTATTTCATGTGACAGCGCAGCTCTTTATTGATGAGATGTCCGTGAACAATTCCAGATCTGACTCTCTGATGGAGCTGATCACGCTCCCACCAATCACTGTGATGAGTTGTGTGATGGAGCAGAGTGCCATACTTTTCATTCCGAACCCAAAATCCCACTGCCAGTCCTGCAGTCCTAGCTTCCTGCCAGTGGTTGGTGCTAGTGTACGTTGTACAGCCCATTCCTGCTAACATACTTTCTAAAAGAAAGTATTTTCTTCACAGCAGCTCTGTGCACTGCCTGCCGTTGAATCTTCTCCATCCCTTCACTAGGAGCAGCAGACAGCCTAGTAACCAGTACGGTGTGGTGAGTGCTGACTCTCTGCATATCTTCAACAGGGAGTTTGACTGGTTCCTGACAGGGCAGAGATCGCATCATATAGGAGGTAAGTGGCTTTATAGATAGCACACGGTCCGTGTGATCTCCTGGACTGGTTTCGATCACCTGAGGGGGTCATGGAGGAATTTTCCAGAGTTTTTTTCCCTTAGTCGCCCTAGGTTTTTCTCTGTCCTTTTGCTTCCCCCACGAGATTACATGGCTGCGAGGGGTGTGGGGGGGAAGTGTTTAGTCCTGATGCTCTGGCCATCATGAGTATGGGGCAGGCGTGATGGACCCGCTAGTGTTTTCCTGCCCTTCACTTTCATAAACCAAAAACGGGCCTTTTGATAGTCTGCTCATCAGACTGAGGGGGTCCCCAGACGGCGCCGTCAGTCTATCCAGTGAATAGCCGAGCTACACGGGCCTGCGAGGTCCCCAGTGTGAACCCTGACCCGTGCCAAGTCGGTTGACCTCCACCAGAGGAGCAGTAGGAGAGAATGTGCCAGGGCTCCGGCTCCTGGTCATTGTTCAGCGAGCCCTGCTGGAAGCACATGCGCATGGAGCTCAGCTGCGATGGTCTCCATGCTGGCACTCACTGTGTGATGGCCACCTGCATGAATACCACACACCCACCGCACCTCAGCAAAGAATCAGTACCTTCAGGAGAGGAAGGGAGAAACTGGCAAAGGAAGTAAAAGTGCGGAAGTGTTATCTTCATCTCAGTTGATGCGCTGCTCATGATGCAGCTGCCCCCATTGTACTGGCCCCTGGATCCAGCCTCATGCAGGTGAAGACAGGTCCACAGTTAAAGAGGAGGTGGGTTGGAACATGTTCTGAGTGGGTTCAAGTCCCACTCCAGGCACTTGAGGACAAAATCTAGGCTGACACTCCAGTGCGGTACTAAGGGAGTGCTGCACTGTCTTTCTGATGAGACGTTTAACCGAGGTCCTGTCTGCCCCCTCTGGTGGACGTAAAAGATCCCATGGCACTATTGGAAGATAGCAGGGGAGTTGATTCGTCATTTATCTTGTTGTTGTTTGTGGGACCTTGCTGTGCGCAAATTTGCTGCCACGTTTCCCTTTCGATTCAATTCTGGAGAGTGCTCATGTCCCTCTATTCCCTTCTCCCTCATTTAAGCATCAAGCCTTCCCTTAATTGAATAAAATGCTCACTGATTCAACCACACCTTGCGGCACTGAGTTCCACATTTTCACCACTCCCTGTGTATGTGTAAAGAATTTCCTCCTAAATTCTTTATTAGATCTGTTAGTGACTAGCTTATATTTACGCCCCCTTGTTCTGGACTCAACCACAAATAGAAACAGTTTCTCCACATCCACCCCCTCCAACCCTACAGTTCCTTACAGAATGATTCCCAGATCAGGTTAATACCACCAGGGAAAACAGCAGACAAAGTGCAAGGGCACATACTGATGAAAACTGGCATGTGAGACTGTAAAATGGAGACAGGGTTTCTGAGACGCACCAGTATGTTGAAGTGCCGATGCTGATAGAAGAGTTTGTTACAGGTGAGGCACTCAGCCTTGCAGTCTCCCTGACAACAAGAAAACAGGTAGAAGAGCAGTACGAGAGACAGGAGAGTGGTCTTCATATTGATTCAGTTAGGATAGGCTGCAAAAGAAAAAGATACATTAAACATTCACCTTAACCTTCAGCTTCATTTAGGTGGTCTTCAAATGTCCCATCATAATGTTAAACTCCCACTAACTGAACAATAGATATAGAACTAATAAAGCACTGAGCTTTCTATAACTGACACTCAGATACAGAACAAATAAAACACTGAGCTTTCTATAACTGACACATAGACAACAAATAAAACACTGAGCTTTCTGTAACTGACACAGACAGAGAACAAATAAAACACTGAGCTTTCTGTAACTGACACACACACAGATAGAGAACAAATAAAACACTGAGCTTTCTGTAACTGACACACACATAGAGAACAAATAAAACACTGAGCTTTCTATAACTGACACACACATAGAGAACAAATAAAACACTGAGCTTTCTATAACTGACACACACATAGAGAACAAATAAAACACTGAGCTTTCTGTAACTGACACACACAGACAGAGAACAAATAAAACACTGAGCTTTCTGTAACTGACACACACACAGACAGAGAACAAATAAAACACTGAGCTTTCTATAACTGACACACAACAAATAAAACACTGAGCTTTCTATAACTGACACACACATAGAGAACAAATAAAACACTGAGCTTTCTATAACTGACACAGATAGAGAACAAATAAAACACTGAGCTTTCTATAACTGACACACAACAAATAAAACACTGAGCTTTCTATAACTGACACACAACAAATAAAACACTGAGCTTTCTGTAACTGACACACACAGATAGAGAACAAATAAAACACTGAGCTTTCTATAACTGACACACAGACAGAGAACAAATAAAACTCTGAGCTTTCTATAACTGACACACATAGATAGAGAACAAATAAAACACTGAGCTTTCTATAACTGACACAGATAGAGAACAAATAAAACACTGAGCTTTCTATAACTGACACACAACAAATAAAACACTGAGCTTTCTATAACTGACACACACATAGAGAACAAATAAAACACTGAGCTTTCTATAACTGACACACACATAGAGAACAAATAAAACACTGAGCTTTCTGTAACTGACACACACATAGAGAACAAATAAAACACTGAGCTTTCTATAACTGACACACATAGATAGAGAACAAATAAAACACTGAGCTTTCTATAACTGACACACATAGATAGAGAACAAATAAAACACTGAGCTTTCTATAACTGACACACACAGATAGAGAACAAATAAAACACTGAGCTTTCTATAACTGACACACACAGATAGAGAACAAATAAAACACTGAGCTTTCTATAACTGACACACACAGATAGAGAACAAATAAAACACTGAGCTTTCTATAACTGACACACATAGATAGAGAACAAATAAAACACTGAGCTTTCTATAACTGACACACACAGATAGAGAACAAATAAAACACTGAGCTTTCTATAACTGACACACACAGATAGAGAACAAATAAAACACTGAGCTTTCTATAACTGACACACACAGATAGAGAACAAATAAAACACTGAGCTTTCTATAACTGACACACACATAGAGAACAAATAAAACACTGAGCTTTCTATAACTGACACACATAGATAGAGAACAAATAAAACACTGAGCTTTCTATAACTGACACACATAGATAGAGAACAAATAAAACACTGAGCTTTCTATAACTGACACACACATAGAGCACAAATAAAACACTGAGCTTTCTATAACTGACACACACAGATAGAGAACAAATAAAACACTGAGCTTTCTATAACTGACACACAGACAGAGAACAAATAAAACACTGAGCTTTCTATAACTGACACACACATATATAGAACAAATATATACCTAATGGGTGATGCAAAAGTCCTGAGTTTTATTTCTTTAAAAGATTGTATGAACAATGAAAGGCAGGATCTGCTTTAATCATGTCTGAAAAGACTCCACATTAGAGCCACTTTTTGTACTAGATCCCACAAACAGCGGTGAGATGAATGGTTAGTTCATCTATTTTAGTTAAGGCTAAATAATGGGAATGATAGCAAAGTGGTTATGTTACTGGACTAGATAATCCAGGGGCCTGGACTAATGATCCGTGAGACGTGACTTCAAATCCCAGCTGTGGAATTTAAATTCAGTTAATTAAATTAATCTGGAATAAAAAGCTAGTATCAGTAATGAAACTACCAGATTGTAATAAAAACTCATTCTGGTTCACTAATGTCCTTTAGGGAAGGAAATATGCCGTCCTTACCTTACCTTACCTGACCTGGCCTATATGTAATTCCAGACCCACAGCAATGTGGTTGACTCTTAACTGCCCTCTGAAATGGCCTAGCAAGTCACTCGGTTGTACCAAATTGCTACAAAGAAGTATACTAAGAATAAAACCTCCTCACTAACATCTGGGGACTTGTGCCAAATTTGGAAAAGCTGTCCCACAGACTGGTCAAGCAATAGCTTGACATAGTCATACTCACAGAATCATACCTTTCAGCCAACATTCCAGACTCCTCCACCAGCAGGACAAATCCACCAGAGGCGGCGGCACAGTGGTATACAAGGAGTGGCCCCGGGAGACCTCAACATTGACATTGGACCCATGAAGTCTCATGGCATCAGGTCAAACATGGGCAATGAATCCTCCTGCTGATTAACACCTACCGCCCTCCCTCAGCTGATGAATCAGTACTCCTCCATGTTGAACACCACTTGGAAGAAGCACTGAGGGTAGCAAGGACATAGAACGTACTCTGGGTGGGGTCCATCACCAAGAGTGGCTTGGTAGCACCACTACTGACTGAGCTGGGTGAGTCCTAAAGGTCATAGATTTTGGCTTTAGATTCCTGAGGAATTGGAACCGTTTCTGGGGGAGGTGGGACCTCTACAAGCCAGACGGGTTGCACCTCAACGGGAACAGGACCAATATCCTCGCAGGAGGGTTTGCTAGTGCTGTTGGGGAGGGTTTAAACTAGCTTGGCAGGGGGGTGGGAACCTAAGTATAGAGTCAATAGGGAGGGAAGAAAAACTGGAATTGGAAAACAAAAACGTAGAAAGTAAATTGGAAGGACAGAGGAATAAAGGGCTAGATAGTAGTCAACAAGGAGGTTTGCCTGTACTAAATGGTATATACTTCAATGCGAACAAGGCAGATGAGCTGAGGGCACAGGTAGATACTTGGGACTATGATATTATAGCTATTACAGAGACGTGGCTGAAAGAGGGGCAGGTATGGCAGCTCAACATTCCTGGTTACAGGATTTTCAGACGGGATAGAGAGGGAGGTAAAAAGGGAGTGGGGGGATCGCGGTATTGATTAAAGAAACTATTACAGCTGTGAGGAGGGATGATATGTTGGAGGGATCATCAAACGAGGCTATATGGGTCGAATTGAAAAACAAAAAAGGGGCGATCACACTGCTGGGAGTGTACTACAGACCCCCAAACAGTGAAAGGGAGATAGAAGAACAAATATGTAGACAAATTTCTGAGAAGTGCAATAACTATAGGGCAGTAATAGTAGGGGATTTCAACTACCCCAATATTAACTGGGATAAAATTAGTGTGAAGGGTATAGAAGGTGTGGAATTCCTAAAATGCATCCAGGAGAACTTTTTTAGCCAGTATGTAGCAAGCCCAACAAGTGAGGGGGCGGTTCTGGACTTAGTTTTAGGGAATGAAGCTGGGCAGGTAGAAGGCGTATCAGTGGGGGAGCATTTTGGTGCTAGTGACCATAATTCTGTTAGATTTAAGGTAGTTATGGATAAGGACAAGGATAGACCAGGAATAAAAATTTTAATTGGGGAAAAGCAAATTTTGCTAAGCTCAGAGGGGATTTAGCCATAGTGGACTGGAAACAGCTACTTGAAGGTAAATCAGTGTCAGAGCAGTGGGAGGCATTCAAGGAGGAGATCCGGAGAGTTCAGACCAAACATGTGCCCTTAAAGAAAAAAGGTGGCACTAACAAATCTAGAGCCCCCTGGATGTCGAGAGACATACAGGGTAGGATAAAGAAAAAAGGGAGGCGTATGACAGATACCGAGGGCTAAATACTCCAGAATCTTTAGAGGAGTACAGAAAGTGCAGGGGTGCAATTAAAAATGATATTAGGAAAGCAAAGAGAGAGCACGAAAAATTCTGGACAAGTAAAATCAAGGAAAACCCAAAGATGTTTTATAAATATATTAAGAGTAAGAGGATAACTAAAGAAAGGGTAGGGCCTATTAGAGATCATGACGGTAATCTGTGTGTGGAGGCAGGAGACGTCGGTAGGGTTCTTAATGAATACTTTGCGTCTGTTTTCACAAAGGAGAGGGATGAAGCAGACATTGCTATCGGGGAGGAGTGTGAAATATTAGATGAAATAAACATAGTGAGAGAGGAAGTATTAAGGGGTTTAGCAGCTTTAAAAGTGGATAAATCCCCAGGCCTGGATGAAATGTATCCCAGGCTGTTAAGCGAAGCAAAAGAAGAAATAGCAGAGGCCCTGACCATCATTTTCAATCCTCTCTGGCTTCAGGTGTGGTGCTGGAGGACTGCTAATGTGGTACCCTTGTTTAAAAAGGGAGAAAAGGATAGACCGAGTAATTACAGGCCAGTCAGCCTAACCTCGGTGGCGGGAAAATTATTGGAAAGAATTCTGAAGGACAGGATAAATCTTCATTTAGAAAGACACGGATTAATCAAGGATAGTCAGCACGGATTTGTTAAGGGAAGGTCATGTCTGACAAACTTGATTGAATTTTTTGAGGAGGTAACAAGGAGGGTAGATGAGGGTAGTGCATTTGATGTAGTGTATATGGATTTTAGCAAGGCTTTTGATAAGGTTCCACATGGCAGACTGGTCACAAAGTTCAAAGCCCATGGGATCCAGGGCAAAGTGTCAATTTGGATTCAAAACTGGCTCGGAGACAAGAGGCAGAGGGTAATGGTTGATGGGTGTTTTTGTGACTGGAAGGTTGTTTCCAGTGGGGTTCCGCAGGGCTCAGTACTAGGTCCCTTGCTTTTTGTGGTATATATCAACGATCTTGACTTGAATATAGGGGGTATGATTAAGAAGTTTGCAGGTGATACTAAAATCGGCTGTGTGGTTGATACTAAAGAAGGAAGCTGTAGACTGCAGGAAGATATCAATAAATTGGTCAGGTGGGCAGAACAGTGGCAAATGGAATTCAATCTGGAGAAGAGTGAGTTAATGCATTTGGGGAGGGCTAACAAGGAAAGGGAATACACATTAAATGGTAGGACACTGAGTAGTGTAGAGGAACAAAGGGACCTTGGAGTGCATGTCCACAGATCCCTGAAGGTAGCAGGCCAAGTAGATAAGGTGGTTAAGAAGGCATACGGAATGCTTGCCTTTATTAGCCGTGGCATAGAATACAAGAGCAGGGGGGTTATGCTTCAACTGTATAAAACACTAGTTAGGCCTCAGCTAGAGTACTGCGTGCAGTTCTGGTCACCACATTACAGGAAAGATGTGATTGCACTAGAGAGGGTACAGAGGAGATTTACAAGGATGTTGCCGGGAGTAGAGAATCTTAGCTATTAGGAAAGACTGGAGAGGCTGGGTCTGTTTTCCTTGGAACAGAGGAGGCTGAGGGAAGACCTTCTTGAGGTGTATAAAACTATGAGGGGCATAGATAAAGTGGATAGAAAGGACCTATTTCCCTTAGCAGAGGGGTCAAAAACCAGGGGGCACAGATTTAAAGTAATTGGGGGAAAGTTTAGAGGGGATTTGAGGGGAAATTTCTTCACCCAGAGGGTTGTTGGGGTCTGGAACTCACTGCCTGAAAGGGTGGTAGAGGCAGGAACCCTAACCACATTAAAAAAGTACTTGGATGTGCACTTGGGATGCTCTAACCTGCAGGGCTACGGACCAAGAGCTGGGAAGTGGGATTAGGCTGGATAGCTCTTTGTTGGCCGGCGCGGACACGATGGGCCGAAATGGCCCTTCCGTGCTGTAACTTTCTATGATTCATAGCTGCCAGACTGGGCCTGCGGCAGGTGGTGAGAGAACCAGCGTGAGGGAAAAAGCTACTTAACCTCATTCTCACCAGTCTACCTGTCGCAGATGCATCTGTCCATGACAGTATTGGTACAAGTGACCACTGCACAGTCCTTGTGGAAATTAAGTCCCGTCTTCACACTGAGGACACCCTCCATCGTGTTGTGTGGCACTACCACAGTGCTATATGGGATAGATTCAGAACAGATCTCGCAGCTCAAAACTGGGCATCCAGGAGGTGCTGTGGGCCATCAGCAGCAGCAGAACTGCATACCACCACAATCTGTAACCTCATGGCCCAGTATATCCCTCACTCTACCATTACAATCGAGCCAGGGCACCAACCCTGGTTCAATAAGGAGTGTAGAAGAGGATGCCAGGAACAGCACCAGGCGTACCTAAAAATGAAGTGCCAACCTGGTGAAGCTACAACACAGGACTACATGCATGCTAAACAGCAGAAGCAGCATACTATAGACAGAGCTAAGTGATCCTACAACCAACGGATCAGATCAAAGCTCTGCAGTCCTGCCATATCCAGTCATGAATGGTGGTGGACAATTAAACAACTAACTGGAGGAGGAGGAGGATCTATCCTCTATGATGGTGGAGCCCAGCATGCGAGTGCAAAAGACAAGGCTGAAGCTTTTGCAACCATCTTCAGCCAGAAGTGCCGAGTGGATGATCCATATCGGCCTCCTCCTGAGGTCCCCACCATCACAGAAGCCAGTCTTCAGCCAATTCGATTCACTCCACGAAATAAAGAAACGGCTGAGTGCATTGGATACAGCAAAGGCTATGGGCCCTGACAACATCCCAGCTGTCAGGCTGAAGACTTGTGCTCCAGAACTAGCCACACCTCTAGCTAAGCTGTTCCAGTACAGCTACAACACTGGCATCTACCCTACAATGTGGAAAACTGCCCAGGTAAGTCCTGTCCACAAAAAGCAGGACAAATCTAATCCGGCCAATTACCGTCCCAATCTGCCTACTCTCAGTCATCAGCAAAGTGATGGAAGGTGTCATCGATAGTGCTATCAAGCAGCACTAACTCACGAATAACCTGCTCACCGATGTTCAGTTTGGGTTTCACCAGGACCACTCGGCTCCAGACCTCATTACAGCCTTGGTCCAAACATGGACAAAAGAGCTGAATGCCAGAGGTGAGGTGAGAGTGACTGCCCTTGACATCAAGGCAGCATTTGACCGAGTGTGGCATCAAGGAGCCCTAGTAAAACTGAAGTCAGTGGCAATCGGGGGAAAACTCTCCACTGGCTGGAGTCATACCTAGCACAAAGGAAGATAGCAAAATACTGCGGATGCTGGAAATCCGAAATAACAACAGAAAACGCTGGAAAAACTCAGCAGGCCAGGCAGCATCCGTGGAGAGAGAAAGAGAGTTAACGTTTCAGGTCGATGACCTTTCATCAGAACTGATGAAAGGTCATCGACCTGAAACGTTAACTCTCTTTCTCTCTCCACGGATGCTGCCTGGCCTGCTGAGTTTTTCCAGCGTTTTCTGTTGTTACAAAGGAAGATAGTTGTGGTTGTTGAGGCCAATCATCTCAGCCCCAGGACATCGCTGCAGGAGTTCCTCTGGGCAGTGTCCTAGGCCCAACCATTTTCAGCTGCTTCATCAATTACCTTCCCTCCATCATAGGGTCAGAAGTAGGATGTTCGCTGATGATTGCACAGTGTTCAGTTCCAATCGCAACTCCTCTGATATTGAAGCAGTCTATGCCCATGTGCAGCAAGACCTGGACGACATTCAGGCTTGGGCTGATAAGTGGCAAGTAACATTCACGCCACACAAGTGCCAGGCAATGACTATCTCCAACAAGAGAGAGTCTAATCACCGCCCCTTTACATTTAACGGGATTACCATCGCCAAATCCCCCACCATCAATATCCTGAGGGGGTCACCATTGACCATAAACTTAACTGGACCAGTCACATAAATACTGTGGCAACAAGAGCAGCTCAGAGGCTGGGTATTCTATGGCGAGTGTCTCACCTTCTGACTCCCCAAAGCCTTTCCACCATCTACAAGGCACAAACAAGTCAGGAGTGTGATGGAATACTCTGCACTCAAAAAGCTCGACACCATCCAGGACAAAGCAGCCCGCTTGATTGGCACCCCATCCACCACCTTAAACATTCATTCCCTCCACCACCGGCACACCGTAACTGAAGTGTGTACCATCTACAAGGTGAACTGCAGCAACTCGCCAAGGCTTCTTCGACAGCACCTTCCAAACCTTCGACCTCTTCCACCTAGAAGGACAAGGGGAGCAGGCGCATGGGAACACCAACACCTGCAAGTTCCTCTCCAAGTCACACATCATCCTGACTTGGAAATATATTGCCGTTCCTTCATTGTCGTTGGGTCAAAATCCTGGAACTCCCTCCCTAACAGCACTGTGGGAGTACCTTCACCTCACTGACTGCAGCGGTTCAAGGCGGCGGCTCACCATCACCTTCTCAAGGGCAATTAGGGATGGGCAATAAATGCTGGACTTGTCAGCGACGCCCACATCCCAGGAATGAATAAAAATGTAGGCTGGAGAATTCTCTATTCTTCTTCGAATAATGCAGTGGAATCTTCTTCATTCAGCTGAGCCGGAAGACAACTCTCAGTTTAACACCTCTAACAACACAGCACTCCCTCAGTCCTGTACTGGAGTCTCTGCCAAGATTTTGTGCTTAGTTTAAAGGGTGGGGCTTGAACCCATAATCCTTCAGTTAAGAGGCAAAAGTGCCACCCACTGAACCCAGCTCACAGTTAAATGCAGCAAGGTATGCAACTATATTTGGGTGGAGCTTACTAGACTAGAAGAAAGGACTCAAAAGAACTTGCATTTATATAGTGACTTTCACAACCTCAGGACATCCCAAAGTGCTTTACAGCAATCAAGTACTTTTGAAGTGTAGTCACTGTTGTAATGTAGGGAAACGCGGCAGCAAATTTGTGCTTAGCAAGCTCCCACAAATAGCAATGTGATAATGACCAGATAATCTGTTTTTAATGATGTTGGTTGAGCGATAAATGTTGGCCAAGATATCGGGAGAGCTCCCCTGCTCTTCTTCCCATAGTGCCATGGAATCATTTACATCCACCTGAGAGGGCAGATGGGGCCTCGGTTTAACGTCTCATCCAAAAGACAGCACCTCCGACAGTGCAGCATTGGGAGTGTCAGTCTGGATTAATTGATGAAGTCCTGGAATGGGACTTGAACCTGTGGCCATTAGCCATTGGAATCCCACACTAGCCGTTATTATGCTCCATTTGCTTTTGGAATATGAAAAGTAAACTAGTGTTGAAATTAACCCAGTGGATATTGAGCTGCATTGAAACCATTTGAAGTTCAGAAATTAAGTCCCAGTGACTGAGGTTTGGACCCAGTTCCACCATGTGTACAGCCCTGTATCACAGTGAGAGCTCTGTCCTATAAGGGTACATGGTGTGGACAGGTATTCTGGACTTTTAATTACCTCTGAGCTCATCTCAATGCGTTTTTTCACCCTAATAAGCCTTGTTATTTTATGCTGCTTGTGAATTGTTTCATGTTTCAGAGATCACATTAGGGGTGATGCCAAATATCCTGCTTTGTTGTAATTATCACAAGGAAAGAGAATCTGCAGGAAGGAAAGTGCCCCCGGCACTGCCAGTGTTACCTTTTGAGAGGTTATCGCTGTGAAATGCATTAATGATGAATGTAACGGTCTCAGCCTTTGCATAAAACAAGAGGACTTCCAGCCCTGAAGGGCATTTCCAAAAAGGCTGTTGGCAGAAAGCCAAATCAATGGAGCGGGAGCCCATTCTCAGCAATCTACAATCTTTCAAATTGTTATTAGTCGACAAGTGGATGTTTGTCCAAGTGGTTGCTGCAGTAACTTTAATAATCTTATCCTTAAGACCCACTCTCCATGCACAGCCATGATCTCGGAATGGCGGAACAGGCTCGAGGGGCTATATGGCCTACAGTGTGCCATCTGTTTGCATGTGGCACTAGATTCACTTGTGAAAACATGTCATGGGTTAGGGCCTCCCTGTCCAGCTTCCCCCGCTCCCACCCATAATCACTCGCAAGTGTCTAATTCAATAGACAAAATAATAGGAACAGAGGAACAGGAGGAGGCCATTCAGCCCTCTCGGGATTGCTCCACCATTCTATAAGATCACGGCTGATCTGTATCTTAACTTCATTACCCACCCGCCTTTGCTCCATATCCCTTGATACCCTAACCTAACAAAAATCTATCGCTCAGTTTTGAAAGCTCCAATTGACCCCCAGCATCCACAGCCTTTTGGGGGAGAGTGTTCCAGATTTCCACTACCCTTTGTGTGAAGAAGTGCTTCCTCATTTCACTCCAGAACAGCCTAGCTCTAATTTTAATTTTTTTTTTAAATTTAGTTCACGGGATGTGGGCGTCACTGGCAAGGCCAGCATTTATTGCCCATCCCTAGTTGCCCTTGAGAAGGTGGTGGTGAGCCGCCTTCTTGAACTGCTTCAGTCCTTGTGGTGAAGGTACTCCCACAGTGCTGTTAGGGAGGGAGTTCCAGGATTATGACCCAGCAACTATGAAGGAACTGCGATATATTTCCAAGTCAGGATGATGTGTGACTTGGAGGGGAACTTGGAGGTGGTGGTGTTCCCATATGCCTGCTGCCCTTGTCCTTCTAGGTGGTAGAGGTCACTGGTTTGGGAGATGCTGTCGAAGAAGCCTTGGCGAGTTGCTACAGTGCATCTCGTAGATGGTACGCGCTGGTGGTGGAGGGAGTGAATGTTT
This sequence comes from Squalus acanthias, assembly GCA_030390025.1. Lineage (NCBI taxonomy): Eukaryota > Metazoa > Chordata > Chondrichthyes > Squaliformes > Squalidae > Squalus > Squalus acanthias. The sequence goes on along the minus strand of CM059433.1, from coordinate 40,355,065 downwards.
AAGGTGGTGGATGGGGTGCCAATCAAGCGGGCTGCTTTGTCCTGGATGGTGTCGAGCTTCTTGAGTGTTGGTACTGCACTCATCCAGGCAAGTGGAGAGTATTCCATCACACTCCTGACTTGTGCCTTGTAGATGGTGGAAAGGCTTTGGGAAGTCAGGAGGTGAGACACTCGCCGCAGAATACCCAGCCTCTGACTTGCTCTTCTGCCCCCTTGTTCTGGATTTCCCCATCAGAGGAAATAGTTTTTTAGTATCTACCGTATTGAATCCCTTTATCATTTAAAAGAACTGATTAGATTTCCCCTCATCCTTCTAAACTCAAAGGAATATAGGCCAAGTTTATGCAACCTGGCCTTAAAATTTAACCCTTTAAGTCCTGGTATCATCAATAATATCAACAGACTCATTCTATCAATATATGTATCTATGAATCCTGTCTAAGCAAAATATCCAGTAATTCAACAACATGGAATCTAGCGTAACACTGCAAAAATCTCAAAACATGCCCATCAGTTGAAATCGTAATTACATGAGTGAGGGTCACAAAAGGAAAGAATATGTCTCCGTCTGGGGCTCCCAACCCTTGCTTGTGGCTCCCAGTACTGTATCTGAATCTCTGGTTCTCTGTCTTTCTCCTCTCCTGTTCAACAACATCTACATCTTGCATTTAGACAGCTCCTTTAACATAGATCAACATTCCAGGGAGACCTGGCCAATATTCAGCTGCATAAAACAAGGTGTAAACTCGTTGAAAAGGCAAATAGTTTTGTCTACCAACTCCTGCTCCATTTTATTCTATCTCATCTCGTTATCCAGTTTTGATTCTTCAATCTTCATTGTGGCTGTCTATTTTTCACACCTGTGCTTTCTTTCTGTCCTCTCTCCCTCCCCACCCCTGTTATCCACACTCCCCTATCCTGAATGCTCTGGGAGCGAATGTCTGCGGGCACTGATCCTCCCGTACTGCTTTCAAGCGAGAGCCTGGATGGAGCTGTCAGGTCCATGCGGGGCACTCTAGTGGAGCTAGACCCTGGCCCACAGTGTAGACACACACACCACCACAACAACAGCTTGTATTTATATAGCACCATTAACGTAGTAAAATGCCCCAAGATGCTTCACAGAAGTATTTGAAGACAAAAAAAATTGACACCAAGCCACATAAGGAGAAATTAGGGCAGACGACCAAAAGGTTGGTCAAAGAGGTAAGTTTTAAGGAGTGTCTTAAAGCAGGAAAGAGAGGCGGAGAGGTTTAGGCAGGGAATTCCAGAGCTTAGGGCCTCGGCAACAGAAGGCACGATCACCAATGATTGAGCGATTATAATCAGGGATACTCAAGAGGGCAGAATTAGAGGAGTGCAAATATCTTGTGGGGGTTGTGGGGCTGGAAATTACAGAGATAGGGAGGGGCGATGCCATGGAGGGATTTGAAAGCAAGGATGAGGATTTTGAAATCGAGGCGTTGTTTAACCGGGAGCCAATGTAGGTCAGCAAGCACAGGGGTGATGGGCGAACGGAACTTGGTGTGAGTCAGGACACAGGCAGCCGAGTTTTGGATGACCACAAGTTTACTTGGGTAGAACTTGGGAGGCCGGCCAGGAGTGCATTGGAATAGTCAAGTCTAGAGGTAACAAAGGCATGGATGAGGGTTTCAGCGGCAGTTGAGCTGAGGCAGGGGCGGAGACGGGCGATGTTAAGGAGGTGGAAACACACAACACACACTCAGACACACAAAAAAAACGGCCCAGAGGGGGCAATGGGAAGCAGCAGCGGACTCTGGCGAACTTCGCAATCCCCTCCTTCACACGAAGATCAGCACTACTACCCTCAGCACAGAACAGTGATCAAACCTGGGATCTTGCTGCTCCGCGGGACTCAGTGCCAGACTGCACAAGCCACTGAACCAACGCCCCCGCTTCTACCATCTGTGCTTTGATATTATTCTCCTCTCTCTCATCCTGTGATGTAGATTTGTCCCTGGGTTCGTTTGGACCCCAGTCGCACTGCCTCGCTCACCCCACCACCCTGGCATCTCCCCTCTGAGCTCAGGACCCTGGAACCCCCCACCCCAGGATTCACAAGAAAGTGAAGGGAGTGCAGGGGGAAACTGACCCGAAATTTCGCGCCCTTCGCCCCCGGGAACCCCGCACCGACTCGGGTCAAACACCCCGGGAGCCAGGACCGAGGGAGAGGGGAGTGACTGCAAGAGAGGACCAAACCCCGAGGGAGACATGGAAACTTGAGGTGAGGGAGCAGAAATAGGCGAAAGTGGGAGTGGACGGCGGGGAAACAGCTTTCCATTAAATGAAAAGTACCGGTGAAGTTAAAAGTTGCTGGAAAAAAGAAATTGGGAAATGAAACAGAACAAGTGAGAAGGAAAGAGAGAGTCCCACAGATCAGTAATCCAGATATGAAACCTGATGAGTTGACCACAAAGAGAAAGGGAAACAATATTTAACTAGACCAGGAAGGAAAATCAGTAAAAGAGACTAGAGATGGTTAGAGGGAAGGACTCGGGGAGAGTGCGAGTAATGGGAGGATAGGCGGCGAAGAACTGAAGGAATTAAAGGGAGCTCGGGCAGAGAGAGAGGAATAAAGTTTAAAGCGAGCACCGGACGTTTAAGGGTGAGATGAGGAATTGAGAGTAGATCTCCTACCTGAGACTGTTCGGCAGTGACTGGGTAGCTGGTGCGAGCTCTGCTCCTCACACACACACACGGCAGGTTGCTCCGTCCCCGCAATCCTGAAGCAGGTTGTGTGGTTTAACACTGCCCGCTTGTCTCACGCCTCCCTTCTGATATACCCTTACTGGACAGTCAGCAGGCAAAGAGCACACCCCTTCCAGGATTACATGCATTTCTAGAAGCAGCTTCCTGGAACCCCTCACACTCACTCACTCACTGACACAACGTCATTCAGTCACCAACCCCTGAGTCACTCAGTCACTGACCCCTGAGAGTCACTCAGTCACTAACCCGAGAGTCACTCAGTCACTAACCCCCAACAGTCATTCAGTCACTAACAGGTCACTCAGTCACTAACCCCCAACAGTCATTCAGTCACTAACCATCGACAGTCACTCATAGTCCTACATAGTTTTTACAGCACAGAAACAGCCCAACTGGTCCATGCTGGTGATTATGCTCCACACGAGCCTCCTCCCACCCTTCTTCATCTAACCCATCAGCAAAACCCTCTATTTCTTTCTCCCTCATATGCTTATTTAGCTTCCCATTAAATGCATCTATGCTATTCGCCTCAACCACTCCCTGTGGTAGTGAGTACCACATTCTAACCACTCTCTGGGTAAAGAAGTTTCTCCTGAATTCCCGATTGGATTTAGTATTGACTATCTTGTATTTATGGCTTCCAGTTCTGGTCTCTCCTGCAAGTGGAAACATCTCTTTGTCTACCCTATCACACCCTTTCATAATCTTAAAGACCTCGATCAGAGAAAAGAGCCCCAGCCTGTTCAATCTTTCCTGATAGCTATAACCTCTCAGTTCTGGTATATTTTTTGCACCTTCTCCAGTGTCTCTATATACTTTTAATAATATGGAGACCAGAACTGTTTACAGTACTCCAAGAGGGGTCTAATCAACATTCTATACAACTTTAACATAACTTTACTGCTTTTCAATTCTGTCCCTCTAGAAATGAACCCCAGTGCTTGGATGCTTTTTTAATGGCCTTAACCTGTGTCACGACTTTTCGTGATTTGTGTATCTGTACCGCTAGATCCCTTTGCTCCTCTACCCCATTTAGACTCTTAATTTCCAAGGAGTGTGTGGCCTCCTTACTCTTACTACCAATATGTACCACCTCACACTTATCTATATTGAAATTCATTTGCTAATTACATGCCCATTCTGCAAGTTTATTAATGTCTTCCTGTATTTTGTTACGGTCTTCCTCTGTATTAACTATACTCCTCAAATAGGTGTCGTCAACAAATTTTGATATTATACTTCCAATTCCCAAGTCCAAATCATTTATATAAATGGTGAGCAACAGTGGCCCCAGCACTGATCCTCGCAACTCGCTGTTTTTTTTTCCATTTAGTGAAGTCCCAATCTCACTCTAGTCTGGGTGCAGTATACCTCAAGGACCAGGTCCCAATCTCTGGTCGGAGTTTGCACCAGGTGCAGTATAACTCAGGGACCAGGTCCCAATCTCTGGTCTGGGTTTGCACCGGAGCAGTATAACTCAAGGACCAGGTCACAATCTTTGGTCTGATGTTGCACTGGGTGCAGTATAACTCAGGGACCGCGTCCCAATCTCTGGTCGGAGTTTCCACCGGGTGCAGTATAACCCAGGGATCGGGTCCCAATCTCTGGTCAGAGTTTGCACCGGGTGCAGTATAACTCAGGGACCAGGTCCCAATCACTGGTCGGTGTTTGCACCGGGTGCAGTATAACTCAGGGACCAGGTCCCAATCTCTGGTTGGAGTTTGCAACAGGCACAGTATAACTCAGGGACCAGGTCCCAATCTCTGGTCGGAGTTTGCACCGGGTGCAGTATAACTCAGGGACCGGTTCCCAATCTCTGGTCGGAGTTTGCACCGGGTGCAGTATAACTCAGGGACCAGGTCCCAATATCTAGTCTGGTTTTACCCGGGTGCAGTATAACTCAGGGATCAGGTCCTAATCTCTGGTCCGGGTTTACCCGCGTGCAGCATAACTCAGGGACCAGTTCCCAATCTCTGGTTGGAATTTGCACCGGGTGCAGTACAACTCAGGGACCGGGTCCCAATCTCTGGTCGGAGTTTGCACCGGGTGCATAATAACTCAGGGATCGGGTCCCAATCTATTGTCAGAGATTGCACCGGGTGCAGTATAACTCAGGGACCGTGTCCCAATCTCTGGTCAGCGCTTGCACCGGGCGCAGTATAACTCTGGGACCAGGTCCCAATCACTGGTCAGAGTTTGCACCGGGTGCAGCATAACTCAGGGACAGGGTCCAAATTTCTGGTCAGGGTTTGCATTGGGTGCAGTATAACTCAGGGACCAGTTCCCAATCTCTGGTCTGGATTTACCCAGGTGCAGTATAACTCAGGGATCGGGTCCCAATCTCTGGTCGGAGTTTGCACCGGGTGCAGTATAACTCAGCGATCAGGTCCCAATCTCTTATCGGAGTTACACCGTGTGCAGTATAACTCAGGGTCCGGGTCCCAATCTCTGGTCGGAGTTTGCACCAGGTGCAGTATAACTCAGGGATCGGGTCCCAATCTCTGGTCGGAGTTTGCACCGGGTGCAGTATAACTCAGGGACCAGGTCCCAATCACTGGTCTAGGTTTGCACCGGGTGCAGTATAACTCAGGGACTGGGTCCCAATCTCTGATCGGAGTTGCACCGGGCGCAGTATAACTCAGGGTCCTGGTCCCAATCTCTGATCGGAGTTGCACCGGGCGCAGTATAACTCACAGAACGGGTCCCAATTTCTGGTCTGGGTTTGCACCGGGTGCAGTATTACCCCGGGGCTGGGTCCCAATTTCTGGTCGGAGTTTGCACCGGCTGCAGTATAACTCAGGGACAGGGTCCCAATCTCTGGTCTGGGTTTACACGGGGGCAGTATAACTCAGGGACCGGGTCCTAATATCTGGTCTGGGTTTACTCGGGTGCAATATAACTCAGGGACCGGGTCCCAATCTCGCTCTGTTCTGAATTTGCACCGTATGCAGTATAACTCAGGGACCGAGTCACAATCTCTGGTCTGGGTTTGCCCAGGTGCAGTATAACTCAGGGACTAAGTCCCAATCTCTGGTCTGGGTTTGCACCGGGTGCAGTATAACTCAGGGACCGGGTCCCAATTTCTGGTCGGAGTTTGCACCGGGTGCAGTATAACTCAGGGACCAGGTCCCAATCTCTGGTCGGAGTTTGCACCGGGTGCAGTATAACTCAGGGACCGGGTCCCAATCTCTGGTCTGCGTTTGCACCGGATGCAGTATAACTCAGGGACCAGGTCACAATTTCTGGTCGGGGTTTGCACCGGGTGCAGTATAATTCAGGGACCGGGTCCCAATATCTGGTCTGGTTTTACCCGGGTGCAGTATAACTCAGGGATCAGGTCCTAATCTCTGGTCTGGCTTTGCACCGGATGCATTATAACTCAGGGACCAGGTCCCATTTTCTGGTCTGGGTTTACCCAGGTGCAGTATAACTCAGGGACTAAGTCCCAGTCTCTGGTCGGAGTTTGCACCGGGTGCAGTATAACTCAGGGACCAGGTCCCAATCTGTGGTCGGAGTTTGCACCAGGTGCAGTATAACTCAGGGGGTTCCCAATCTCTGGTCTGAGTTTGCACCGGGTGCAGTATAACTCAGGGACCGGTTCCCAATCTCTAGTCGGAGTTTGCAACAGGCGCAGTATAACTCAGGGACCGGTTCCCAATCTCTGGTCGGAGTTTGCACCGGGTGCAGTATAACTCAGGGACCAGGTCCCAATCTCTGGTCAGAGTTTGCACCAGGTGCAGTATAACGCAGGGACCAGGTCCCAATGTCTGGTCAGAGTTTGCACCAGGTGCAGTATAACTCAGGGACCGGTCCCCAATCTCTGGTCTGGGTTTGCACCGGGTGCAGTATTACCCCGGGGCTGGGTCCCAATTTCTGGTCGGAGTTTGCACCGGCTGCAGTATAACTCAGGGACAGGGTCCCAATCTCTGGTCTGGGTTTACACGGGGGCAGTATAACTCAGGGACCGGGTCCTAATATCTGGTCTGGGTTTACTCGGGTGCAATATAACTCAGGGACCGGGTCCCAATCTCGCTCTGTTCTGAATTTGCACCGTATGCAGTATAACTCAGGGACCGAGTCACAATCTCTGGTCTGGGTTTGCCCAGGTGCAGTATAACTCAGGGACTAAGTTCCAATCTCTGGTCTGGGTTTACCCGGGTGCAGTATATTCAGGGACTAAGTTCCAATCTCTGGTCTGGGTTTACCCGGGTGCAGTATAACTCAGGGTCCCAGTCTGAATTTTTAAAAAACATTTTTATTCGGTTACGGGATTTGGGCATCGCTGGCAAGGCCAGCATTTATTGCCCATCCCTAATTACCTTTGAGAAGGTGGTGGTGAGCTGCCTTCTTCAACTGCTGCAGTCCGTGTGGTGAAGGTACTCCCACAGTGCTGTTAGGGAGGGAGTTCCAGGATTTTGACCCAGCGACGATGAAGGATCGGCGATATACTACTAAGTCAGGATGGTGTGTGACTTGGAGGGGAACTTGGAGGTGGTGGTGTTCCTATGCGCCTGCTGCCCTTGTCTTTCTAGCTGGAAGAGGTCGCGGCTTTGGGAGGTGCTGCCGAAGAAGCCTTGGCGAGTTGCTGCAGCGCATCTTGTAGATGGTACACACTGCAGCCACGGTACGATGGTGGTGGAGGGAGTGAATGTTTAAGGTGGTGGATGGGGTGCCAATCAAGCGGGCTGCTTTGTCCTGGATAGTGTCGAGCTTCTTGAGTGTTGTTGGAGCTGCACGCATCCAGGCAAGTGGAGAGTATTCCATCACACTCCTTTCTTGTGTCTTGTAGATGGTGGAAAAGCTTTGGGGACCAGGTCCCTATCTCTGGTCGGAGTTTGCACCAGGTGCAGTATAACTCAGGGACCAGGTCCCAATCTCTAGTCTGGTTTTACCCGGGTGCAGTATAACTCAGGGATCAGGTCCTAATCTCTGGTCTGGGTTTACCCGCGTGCAGTATAACTCAGGGACCAGTTCCCAATCTCTGGTCGGAGTTTGCACCGGGTGCAGTATAACTCAGGGATCAGGTCCCAATCTCAGGTCGGAATTTGCACCGGGTGCAGTATAACTTAGGGACCGGGTCCCAATCTCTGGTCGGAGTTTGCACCGGGTGCATAATAACTCGGGGATCGGGTCCCAATCTATTGTCGGAGATTGCACCGGGTGCAGTATAACTCAGGGACCGTGTCCCAATCACTGGTCAGAGCTTGCACCGGGCGCAGTATAACTCAGGGACCAGTTCCCAATCTCTGGTCTGGGTTTACCCGGGTGCAGTATAACTCAGGGATCAGGTCCCAATCTCTGGTCGGAATTTGCACCGGGTGCAGTATAACTCAGGGATCAGGTCCCAATCACTGGTCTGGGTTTGCACCGGCTGCAGTATAACTCAGGGACCGGGTCCCAATCTCTTATCAGAGTTGCACCGTGTGCAGTATAACTCAGGGTCCGTGTCCCAATCTCTGGTCGGATTTTGCACCATGTGCAGTATAACTCAGGGACCAGTTCCCAATCTCTGGTCGGAGTTTGCACCGGGTGCAGTATAACTCACGGATCAGGTCCCAATCTCTGGTCGGAGTTTGCACCGGGTGCAGTATAACTCGGGGATCGGGTCCCAATCTAATGTCGGTGATTGCACCGGGTGCAGTATAACTCAGGGACCGTGTCCCAATCTCTGGTCAGAGCTTGCACCGGGCGCAGTATAACTCAGGGACCAGGTCCCAATCTCTGGTCTGGGTTTACACGGGTGCAGTTTCACTCAGGGATCAGGTCGCAGTCTCTGGTCTGGGTTTACCCAGCTGCAGTATAACTCAGGGACCAAGTCCCAGCCTCTGGTCTGGATTTGCCCGGGTGCAATATAACTCAGGGACCTGGTGCCAATCTCTGGTCTGAATTCGCACCGGATGCAGTATAACTCACGGACCGGGTCCCAATCTCTGGTCTGGATTTGCCCAGGTGCAGTATAACTCAAGGACCAGGTCCCAATCATTGGTCGGAGTTTGCTCGGGTGCAGTATAACTCAGGGACCGTGTACCAATCATTGGTCGGAGTTTGCTCGGGTGCAGTATAACTCAGGGACCGGGTCCCAATCTCTGGTCGGAGTTTGCACCGGGTGCAGTATTACTCAGGGACCGTGTCTCAATCACTGGTCAGAGTTTGCACCGGGTGCAGTATAACTCAGGGACCAGCTCCCAATCTCTGGTCTGGGTTTACCGGGGTGCAGTATAACTCAGGGATCAGGTCCCAATCACTGGTCGGAATTTGCACCGGGTGCAGTATAACTCAGGGACCGGGTCCCAATCTCTTATCGGAGTTGCACCGTGTGCAGTATAACTCACGGACCGGGTCCCAATCTCTGGTCGGAGTTTGCACCAGGTGCAGTATAACTCAGGGACCGGGTCCCAATCTCTTATCAGAGTTGCACCGTGTGCAGTATAACTCAGGATCCGGGTCCCAATCTCTGGTCGGAGTTTGCACCGGGTGCAGTATAACTCAGGGATCAGGTCCCAATCTCTGGTCGGAGTTTGCACCGGGTGCAGTATAACTCAGGGATCGGGTCCCAGTCTATTGTCGGAGATTGCACCGGGTGCAGTATAACTCAGGGACCGTGTCCCAATCTCTGGTCAGAGCTTGCACCGGGCGCAGTATAACTCAGGGACCAGGTCCCAATCACTGGTCTGGGTTTACCCGGGTGCAGTATGACTCAGGGACCAAGTCGCAGTCTCTGGTCTGGGTTTACCCAGGTGCAGTATAACTCAGTGACCAAGTCCCAGCCTCTGGTCTGGATTTGCCCGGGTGCAATATAACTCAGGGACCAAGTCCCAATCTCTGGTCGGAATTAGCACCGGATGCAGTATAACTCACGGACCGGGTCCCAATCTCTGGTCTGGGTTTGCCCAGGTGCAGTATAACTCAAGGACCAGGTCCCAATAATTGGTCGGAGTTTGCTCGGGTGCAGTATAACTGAGGGACCGGGTCCCAATCTCTGGTTGGAGTTTGCACCGGCTGCAGTACAACTCAGGGACCGGGTCCCAATCTCTGATCGGAGTTTGCTCAGTGCAGTATAACTCAGGGACCGGGTCCCAATCTCTGGTCGGAGTTTGCACCGGGTGCAGTATTACTCAGGGACCATGTCCCAATCATTGGTCAGAGTTTCCACCGGGGTGCAGTATAACTCAGGGATCAGGTCTCAATCACTGGTCGGAATTTGCACCGGGTGCAGTATAACTCAGGGACCGGGTCCCAATCTCTTATCGGAGTTGCACTGTGTGCAGTATAACTCACGGACTGGGTCCCAATCTCTGGTCGGAGTTTGCACCAGGTGCAGTATAACTCAGGGACCAGGTCCCAATCACTGGTCTGGGTTTGCACCGGGTGCAGTATAAGTCAGGGACCGGGTCCCAATCTCTGATCGGAGTTGCACCGGGCGCAGTATAACTCACGGACCGGGTCCCAAGTTCTGGTCAGAGTTTGCTCTGGTAGCAGTATAACACTGGTAAGGGTCCCAATCTATGGTCGGAGATTGCACCGGGTGCAGTATAACTCAGGGACCAGGACCCAATTGCTGGTCTGGGTTTGCACCGGGTGCAGTATAACTCAGGGACCGGTTCCCAATCTCTGGTCGGGGTTTGCACCGGGTGCAGTATAACTCAGGGACCAGGTCCCAACATCTAGTCTGGTTTTACCCGGGTGCAGTATAACTCAGGGATCAGGTCCTAATCTCTGGTCCGGGTTTACCCGCGTGCAGCATAACTCAGGGACCAGTTCCCAATCTCTGGTTGGAATTTGCACCGGGTGAAGTACAACTCAGGGACCGGGTCCCAATCTCTGGTCGGAGTTTGCACCGGGTGCATAATAACTTAGGGATCGGGTCCCAATCTATTGTCAGAGATTGCACCGGGTGCAGTATAACTCAGGGACCGTGTCCCAATCTCTGGTCAGCGCTTGCACCGGGCGCAGTATAACTCTGGGACCAGGTCCCAATCACTGGTCAGAGTTTGCACCGGGTGCAGCATAACTCAGGGACAGGGTCCAAATTTCTGGTCAGGGTTTGCATTGGGTGCAGTATAACTCAGGGACCAGTTCCCAATCTCTGGTCTGGATTTACCCAGGTGCAGTATAACTCAGGGATCGGGTCCCAATCTCTGGTCGGAGTTTGCACCGGGTGCAGTATAACTCAGCGATCAGGTCCCAATCTCTTATCGGAGTTACACCGTGTGCAGTATAACTCAGGGCCCGGGTCCCAATCTCTGGTCGGAGTTTGCACCAGGTGCAGTATAACTCAGGGATCGGGTCCCAATCTCTGGTCGGAGTTTGCACCGGGTGCAGTATAACTCTGGGACCAGGTCCCAATCACTGGTCTAGGTTTGCACCGGGTGCAGTATAACTCAGGGACTGGGTCCCAATCTCTGATCGGAGTTGCACCGGGCGCAGTATAACTCAGGGTCCTGGTCCCAATCTCTGATCGGAGTTGCACCGGGCGCAGTATAACTCACAGAACGGGTCCCAATTTCTGGTCGGAGTTTGCACCGGGAGCAGTATAACACTGGTAAGGGTCCCAATCTATGGTCGGAGATTGCACCGGGTGCAGTATAACTCAGGGACCGGGTCCCAATTTCTGGTCGGAGTTTGCACCGGGTGCAGTATAACTCAGGGACCGGGTCCCAATCTCTGGTCTGCGTTTGCACCGGATGCAGTATAACTCAGGGACCAGGTCACAATTTCTGGTCGGGGTTTGCACCGGGTGCAGTATAATTCAGGGACCGGGTCCCAATATCTGGTCTGGTTTTACCCGGGTGCAGTATAACTCAGGGATCAGGTCCTAATCTCTGGTCTGGCTTTGCACCGGATGCATTATAACTCAGGGACCAGGTCCCATTTTCTGGTCTGGGTTTACCCAGGTGCAGTATAACTCAGGGACTAAGTCCCAGTCTCTGGTCGGAGTTTGTACCGGGTGCAGTATAACTCAGGGACCAGGTCCCAATCTGTGGTCGGAGTTTGCACCAGGTGCAGTATAACTCAGGGGGTTCCCAATCTCTGGTCTGAGTTTGCACCGGGTGCAGTATAACTCAGGGACCGGTTCCCAATCTCTAGTCGGAGTTTGCAACAGGCGCAGTATAACTCAGGGACCGGTTCCCAATCTCTGGTCGGAGTTTGCACCGGGTGCAGTATAACTCAGGGACCAGGTCCCAATCTCTGGTCAGAGTTTGCACCAGGTGCAGTATAACGCAGGGACCAGGTCCCAATGTCTGGTCAGAGTTTGCACCAGGTGCAGTATAACTCAGGGACCGGTCCCCAATCTCTGGTCTGGGTTTGCACCGGGTGCAGTATTACCCCGGGGCTGGGTCCCAATTTCTGGTCGGAGTTTGCACCGGCTGCAGTATAACTCAGGGACAGGGTCCCAATCTCTGGTCTGGGTTTACACGGGGGCAGTATAACTCAGGGACCGGGTCCTAATATCTGGTCTGGGTTTACTCGGGTGCAATATAACTCAGGGACCGGGTCCCAATCTCGCTCTGTTCTGAATTTGCACCGTATGCAGTATAACTCAGGGACCGAGTCCCAATCTCTGGTCTGGGTTTGCCCAGGTGCAGTATAACTCAGGGACTAAGTTCCAATCTCCGGTCTGGGTTTACCCGGGTGCAGTATATTCAGGGACTAAGTTCCAATCTCTGGTCTGGGTTTACCCGGGTGCAGTATAACTCAGGGTCCCAGTCTGAATTTTTAAAAAACATTTTTATTCGGTTACGGGATTTGGGCATCGCTGGCAAGGCCAGCATTTATTGCCCATCCCTAATTACCTTTGAGAAGGTGGTGGTGAGCTGCCTTCTTCAACTGCTGCAGTCCGTGTGGTGAAGGTACTCCCACAGTGCTGTTAGGGAGGGAGTTCCAGGATTTTGACCCAGCGACGATGAAGGATCGGCGATATACTACTAAGTCAGGATAGTGTGTGACTTGGAGGGGAACTTGGAGGTGGTGGTGTTCCTATGCGCCTGCTGCCCTTGTCTTTCTAGCTGGAAGAGGTCGCGGCTTTGGGAGGTGCTGCCGAAGAAGCCTTGGCGAGTTGCTGCAGCGGATCTTGTAGATGGTACACACTGCAGCCACGGTACGATGGTGGTGGAGGGAGTGAATGTTTAAGGTGGTGGATGGGGTGCCAATCAAGCGGGCTGCTTTGTCCTGGATAGTGTCGAGCTTCTTGAGTGTTGTTGGAGCTGCACGCATCCAGGCAAGTGGAGAGTATTCCATCACACTCCTTTCTTGTGTCTTGTAGATGGTGGAAAAGCTTTGGGGACCAGGTCCCTATCTCTGGTCGGAGTTTGCACCAGGTGCAGTATAACTCAGGGACCAGGTCCCAATCTCTAGTCTGGTTTTACCCGGGTGCAGTATAACTCAGGGATCAGGTCCTAATCTCTGGTCTGGGTTTACCCGCGTGCAGTATAACTCAGGGACCAGTTCCCAATCTCTGGTCGGAGTTTGCACCGGGTGCAGTATAACTCAGGGATCAGGTCCCAATCTCAGGTCGGAATTTGCACCGGGTGCAGTATAACTTAGGGACCGGGTCCCAATCTCTGGTCGGAGTTTGCACCGGGTGCATAATAACTCGGGGATCGGGTCCCAATCTATTGTCGGAGATTGCACCGGGTGCAGTATAACTCAGGGACCGTGTCCCAATCACTGGTCAGAGCTTGCACCGGGCGCAGTATAACTCAGGGACCAGTTCCCAATCTCTGGTCTGGGTTTACCCGGGTGCAGTATAACTCAGGGATCAGGTCCCAATCTCTGGTCGGAATTTGCACCGGGTGCAGTATAACTCAGGGATCAGGTCCCAATCACTGGTCTGGGTTTGCACCGGCTGCAGTATAACTCAGGGACCGGGTCCCAATCTCTTATCAGAGTTGCACCGTGTGCAGTATAACTCAGGGTCCGTGTCCCAATCTCTGGTCGGATTTTGCACCGGGTGCAGTATAACTCAGGGACCAGTTCCCAATCTCTGGTCGGAGTTTGCACCGGGTGCAGTATAACTCACGGATCAGGTCCCAATCTCTGGTCGGAGTTTGCACCGGGTGCAGTATAACTCGGGGATCGGGTCCCAATCTATTGTCGGTGATTGCACCGGGTGCAGTATAACTCAGGGACCGTGTCCCAATCTCTGGTCAGAGCTTGCACCGGGCGCAGTATAACTCTGGGACCAGGTCCCAATCACTGGTCTGGGTTTAGCCGGGTGCAGTATGACTCAGGGACCAGGTCCCAATCTCTGGTCTGGGTTTACCCGGGTGCAGTTTCACTCAGGGATCAGGTCGCAGTCTCTGGTCTGGGTTTACCCAGCTGCAGTATAACTCAGGGACCAAGTCCCAGCCTCTGGTCTGGATTTGCCCGGGTGCAATATAACACAGGGACCGGGTCCCAATCTCTGGTCTGAATTAGCACCGGATGCAGTATAACTCACGGACCGGGTCCCAATCTCTGGTCTGGATTTGCCCAGGTGCAGTATAACTCAAGGACCAGGTCCCAATCATTGGTCGGAGTTTGCTCGGGTGCAGTATAACTCAGGGACCGTGTACCAATCATTGGTCGGAGTTTGCTCGGGTGCAGTATAACTCAGGGACCGGGTCCCAATCTCTGGTCGGAGTTTGCACCGGGTGCAGTATTACTCAGGGAACGTGTCTCAATCACTGGTCAGAGTTTGCACCGGGTGCAGTATAACTCAGGGACCAGCTCCCAATCTCTGGTCTGGGTTTACCGGGGTGCAGTATAACTCAGGGATCAGGTCCCAATCTCTAGTCGGAATTTGCACCGGGTGCAGTATAACTCAGGGATCAGGTCCCAATCACTGGTCGGAATTTGCACCGGGTGCAGTATAACTCAGGGACCGGGTCCCAATCTCTTATCGGAGTTGCACCGTGTGCAGTATAACTCACGGACCGGGTCCCAATCTCTGGTCGTAGTTTGCACCAGGTGCAGTATAACTCAGGGACCGGGTCCCAATCTCTTATCAGAGTTGCACCGTGTGCAGTATAACTCAGGATCCGGGTCCCAATCTCTGGTCGGATTTTGCACCGGGTGCAGTATAACTCAGGGACCAGTTCCCAGTCTCTGGTCGGAGTTTGCACCGGGTGCAGTATAACTCAGGGATCAGGTCCCAATCTCTGGTCGGAGTTTGCACCGGGTGCAGTATAACTCAGGGATCGGGTCCCAGTCTATTGTCGGAGATTGCACCGGGTGCAGTATAACTCAGGGACCGTGTCCCAATCTCTGGTCAGAGCTTGCACCGGGCGCAGTATAACTCAGGGACCAGGTCCCAATCACTGGTCTGGGTTTACCCGGGTGCAGTATGACTCAGGGACCGGGTCCCAATCTCTGGTCTGGGTTTGCCCAGGTGCAGTATAACTCAAGGACCAGGTCCCAATAATTGGTCGGAGTTTGCTCGGGTGCAGTATAACTGAGGGACCGGGTCCCAATCTCTGGTTGGAGTTTGCACCGGCTGCAGTACAACTCAGGGACCGGGTCCCAATCTCTGATCGGAGTTTGCTCAGTGCAGTATAACTCAGGGACCGGGTCCCAATCTCTGGTCGGAGTTTGCACCGGGTGCAGTATTACTCAGGGACCATGTCCCAATCACTGGTCAGAGTTTCCACCGGGGTGCAGTATAACTCAGGGATCAGGTCTCAATCACTGGTCGGAATTTGCACCGGGTGCAGTATAACTCAGGGACCGGGTCCCAATCTCTTATCGGAGTTGCACCGTGTGCAGTATAACTCACGGACTGGGTCCCAATCTCTGGTCGGAGTTTGCACCAGGTGCAGTATAACTCAGGGACCAGGTCCCAATCACTGGTCTGGGTTTGCACCGGGTGCAGTATAAGTCAGGGACCGGGTCCCAATCTCTGATCGGAGTTGCACCGGGCGCAGTATAACTCACGGACCGGGTCCCAAGTTCTGGTCAGAGTTTGCACTGGGAGCAGTATAACACTGGTAAGGGTCCCAATCTATGGTCGGAGATTGCACCGGGTGCAGTATAACTCAGGGACCAGGACCCAATTGCTGGTCTGGGTTTGCACCGGGTGCAGTATAACTCAGGGACCGGATCACAATTTCTGGTCTGGGTTTGCACTGGGTGCAGTATAATTCAGGGACCGGGTCCCATTCTCTGGTCTGGGTTTACACGGGTGCAGTATAACTCAGGGATCAGGTCGCAGTCTCTGGTCTGGGTTTACCCAGCTGCAGTATAACTCAGGGACCAAGTCCCAGCCTCTGGTCTGGATTTGCCCGGGTGCAATATAACTCAGGGACCGGGTCCCAATCTCTGGTCTGAATTAGCACCGGATGCAGTATAACTCACGGACCGGGTCCCAATCTCTGGTCTGGGTTTGCCCAGGTGCAGTATAACTCAAGGACCAGGTCCCAATCATTGGTCGGAGTTTGCTCGGGTGCAGTATAACTCAGGGACCGGGTCCCAATCTCTGGTTGGAGTTTGCACCGGCTGCAGTACAACTCAGGGACCGGGTCCCAATCTCTGATCGGAGTTTGCTCAGGTGCAGTATAACTCAGGGATCAGGTCCCAATCTCTGGTCGGAGTTTGCACCGGGTGCAGTATTACTCAGGGACCATGTCCCAATCACTGGTCAGAGTTTCCACCGGGGTGCAGTATAACTCAGGGATCAGGTCTCAATCACTGGTCGGAATTTGCACCGGGTGCAGTATAACTCAGGGACCGGGTCCCAATCTCTTATCGGAGTTGCACCGTGTGCAGTATAACTCACGGACTGGGTCCCAATCTCTGGTCGGAGTTTGCACCAGGTGCAGTATAACTCAGGGACCAGGTCCCAATCACTGGTCTGGGTTTGCACCGGGTGCAGTATAAGTCAGGGACCGGGTCCCAATCTCTGATCGGAGTTGCACCGGGCGCAGTATAACTCACGGACCGGGTCCCAAGTTCTGGTCAGAGTTTGCACTGGGAGCAGTATAACACTGGTAAGGGTCCCAATCTATGGTCGGAGATTGCACCGGGTGCAGTATAACTCAGGGACCAGGACCCAATTGCTGGTCTGGGTTTGCACCGGGTGCAGTATAACTCAGGGACCGGATCACAATTTCTGGTCTGGGTTTGCACTGGGTGCAGTATAATTCAGGGACCGGGTCCCATTCTCTGGTCTGGGTTTACACGGGTGCAGTATAACTCAGGGATCAGGTCGCAGTCTCTGGTCTGGGTTTACCCAGCTGCAGTATAACTCAGGGACCAAGTCCCAGCCTCTGGTCTGGATTTGCCCGGGTGCAATATAACTCAGGGACCGGGTCCCAATCTCTGGTCTGAATTAGCACCGGATGCAGTATAACTCACGGACCGGGTCCCAATCTCTGGTCTGGGTTTGCCCAGGTGCAGTATAACTCAAGGACCAGGTCCCAATCATTGGTCGGAGTTTGCTCGGGTGCAGTATAACTCAGGGACCGGGTCCCAATCTCTGGTTGGAGTTTGCACCGGCTGCAGTACAACTCAGGGACCGGGTCCCAATCTCTGATCGGAGTTTGCTCAGGTGCAGTATAACTCAGGGATCAGGTCCCAATCTCTGGTCGGAATTTGCACCGGGTGCAGTATAACTCAGGGACCAGGTCCCAATCACTGGTCTGGGTTTGCACCGGGTGCAGTATAACTCAGGGACCAGGTCCCAATCTCTGGTCGGAGTTTGCACCGGGTGCAGTATAACTCAGGGATCAGGTCCCAATCTCTGGTCGGAGTTTGCACCGGGTGCAGTATAACTCAGGGATCGGGTCCCAGTCTATTGTCGGAGATTGCACCGGGTGCAGTATAACTCAGGGACCGTGTACCAATCTCTGGTCAGAGCTTGCACCGGGCGCAGTATAACTCTGGGACCAGGTCCCAATCACTGGTCTGGGTTTACCCGGGTGCAGTATGACTCAGGGACCAGGTCGCAGTCTCTGGTCTGGATTTGCCCGGGTGCAATATAACTCAGGGACCAAGTCCCAATCTCTGGTCTGAATTAGCACCGGATGCAGTACAACTCACGGACCGGGTCCCAATCTCTGGTCTGGGTTTACCCAGGTGCAGTATAACTCAGGGATCGGGTCCCAATCTCTGGTCGGAGTTTGCACCGGGTGCAGTATAACTCAGGGATCAGGTCCCAATCTCTTATCGGAGTTACACCGTGTGCAGTATAACTCAGGGTCCGGGTCCCAATCTCTGGTCGGAGTTTGCACCAGGTGCAGTATAACTCAGGGTCCGGGTCCCAATCTCTGGTCGGAGTTTGCACCAGGTGCAGTATAACTCAGGGATCGGGTCCCAATCTCTGGTCGGAGTTTGCACCGGGCGCAGTATAACTCAGGGTCCTGGTCCCAATCTCTGATCGGAGTTGCACCGGGCGCAGTATAACTCACGGAACGGGTCCCAATTTCTGATCGGAGTTTGCACCGGGAGCAGTATAACACTGGTAAGGGTCCCAATGTATGGTCGGAGATTGCACCGGGTGCAGTATAACTCAGGGACCGGGTCCCAATTTCTGTTCGGAGTTTGCACCGGGTGCAGTATAACTCAGGGACCAGGTCCCAATCTCTGGTCGGAGTTTGCACCGGGTGCAGTATAACTCAGGGACCGGGTCCCAATCTCTGGTCTGGGTTTGCACCAGGTGCAGTATAACTCAGGGACCGGTTCCCAATCTCTAGTCGGAGTTTGCGACAGGCGCAGTATAACTCAGGGACCGGTTCCCAATCTCTGGTCGGAGTTTGCACCGGGTGCAGTATAACTCAGGGACCAGGTCCCAATCTCTGGTCAGAGTTTGCACCAGGTGCAGTATAACGCAGGGACCAGGTCCCAATGTCTGGTCGGAGTTTGCACCAGGTGCAGTATAACTCAGGGACCGGTCCCCAATCTCTGGTCTGGGTTTGCACCGGGTGCAGTATTACCCCGGGGCCGGGTCCCAATTTCTGGTCGGAGTTTGCACCGGCTGCAGTATAACTCAGGGACAGGGTCCCAATCTCTGGTCTGGGTTTACACGGGTGCAGTATAACTCAGGGACCGGGTCCTAATATCTGGTCTGGGTTTACTCGGGTGCAATATAACTCAGGGACCGGGTCCCAATCTCGCTCTGGTCTGAATTTGCACCGTATGCAGTATAACTCAGGGACCGAGTCACAATCTCTGGTCTGGGTTTGCCCAGGTGCAGTATAACTCAGGGACTAAGTCCCAATCTCTGGTCTGGGATTGCACCGGGTACAGTATAACTCAGGGACTAAGTTCCAATCTCTGGTCTGGGTTTACCGGGTGCAGTATATTCAGGGACTAAGTTCCAATCTCTGGTCTGGGTTTACC
Source organism: Squalus acanthias (assembly GCA_030390025.1). Taxonomy (NCBI): domain Eukaryota; kingdom Metazoa; phylum Chordata; class Chondrichthyes; order Squaliformes; family Squalidae; genus Squalus; species Squalus acanthias. The sequence goes on along the minus strand of CM059433.1, from coordinate 40,336,022 downwards.
CGGGTGCAGTATAACTCAGGGACCGGGTCCCAGTCTGAATTTTTAAAAAACATTTTTGTTCGGTTACGGGATTTGGGCATCGCTGGCAAGGCCAGCATTTATTGCCCATCACTAATTACCTTTGAGAAGGTGGTGGTGAGCTGCCTTCTTGAACTGCTGCAGTCCGTGTGGTGAAGGTACTCCCACAGTGCTGTTAGGGAGGGAGTTCCAGGATTTTGACCCAGCGACGATGAAGGATCGGCGATATAATACTAAGTCAGGATGGGGTGTGACTTGGAGGGGAACTTGGAGGAGGTGGTGTTCCTATGCGCCTGCTGCCCTTGTCCTTCTAGGTGGAAGAGGTCGCGGCTTTGGGAGGTGCTGCCGAAGAAGCCTTGGCGAGTTGCTGCAGCGCATCTTGTAGATGGTACACACTGCAGCCACGGTACGATGGTGGTGGAGGGAGTGAATGTTTAAGGTGGTGGATGGGGTGCCAATCAAGCGGGCTGCTTTGTCCTGGATGGTGTCGAGCTTCTTGAGTGTTGTTGGAGCTGCACGCATCCAGGCAAGTGGAGAGTATTCCATCACACTCCTTTCTTGTGTCTTGTAGATGGTGGAAAAGCTTTGGGGACCAGGTCCCTATCTCTGGTCGGAGTTTGCACCAGGTCCCAATCTCTAGTCTGGTTTTACCCGGGTGCAGTATAACTCAGGGACCAGTTCCCAATCTCTGGTCGGAGTTTGCACCGGGTGCAGTATAACTCAGGGATCAGGTCCCAATCTCTGGTCGGAATTTGCACCGGGTGCAGTATAACTCAGGGACCGGGTCCCAATCTCTGGTCGGAGTTTGCACCAGTTGCATAATAACTCGGGAATCGGGTCCCAATCTATTGTCGGAGATTGCACCGGGTGCAGTATAACTCAGGGACCGTGTCCCAATCACTGGTCAGAGCTTGCACCGGGCGCAGTATAACTCTGGGACCAGGTCCCAATCACTGGTCAGAGTTTGCACCGGGTGCAGTATAACTCAGGGACCAGTTCCCAATCTCTGCTCTGGGTTTACCCGGGTGCAGTATAACTCAGGGATCAGGACCCAATCTCTGGTCGGAATTTGCACCGGGTGCAGTATAACTCAGGGATCAAGTCCCAATCACTGGTCTGGGTTTGCACCGGGTGCAGTATAACTCAGGGACCGGGTCCCAATCTCTTATCAGAGTTGCACTGTATGCAGTATAACTCAGGGTCCGTGTCCCAATCTCTGGTCGGATTTTGCACCGGGTGCAGTATAACTCAGGGACCAGTTCCCAATCTCTGGTCGGAGTTTGCACCGGGTGCAGTATAACTCAGGGATCAGGTCCCAATCTCTGGTCGGAGTTTGCACCGGGTGCAGTATAACTCGGGGATCGGGTCCCAATCTATTGTCGGTGATTGCACCGGGTGCAGTATAACTCAGGGACCGTGTCCCAATCTCTGGTCAGAGCTTGCACCGGGCGCTGTATAACTCTGGGACCAGGTCCCAATCACTGGTCTGGGTTTACCCGGCTGCAGTATGACTCAGGGATCAGGTCGCAGTCTCTGGTCTGGGTTTACCCAGCTGCAGTATAACTCAGGGACCAAGTCCCAGCCTCTGGTCTGGATTTTTCGCGTGCAATATAACTCAGGGACCGGGTCCCAATCTCTGGTCTGAATTAGCACCGGATGCAGTATAACTCACGGACCGGGTCCCAATCTCTGGTCTGGGTTTGCCCAGGTGCAGTATAACTCAAGGACCAGGTCCCAATCATTGGTCGGAGTTTGCTCGGGTGCAGTATAACTCAGGGACCGTGTAACAATCATTGGTCGGAGTTTGCTCGGGTGCAGTATAACTCAGGGACCGGGTCCCAATCTCTGGTTGGAGTTTGCACCGGCTGCAGTACAACTCAGGGACCGTGTCCCAATCTCTGATCGGAGTTTGCTCAGGTGCAGTATAACTCAGGGACCGTGTCCCAATCTCTGGTCGGAGTTTGCACCGGGTGCAGTATTACTCAGGGACCGTGTCCCAATCACTGGTCAGAGTTTGCACCGGGTGCAGTATAACTCAGGGACCAGTTCCCAATCTCTGGTCTGGGTTTACCGGGGTGCAGTATAACTCAGGGATCAGGTCCCAATCTCTAGTCGGAATTTGCACCGGGTGCAGTATAACTCAGGGATCAGGTCCCAATCACTGGTCGGAATTTGCACCGGGTGCAGTATAACTCAGGGACAGGGTCCCAATCTCTTATCGGAGTTGCACCGTGTGCAGTATAACTCACGGACCGGGTCCCAATCATTGGTCGCAGTTTGCACCAGGTGCAGTATAACTCAGGGACCGGGTCCCAATCTCTTATCGGAGTTGCACCGTGTGCAGTATAACTCAGGGTCCGGGTCCCAATCTCTGGTCGGATTTTGCACCGGGTGCAGTATAACTCAGGGACCAGTTCCCAATCTCTGGTCGGAGTTTGCACCGGGTGCAGTATAACTCAGGGATCGGGTCCCAGTCTATTGTCGGAGATTGCACCGGGTGCAGTATAACTCAGGGACCGTGTCCCAATCTCTGGTCAGAGCTTGCACCGGGCGCAGTATAACTCTGGGACCAGGTCCCAATCACTGGTCTGGGTTTACCCAGGTGCAGTATAACTCAGGGATCAGGTCGCAGTCTCTGGTCTGGGTTTACCCAGCTGCAGTATAACTCAGGGACCAAGTCCCAGCCTCTGGTCTGGATTTGCCCGGGTGCAATATAACTCAGGGACCAAGTCCCAATCTCTGGTCGGAATTAGCACCGGATGCAGTATAACTCACGGACCGGGTCCCAATCTCTGGTCTGGGTTTGCCCAGGTGCAGTACAACTGAGGGACCGGGTCCCAATCTCTGATCGGAGTTTGCTCAGTGCAGTATAACTCAGGGACCGGGTCGCAATCTCTGGTCGGAGTTTGCTCCGGGTGCAGTATTACTCAGGGACCATGTCCCAATCACTGGTCAGAGTTTCCACCGGGGTGCAGTATAACTCAGGGATCAGGTCTCAATCACTGGTCGGAATTTGCACCGGGTGCAGTATAACTCAGGGACCGGGTCCCAATCTCTTATCGGAGTTGCACGGTGTGCAGTATAACTCACGGACCGGGGCCCAATCTCTGGTCGGAGTTTGCACCAGGTGCAGTATAACTCAGGGACCAGTTCCCAATCACTGGTCTGGGTTTGCACTGGGTGCAATATAAGTCAGGGACCGGGTCCCAATCTCTGATCGGAGTTGCACCGGGCGCAGTATAACTCACGGACCGGGTCCCAAGTTCTGGTCAGAGTTTGCACTGGGAGCAGTATAACACTGGTAAGGGTCCCAATCTATGGTTGGAGTTCACCGGCTGCAGTACAACTCAGGGACTGGGTCCCAATCTCTGATCGGAGTTTGCTCAGGTGCAGTATAACTCAGGGATCAGGTCCCAATCTCTGGTCGGAATTTGCACCGGGTGCAGTATAACTCAGGGACCAGGTCCCAATCACTGGTCGGAGTTTGCACCGGGTGCAGTATAACTCAGGGATCAGGTCCCAATCTCTGGTCGGAGTTTGCACCGGGTGCAGTAAAACTCAGGGATCGGGTCCCAGTCTATTGTCGGAGATTGCACCGGGTGCAGTATAACTCAGGGACCGTGTCCCAATCTCTGGTCAGAGCTTGCACCGGACGCAGTACAACTCTGGGACCAGGTCCCAATCACTGGTTTGGGTTTACCCGGGTGCAGTATGACTCAGGGACCAGGTCGCAGTCTCTGGTCTGGATTTGCCCGGGTGCAATATAACTCAGGGACCAAGTCCCAATCTCTGGTCTGAATTAGCACCGGATGCAGTATAACTCACGGACCGGGTCCCAATCTCTGGTCTGGGTTTGCCCAGGTACAGTATAACTCAAGGACCAGGTCCCAATCTCTGGTCTGGGTTTACCCAGGTGCAGTATAACTCAGGGATCGGGTCCCAATCTCTGGTAGGAGTTTGCGCCGGCTGCAGTATAACTCAGGGATCAGGTCCCAATCTCTTATCGGAGTTACACCGTGTGCAGTATAACTCAGGGTCCGGGTCCCAATCTCTGGTCGGAGTTTGCACCAGGTGCAGTATAACTCAGGGATCGGGTCCCAATCTCTGGTCGGAGTTTGCACCGGGTGCAGTATAACTCAGGGATCGGGTCCCAATCTCTTATCGGAGTTACACCGTGTGCAGTATAACTCAGGGTCCGGGTCCCAATCTCTGGTCGGAGTTTGCACCAGGTGCAGTATAACTCAGGGACTAGGTCCCAATCACTGGTCTAGGTTTGCACCGGGTGCAGTATAACTCAGGGACCGGGTCCCAATCTCTGATCGGAGTTGCACCGGACGCAGTATAACTCAGGGTCCAGGTCCCCATCTCTGATCGGAGTTGCACCTGGCGCAGTATAACTCACGGAACGGGTCCCAATTTCTGATCGGAGTTTGCACCGGGAGCAGTATAACACTGGTAAGGGTCCCAATCTATGGTCGGAGATTGCACCGGGTGCAGTATAACTCAGGGACCGGGTCCCAATTTCTGTTCGGAGTTTGCACCGGGTGCAGTATAACTCAGGGACCAAGTCCCAATCTCTGGTCTGAATTAGCACCGGATGCAGTATAACTCACGGACCGGGTCCCAATCTCTGGTCTGGGTTTGCCCAGGTACAGTATAACTCAAGGACCAGGTCCGAATCTCTGGTCGGAGTTTGCACCGGGTGCAGTATAACTCAGGGACCGGGTCCCAATCTCTGGTCTGGGTTTGCACCGGGTGCAGTATAACTCAGGGACCAGGTCACAATTTCTGGTCTGGTTTTACCCGGGTGCAGTATAACTCAGGGATCAGGTCCTAATCTCTGGTCTGGCTTTGCACCGGGTGCATTATAACTCAGGGACCGGTTCCCAATCTCTGGTCGGAGTTTGCACCGGGTGCAGTATAACTCAGGGACCAGGTCCCAATCTCTGGTCGGAGTTTGCACCAGGTGCAGTATAACTCAGGGACCGGTTCCCAATCTCTGGTCGGAGTTTGCACCGTGTGCAGTATAACTCAGGGACCGGGTCCCAATCTCTAGTCGGAGTTTGCAACAGGCGCAGTATAACTCAGGGACCAGGTCCCAATCATTGGTCGGAGTTTGCTCGGGTGCAGTATAACTCAGGGACCGGGTCCCAATCTCTGGTTGGAGTTTGCACCGGCTGCAGTATAACTCAGGGACCGGGTCCCAATCTCCGGTCGGAGTTTGCACCGGGTGCAGTATTGCTCAGGGACCGTGTCCCAATCACTGGTCAGAGTTTGCACCGGGTGCAGTATAACTCAGGGACCAGTTCCCAATCTCTGGTCTGGGTTTACCGGGGTGCAGTATAACTCAGGGATCAGGTCCCAATCACTGGTCGGAATTTGCACCAGGTGCAGTATAACTCAGGGACCAGGTCCCAATCTCTTATCGGAGTTGCACCGTGTGCAGTATAACTCACGGACCGGGTCCCAACATCTGTTCGGAGTTTGCACCAGGTGCAGTATAACTCAGGGACCAGGTCCCAATCACTGGTCTGGGTTTGCACCGGGTGCAGTATAACTCAGGGACCGGGTCCCAATCTCTGATCGGAGTTGCACCGGGCGCAGTATAACTCACGGACCGGGTCCCAATTTCTGGTCAGAGATTGCACCGGGAGCAGTATAACACTGGTAAGGGTCCCAATCTATGGTCGGAGATTGCACCGGGTGCAGTATAACTCAGGGACCGTGTCCCAATCTCTGGTCACAGCTTGCACCGGGCGCAGTATAACTCTGGGACCAGGTCCCAATCACTGGTCTGAGTTTACCCGGGTGCAGTATGACTCAGGGACCAGGTCGCAGTCTCTGGTCTGGATTTGCCCGGGTGCAATATAACTCAGGGACCAAGTCCCAATCTCTGGTCTGAATTAGCACCGGATGCAGTATAACTCACGGACCGGGTCCCAATCTCTGGTCTGGGTTTGCCCAGGTACAGTATAACTCAAGGACCAGGTCCCAATCTCTGGTCTGGGTTTACCCAGGTGCAGTATAACTCAGGGATCGGGTCCCAATCTCTGGTCGGAGTTTGCACCGGGTGCAGTATAACTCAGGGATCAGGTCCCAATCTATTATCGGAGTTACACCGTGTGCAGTATAACTCAGGGTCCGGGTCCCAATCTCTGGTCGGAGTTTGCACCAGGTGCAGTATAACTCAGGGTCCGGGTCCCAATCTCTGGTCGGAGTTTGCACCAGGTGCAGTATAACTCAGGGACCGGGTCCCAATCTCTGATCGGAGTTGCACCGGACGCAGTATAACTCAGGGTCCAGGTCCCAATCTCTGATCGGAGTTGCACCTGGCGCAGTATAACTCACGGAACGGGTCCCAATTTCTGATCGGAGTTTGCACCGGGAGCAGTATAACACTGGTATGGGTCCCAATCTATGGTCGGAGATTGCACCGGGTGCAGTATAACTCAGGGACCGGGTCCCAATTTCTGTTCGGAGTTTGCACCGGGTGCAGTATAACTCAGGGACCAGGTCCGAATCTCTGGTCGGAGTTTGCACCGGGTGCAGTATAACTCAGGGACCGGGTCCCAATCTCTGATCGGAGTTGCACCGGACGCAGTATAACTCAGGGTCCAGGTCCCAATCTCTGATCGGAGTTGCACCTGGCGCAGTATAACTCACGGAACGGGTCCCAATTTCTGATCGGAGTTTGCACCGGGAGCAGTATAACACTGGTAAGGGTCCCAATCTATGGTCGGAGATTGCACCGGGTGCAGTATAACTCAGGGACCGGGTCCCAATTTCTGTTCGGAGTTTGCACCGGGTGCAGTATAACTCAGGGACCAGGTCTGAATCTCTGGTCGGAGTTTGCACCGGGTGCAGTATAACTCAGGGACCGGGTCCCAATCTCTGGTCTGGGTTTGCACCGGGTGCAGTATAATTCAGGGACCAGGTCACAATTTCTGGTCTGGTTTTACCCGGGTGCAGTATAACTCAGGGATCAGGTCCTAATCTCTGGTCTGGCTTTGCACCGGATGCATTATAACTCAGGGACCAGGTCCCATTTTCTGGTCTGGGTTTACCCAGGTGCAGTATAACTCAGGGACTAAGTCCCAGTCTCTGGTCGGAGTTTGCACCAGGTGCATTATAACTCAGGGACCGGTTCCCAATCTCTGGTCGGAGTTTGCACCGGGTGCAGTATAACTCAGGGACCAGGTCCCAATCTCTGGTCGGAGTTTGCACCAGGTGCAGTATAACTCAGGGACCGGTTCCCAATCTCTGGTCGGAGTTTGCACCGGGTGCAGTATAACTCAGGGACCGGGTCCCAATCTCTAGTCGGAGTTTGCAACAGGCGCAGTATAACTCAGGGACCAGGTCCCAATCATTGGTCGGAGTTTGCTCGGGTGCAGTATAACTCAGGGACCGGGTCCCAATCTCTGGTTGGAGTTTGCACCGGCTGCAGTATAACTCAGGGACCGGGTCCCAATCTCCGGTCGGAGTTTGCACCGGGTGCAGTATTGCTCAGGGACCGTGTCCCAATCACTGGTCAGAGTTTGCACCGGGTGCAGTATAACTCAGGGACCAGTTCCCAATCTCTGGTCTGGGTTTACCGGGGTGCAGTATAACTCAGGGATCAGGTCCCAATCACTGGTCGGAATTTGCACCAGGTGCAGTATAACTCAGGGACCAGGTCCCAATCTCTTATCGGAGTTGCACCGTGTGCAGTATAACTCACGCACCGGGTCCCAACATCTGTTCGGAGTTTGCACCAGGTGCAGTATAACTCAGGGACCAGGTCCCAATCACTGGTCTGGGTTTGCACCGGGTGCAGTATAACTCAGGGACCGGGTCCCAATCTCTGATCGGAGTTGCACCGGGCGCAGTATAACTCACGGACCGGGTCCCAATTTCTGGTCAGAGATTGCACCGGGAGCAGTATAACACTGGTAAGGGTCCCAATCTATGGTCGGAGATTGCACCGGGTGCAGTATAACTCAGGGACCGTGTCCCAATCTCTGGTCAGAGCTTGCACCGGGCGCAGTATAACTCTGGGACCAGGTCCCAATCACTGGTCTGGGTTTACCCGGGTGCAGTATGACTCAGGGACCAGGTCGCAGTCTCTGGTCTGGATTTGCCCGGGTGCAATATAACTCAGGGACCAAGTCCCAATCTCTGGTCTGAATTAGCACCGGATGCAGTATAACTCACGGACCGGGTCCCAATCTCTGGTCTGGGTTTGCCCAGGTACAGTATAACTCAAGGACCAGGTCCCAATCTCTGGTCTGGGTTTACCCAGGTGCAGTATAACTCAGGGATCGGGTCCCAATCTCTGGTCGGAGTTTGCACCGGGTGCAGTATAACTCAGGGATCAGGTCCCAATCTCTTATCGGAGTTACACCGTGTGCAGTATAACTCAGGGTCCGGGTCCCAATCTCTGGTCGGAGTTTGCACCAGGTGCAGTATAACTCAGGGTCCGGGTCCCAATCTCTGGTCGGAGTTTGCACCAGGTGCAGTATAACTCAGGGATCGGGTCCCAATCTCTGGTCGGAGTTTGCACCGGGTGCAGTATAACTCAGGGACTAGGTCCCAATCACTGGTCTAGGTTTGCACCGGGTGCAGTATAACTCAGGGACCAGGTCCGAATCTCTGATCGGAGTTGCACCGGGCGCAGTATAACTCAGGGACCGGTTCCCAATCTCTAGTCGAAGTTTGCGACAGGCGCAGTATAACTCAGGGACCGGGTCCCAATCTCTGGTCGGAGTTTGCACCGGGTGCAGTATAACTCAGGGACCAGGTCCCAATCTCTGGTCAGAGTTTGCACCAGGTGCCGTATAACGCAGGGACCAGGTCCCAATGTCTGGTCGGAGTTTGCACCAGGTGCAGTATAACTCAGGGACCGGTCCCCAATCTCTGGTCTGGGTTTGCACCGGGTGCAGTATTACCCCGGGGCCGGGTCCCAATTTCTGGTCGGAGTTTGCACCGGCTGCAGTATAACTCAGGGACAGGGTCCCAATCTCTGGTCTGGGTTTACACGGGTGCAGTATAACTCAGGGACCGGGTCCTAATATCTGGTCTGGGTTTACTCGGGTGCAATATAACTCAGGGACCGGGTCCCAATCTCGCTCTGGTCTGAATTTGCACCGTATGCAGTATAACTCAGGGACCGAGTCACAATCTCTGGTCTGGGTTTGCCCAGGTGCAGTATAACTCAGGGACTAAGTCCCAATCTCTGGTCTGGGATTGCACCGGGTACAGTATAACTCAGGGACTAAGTTCCAATCTCTGGTCTGGGTTTACCGGGTGCAGTATATTCAGGGACTAAGTTCCAATCTCTGGTCTGGGTTTACCCGGGTGCAGTATAACTCAGGGACCGGGTCCCAGTCTGAATTTTTAAAAAACATTTTTGTTCGGTTACGGGATTTGGGCATCGCTGGCAAGGCCAGCATTTATTGCCCATCACTAATTACCTTTGAGAAGGTGGTGGTGAGCTGCCTTCTTGAACTGCTGCAGTCCGTGTGGTGAAGGTACTCCCACAGTGCTGTTAGGGAGGGAGTTCCAGGATTTTGACCCAGCGACGATGAAGGATCGGCGATATAATACTAAGTCAGGATGGGGTGTGACTTGGAGGGGAACTTGGAGGAGGTGGTGTTCCTATGCGCCTGCTGCCCTTGTCCTTCTAGGTGGAAGAGGTCGCGGCTTTGGGAGGTGCTGCCGAAGAAGCCTTGGCGAGTTGCTGCAGCGGATCTTGCAGATGGTACACACTGCAGCCACGGTACGATGGTGGTGGAGGGAGTGAATGTTTAAGGTGGTGGATGGGGTGCCAATCAAGCGGGCTGCTTTGTCCTGGATGGTGTCGAGCTTCTTGAGTGTTGTTGGAGCTGCACGCATCCAGGCAAGTGGAGAGTATTCCATCACACTCCTTTCTTGTGTCTTGTAGATGGTGGAAAAGCTTTGGGGACCAGGTCCCTATCTCTGGTCGGAGTTTGCACCAGGTCCCAATCTCTAGTCTGGTTTTACCCGGGTGCAGTATAACTCAGGGACCAGTTCCCAATCTCTGGTCGGAGTTTGCACCGGGTGCAGTATAACTCAGGGATCAGGTCCCAATCTCTGGTCGGAATTTGCACCGGGTGCAGTATAACTCAGGGACCGTGTCCCAATCACTGGTCAGAGCTTGCACCGGGTGCAGTATAACTCTGGGACCAGGTCCCAATCACTGGTCAGAGTTTGCACCGGGTGCAGTATAACTCAGGGACCAGTTCCCAATCTCTGGTCTGGGTTTACCCGGGTGCAGTATAACTCAGGGATCAGGACCCAATCTCTGGTCGGAATTTGCACCGGGTGCAGTATAACTCAGGGATCAGGTCCCAATCACTGGTCTGGGTTTGCACCGGGTGCAGTATAACTCAGGGACCGGGTCCCAATCTCTTATCAGAGTTGCACTGTATGCAGTATAACTCAGGGTCCGTGTCCCAATCTCTGGTCGGATTTTGCACCGGGTGCAGTATAACTCAGGGACCAGTTCCCAATCTCTGGTCGGAGTTTGCACCGGGTGCAGTATAACTCAGGGATCAGGTCCCAATCTCTGGTCTGGGTTTGCACCGGGTGCAGTATAACTCAGGGACCAGGTCACAATTTCTGGCCTGGTTTTACCCGGGTGCAGTATAACTCAGGGATCAGGTCCCAATCTCTGGTCTGGCTTTGCACCGGATGCATTATAACTCAGGGACCAGGTCCCATTTTCTGGTCTGGGTTTACCCAGGTGCAGTATAACTCAGGGACTAAGTCCCAGTCTCTGGTCGGAGTTTGCACCAGGTGCATTATAACTCAGGGACCGGTTCCCAATCTCTGGTCGGAGTTTGCACCGGGTGCAGTATAACTCAGGGACCAGGTCCCAATCTCTGGTCGGAGTTTGCACCAGGTGCAGTATAACTCAGGGACCGGTTCCCAATCTCTGGTCGGAGTTTGCACCGGGTGCAGTATTGCTCAGGGACCGTGTCCCAATCACTGGTCAGAGTTTGCACCGGGTGCAGTATAACTCAGGGACCAGTTCCCAATCTCTGGTCTGGGTTTACCGGGGTGCAGTATAACTCAGGGATCAGGTCCCAATCACTGGTCGGAATTTGCACCAGGTGCAGTATAACTCAGGGACCAGGTCCCAATCTCTTATCGGAGTTGCACCGTGTGCAGTATAACTCACGGACCGGGTCCCAACATCTGTTCGGAGTTTGCACCAGGTGCAGTATAACTCAGGGACCAGGTCCCAATCACTGGTCTGGGTTTGCACCGGGTGCAGTATAACTCAGGGACCGGGTCCCAATCTCTGATCGGAGTTGCACCAGGCGCAGTATAACTCACGGACCGGGTCCCAATTTCTGGTCAGAGATTGCACCGGGAGCAGTATAACACTGGTAAGGGTCCCAATCTATGGTCGGAGATTGCACCGGGTGCAGTATAACTCAGGGACCGTGTCCCAATCTCTGGTCAGAGCTTGCACCGGGCGCAGTATAACTCTGGGACCAGGTCCCAATCACTGGTCTGAGTTTACCCGGGTGCAGTATGACTCAGGGACCAGGTCGCAGTCTCTGGTCTGGATTTGCCCGGGTGCAATATAACTCAGGGACCAAGTCCCAATCTCTGGTCTGAATTAGCACCGGATGCAGTATAACTCACGGACCGGGTCCCAATCTCTGGTCTGGGTTTGCCCAGGTACAGTATAACTCAAGGACCAGGTCCCAATCTCTGGTCTGGGTTTACCCAGGTGCAGTATAACTCAGGGATCGGGTCCCAATCTCTGGTCGGAGTTTGCACCGGGTGCAGTATAACTCAGGGATCAGGTCCCAATCTATTATCGGAGTTACACCGTGTGCAGTATAACTCAGGGTCCGGGTCCCAATCTCTGGTCGGAGTTTGCACCAGGTGCAGTATAACTCAGGGTCCGGGTCCCAATCTCTGGTCGGAGTTTGCACCAGGTGCAGTATAACTCAGGGACCGGGTCCCAATCTCTGATCGGAGTTTGCACCGGACGCAGTATAACTCAGGGTCCAGGTCCCAATCTCTGATCGGAGTTGCACCTGGCGCAGTATAACTCACGGAACGGGTCCCAATTTCTGATCGGAGTTTGCACCGGGAGCAGTATAACACTGGTATGGGTCCCAATCTATGGTCGGAGATTGCACCGGGTGCAGTATAACTCAGGGACCGGGTCCCAATTTCTGTTCGGAGTTTGCACCGGGTGCAGTATAACTCAGGGACCAGGTCCGAATCTCTGGTCGGAGTTTGCACCGGGTGCAGTATAACTCAGGGACCGGGTCCCAATCTCTGATCGGAGTTGCACCGGACGCAGTATAACTCAGGGTCCAGGTCCCAATCTCTGATCGGAGTTGCACCTGGCGCAGTATAACTCACGGAACGGGTCCCAATTTCTGATCGGAGTTTGCACCGGGAGCAGTATAACACTGGTAAGGGTCCCAATCTATGGTCGGAGATTGCACCGGGTGCAGTATAACTCAGGGACCGGGTCCCAATTTCTGTTCGGAGTTTGCACCGGGTGCAGTATAACTCAGGGACCAGGTCTGAATCTCTGGTCGGAGTTTGCACCGGGTGCAGTATAACTCAGGGACCGGGTCCCAATCTCTGGTCTGGGTTTGCACCGGGTGCAGTATAACTCAGGGACCAGGTCACAATTTCTGGTCTGGTTTTACCCGGGTGCAGTATAACTCAGGGATCAGGTCCTAATCTCTGGTCTGGCTTTGCACCGGATGCATTATAACTCAGGGACCAGGTCCCATTTTCTGGTCTGGGTTTACCCAGGTGCAGTATAACTCAGGGACTAAGTCCCAGTCTCTGGTCGGAGTTTGCACCAGGTGCATTATAACTCAGGGACCGGTTCCCAATCTCTGGTCGGAGTTTGCACCGGGTGCAGTATAACTCAGGGACCAGGTCCCAATCTCTGGTCGGAGTTTGCACCAGGTGCAGTATAACTCAGGGACCGGTTCCCAATCTCTGGTCGGAGTTTGCACCGGGTGCAGTATAACTCAGGGACCGGGTCCCAATCTCTAGTCGGAGTTTGCAACAGGCGCAGAATAACTCAGGGACCAGGTCCCAATCATTGGTCGGAGTTTGCTCGGGTGCAGTATAACTCAGGGACCGGGTCCCAATCTCTGGTTGGAGTTTGCACCGGCTGCAGTATAACTCAGGGACCGGGTCCCAATCTCCGGTCGGAGTTTGCACCGGGTGCAGTATTGCTCAGGGACCGTGTCCCAATCACTGGTCAGAGTTTGCACCGGGTGCAGTATAACTCAGGGACCAGTTCCCAATCTCTGGTCTGGGTTTACCGGGGTGCAGCATAACTCAGGGATCAGGTCCCAATCACTGGTCGGAATTTGCACCAGGTGCAGTATAACTCAGGGACCAGGTCCCAATCTCTTATCGGAGTTGCACCGTGTGCAGTATAACTCACGGACCGGGTCCCAACATCTGTTCGGAGTTTGCACCAGGTGCAGTATAACTCAGGGACCAGGTCCCAATCACTGGTCTGGGTTTGCACCGGGTGCAGTATAACTCAGGGACCGGGTCCCAATCTCTGATCGGAGTTGCACCGGGCGCAGTATAACTCACGGACCGGGTCCCAATTTCTGGTCAGAGATTGCACCGGGAGCAGTATAACACTGGTAAGGGTCCCAATCTATGGTCGGAGATTGCACCGGGTGCAGTATAACTCAGGGACCGTGTCCCAATCTCTGGTCAGAGCTTGCACCGGGCGCAGTATAACTCTGGGACCAGGTCCCAATCACTGGTCTGGGTTTACCCGGGTGCAGTATGACTCAGGGACCAGGTCGCAGTCTCTGGTCTGGATTTGCCCGGGTGCAATATAACTCAGGGACCAAGTCCCAATCTCTGGTCTGAATTAGCACCGGATGCAGTATAACTCACGGACCGGGTCCCAATCTCTGGTCTGGGTTTGCCCAGGTACAGTATAACTCAAGGACCAGGTCCCAATCTCTGGTCTGGGTTTACCCAGGTGCAGTATAACTCAGGGATCGGGTCCCAATCTCTGGTCGGAGTTTGCACCGGGTGCAGTATAACTCAGGGTCCGGGTCCCAATCTCTGGTCGGAGTTTGCACCAGGTGCAGTATAACTCAGGGTCCGGGTCCCAATCTCTGGTCGGAGTTTGCACCAGGTGCAGTATAACTCAGGGATCGGGTCCCAATCTCTGGTCGGAGTTTGCACCGGGTGCAGTATAACTCAGGGACTAGGTCCCAATCACTGGTCTAGGTTTGCACCGGGTGCAGTATAACTCAGGGACCAGGTCCGAATCTCTGATCGGAGTTGCACCTGGCGCAGTATAACTCAGGGACCGGTTCCCAATCTCTAGTCGAAGTTTGCGACAGGCGCAGTATAACTCAGGGACCGGTTCCCAATCTCTGGTCGGAGTTTGCAACAGGTGCAGTATAACTCAGGGACCGGGTCCCAATCTCTGGTCGGAGTTTGCACCGGGTGCAGTATAACTCAGGGACCAGGTCCCAATCTCTGGTCAGAGTTTGCACCAGGTGCAGTATAACGCAGGGACCAGGTCCCAATGTCTGGTCGGAGTTTGCACCAGGTGCAGTATAACTCAGGGACCGGTCCCCAATCTCTGGTCGGAGTTTGCAACAGGTGCAGTATAACTCAGGGACCGGGTCCCAATCTCTGGTCGGAGTTTGCACCGGGTGCAGTATAACTCAGGGACCAGGTCCCAATCTCTGGTCAGAGTTTGCACCAGGTGCAGTATAACGCAGGGACCAGGTCCCAATGTCTGGTCGGAGTTTGCACCAGGTGCAGTATAACTCAGGGACCGGTCCCCAATCTCTGGTCTGGGTTTGCACCGGGTGCAGTATTACCCCGGGCTCCGGGTCCCAATTTCTGGTCGGAGTTTGCACCGGCTGCAGTATAACTCAGGGACAGGGTCCCAATCTCTGGTCTGGGTTTACACGGGTGCAGTATAACTCAGGGACCGGGTCCTAATATCTGGTCTGGGTTTACTCGGGTGCAATATAACTCAGGGACCGGGTCCCAATCTCGCTCTGGTCTGAATTTGCACCGTATGCAGTATAACTCAGGGACCGAGTCACAATCTCTGGTCTGGGTTTGCCCAGGTGCAGTATAACTCAGGGACTAAGTCCCAATCTCTGGTCTGGGATTGCACCGGGTACAGTATAACTCAGGGACTAAGTTCCAATCTCTGGTCTGGGTTTACCGGGTGCAGTATATTCAGGGACTAAGTTCCAATCTCTGGTCTGGGTTTACCCGGGTGCAGTATAACTCAGGGACCGGGTCCCAGTCTGAATTTTTAAAAAACATTTTTGTTCGGTTACGGGATTTGGGCATCGCTGGCAAGGCCAGCATTTATTGCCCATCACTAATTACCTTTGAGAAGGTGGTGGTGAGCTGCCTTCTTGAACTGCTGCAGTCCGTGTGGTGAAGGTACTCCCACAGTGCTGTTAGGGAGGGAGTTCCAGGATTTTGACCCAGCGACGATGAAGGATCGGCGATATAATACTAAGTCAGGATGGGGTGTGACTTGGAGGGGAACTTGGAGGAGGTGGTGTTCCTATGCGCCTGCTGCCCTTGTCCTTCTAGGTGGAAGAGGTCGCGGCTTTGGGAGGTGCTGCCGAAGAAGCCTTGGCGAGTTGCTGCAGCGGATCTTGCAGATGGTACACACTGCAGCCACGGTACGATGGTGGTGGAGGGAGTGAATGTTTAAGGTGGTGGATGGGGTGCCAATCAAGCGGGCTGCTTTGTCCTGGATGGTGTCGAGCTTCTTGAGTGTTGTTGGAGCTGCACGCATCCAGGCAAGTGGAGAGTATTCCATCACACTCCTTTCTTGTGTCTTGTAGATGGTGGAAAAGCTTTGGGGACCAGGTCCCTATCTCTGGTCGGAGTTTGCACCAGGTCCCAATCTCTAGTCTGGTTTTACCCGGGTGCAGTATAACTCAGGGACCAGTTCCCAATCTCTGGTCGGAGTTTGCACCGGGTGCAGTATAACTCAGGGATCAGGTCCCAATCTCTGGTCGGAATTTGCACCGGGTGCAGTATAACTCAGGGACCGTGTCCCAATCACTGGTCAGAGCTTGCACCGGGCGCAGTATAACTCTGGGACCAGGTCCCAATCACTGGTCAGAGTTTGCACCGGGTGCAGTATAACTCAGGGACCAGTTCCCAATCTCTGGTCTGGGTTTACCCGGGTGCAGTATAACTCAGGGATCAGGACCCAATCTCTGGTCGGAATTTGCACCGGGTGCAGTATAACTCAGGGATCAGGTCCCAATCACTGGTCTGGGTTTGCACCGGGTGCAGTATAACTCAGGGACCGGGTCCCAATCTCTTATCAGAGTTGCACTGTATGCAGTATAACTCAGGGTCCGTGTCCCAATCTCTGGTCGGATTTTGCACCGGGTGCAGTATAACTCAGGGACCAGTTCCCAATCTCTGGTCGGAGTTTGCACCGGGTGCAGTATAACTCAGGGATCAGGTCCCAATCTCTGGTCTGGGTTTGCACCGGGTGCAGTATAACTCAGGGACCAGGTCACAATTTCTGGCCTGGTTTTACCCGGGTGCAGTATAACTCAGGGATCAGGTCCTAATCTCTGGTCTGGCTTTGCACCGGATGCATTATAACTCAGGGACCAGGTCCCATTTTCTGGTCTGGGTTTACCCAGGTGCAGTATAACTCAGGGACTAAGTCCCAGTCTCTGGTCGGAGTTTGCACCAGGTGCATTATAACTCAGGGACCGGTTCCCAATCTCTGGTCGGAGTTTGCACCGGGTGCAGTATAACTCAGGGACCAGGTCCCAATCTCTGGTCGGAGTTTGCACCAGGTGCAGTATAACTCAGGGACCGGTTCCCAATCTCTGGTCGGAGTTTGCACCGGGTGCAGTATAACTCAGGGACCGGGTCCCAATCTCTAGTCGGAGTTTGCAACAGGCGCAGTATAACTCAGGGACCAGGTCCCAATCATTGGTCGGAGTTTGCTCGGGTGCAGTATAACTCAGGGACCGGGTCCCAATCTCTGGTTGGAGTTTGCACCGGCTGCAGTATAACTCAGGGACCGGGTCCCAATCTCCGGTCGGAGTTTGCACCGGGTGCAGTATTGCTCAGGGACCGTGTCCCAATCACTGGTCAGAGTTTGCATCGGGTGCAGTATAACTCAGGGACCAGTTCCCAATCTCTGGTCTGGGTTTACCGGGGTGCAGTATAACTCAGGGATCAGGTCCCAATCTCTGGTCGGAGTTTGCACCAGGTGCAGTATAACTCAGGGACCGGTTCCCAATCTCTGGTCGGAGTTTGCACCGGGTGCAGTATAACTCAGGGACCGGGTCCCAATCTCTAGTCGGAGTTTGCAACAGGCGCAGTATAACTCAGGGACCAGGTCCCAATCATTGGTCGGAGTTTGCTCGGGTGCAGTATAACTCAGGGACCGGGTCCCAATCTCTGGTTGGAGTTTGCACCGGCTGCAGTATAACTCAGGGACCGGGTCCCAATCTCCGGTCGGAGTTTGCACCGGGTGCAGTATTGCTCAGGGACCGTGTCCCAATCACTGGTCAGAGTTTGCACCGGGTGCAGTATAACTCAGGGACCAGTTCCCAATCTCTGGTCTGGGTTTACCGGGGTGCAGTATAACTCAGGGATCAGGTCCCAATCACTGGTCGGAATTTGCACCAGGTGCAGTATAACTCAGGGACCAGGTCCCAATCTCTTATCGGAGTTGCACCGTGTGCAGTATAACTCACGGACCGGGTCCCAACATCTGTTCGGAGTTTGCACCAGGTGCAGTATAACTCAGGGACCAGGTCCCAATCACTGGTCTGGGTTTGCACCGGGTGCAGTATAACTCAGGGACCGGGTCCCAATCTCTGATCGGAGTTGCACCGGGCGCAGTATAACTCACGGACCGGGTCCCAATTTCTGGTCAGAGATTGCACCGGGAGCAGTATAACACTGGTAAGGGTCCCAATCTATGGTCGGAGATTGCACCGGGTGCAGTATAACTCAGGGACCGTGTCCCAATCTCTGGTCAGAGCTTGCACCGGGCGCAGTATAACTCTGGGACCAGGTCCCAATCACTGGTCTGGGTTTACCCGGGTGCAGTATGACTCAGGGACCAGGTCGCAGTCTCTGGTCTGGATTTGCCCGGGTGCAATATAACTCAGGGACCAAGTCCCAATCTCTGGTCTGAATTAGCACCGGATGCAGTATAACTCACGGACCGGGTCCCAATCTCTGGTCTGGGTTTGCCCAAGTACAGTATAACTCAAGGACCAGGTCCCAATCTCTGGTCTGGGTTTACCCAGGTGCAGTATAACTCAGGGATCGGGTCCCAATCTCTGGTCGGAGTTTGCACCGGGTGCAGTATAACTCAGGGATCAGGTCCCAATCTCTTATCGGAGTTACACCGTGTGCAGTATAACTCAGGGTCCGGGTCCCAATCTCTGGTCGGAGTTTGCACCAGGTGCAGTATAACTCAGGGTCCGGGTCCCAATCTCTGGTCGGAGTTTGCACCAGGTGCAGTATAACTCAGGGATCGGGTCCCAATCTCTGGTCGGAGTTTGCACCGGGTGCAGTATAACTCAGGGACTAGGTCCCAATCACTGGTCTAGGTTTGCACCGGGTGCAGTATAACTCAGGGACCAGGTCCGAATCTCTGATCGGAGTTGCACCGGGCGCAGTATAACTCAGGGACCGGTTCCCAATCTCTAGTCGAAGTTTGCGACAGGCGCAGTATAACTCAGGGACCGGGTCCCAATCTCTGGTCGGAGTTTGCACCGGGTGCAGTATAACTCAGGGACCAGGTCCCAATCTCTGGTCAGAGTTTGCACCAGGTGCCGTATAACGCAGGGACCAGGTCCCAATGTCTGGTCGGAGTTTGCACCAGGTGCAGTATAACTCAGGGACCGGTCCCCAATCTCTGGTCTGGGTTTGCACCGGGTGCAGTATTACCCCGGGGCCGGGTCCCAATTTCTGGTCGGAGTTTGCACCGGCTGCAGTATAACTCAGGGACAGGGTCCCAATCTCTGGTCTGGGTTTACACGGGTGCAGTATAACTCAGGGACCGGGTCCTAATATCTGGTCTGGGTTTACTCGGGTGCAATATAACTCAGGGACCGGGTCCCAATCTCGCTCTGGTCTGAATTTGCACCGTATGCAGTATAACTCAGGGACCGAGTCACAATCTCTGGTCTGGGTTTGCCCAGGTGCAGTATAACTCAGGGACTAAGTCCCAATCTCTGGTCTGGGATTGCACCGGGTACAGTATAACTCAGGGACTAAGTTCCAATCTCTGGTCTGGGTTTACCGGGTGCAGTATATTCAGGGACTAAGTTCCAATCTCTGGTCTGGGTTTACCCGGGTGCAGTATAACTCAGGGACCGGGTCCCAGTCTGAATTTTTAAAAAACATTTTTGTTCGGTTACGGGATTTGGGCATCGCTGGCAAGGCCAGCATTTATTGCCCATCACTAATTACCTTTGAGAAGGTGGTGGTGAGCTGCCTTCTTGAACTGCTGCAGTCCGTGTGGTGAAGGTACTCCCACAGTGCTGTTAGGGAGGGAGTTCCAGGATTTTGACCCAGCGACGATGAAGGATCGGCGATATAATACTAAGTCAGGATGGGGTGTGACTTGGAGGGGAACTTGGAGGAGGTGGTGTTCCTATGCGCCTGCTGCCCTTGTCCTTCTAGGTGGAAGAGGTCGCGGCTTTGGGAGGTGCTGCCGAAGAAGCCTTGGCGAGTTGCTGCAGCGGATCTTGCAGATGGTACACACTGCAGCCACGGTACGATGGTGGTGGAGGGAGTGAATGTTTAAGGTGGTGGATGGGGTGCCAATCAAGCGGGCTGCTTTGTCCTGGATGGTGTCGAGCTTCTTGAGTGTTGTTGGAGCTGCACGCATCCAGACAAGTGGAGAGTATTCCATCACACTCCTTTCTTGTGTCTTGTAGATGGTGGAAAAGCTTTGGGGACCAGGTCCCTATCTCTGGTCGGAGTTTGCACCAGGTCCCAATCTCTAGTCTGGTTTTACCCGGGTGCAGTATAACTCAGGGACCAGTTCCCAATCTCTGGTCGGAGTTTGCACCGGGTGCAGTATAACTCAGGGATCAGGTCCCAATCTCTGGTCGGAATTTGCACCGGGTGCAGTATAACTCAGGGACCGTGTCCCAATCACTGGTCAGAGCTTGCACCGGGCGCAGTATAACTCTGGGACCAGGTCCCAATCACTGGTCAGAGTTTGCACCGGGTGCAGTATAACTCAGGGACCAGTTCCCAATCTCTGGTCTGGGTTTACCCGGGTGCAGTATAACTCAGGGATCAGGACCCAATCTCTGGTCGGAATTTGCACCGGGTGCAGTATAACTCAGGGATCAGGTCCCAATCACTGGTCTGGGTTTGCACCGGGTGCAGTATAACTCAGGGACCGGGTCCCAATCTCTTATCAGAGTTGCACTGTATGCAGTATAACTCAGGGTCCGTGTCCCAATCTCTGGTCGGATTTTGCACCGGGTGCAGTATAACTCAGGGACCAGTTCCCAATCTCTGGTCGGAGTTTGCACCGGGTGCAGTATAACTCAGGGATCAGGTCCCAATCTCTGGTCTGGGTTTGCACCGGGTGCAGTATAACTCAGGGACCAGGTCACAATTTCTGGCCTGGTTTTACCCGGGTGCAGTATAACTCAGGGATCAGGTCCTAATCTCTGGTCTGGCTTTGCACCGGATGCATTATAACTCAGGGACCAGGTCCCATTTTCTGGTCTGGGTTTACCCAGGTGCAGTATAACTCAGGGACTAAGTCCCAGTCTCTGGTCGGAGTTTGCACCAGGTGCATTATAACTCAGGGACCGGTTCCCAATCTCTGGTCGGAGTTTGCACCGGGTGCAGTATAACTCAGGGACCAGGTCCCAATCTCTGGTCGGAGTTTGCACCAGGTGCAGTATAACTCAGGGACCGGTTCCCAATCTCTGGTCGGAGTTTGCACCGGGTGCAGTATAACTCAGGGACCGGGTCCCAATCTCTAGTCGGAGTTTGCAACAGGCGCAGTATAACTCAGGGACCAGGTCCCAATCATTGGTCGGAGTTTGCTCGGGTGCAGTATAACTCAGGGACCGGGTCCCAATCTCTGGTTGGAGTTTGCACCGGCTGCAGTATAACTCAGGGACCGGGTCCCAATCTCCGGTCGGAGTTTGCACCGGGTGCAGTATTGCTCAGGGACCGTGCCCCAATCACTGGTCAGAGTTTGCACCGGGTGCAGTATAACTCAGGGACCAGTTCCCAATCTCTGGTCTGGGTTTACCGGGGTGCAGTATAACTCAGGGATCAGGTCCCAATCTCTGGTCGGAGTTTGCACCAGGTGCAGTATAACTCAGGGACCGGTTCCCAATCTCTGGTCGGAGTTTGCACCGGGTGCAGTATAACTCAGGGACCGGGTCCCAATCTCTAGTCGGAGTTTGCAACAGGCGCAGTATAACTCAGGGACCAGGTCCCAATCATTGGTCGGAGTTTGCTCGGGTGCAGTATAACTCAGGGACCGGGTCCCAATCTCTGGTTGGAGTTTGCACCGGCTGCAGTATAACTCAGGGACCGGGTCCCAATCTCCGGTCGGAGTTTGCACCGGGTGCAGTATTGCTCAGGGACCGTGTCCCAATCACTGGTCAGAGTTTGCACCGGGTGCAGTATAACTCAGGGACCAGTTCCCAATCTCTGGTCTGGGTTTACCAGGGTGCAGTATAACTCAGGGATCAGGTCCCAATCACTGGTCGGAATTTGCACCAGGTGCAGTATAACTCAGGGACCAGGTCCCAATCTCTTATCGGAGTTGCACCGTGTGCAGTATAACTCACGGACCGGGTCCCAACATCTGTTCGGAGTTTGCACCAGGTGCAGTATAACTCAGGGACCAGGTCCCAATCACTGGTCTGGGTTTGCACCGGGTGCAGTATAACTCAGGGACCGGGTCCCAATCTCTGATCGGAGTTGCACCGGGCGCAGTATAACTCACGGACCGGGTCCCAATTTCTGGTCAGAGATTGCACCGGGAGCAGTATAACACTGGTAAGGGTCCCAATCTATGGTCGGAGATTGCACCGGGTGCAGTATAACTCAGGGACCGTGTCCCAATCTCTGGTCAGAGCTTGCACCGGCCGCAGTATAACTCTGGGACCAGGTCCCAATCACTGGTCTGGGTTTACCCGGGTGCAGTATGACTCAGGGACCAGGTCGCAGTCTCTGGTCTGGATTTGCCCGGGTGCAATATAACTCAGGGACCAAGTCCCAATCTCTGGTCTGAATTAGCACCGGATGCAGTATAACTCACGGACCGGGTCCCAATCTCTGGTCTGGGTTTGCCCAGGTACAGTATAACTCAAGGACCAGGTCCCAATCTCTGGTCTGGGTTTACCCAGGTGCAGTATAACTCAGGGATCGGGTCCCAATCTCTGGTCGGAGTTTGCACCGGGTGCAGTATAACTCAGGGTCCGGGTCCCAATCTCTGGTCGGAGTTTGCACCAGGTGCAGTATAACTCAGGGTCCGGGTCCCAATCTCTGGTCGGAGTTTGCACCAGGTGCAGTATAACTCAGGGACCGGGTCCCAATCTCTGATCGGAGTTGCACCGGACGCAGTATAACTCAGGGTCCAGGTCCCAATCTCTGATCGGAGTTGCACCTGGCGCAGTATAACTCACGGAACGGGTCCCAATTTCTGATCGGAGTTTGCACCGGGAGCAGTATAACACTGGTAAGGGTCCCAATCTATGGTCGGAGATTGCACCGGGTGCAGTATAACTCAGGGACCGGGTCCCAATTTCTGTTCGGAGTTTGCACCGGGTGCAGTATAACTCAGGGACCAGGTCCCAATCTCTGGTCTGGGTTTGCACCGGGTGCAGTATAACTCAGGGACCAGGTCACAATTTCTGGTCTGGGTTTACCCAGGTGCAGTATAACTCAGGGACTAAGTCCCAGTCTCTGGTCGGAGTTTGCACCAGGTGCATTATAACTCAGGGACCGGTTCCCAATCTCTGGTCGGAGTTTGCACCGGGTGCAGTATAACTCAGGGACCAGGTCCCAATCTCTGGTCGGAGTTTGCACCAGGTGCAGTATAACTCAGGGACCGGTTCCCAATCTCTGGTCGGAGTTTGCACCGGTTGCAGTATAACTCAGGGACCGGGTCCCAATCTCTAGTCGGAGTTTGCAACAGGCGCAGTATAACTCAGGGACCAGGTCCCAATCATTGGTCGGAGTTTGCTCGGGTGCAGTATAACTCAGGGACCGGGTCCCAATCTCTGGTTGGAGTTTGCACCGGCTGCAGTATAACTCAGGGACCGGGTCCCAATCTCCGGTCGGAGTTTGCACCGGGTGCAGTATTGCTCAGGGACCGTGTCCCAATCACTGGTCAGAGTTTGCACCGGGTGCAGTATAACTCAGGGACCAGTTCCCAATCTCTGGTCTGGGTTTACCGGGGTGCAGTATAACTCAGGGATCAGGTCCCAATCACTGGTCGGAATTTGCACCAGGTGCAGTATAACTCAGGGACCAGGTCCCAATCTCTTATCGGAGTTGCACCGTGTGCAGTATAACTCACGCACCGGGTCCCAACATCTGTTCGGAGTTTGCACCAGGTGCAGTATAACTCAGGGACCAGGTCCCAATCACTGGTCTGGGTTTGCACCGGGTGCAGTATAACTCAGGGACCGGGTCCCAATCTCTGATCGGAGTTGCACCGGGCGCAGTATAACTCACGGACCGGGTCCCAATTTCTGGTCAGAGATTGCACCGGGAGCAGTATAACACTGGTAAGGGTCCCAATCTATGGTCGGAGATTGCACCGGGTGCAGTATAACTCAGGGACCGTGTCCCAATCTCTGGTCAGAGCTTGCACCGGGCGCAGTATAACTCTGGGACCAGGTCCCAATCACTGGTCTGGGTTTACCCGGGTGCAGTATGACTCAGGGACCAGGTCGCAGTCTCTGGTCTGGATTTGCCCGGGTGCAATATAACTCAGGGACCAAGTCCCAATCTCTGGTCTGAATTAGCACCGGATGCAGTATAACTCACGGACCGGGTCCCAATCTCTGGTCTGGGTTTGCCCAGGTACAGTATAACTCAAGGACCAGGTCCCAATCTCTGGTCTGGGTTTACCCAGGTGCAGTATAACTCAGGGATCGGGTCCCAATCTCTGGTCGGAGTTTGCACCGGGTGCAGTATAACTCAGGGATCAGGTCCCAATCTCTTATCGGAGTTACACCGTGTGCAGTATAACTCAGGGTCCGGGTCCCAATCTCTGGTCGGAGTTTGCACCAGGTGCAGTATAACTCAGGGTCCGGGTCCCAATCTCTGGTCGGAGTTTGCACCAGGTGCAGTATAACTCAGGGATCGGGTCCCAATCTCTGGTCGGAGTTTGCACCGGGTGCAGTATAACTCAGGGACTAGGTCCCAATCACTGGTCTAGGTTTGCACCGGGTGCAGTATAACTCAGGGACCAGGTCCGAATCTCTGATCGGAGTTGCACCGGGCGCAGTATAACTCAGGGACCGGTTCCCAATCTCTAGTCGAAGTTTGCGACAGGCGCAGTATAACTCAGGGACCGGGTCCCAATCTCTGGTCGGAGTTTGCACCGGGTGCAGTATAACTCAGGGACCAGGTCCCAATCTCTGGTCAGAGTTTGCACCAGGTGCCGTATAACGCAGGGACCAGGTCCCAATGTCTGGTCGGAGTTTGCACCAGGTGCAGTATAACTCAGGGACCGGTCCCCAATCTCTGGTCTGGGTTTGCACCGGGTGCAGTATTACCCCGGGGCCGGGTCCCAATTTCTGGTCGGAGTTTGCACCGGCTGCAGTATAACTCAGGGACAGGGTCCCAATCTCTGGTCTGGGTTTACACGGGTGCAGTATAACTCAGGGACCGGGTCCTAATATCTGGTCTGGGTTTACTCGGGTGCAATATAACTCAGGGACCGGGTCCCAATCTCGCTCTGGTCTGAATTTGCACCGTATGCAGTATAACTCAGGGACCGAGTCACAATCTCTGGTCTGGGTTTGCCCAGGTGCAGTATAACTCAGGGACTACGTCCCAATCTCTGGTCTGGGATTGCACCGGGTACAGTATAACTCAGGGACTAAGTTCCAATCTCTGGTCTGGGTTTACCGGGTGCAGTATATTCAGGGACTAAGTTCCAATCTCTGGTCTGGGTTTACCCGGGTGCAGTATAACTCAGGGACCGGGTCCCAGTCTGAATTTTTAAAAAACATTTTTGTTCGGTTACGGGATTTGGGCATCGCTGGCAAGGCCAGCATTTATTGCCCATCACTAATTACCTTTGAGAAGGTGGTGGTGAGCTGCCTTCTTGAACTGCTGCAGTCCGTGTGGTGAAGGTACTCCCACAGTGCTGTTAGGGAGGGAGTTCCAGGATTTTGACCCAGCGACGATGAAGGATCGGCGATATAATACTAAGTCAGGATGGGGTGTGACTTGGAGGGGAACTTGGAGGAGGTGGTGTTCCTATGCGCCTGCTGCCCTTGTCCTTCTAGGTGGAAGAGGTCGCGGCTTTGGGAGGTGCTGCCGAAGAAGCCTTGGCGAGTTGCTGCAGCGGATCTTGTAGATGGTACACACTGCAGCCACGGTACGATGGTGGTGGAGGGAGTGAATGTTTAAGGTGGTGGATGGGGTGCCAATCAAGCGGGCTGCTTTGTCCTGGATGGTGTCGAGATTCTTGAGTGTTGTTGGAGCTGCACGCATCCAGGCAAGTGGAGAGTATTCCATCACACTCCTTTCTTGTGTCTTGTAGATGGTGGAAAAGCTTTGGGGACCAGGTCCCTATCTCTGGTCGGAGTTTGCACCAGGTCCCAATCTCTAGTCTGGTTTTACCCGGGTGCAGTATAACTCAGGGACCAGTTCCCAATCTCTGGTCGGAATTTGCACCGGGTGCAGTATAACTCAGGGACCGTGTCCCAATCACTGGTCAGAGCTTGCACCGGGCGCAGTATAACTCTGGGACCAGGTCCCAATCACTGGTCAGAGTTTGCACCGGGTGCAGTATAACTCAGGGACCAGTTCCCAATCTCTGGTCGGAATTTGCACCGGGTGCAGTATAACTCAGGGATCAGGTCCCAATCACTGGTCTGGGTTTGCACCGGGTGCAGTATAACTCAGGGACCGGGTCCCAATCTCTTATCAGAGTTGCACTGTATGCAGTATAACTCAGGGTCCGTGTCCCAATCTCTGGTCGGATTTTGCACCGGGTGCAGTATAACTCAGGGACCAGTTCCCAATCTCTGGTCGGAGTTTGCACCGGGTGCAGTATAACTCAGGGATCAGGTCCCAATCTCTGGTCTGGGTTTGCACCGGGTGCAGTATAACTCAGGGACCAGGTCACAATTTCTGGTCTGGTTTTACCCGGGTGCAGTATAACTCAGGGATCAGGTCCTAATCTCTGGTCTGGCTTTGCACCGGATGCATTATAACTCAGGGACCAGGTCCCATTTTCTGGTCTGGGTTTACCCAGGTGCAGTATAACTCAGGGACTAAGTCCCAGTCTCTGGTCGGAGTTTGCACCAGGTGCATTATAACTCAGGGACCGGTTCCCAATCTCTGGTCGGAGTTTGCACCGGGTGCAGTATAACTCAGGGACCAGGTCCCAATCTCTGGTCGGAGTTTGCACCAGGTGCAGTATAACTCAGGGACCGGTTCCCAATCTCTGGTCGGAGTTTGCACCGGGTGCAGTATAACTCAGGGACCGGGTCCCAATCTCTAGTCGGAGTTTGCAACAGGCGCAGTATAACTCAGGGACCAGGTCCCAATCATTGGTCGGAGTTTGCTCGGGTGCAGTATAACTCAGGGACCGGGTCCCAATCTCTGGTTGGAGTTTGCACCGGCTGCAGTATAACTCAGGGACCGGGTCCCAATCTCCGGTCGGAGTTTGCACCGGGTGCAGTATTGCTCAGGGACCGTGTCCCAATCACTGGTCAGAGTTTGCACCGGGTGCAGTATAACTCAGGGACCAGTTCCCAATCTCTGGTCTGGGTTTACCGGGGTGCAGTATAACTCAGGGATCAGGTCCCAATCACTGGTCGGAATTTGCACCAGGTGCAGTATAACTCAGGGACCAGGTCCCAATCTCTTATCGGAGTTGCACCGTGTGCAGTATAACTCACGGACCGGGTCCCAACATCTGTTCGGAGTTTGCACCAGGTGCAGTATAACTCAGGGACCAGGTCCCAATCACTGGTCTGGGTTTGCACCGGGTGCAGTATAACTCAGGGACCGGGTCCCAATCTCTGATCGGAGTTGCACCGGGCGCAGTATAACTCACGGACCGGGTCCCAATTTCTGGTCAGAGATTGCACCGGGAGCAGTATAACACTGGTAAGGGTCCCAATCTATGGTCGGAGATTGCACCGGGTGCAGTATAACTCAGGGACCGTGTCCCAATCTCTGGTCAGAGCTTGCACCGGGCGCAGTATAACTCTGGGGCCAGGTCCCAATCACTGGTCTGGGTTTACCCGGGTGCAGTATGACTCAGGGACCAGGTCGCAGTCTCTGGTCTGGATTTGCCCGGGTGCAATATAACTCAGGGACCAAGTCCCAATCTCTGGTCTGAATTAGCACCGGATGCAGTATAACTCACGGACCGGGTCCCAATCTCTGGTCTGGGTTTGCCCAGGTACAGTATAACTCAAGGACCAGGTCCCAATCTCTGGTCTGGGTTTACCCAGGTGCAGTATAACTCAGGGATCGGGTCCCAATCTCTGGTCGGAGTTTGCACCGGGTGCAGTATAACTCAGGGATCAGGTCCCAATCTATTATCGGAGTTACACCGTGTGCAGTATAACTCAGGGTCCGGGTCCCAATCTCTGGTCGGAGTTTGCACCAGGTGCAGTATAACTCAGGGTCCGGGTCCCAATCTCTGGTCGGAGTTTGCACCAGGT
Source organism: Squalus acanthias (assembly GCA_030390025.1). Taxonomy (NCBI): domain Eukaryota; kingdom Metazoa; phylum Chordata; class Chondrichthyes; order Squaliformes; family Squalidae; genus Squalus; species Squalus acanthias. The sequence goes on along the minus strand of CM059433.1, from coordinate 40,308,081 downwards.
GCAGTATAACTCAGGGACCGGGTCCCAATCTCTGATCGGAGTTGCACCGGACGCAGTATAACTCAGGGTCCAGGTCCCAATCTCTGATCGGAGTTGCACCTGGCGCAGTATAACTCACGGAACGGGTCCCAATTTCTGATCGGAGTTTGCACCGGGAGCAGTATAACACTGGTAAGGGTCCCAATCTATGGTCGGAGATTGCACCGGGTGCAGTATAACTCAGGGACCGGGTCCCAATTTCTGTTCGGAGTTTGCACCGGGTGCAGTATAACTCAGGGACCAGGTCCCAATCTCTGGTCTGGGTTTGCACCGGGTGCAGTATAACTCAGGGACCAGGTCACAATTTCTGGTCTGGGTTTACCCAGGTGCAGTATAACTCAGGGACTAAGTCCCAGTCTCTGGTCGGAGTTTGCACCAGGTGCATTATAACTCAGGGACCGGTTCCCAATCTCTGGTCGGAGTTTGCACCGGGTGCAGTATAACTCAGGGACCAGGTCCCAATCTCTGGTCGGAGTTTGCACCAGGTGCAGTATAACTCAGGGACCGGTTCCCAATCTCTGGTCGGAGTTTGCACCGGGTGCAGTATAACTCAGGGACCGGGTCCCAATCTCTAGTCGGAGTTTGCAACAGGCGCAGTATAACTCAGGGACCAGGTCCCAATCATTGGTCGGAGTTTGCTCGGGTGCAGTATAACTCAGGGACCGGGTCCCAATCTCTGGTTGGAGTTTGCACCGGCTGCAGTATAACTCAGGGACCGGGTCCCAATCTCCGGTCGGAGTTTGCACCGGGTGCAGTATTGCTCAGGGACCGTGTCCCAATCACTGGTCAGAGTTTGCACCGGGTGCAGTATAACTCAGGGACCAGTTCCCAATCTCTGGTCTGGGTTTACCGGGGTGCAGTATAACTCAGGGATCAGGTCCCAATCACTGGTCGGAATTTGCACCAGGTGCAGTATAACTCAGGGACCAGGTCCCAATCTCTTATCGGAGTTGCACCGTGTGCAGTATAACTCACGGACCGGGTCCCAACATCTGTTCGGAGTTTGCACCAGGTGCAGTATAACTCAGGGACCAGGTCCCAATCACTGGTCTGGGTTTGCACCGGGTGCAGTATAACTCAGGGACCGGGTCCCAATCTCTGATCGGAGTTGCACCGGGCGCAGTATAACTCACGGACCGGGTCCCAATTTCTGGTCAGAGATTGCACCGGGAGCAGTATAACACTGGTAAGGGTCCCAATCTATGGTCGGAGATTGCACCGGGTGCAGTATAGCTCAGGGACCGTGTCCCAATCTCTGGTCAGAGCTTGCACCGGGCGCAGTATAACTCTGGGACCAGGTCCCAATCACTGGTCTGGGTTTACCCGGGTGCAGTATGACTCAGGGACCAGGTCGCAGTCTCTGGTCTGGATTTGCCCGGGTGCAATATAACTCAGGGACCAAGTCCCAATCTCTGGTCTGAATTAGCACCGGATGCAGTATAACTCACGGACCGGGTCCCAATCTCTGGTCTGGGTTTGCCCAGGTACAGTATAACTCAAGGACCAGGTCCCAATCTCTGGTCTGGGTTTACCCAGGTGCAGTATAACTCAGGGATCGGGTCCCAATCTCTGGTCGGAGTTTGCACCGGGTGCAGTATAACTCAGGGATCAGGTCCCAATCTCTTATCGGAGTTACACCGTGTGCAGTATAACTCAGGGTCCGGGTCCCAATCTCTGGTCGGAGTTTGCACCAGGTGCAGTATAACTCAGGGTCCGGGTCCCAATCTCTGGTCGGAGTTTGCACCAGGTGCAGTATAACTCAGGGATCGGGTCCCAATCTCTGGTCGGAGTTTGCACCGGGTGCAGTATAACTCAGGGACTAGGTCCCAATCACTGGTCTAGGTTTGCACCGGGTGCAGTATAACTCAGGGACCAGGTCCGAATCTCTGATCGGAGTTGCACCGGGCGCAGTATAACTCAGGGACCGGTTCCCAATCTCTAGTCGAAGTTTGCGACAGGCGCAGTATAACTCAGGGACCGGGTCCCAATCTCTGGTCGGAGTTTGCACCGGGTGCAGTATAACTCTGGGACCGGTTCCCAATCTCTAGTCGAAGTTTGCGACAGGCGCAGTATAACTCAGGGACCAGGTCCCAATCTCTGGTCAGAGTTTGCACCAGGTGCCGTATAACGCAGGGACCAGGTCCCAATGTCTGGTCGGAGTTTGCACCAGGTGCAGTATAACTCAGGGACCGGTCCCCAATCTCTGGTCTGGGTTTGCACCGGGTGCAGTATTACCCCGGGGCCGGGTCCCAATTTCTGGTCGGAGTTTGCACCGGCTGCAGTATAACTCAGGGACAGGGTCCCAATCTCTGGTCTGGGTTTACACGGGTGCAGTATAACTCAGGGACCGGGTCCTAATATCTGGTCTGGGTTTACTCGGGTGCAATATAACTCAGGGACCGGGTCCCAATCTCGCTCTGGTCTGAATTTGCACCGTATGCAGTATAACTCAGGGACCGAGTCACAATCTCTGGTCTGGGTTTGCCCAGGTGCAGTATAACTCAGGGACTAAGTCCCAATCTCTGGTCTGGGATTGCACCGGGTACAGTATAACTCAGGGACTAAGTTCCAATCTCTGGTCTGGGTTTACCGGGTGCAGTATATTCAGGGACTAAGTTCCAATCTCTGGTCTGGGTTTACCCGGATGCAGTATAACTCAGGGACCGGGTCCCAGTCTGAATTTTTAAAAAACATTTTTATTCGGTTACGGGATTTGGGCATCGCTGGCAAGGCCAGCATTTATTGCCCATCACTAATTACCTTTGAGAAGGTGGTGGTGAGCTGCCTTCTTGAACTGCTGCAGTCCGTGTGGTGAAGGTACTCCCACAGTGCTGTTAGGGAGTGAGTTCCAGGATTTTGACCCAGCGACGATGAAGGATCGGCGATATAATACTAAGTCAGGATGGGGTGTGACTTGGAGGGGAACTTGGAGGAGGTGGTGTTCCTATGCGCCTGCTGCCCTTGTCCTTCTAGGTGGAAGAGGTCGCGGCTTTGGGAGGTGCTGCCGAAGAAGCCTTGGCGAGTTGCTGCAGCGGATCTTGTAGATGGTACACACTGCAGCCACGGTACGATGGTGGTGGAGGGAGTGAATGTTTAAGGTGGTGGATGGGGTGCCAATCAAGCGGGCTGCTTTGTCCTGGATGGTGTCGAGCTTCTTGAGTGTTGTTGGAGCTGCACGCATCCAGGCAAGTGGAGAGTATTCCATCACACTCCTTTCTTGTGTCTTGTAGATGGTGGAAAAGCTTTGGGGACCAGGTCCCTATCTCTGGTCGGAGTTTGCACCAGGTCCCAATCTCTAGTCTGGTTTTACCCGGGTGCAGTATAACTCAGGGACCAGTTCCCAATCTCTGGTCGGAGTTTGCACCGGGTGCAGTATAACTCAGGGATCAGGTCCCAATCTCTGGTCGGAATTTGCACCGGGTGCAGTATAACTCAGGGACCGTGTCCCAATCACTGGTCAGAGCTTGCACCGGGCGCAGTATAACTCTGGGACCAGGTCCCAATCACTGGTCAGAGTTTGCACCGGGTGCAGTATAACTCAGGGACCAGTTCCCAATCTCTGGTCTGGGTTTACCCGGGTGCAGTATAACTCAGGGATCAGGACCCAATCTCTGGTCGGAATTTGCACCGGGTGCAGTATAACTCAGGGATCAGGTCCCAATCACTGGTCTGGGTTTGCACCGGGTGCAGTATAACTCAGGGACCGGGTCCCAATCTCTTATCAGAGTTGCACTGTATGCAGTATAACTCAGGGTCCGTGTCCCAATCTCTGGTCGGATTTTGCACCGGGTGCAGTATAACTCAAGGACCAGGTCCCAATCATTGGTCGGAGTTTGCTCGGGTGCAGTGTAACTCAGGGACCGTGTAACAATCATTGGTCGGAGTTTGCTCGGGTGCAGTATAACTCAGGGACCGGGTCCCAATCTCTGGTTGGAGTTTGCACCGGCTGCAGTACAACTCAGGGACCGTGTCCCAATCTCTGATCGGAGTTTGCTCAGGTGCAGTATAACTCAGGGACCGTGTCCCAATCTCTGGTCGGAGTTTGCACCGGGTGCAGTATTACTCAGGGACCGTGTCCCAATCACTGGTCAGAGTTTGCACCGGGTGCAGTATAACTCAGGGACCAGTTCCCAATCTCTGGTCTGGGTTTACCGGGGTGCAGTATAACTCAGGGATCAGGTCCCAATCTCTAGTCGGAATTTGCACCGGGTGCAGTATAACTCAGGGATCAGGTCCCAATCACTGGTCGGAATTTGCACCGGGTGCAGTATATCTCAGGGACCGGGTCCCAATCTCTTATCGGAGTTGCACCGTGTGCAGTATAACTCACGGACCAGGTCCCAATCATTGGTCGCAGTTTGCACCAGGTGCAGTATAACTCAGGGACCGGGTCCCAATCTCTTATCGGAGTTGCACCGTGTGCAGTATAACTCAGGGTCCGGGTCCCAATCTCTGGTCGGATTTTGCACCGGGTGCAGTATAACTCAGGGACCAGTTCCCAATCTCTGGTCGGAGTTTGCACCGGGTGCAGTATAACTCAGGGATCGGGTCCCAGTCTATTGTCGGAGATTGCACCGGGTGCAGTATAACTCAGGGACCGTGTCCCAATCTCTGGTCAGAGCTTGCACCGGGCGCAGTATCACTCTGGGACCAGGTCCCAATCACTGGTCTGGGTTTACCCGGGTGCAGTATAACTCAGGGATCAGGTCGCAGTCTCTGGTCTGGGTTTACCCAGCTGCAGTATAACTCAGGGACCAAGTCCCAGCCTCTGGTCTGGATTTGCCCGGGTGCAATATAACTCAGGGACCAAGTCCCAATCTCTGGTCGGAATTAGCACCGGATGCAGTATAACTCACGGACCGGGTCCCAATCTCTGGTCTGGGTTTGCCCAGGTGCAGTATAACTCAAGGACCAGGTCCCAATCATTGGTCGGAGTTTGCTCGGGTGCAGTATAACTGAGGGACCGGGTCCCAATCTCTGGTTGGAGTTTGCACCATCTGCAGTACAACTCAGGGACCGGGTCCCAATCTCTGATCGGAGTTTGCTCAGTGCAGTATAACTCAGGGACCGGGTCGCAATCTCTGGTCGGAGTTTGCTCCGGGTGCAGTATTACTCAGGGACCATGTCCCAATCACTGGTCAGAGTTTCCACCGGGTGCAGTATAACTCAGGGATCAGGTCTCAATCACTGGTCGGAATTTGCACCGGGTGCAGTATAACTCAGGGACCGGGTCCCAATCTCTTATCGGAGTTGCACGGTGTGCAGTATAACTCACGGACCGGGGCCCAATCTCTGGTCGGAGTTTGCACCAGGTGCAGTATAACTCAGGGACCAGGTCCCAATCACTGGTCTGGGTTTGCACTGGGTGCAATATAAGTCAGGGACCGGGTCCCAATCTCTGATCGGAGTTGCACCGGGCGCAGTATAACTCACGGACCGGGTCCCAAGTTCTGGTCAGAGTTTGCACTGGGAGCAGTATAACACTGGTAAGGGTCCCAATCTATGGTCGGAGATTGCACCGGGTGCAGTAAAACTCGGGAACCAGGACCCAATTGCTGGTCTGGGTTTGCACCGGGTGCAGTATAACTCAGGGACCGGGTCACAATTTCTGGTCTGGGTTTGCACTGGGTGCAGTATAATTCAGGAACCGGGTCCCATTCTCTGGTCTGGGTTTACCCGGGTGCAGTATGACTCAGGGATCAGGTCGCAGTCTCTGGTCTGGGTTTACCCAGCTGCAGTATAACTCAGGGACCAAGTCCCAGCCTCTGGTCTGGATTTGCCCGGGTGCAATATAACTCAGGGACCGGGTCCCAATCTCTGGTCTGAATTAGCACCGGATGCAGTATAACTCACGGACCGGGTCCCAATCTCTGGTCTGGGTTTGCCCAGGTGCAGTATAACTCAAGGACCAGGTCCCAATCATTGGTCTGAGTTTGCTCGGGTGCAGTATAACTCAGGGACCGGGTCCCAATCTCTGGTTGGAGTTCACCGGCTGCAGTACAACTCAGGGACTGGGTCCCAATCTCTGATCGGAGTTTGCTCAGGTGCAGTATAACTCAGGGATCAGGTCTCAATCTCTGGTCGGAATTTGCACCGGGTGCAGTATAACTCAGGGACCAGGTCCCAATCACTGGTCGGAGTTTGCACCGGGTGCAGTATAACTCAGGGATCAGGTCCCAATCTCTGGTCGGAGTTTGCACCGGGTGCAGTATAACTCAGGGATCGGGTCCCAGTCTATTGTCGGAGATTGCACCGGGTGCAGTATAACTCAGGGACCGTGTCCCAATCTCTGGTCAGAGCTTGCACCGGACGCAGTATAACTCTGGGACCAGGTCCCAATCACTGGTCTGGGTTTACCCGGGTGCAGTATGACTCAGGGACCAGGTCACAGTCTCTGGTCTGGATTTGCCCGGGTGCAATATAACTCAGGGACCAAGTCCCAGCCTCTGGTCTGGATTTGCCCGGGTGCAATATAACTCAGGGACCAAGTCCCAATCTCTGGTCGGAATTAGCACCGGATGCAGTATAACTCACGGACCGGGTCCCAATCTCTGGTCTGGGTTTGCCCAGGTGCAGTATAACTCAAGGACCAGGTCCCAATCATTGGTCGGAGTTTGCTCGGGTGCAGTATAACTCAGGGACCGTGTACCAATCATTGGTTGGAGTTTGCACCGGCTGCAGTACAACTCAGGGACCGGGTCCCAATCTCTGATCGGAGTTTGCTCAGGTGCAGTATAACTCAGGGACCGGGTCCCAATCTCTGGTCGGAGTTTGCACCGGGTGCAGTATTACTCAGGGACTGTGTCCCAATCACTGGTCAGAGTTCGCACTGGGTGCAGTATAACTCAGGGACCAGTTCCCAATCTCTGGTCTGGGTTTACCGGGGTGCAGTATAACTCAGGGACCGGGTCCCAATCTCTGGTCTGAATTAGCACCGGATGCAGTATAACTCATGGACCGGGTCCCAATCTCTGGTCTGGGTTTGCCCAGGTGCAGTATAACTCAAGGACCAGGTCCCAATCATTGGTCGGAGTTTGCTCGGGTGCAGTATAACTCAGGGACCGGGTCCCAATCTCTGGTTGGAGTTTGCACCGGCTGCAGTACAACTCAGGGACCGGGTCCCAATCTCTGATCGGAGTTTGCTCAGGTGCAGTATAACTCAGGGACCGGGTCCCAATCTCTGGTCGGAGTTTGCACCGGGGTGCAGTATAACTCAGGGATCAGGTCTCAATCACTGGTCGGAATTTGCACCGGCTGCAGTACAACTCAGGGACCGGGTCCCAATCTCTGGTCGGAGTTTGCACCAGGTGCAGTATAACTCAGGGACCAGGTCCCAATCACTGGTCTGGGTTTGCACCAGGCGCAGTATAACTCACGGACCGGGTCCCAAGTTCTGGTCAGAGTTTGCACTGGGAGCAGTATAACACTGGTAAGGGTCCCAATCTGTGGTCGGAGATTGCACCGGGTGCAGTATAACTCAGGGACCAGGACCCAATTGCTGGTCTGGGTTTGCACCGGGTGCAGTATAACTCAGGGACCGGGTCACAATTTCTGGACTGGGTTTGCACCGGGTGCAGTATAATTCAGGGACCGGGTCCCATTCTCTGGTCTGAGTTTACACGGGTGCAGTATAACTCAGGGACCGGGTCCCAATCTCTGGTCTGGGTTTACACGGGTGCAGTATAACTCAGGGATCAGGTCGCAGTCTCTGGTCTGGGTTTACCCAGCTGCAGTATAACTCAGGGACCAAGTCCCAGCCTCTGGTCTGGATTTGCCCGGGTGCAATATAACTCAGGGACCGGGTCCCAATCTCTGGTCTGAATTAGCACCGGATGCAGTATAACTGACGGACCGGATCCCAATCTCTGGTCTGGGTTTGCCCAGGTGCAGTATAACTCAAGGACCAGGTCCCAATCATTGGTCGGAGTTTGCTCGGGTGCAGTATAACTCAGGGACCGGGTCCCAATCTCTGGTTGGAGTTTGTACCGGCTGCAGTACAACTCAGGGACCGGGTCCCAATCTCTGATCGGAGTTTGCTCAGGTGCAGTATAACTCAGGGACCGGGTCCCAATATCCGGTCGGAGTTTGCACCGGGTGCAGTATTGCTCAGGGACCGTGTCCCAATCACTGGTCAGAGTTTGCACCGGGGTGCAGTATAACTCAGGGACCAGTTCCCAATCTCTGGTCTGGGTTTACCGGGGTGCAGTATAACTCAGGGATCAGGTCCCAATCACTGGTCGGAATTTGCACCGGGTGCAGTATAACTCAGGGACCAGGTCCCAATCTCTTATCGGAGTTGCACCGTGTGCAGTATAACTCACGGACCGGGTCCCAACATCTGGTCGGAGTTTGCACCAGGTGCAGTACAACTCAGGGATCAGGTCCCAATCTCTGGTCGGAATTTGCACCGGGTGCAGTATAACTCAGGGACCACGTCCTAATCTCTGGTCTGGGTTTACCCGCGTGCAGTATCACCCAGGGACCAGTTCCCAATCTCTGGTCGGAGTTTGCACCGGGTGCAGTATAACTCAGGGATCAGGTCCCAATCTCTTGTCGGAATTTGCACCGGGTGCAGTATAACTCAGGGACCGGGTCCCAATCGCTGGTCGGAGTTTGCACCGGGTGCATAATAACTCGGGGATCGGGTCCCAATCTATTGTCGGAGATTGCACCGGGTGCAGTATAACTCAGGGACCGTGTCCCAATCTCTGGTCACAGCTTGCACCGGGCGCAGTATAACTCTGGGACCAGGTCCCAATCACTGCTCAGAGTTTGCACCGGGTGCAGCATAACTCAGGGACAGGGTCCCAATTTCTGGTCAGGGTTTGCATTGGGTGCAGTATAACTCAGGGACCAGTTCCCAATCTCTGATCTGGGTTAACCGGGTGCAGTATCACTCAGGGACCAGGTCCCAATCTCTGGTCTGGGTTTACCGGGGTGCAGTATAACTCAGGGACCGAGTCCCAATCTCTGATCGGAGTTGCACCGGGCGCAGTATAACTCAGGGAACAGGTCCCAATCTCTGGTCTGGGTTTGCACCGGGTGCAGAATAACTCAGGGACCGGGTCCCAATTTCTGGTCGGAGTTTGCACCAGGTGCAGTATAACTCAGGGACAAGGTCCCAATCTCTGGTCGGAGTTTGCACCGGTTGCAGTATAACTCAGGGGCCAGGACCCAATTGCTGGTCTGGGTTTGCACCGGGTGCAGTATAACTCAGGGACCGAGTCACAATCTCTGGTCTGGGTTTTCCCGGGTGCTGTATAACTCAGGGACTAAGTCCCAATCTCTGGTCTGGGATTGCACCGGGTGCAGTATAACTCAGGGACCAAGTTCCAATCTCTGGTCTGGGTTTACCCGGGTGCAGTATAACTCAGGGACTAAGTTCCAATCAGTGGTCTGTGTTTACCCGGGTGCAGTATAACTCAGGGACCGGGTCCCAGTCTGAATTTTTAAAAAACATTTGTATTCGATTATGGGATTTGGGCGTCGCTGGCAAGGCCATCATTTATTGCCCGTCACTAATTACCTTTGAGAAGGTGGTGGTGAGCCGCCTACTTGAACCGCTGCAGTCCGTGTGGTGAAGGTAATCCCACAGTGCTGTTAGGGAGAGAGTTCCAGGATTTTGACGCAGCGACGATGAAGGATTGGCGATATACTTCTAAGTCAGGATGGTGTGTGACTTGGAGGGGACCTTGGAGGAGGTGGTGTTCCTATGCGCCTGCTGCCCTTGTCCTTCTAGGTGGAAGAGGTCGCGGGTTTGGGAGGTGCTGCCGAAGAAGCCTTGGCGAGTTACTGCAGCGCATCTTGTAGATGGTACACACTGCAGCCACGGTACGATGGTGGTGGAGGGAGTGAATGTTTAAGGTGGTGGATGGGGTGCCAATCAAGCGGGCTGCTTTGTCCTGGATGATGTCGAGCTTCTTGAGTGTTGTTGGAACTGCACGCATCCAGGCAAGTGGAGAGTATTCCATCACACTCCTTTCTTGTGTCTTGTAGATGGTGGAAAAGCTTTGGGGACCAGGTCCCTATCTCTGGTCGGAGTTTGCACCGGGTGCAGTATAACTCAGGGATCAGGTCCCAATCTCTGGTCGGAATTTGCACCGGGTGCAGTATAACTCAGGGACCGGGTCCCAATCTCTTATCGGAGTTGCACCGTGTGCAGTATAACTCAGGGATCGGGTCCCAATCTCTGGTCGGAGTTTGCACCAGGTGCAGTATAACTCAGGGACCAGGTCCCAATCACTGGTCTGGGTTTGCACTGGGTGCATTATAACTCAGGGACCGGGTCCCAATCTCTGATCGGAGTTGCACCGGGCGCAGTATAACTCACGGACCGGGTCCCAATTTCTGGTCGGAGTTTGCACCGGGCGCAGTATAACAGTGGTAAGGGTCCCAATCTATGGTCGGAGATTGCACCGGGTGCAGTATAACTCAGGGATCAGGTCCCAATCTATGGTCGGAGATTGCACCGGGTGCAGTATAACTCAGGAACCAGGTCCCAATCTCTGGTCTGGGTTTGCACCGGGTGCAGTATAACTCAGGGACCAGGACACAATTGCTGGTCTGGGTTTGCACCGGGTGCAGTATAACTCAGGGACCAGGACCCAATTGCTGGTCTGGGTTTGCACCGGGTGCAGTATAACTCAGGGACCAGGTCACAATTTCTGGTCTGGGTTTGCACCGGGTGCAGTATAATTCAGGGACCGGGTCCCAATCTCTGGTCTGGGTTTACTCGGGTGCAGTATAAATCAGGGACCGGGTCCCAATATCTGGTCTGGGTTTACTCGGGTGCAATATAACTCAGGGACCGGGTCCCAATCTCGCTCCAGTCTGAACTTGCACCATCTGCAGCATAACTCAGGGACCGAGTCACAATCTCTGGTCTGGGTTTACCCGGGTGCAGTATAACTCTGGGACTAAGTTGCAATCTCTAGTCGGAGTTTGCACCGGGTGCAGTATAACTCAGGGATCAGGTCGTAATCTCTGGTCTGGCTTTGCACCGGATGCATTATAACTCAGGGATCAGGTCCCATTTTCTGGTCTGGGTTTACCCGGGTGCAGTATAACTCAGGGACCGGTTCCCAATCTCTGGTCGGAGTTTGCAACAGGCGCAGTATAACTCAGGGACCGGTTCCCAATCTCCGGTCGGAGTTTGCAACAGGCGCAGTATAACTCAGGGACCAGGTCCCAATCTCTGGTCGGAGTTTGCACCAGGTGCAGTATAACTCAGGGACCGGTTCCCAATCTCTGGTCGGAGTTTGCAACAGGCGCAGTATAACTCAGGGACCGGTTCCCAATCTCTGGTCGGAGTTTGCACCGGGTGCAGTATAACTCAGGGACCAGGTCCCAATCTCTGGTCTGGGTTTGCACCGGGTGCAGTATAACTCAGAGACCGGGTCCCAATCTCTGGTCTGGGTTTGCACCGGGTGCAGTATAACTCAGGGACCGGTTCCCAATCTCTGGTCTGGGTTTACCCGCGTGCAGTATAACTCAGGGACCAGTTCCCAATCTCTGGTCGGAGTTTGCACCGGGTGCAGTATAACTCAGGGACCGGGTCCCAATCGCTGGTCAGAGTTTACACCGGGTGCATAATAACTCAGGGATCGGGTCCCAATCTCTGGTCAGAGCTTGCACCGGGCGCAGTATAACTCTGGGATCAGGTCCCAATCACTGGTCAGAGTTTGCACCGGGTGCAGCATAACTCAGGGACAGGGTCCCAACTTCTGGTCAGGGTTTGCATTGGGTGCAGTATAACTCAGGGATCAGGTCCCAATCTCTGGTCGGAGTTGCACCATGTGCAGTATAACTCAGGGTCCGGGTCCCAATCTCTGGTCGGAGTTTGCACCGGGTGCAGTATAACTCAGGGATCAGGTCCCAATCTCTGGTGGGAATTTGCACCAGGTGCAGTATAACTCAGGGATCGGGTCCCAATCTCTGGTCGGAGTTTGCACCATTTGCAGTATAACTCAGGGACCGGTTCCCAATTTCTGGTCGGAGTTTGCACCAGGTGCAGTATAACTCAGGGACCAGGTCCCAATCACTGGTCTGGGTTTGCACCGGGTGCAGTATAACTCAGGGACCGGATCCCAATTTCTGGTCGGAGTTTGCACCGGGAGCAGTATAACACTGGTAAGGGTCCAAATCTATTGTCGGAGATTGCACCGGGTGCAGTATAACTCAGGGACCAGGTCCCAATCTCTGGTCGGAGTTTGCACCGGGTGCAGTATAACTCAGGGACCAGGACCCAATTGCTGGTCTGGGTTTGCACCGGGTGCAGTATAACTCAGGGACCAGTTCACAATTTCTGGTCTGGGTTTGCACCGGGTGCAGTATAATTCAGGGACTGGGTCCCAATATCTGGTCTGGGTTTACTCGGGTGCAGTATAACTCAGGGACCGGGTCCCAATATCTGGTCTGGGTTTACTCGGGTGCAATATAACTCAGGGACTGGGTCCCAATCTCGCTCCAGTCTGAATTTGCACCGTATGCAGTATAACTCAGGGACCGAGTCACAATCTCTGGTCTGGGTTTACCCGTGTGCAGTATAACTCGGACTAAGTCCCAATCTGTAGTCTGGGATTGCACCGGGTGCAGTATAACTCAGGGACCAGGTCCCAATGTCTGGTCTGGGTTTGCCCGGGTGCAGTATAACTCAGGGACCAGGTCCCAATCTCTGGTCTGGGTTTTCCCGGGTGCAGTATAACTCAGGGACTGGGTCCCAATATCTGGTCTGGGTTTACTCGGGTGCAGTTTTACTCAGGGACCGGGTCCCAATATCTGGTCTGGTTTTACTCGGGTGCAATATAACTCAGGGACCGGGTCCCAATCTCGCTCCAGACTGAATTTGCACCGTATGCAGTATAACTCAGGGACCGAGTCACAATCTCTGGTCTGGGTTTACCCGTGTGCAGTATAACTCGGACTAAGTCCCAATCTCTGGTCTGGGATTGCACCGGGTGCATTATAACTCAGGGACTAAGTTCCAATCTCTGGTCTGGGTTTACCCGGGTGCAGTATAACTCAGGGACTAAGTTCCAATCTCGGGTCTGGGTTTACCCGGGTGCAGTATAACTCAGGGACCGGGTCCCAGTCAGAATTTTTAAAAAACTTTTTTATTCGGTTACGGGATTTGGGCATCGCTGGCAAGGCCAGTATTTATTGCCCATCACTAATTACCTTTGAGAAGGTGGTGGTGAGCCGCCTTCTTGAACCGCTGCAGTCCGTGTGGTGAAGGTACTCCCACAGTGCTGTTAGGGAGGGAGTTCCAGGATTTTGACCCAGCGACGATGAAGGATCGGCAATATACTTCTAAGTCAGGATGGTGTGTGACTTGGAGGGGAACTTGGAGGTGGTGGTGTTCCCATGCGCCTGCTGCCCTTGTCCTTCTAGGTGGAAGAGGTCGCGGGTTTGGGAGGTGCTGCCGAAGAAGCCTTGGCGAGTTGCTGCAGCGCATCTTGTAAATGGTACACACTGCAGCCACGGTACGCCGGTGGTGGAGGGAGTGAATGTTTAAGGTGGTGGATGGGGTGCCAATCAAGCGGGCTGCTTTGTCCTGGATGGTGTCGAGCTTCTTGAGTGTTGTTGGAGCTGCACGCATCCAGGCAAGTGGAGAGTATTCTATCACACTCCTTTCTGGTGCCTTGTAGATGGTGGACAAGCTTTGGGGACCAGGTCCCTATCACTGGTCGGAGTTTGCACCGGGTGCAGTATAACTCAGGGACCGGTTCCCAATCTCCGGTCGGAGTTTGCACCAGGTGCAGTATAACTCAGGGACCGGTTCCCAATTTCTGGTCGGAGTTTGCACCGGGTGCAGTATAACTCAGGGACCGGTTCCCAATCACTGGTCTGGGTTTGCACCGGGTGAAATATAACTCAGGGACCAGTTCCCAATCTCTGGTCGGAGTTTGCACCGGGTGCAGTTTCACTCAGGGATCAGGTCCCAATCTCTGGTCGGAATTTGCACCGGGTGCAGTATAACTCAGGGACCGGGTCCCAATCGCTGGTCGGAGTTTGCACCGGGTGCATAATAACTCGGGGATCGGGTCCCAATCTATTGTCGGAGATTGCACCGGGTACAGTATAACTAAGGGACCGTGTCCCAATCTCTGGTCAGAGGTTGCACCGGGCGCAGTATAACTCTGGGACCAGGTCCCAATCACTGGTCAGAGTTTGCACCGGGTGCAGCATAACTCAGGGACAGGGTCCCAATTTCTGGTCAGGGTTTGCATTGGGTGCAGTATAACTCAGGGACCAGTTCCCAATCTCTGGTCTGGGTTTACCGGGGTGCAGTATAACTCAGGGATCAGGTCCCAATCTCTGGTCAGAATTTGCACCGGGTGCAGTATAACTCAGGGACCGGGTCCCAATCTCTTATCGGAGTTGCACCATGTGCAGTATAACTCAGGGTCCGGGTCCCAATCTCTGGTCGGAGTTTGCACCGGGTGCAGTATAACTCAGGGATCAGGTCCCAATCTCTGGTCGGAATTTGCACCGGTTGCAGTGTAACTCAGGCATCGGGTCCCAATCTCTAGTCGGACTTTGCACCGGGTGCAGCATAACTCATTGACCAGGTCCCAATCACTGGCCTGGGTTTGCACCGGGTGCAGTATAACTCAGGGACCAGGTCCCAATCTCTGATCGGAGTTGCACCGGGCGCAGTATAACTCACGGACCGGGTCCCAAATTCTGGTCGGAGTTTGCACCGGGTGCAGTATAACACTGGTAAGGGTCCCAATCTATGGTCGGAGATTGCACCGGGTGCATTATAACTCAGCGACCAGGTCCCAATCTCTGGTCTGGGTTTGCACCGGGTGCAGTATAACTCAGGGACCGGGTCCCAATCTCTGGTCGGAGTTTGCACCGGGTGCAGTATAACTCAGGGACCAGTTCACAATTTCTGGTCTGGGTTTGCACCGGGTGCAGTATAACTCAGGGACCAGGACCCAATTGCTGGTCTGGGTTTGCACCGGGTGCAGTATAACTTAGGGACCAGTTCACAATTTCTGGTCTGGGTTTGCACCGGGTGCTGTATAACTCAGGGACCGGGTCCCATTCTCTGGTCTGGGTTTACACGGGTGCAGTATAACTCAGGGACTGGGTCCCAATATCTGGTCTGGGTTTACTCAGGTGCAGTATAACTCAGGGACCGGGTCCCAATCTCGCTCCAGTCTGAATTTGCACCGTATGCAGTATAACTCAGGGACCGGGTCCCAATCTCTGGTCCGGGATTGCACCGGGTGCAGTATAACTCAGGGACTAAATTCCAATCTCTGGTCTGGGTTTACCCGGGTGCAGTATAACTCAGGGACCGAGTCACAATCTCTGGACTGGGATTGCACCGGGTGCCGTATAACTCAGGGACTAAGTTCCAATCTCTGGTCTGGGTTTACCCGGGTGCAGTATAACTCAGGGACTAAGTTCCAATCTCTGGTCTGGGTTTACCGGGTGCAGTATATTCAGGGACTAAGTTCCAATCTCTGGTCTGGGTTTACCCGGGTGCAGTATAACTCAGGGACCGGGTCCCAGTCTGAATTTTTAAAAAACATTTTTATTCGGTTACGGGATTTGGGCATCGCTTGCAAGGCCAGTATTTATTGCCCATCACTAATTACCTTTGAGAAGGTGGTGGTGAGCCGCCTTCTTGAACCGCTGCAGTCTGTGTGGTGAAGGTACTCCCACAGTGCTGTTAGGGAGGGAGTTCCAGAATTTTGACCCAGCGACGATGAAGGATCAGCAATATACTACTAAGTCAGGATGGTGTGTGACTTGGAGGGGAACTTGGAGGTGGTGGTGTTCCTATGCGCCTGCTGCCATTGTCCTTCTAGGTGGAAGAGGTCGCAGCTTTGGGAGGTGCTGCCGAAGAAGCCTTGGCGAGTTGCTGCAGCGCATCTTGTAAATGGTACACACTGCAGCCATGGTACGCCGGTGGTGGAGGGAGTGAATGTTTAAGGTGGTGGATGGGGTGCCAATCAAGCGGGCTGCTTTGTCCTGGATGGTGTCGAGCTTCTTGAGTGTTGTTGGAGCTGCACGCATCCAGGCAAGTGGAGAGTATTCCATCACACTCCTTTCTGGTGCCTTGCAGATGGTGGAAATGCTTTGGGGACCAGGTCTCTATCTCTGGTCGGAGTTTGCACCGGGTGCAGTATAACTCAGGGACCAAGTCCCAGCCTCTGGTCTGGATTTGCACGGGTGCAATATAACTCAGGGACCGGGTCCCAATCCCTGGTCTGAATTAGCACCGGGTGCAGTATTACTCAGGGACCGGTTCCCAATCACTGGTCTGGGTTTGCACTGGGTGAAATATAACTCAGGGACCAGTTCCCAATCTCTGGTCGGAGTTTGCACCGGGTGCAGTTTCACTCAGGGATCAGGTCCCAATCTCTGGTCGGAATTTGCACCGGGTGCAGTATAACTCAGGGACCGGGTCCCAATCGCTGGTCGGAGTTTGCACCGGGTGCATAATAACTCGGGGATCGGGTCCCAATCTATTGTCGGAGATTGCACCGGGTACAGTATAACTAAGGGACCGTGTCCCAATCTCTGGTCAGAGGTTGCACCGGGCGCAGTATAACTCTGGGACCAGGTCCCAATCACTGGTCAGAGTTTGCACCGGGTGCAGCATAACTCAGGGACAGGGTCCCAATTTCTGGTCAGGGTTTGCATTGGGTGCAGTATAACTCAGGGACCAGTTCCCAATCTCTGGTCTGGGTTTACCGGGGTGCAGTATAACTCAGGGATCAGGTCCCAATCTCTGGTCAGAATTTGCACCGGGTGCAGTATAACTCAGGGACCGGGTCCCAATCTCTTATCGGAGTTGCACCATGTGCAGTATAACTCAGGGTCCGGGTCCCAATCTCTGGTCGGAGTTTGCACCGGGTGCAGTATAACTCAGGGATCAGGTCCCAATCTCTGGTCGGAATTTGCACCGGTTGCAGTGTAACTCAGGCATCGGGTCCCAATCTCTAGTCGGACTTTGCACCGGGTGCAGCATAACTCATTGACCAGGTCCCAATCACTGGCCTGGGTTTGCACCGGGTGCAGTATAACTCAGGGACCAGGTCCCAATCTCTGATCGGAGTTGCACCGGGCGCAGTATAACTCACGGACCGGGTCCCAAATTCTGGTCGGAGTTTGCACCGGGTGCAGTATAACACTGGTAAGGGTCCCAATCTATGGTCGGAGATTGCACCGGGTGCATTATAACTCAGGGACCAGGTCCCAATCTCTGGTCTGGGTTTGCACCGGGTGCAGTGTAACTCAGGGACTAAATTCCAATCTCTGGTCTGGGTTTACCCAGGTGCAGTATAACTCAGGGACCGAGTCACAATCTCTGGACTGGGATTGCACCGGGTGCAGTATAACTCAGGGACTAAGTTCCAATCTCTGGTCTGGGTTTACCCGGGTGCAGTATAACTCAGGGACCGAGTCACAATCTCTGGACTGGGATTGCACCGGGTGCAGTATAACTCAGGGACTAAGTTCCAATCTCTGGTCTGGGTTTACCCGGGTGCAGTATAACTCAGGGACTAAGTTCCAATCTCTGGTCTGGGTTTACCGGGTGCAGTATATTCAGGGACTAAGTTCCAATCTCTGGTCTGGGTTTACCCGGGTGCAGTATAACTCAGGGACCGGGTCCCAGTCTGAATTTTTAAAAAACATTTTTATTCGGTTACGGGATTTGGGCATCGCTTGCAAGGCCAGTATTTATTGCCCATCACTAATTACCTTTGAGAAGGTGGTGGTGAGCCGCCTTCTTGAACCGCTGCAGTCTGTGTGGTGAAGGTACTCCCACAGTGCTGTTAGGGAGGGAGTTCCAGAATTTTGACCCAGCGACGATGAAGGATCAGCAATATACTACTAAGTCAGGATGGTGTGTGACTTGGAGGGGAACTTGGAGGTGGTGGTGTTCCTATGCGCCTGCTGCCATTGTCCTTCTAGGTGGAAGAGGTCGCAGCTTTGGGAGGTGCTGCCGAAGAAGCCTTGGCGAGTTGCTGCAGCGCATCTTGTAAATGGTACACACTGCAGCCATGGTACGCCGGTGGTGGAGGGAGTGAATGTTTAAGGTGGTGGATGGGGTGCCAATCAAGCGGGCTGCTTTGTCCTGGATGGTGTCGAGCTTCTTGAGTGTTGTTGGAGCTGCACGCATCCAGGCAAGTGGAGAGTATTCCATCACACTCCTTTCTGGTGCCTTGCAGATGGTGGAAATGCTTTGGGGACCAGGTCTCTATCTCTGGTCGGAGTTTGCACCAGGTGCAGTATAACTCAGGGACCAAGTCCCAGCCTCTGGTCTGGATTTGCACGGGTGCAATATAACTCAGGGACCGGGTCCCAATCCCTGGTCTGAATTAGCACCGGGTGCAGTCTAACTCAGGGACCAGGTCCCAATCTCTGGTCTTAGTTTGCCCAGCTGCAGTATGACTCAGGGACCAGGTCCCATTCTCTGGTCGGAGTTTGCACCGGGTGCAATATAACTCAGGGACCGGTTCCCAATCTCTGGTCAGAGTTTGCAACAGGCGCAGTATAACTCAGGGACCAGGTCCCAATCTCTGGTCAGAGTTTGCACCGGGTGCAATATAACTCAGGGACCGCGTCCCAATCTTGCTCCGGTTTTAATTTGCACTGGATGCAGTATAACTCAGGGACCGGGTTCCAATCTCTGGTCGGAGTTTGCACCGGGTACAGTATAACTCAGGGACCAGGTCCCAATCACTGGTCTGGGTTTGCACCGGGTGCAGTATAACTCAGGGACCGGGTCCCAATCTCTGGTCTGGGATTTCCCGGGTGCAGTATTACTCAGGGACAGGGTCCCAATTTCTGGTCAGAGTTTGCACCGGGTGCAGTATAACTCGGGGACCAGGTCCCAATCTCTGGTCGGAGTTTGCACCGGGTGCAGTATAACTCAGGGACCAGGTCCCAATGTCTGGTCTGGGTTTGCCCGGGTGCAGTATAACTCAGGGACCAGGTCCCAATCTCTGGTCTGGGTTTTCCCGGGTGCAGTATAACTCAGGGACTGGGTCCCAATCTCTGGTTGGAGTTTGCACTGGGTGCAGTATAACTCAGGGACAGGGTCCCAATTTCTGGTCAGAGTTTGCACCGGGTGCAGTATAACTCGGGGACCGGGTCCCAATCTCTGGTCTGAGTTTGCACCGGGTGCAGTATAACTCAGGGACCAGGTCCCAATCTCTGGTTGGAGTTTGCTCGGGTGCAGTATAACTCAGGGACCAGGTCCCAATCTCTAGTCGGAGTTTGCACCAGGTGCAGTATAACGCAGTGACCAGGTCCCAATCTCTGGTCTGGGTTTGCACCGGGTGCAGTATAACTCAGGGACCGGGTCCCAATTTCTGGTCGGATTTTGCACCGGCTGCAGTATAACTCAGGGACAGGGTCCCAATCTCTGGTCTGGGTTTACACGGGTGCAGTATAACTCAGGGACCAGGTCCCAATCTCGCTCCCGTCTGAATTTGCACCGTATGCAGTGTTAACTCAGGGACCGAGTCTCAATCTCTGGTCTGGGTTTGCCCAGGTGCAGTATAACTCAGGGACTAAGTCCCAATCTCTGGTCTGGGTTTGCACCGGGTGCAGTATAACTCAGGGACTAAGTTCCAATCTCTGGTCTGGGTTTACCCGGGTGCAGTATAACTGAGGGACCGGGTCCCAGTCTGAATTTTTAAACAACATTTTTATTCGGTTACGGGATTTGGGCATCGCTAGCAAGGCCAGCATTTATTGCCCATCCCTGATTACCTGTGAGAAGGTGGTGGTGAGCCGCCTTCTTGAACCGCTGCAGGCTGTGTGGTGAAGGTACTCCCACAGTGCTGTTAGGGAGGGAGTTCCAGGATTTTGACCCAGCGACGATGAAGGATCGGCGATATACTACTTGTCGTAAGAATGAGCCTTACACGTGGTGAACTTAAAGTAAGCTTTAATCAACTAAAAAGCTGCTACATACAAAAGAGGTCTTACTCTATGCCTCTCCAGGATCCAACTGATCAGTCCAGTATTTATCCTGGACTAATCACAGAAAGTGATGCAATAAAGTTCGAGTCACAGGAAGCTGTATTGTGTTACCACATTCTCCCCCCCAAAAGATTAGGAGGCCGGGATGCTCCCTCCATTTCGTAGCCGCCGGACGAGGGAGAGCCGCACCCGTTTGGGTTCTCGTAGCGGTAGAGGGCCCCTAGCCCGTTTACCCGCCACGGGCCGTGGACCAGAGTCCGAGTGATCCAGCCCGCTCTGTGAGGGGTCAGGATGATCCTGACTGTGTACTGGTGCCCGAACGGGTGTCGGGCAGGGCTGTGGCAGATCCGTTTCCGAGCGTACGGTACGGGGTGGATCGTGGCTGCGCGTGCGAGCCCCGACGGGCTCATAGTCAGTCTGCCCCAGGTCGGCACACTGGAGTGAGGTACCAGCCGGCGTCAGATCCAGATCGTGATGAGAGGCACCTGGCGAGCCCAGAGATGTGCCTGGTACAATATCATCCCCTGGTGTCCCTCTATGTTTCGGCGGGCAGGGAGCCAGATCCTGCAATGACACGGTAGATTCCCGACCGTCAGGATACCGAATATAGGCGTAGGTAGGGTTGACGTCAGTGAGCTCAACCTCATCTACCTGGGGGTCATTCTTAGACGCCCGAACATATCTTCGGAGTAGCACTGGTCCCGGTGCAGTCAGCCACGACGGGAGAGATATCCCATAGGATGAGCGACGCTGAAATCGGAAGAACCGTTCATGAGGCGTCGTATTTGTGGCGGTCGAAAGGAGGGACCGTGTGGAGTGTAATGCGTCTGGAAGTACTGCTTCCCATTGCTGGTTGGGTAGGCCCCGAGATCTCAAAGCCAGACGTACCGCATTTCAGATGATAGCGTTAAAACGCTCGACTTGCCCATTCCCGACCGGATGATAAGGCGTCGTTCTGCTGGCAGCAATACCCCGTTCCGAGAGATAGGCCTTGAGTTCTCCTGACATAAAAGAAGGGCCCCGATCCGAATGAACATAGGATGCCATGCCACAGAAAGCAAACACCTGCTCAAGGCAGCTGATAACCGTGGTCGTCAGCATATTGGGGCAGGGAAAGGCAAACGGAAAACGGGAATACTCATCGACCATGGTCAATAGATAAGTGTTGCGAGTTGAAGAGGGCAACGGCCCCTTAAAATCGATGCTAAGCCGTTGCATTGGCTGGGTCGCATGTATGAGTATACCACCCGAGGGGCGGAAAAACTGAGGTTTCAATTCCGCACAGACTCTGCAGTCCGAGCACATCTTCTTTACATCCCCGGTAGAGAATGGGAGATTTCGGGACCGCACGAAGTGTAGCATGCGAGTAACGCCCGGATGACACAACCCATCATGGATGTCTACGAGCGTAGAGGGTGCCATGGCGGAGCAGAATGCTCGTGTGAGGGTATCCGGAGCCACATTCTCCTTGCCAGGTGTAACCAAAAGAGGCCAATTCCAGCCGCCAAAGCTGGATTTTATTATTTTTAATTTTGGTCCGTTTTCGATTATCGAGCATGAAGGCGACCGATCGCTGGTCCGTGATTAAGGTAAAGTGCTGGCGAGCTAGGAGATGACTCCACTTCCGTACTGCCTCTATGATGGCTGTAGCTTCTTTCTCGACTGGAGGATAATGTAGCTCAGCCCCTTGAAAAGTCCTGGACAAAAATGCCACCGGACGACCTTCCTGATTCAGAGTGGCCGAGATCGCCACCTCCGAGGCATCACACTCAACAACAAAAGGAAGACTCTCATCGATGGAGTGAAGAGCCGCTTTCTCCAACTGTTTTTTCAGGAGGTTAAAGGCTGCAACAGCCGCTGTGTCTAGTGGGAATGTGCTGGCCTTCAGTAGAGGTTGGATTCGGTCCGAGAAGTTAGGAATCCATTTAGCAGAGTATGCAAACAGGCCGAGGGCCCGGCGCAAGGAGGCCGGATTCTTAGGTGGCGGGAGTTCTTGGAGTGGGCGAAGCCTTTCAGGGTCAGGTTTAATGATGCCATTGCCCACACAATAGCCAAGGATGTTGATGGTTGGTTGTGACTCAATGGATTTAGCCGCATTTAATGTCAAATTACGGTGCTGGAGTGCATCCCAAAATCGTTGGAGATTGGCGTCATGTTCCCGCTGATTGCGACCTGCGACAGTAATATTGTCCAGATAAGGAAACGTATCCTTCAAGTCTTCCTGTTTGACCAGGTCATCCATTGCTCGCTGGAAGACAGCCACTCCATTAGTGACCCCAAAGGGGAGGCGACGAAATTGATACAGCCGTCCATTGGCTTCAAAGGCCGTATACTGCTTGTCTGAGACCTTCAAGGGTACCTGATGATAGGCACTTTTCAGATCATATGTTGAGAACACCGTGTACTCAGCCAGTTTATTAACCATATCATCGATGCGCGGCAATGGGTATGCGTCCAAGTCCGTATATTGATTGATAGTCAATGTGAATAGTCAATGCACAGCCGTTTCTTGTGAGGTTGTAGAGGGTTCTTAACAATAACGACCTGGGCGCGCCATGGCGACGAACAAGACTCGATGATATCCTCTGCTAAAAGCCGAGAAATCTCAGCCGCAATAAAAGACTGGTCTTCCTGACTGAAACGTCGTGACTTTGTTATAATCGGTTTGCATCGAGGAGGGATACTGGTAAACAGTGAGGGTTCATCCAGTGAAGCTGCTGACAATGCACAGAACGGTAATCGAGGTAGTATATTAGAAATAGTGAGTTCAGGTTTGGATCCGCCGAACTCAATGGTGAGCTTCTTATGCTGCTTTTGAAAATCCAGCCCTAAGATAAGATCACTACATAAGTCCTTGAGCACCGAAAGCCGGGTGGAGGGATACCTGTGACCATTAAGTGTTATTTCAACCATACAAAAGCCAGAAATTCTGGTATTAAGTGATGACTGAGCCATCGCAATTGCCTGGTCCGATGGGAAAACATGTAGCTTTAACTCTGCAACAATCTGTTCCCGAATGAAACTATCAGTGCTACCTGAGTCAATTAAGGCATGTAAAGTATGTCCATTAATTGATGCTTTTGTAGCTGCATGGAATAGGTTCTGAGGACAAGCAGCTGTAATTGGTGTCGTTGCACAAAGAGTGGCTGAAACTCTAGGTGTGTTTCTTCGAGAGAAAACCCGAGAGGAAGCACAATAGATTTTAGCCGGAACATCTTGATAGGCCCTTACCGGGGCAGTTCGGTAGGACTTAGCTTGATAAGCCCTCATAGAGGCTCTTGATAGGCAAACCTTTGCAAAATGACCCTTTTTGTTGCAATGACTGCAAAACGCATTGCGAGCAGGGCAGAATTTCCGAGGGTGAAACTCATCACCACAAAAGAAGCATTTCTTAGATTGCCAAGAGGCTGCCACAGTGGGGTCATCATCCTCTTCATCAGTGAAGTCATCAGATTGATCGTCAGGGATAAAGTCCTCCCTAATAGAGTTCACCTGTGGCCTCTTAAATTGCCTGACTGTAGTTAAGGCAGCAGACCGAGGTCTGGGCACTGTATAAAGGTCTGCATTTCTTTTTGCCAGATCTAGAGAGCAAGCCATGTCATAAGCTCTCTGAAGCTCAAGTGTCTTACTTTCCAGTAGACGCTGGCGTATAAATGGGGAGGCAAGCCCGCAGATGAAAGCATCACAGATCATTTCTTCACGGTACAGCTCAGCTGAGGCCGCCTGAAAGTTACAGTCCATACTAAGTCTGCGAAGCTCTTGGAGGAATTTATCAATGGATTCCACTGGCCCTTGTTGGGCTGTAGCTAGTAGATGTCTGGCATAGACCTCATTCGGTGTCTTAGTATATAGTCTTTTAAGCATCCGAATTGCCTCCTCGTAACTGCCCCATTCCTCGACATACTGAAATACATTCGGGGTGACACAGTTGATGAGTATCCGCAACTTTGAGTCATCATCAGCCTTGCAATATTCGAGAAAATTGTCAAACGTGCGATACCAGTGTTTCCACACCTTACCGGCTGCTGGGGTGTTTGGGTCCAAGTCAAGACGCGATGGTTTAAGGATGTTTTCCATGATGGGTGATTCCCTGGATCCTTAGTTCCGAGTTCGTCCAAAAAGTTTGAGTGCGAAGTTTTTCAAAGTTGATTGAATTGCCGTAAGAATGAGCCTTACGCGTGGTGAACTTAAAGTAAGCTTTAATCAACTAAAAAGGTGCTACATACAAAAGAGGTCTTACTCTATGCCTCTCCAGGATCCAACTGATCAGTCCAGTATTTATCCTGGACTAATCACAGGAAGTGATGCAATAAAGTTCGAGTCACAGGAAGCTGTATTGTGTTACCACACTACTAAGTCAGGATGGTGTGTGACTTGGAGGGGAACTTGGAGGTGGTGGTGTTCCTATGCGCCTGCTGCCCTTGTCCTTCTAGGTGGAAGAAGTCGCGGCTTTGGGAGGTGCTGCCGAAGAAGCCTTGGCGAGTTGCTGCAGCGCATCTTGTAGATAGTACACACTGCAGCCATGGTACAATGGTGGTGCAGGGAGTGAATGTTTAAGGTGGTGGATGTGGTGCCAATCAAGCGGGCTGCTTTGTCCTGGATGGTGTCGAGCTTCTTGAGTGTTGTTGGAGCTGCACACATCCAGGCAAGTGGAGAGTATTCCATCACACTCCTTTCTTGTGTCTTGTAGATGGTGGAAAAGCTTTGGGGACCAGGTCCCTATCTCTGGTCGGTGTTTGCACCAGGTGCAGTATAACTCAGGGACCGGTTCCCAATCTCTGGTCGGAGTTTGCACCAGGTGCAGTATAACTCAGGGACCGGTTCCCAATCTCTGGTCGGAGTTTGCAACAGGCGCAGTATAACTCAGGGACCAGGTCCCAATCTCTGGTCGGAGTTTGCACCGGGTGCAGTATAACTCAGGGATCAGGTCCCAATCTCTGGTCGGAATTTGCACCGGGTGCAGTATAACTCAGGGACCGGGTCCCAATCTCTTATCGGAGTTGCACCGTGTGCAGAATAACTCACGGACCGGGTCCCAATCTCTGGTCGGAGTTTGCACCAGGTGCAGTATAACTCAGGGATCAGGTCCCAATCTCTGGTCGGAGTTTGCACCAGGTGCAGGGTTAACTCAGGGATCGGGTCCCAATCTCTGGTCGGTGTTTGCACCGGGTGCAGTATAACTCAGGGACCGGGTCCCAATATCTGGTCTGGGTTTACTCGGGTGCAATATAACTCAGGGACCGGGTCCCAATCTCGCTCCAGTCTGAATTTGCACCGTATGCAGTATAACTCAGGGACCGAGTCACAATCTCTGGTCTGGGTTTACCCGGGTGCAGTATAACTCAGGGACCGGGTCCCAGTCTGAATTTTTAAAAAACATTTTTATTCGGTTACGGGATTTGGGCGTCGCTGAGAAGGCCAGCATTTAAAGCCCATCACTAATTACCTTTGAGAAGGTGGTGGTGCGCCGCCTTCTTGAACCGCAGCAGTCCGTGTGGTGAAGGTACTCCCACAGTGCTGTTAGGGAGGGAGTTCCAGGATTTTGACCCAGCGACGATGAAGGATTGGCGATATACTTCTAAGTCAGGATGGTGTGTTACTTGGAGGGGAACTTGGAGGAGGTGGTGTTCCTATGCGCCTGCTGCCCTTGTCCTTTTAGGAGGAAGAGGTCGCGGGTTTGGGAGGTACTGCCGAAGAAGCCTTGACGAGTTGCTGCAGCACATCTTGTAGATGGTACACACTGCAGCCACGGTACGATGGTGGTGGAGGGAGTGAATGTTTAAGGTGGTGGATGGGGTACAATCAAGCGGGATGCTTTGTCCTGGATGGTGTCGAGCTTCTTGAGTGTTGTTGGAACTGCACGCATCCAGGCAAGTGGAGAGTATTCCATCACACTCCTTTCTTGTATCTTGTAGATGGTGGAAAAGCTTTGGGGACCAGGTCCCTATCTCTGGTCGGAGTTTGCACCAGGTGCAGTATAACTCAGTGACCGGTTCCCAATCTCTGGTCGGAGTTTGCACCAGGTGCAGTATAACTCAGGGACCAGGTCCCAATCTCTGGTCGGAGTTTGCACCGGGTGCAGTATAACTCAGGGATCAGGTCCCAATCTCTGGTCGGAATTTGCACCGGGTGCAGTATAACTCAGGGACCGGGTCCCAATCTCTTATCGGACTTGCACCGTGTGCAGATTAACTCACGGACCGGGTCCCAATCTCTGGTCGGAGTTTGCACCAGGTGCAGTATGACTCAGGGATCAGGTTCCCAACTCTGGTCGGAATTTGCACAGGGTGTAGTATAACTCAGGGATCAGGTCCCAATCTCTGGTCGGAGTGTGCACCGGGTGCAGTATAATTCAGGGACCGGGTCCCAATCTCTGATCGGAGTTGCACCGGGCGCAGTATAACTCACGGATTGGGTCCCAATTTCTGGTCGGAGTTTGCACCGGGAGCAGTATAACTCAGGGACCAGGTCCCAATCTCTGGTCTGGGTTTGCACCGGGTGCAGTATAACTCAGGTACCGGGTCCCAATCTCGCTCCGGTCTGAATTTCCACCGTATGCAGGGTTAACTCAGTGACCGGTTCCCAATCTCTGGTCGGAGTTTGCACCAGGTGCAGTATGACTCAGGGATCAGGTTCCCAACTCTGGTCGGAATTTGCACAGTGTGTAGTATAACTCAGGGATCAGGTCCCAATCTCTGGTCGGAGTGTGCACCGGGTGCAGTATAACTCAGGGATCGGGTCCCAATCTCTGGTCGGAGTTTGCACCGGGTGCAGTATAACTCAGGGATCGGTTCCCAATCTCTCGTCGGAGGTTGCACCGGGTGCAGTATAACTCAGGGACCAGGTCCCAATCACTAGTCTGGGTTTGCACCGGGTGCAGTATAACTCAGGGACCGGGTCCCAATCTCTGATCGGAGTTGCACCGGGCGCAGTATAACTCACGGACCGGGTCCCAATTTCTGGTCGGAGTTTGCACCGGGCGCAGTATAACACTGGTAAGGGTCCCAATCTATGGTCGGAGATTGCACCGGGTGCAGTATAACTCAGGGACCAGGTCCCAATCTCTGGTCTGGGTTTGCACCGGGTGCAGTATAACTCAGGGACCGGTTCCCAATTTCTGTTCGGAGTTTGCACCGGGTGCAGCATAACTCAGGGACCAGGACCCAATTGCTGGTCTGGGTTTGCACCGGGTGCAGTATAACTCAGGGACCAGGTCACAATTTCTGGTCTGGGATTGCACCGGGTGCAGTATAATTCAGGGACCGGGTCCCAATCTCTGGTCTGGGTTTACACGGGTGCAGTATAACTCAGGGACCGGGTCCCAATATCTGGTCTGGGTTTACTCGGGTGCAATATAACTCAGGGACCGGGTCCCTATATCTGGTCTGGGTTTACTCGGGTGCAATATAACTCAGGGACCGGCTCCCAATCTCGCTCCAGTCTGAATTTGCACCGTATGCAGTATAACTCAGGGACCGAGTCACAATCTCTGGTCTGGGTTTACCCAGGTGCAGTATAACTCAGGGACCGAGTCACAATCTCTGGTCTGGGTTTACCCGGGTGCAGTATAACTCAGGGACTAAGTCCCAATCTCTGGTCTGGGATTGCACCGGGTGCAGTATAACTCAGGGACTAAGTTCCAATCTCTGGTCTGGGTTTACCCGGGTGCAGTATAACTCAGGGACCGGGTCCCAGTCTGAATTTTTAAAAAACA
This sequence comes from Squalus acanthias, assembly GCA_030390025.1. Lineage (NCBI taxonomy): Eukaryota > Metazoa > Chordata > Chondrichthyes > Squaliformes > Squalidae > Squalus > Squalus acanthias. The sequence continues at coordinate 40,280,372 of CM059433.1, read as the reverse complement.
TTTTTATTCGGTTACAGGATTTGGGCATCGCTGGCAAGGCCAGGATTTATTGCCCATCACTAATTACCTTTGAGAAGGTGGTGGTGAGCCGCCTTCTTGAACCGCTGCAGTCCGTGTGGTGAAGGTACTCCCACAGTACTGTTAGGGAGGGAGTTCCAGGATTTTGACCCAGCGACGATGAAGGATCGGCAATATACTTCTAAGTCAGGATGGTGTGTGACTTGGAGGGGAACTTGGAGGAGGTGGTGTTCCTATGCGCCTGCTGCCCTTCTCCTTCTAGGTGGAAGAGGTCGCGGGTTTGGGAGGTGCTGCCGAAGAAGCCTTGGCGAGTTGCTGCAGCGCATCTTGTAGATGGTACACACTGCAGCCACGGTACGCCGGTGGTGGAGGGAGTGAATGTTTAAGGTGGTGGATGGGGTGCCAATCAAGCGGGCTGCTTTGTCCTGGATGGTGTCGAGCTTCTTGAGTGTTGTTGGAGCTGCACGCATCCAGGCAAGTGGAGAGTATTCCATCACACTCCTTTCTGGTGCCTTGTAGATGGTGGACAAGCTTTGGGGACCAGGTCCCTATCACTGGTCGGAGTTTGCACCGGGTGCAGTGTAACTCAGGGACCGGTTCCCAATCTCTGGTCGGAGTTTGCACCATTTGCAGTATAACTCAGGGACCGGTTCCCAATTTCTGGTCGGAGTTTGCACCAGGTGCAGTATAACGCAGGGACCAGTTCCCAATCACTGGTCTGGGTTTGCACCGGGTGCAATATAACTCAGGGACCGGGTCCCAATCTCTGATCGGAGTTGCACCGGGCGCAGTATAACTCACGGATTGGGTCCCAATTTCTGGTCGGAGTTTGCACCGGGAGCAGTATAACTCAGGGACCAGGTCCCAATCTCTGGTCTGGGTTTGCACCGGGTGCAGTATAACTCAGGTACCGGGTCCCAATCTCGCTCCGGTCTGAATTTCCACCGTATGCAGGGTTAACTCAGTGACCGGTTCCCAATCTCTGGTCGGAGTTTGCACCAGGTGCAGTATGACTCAGGGATCAGGTTCCCAACTCTGGTCGGAATTTGCACAGGGTGTAGTATAACTCAGGGATCAGGTCCCAATCTCTGGTCGGAGTGTGCACCGGGTGCAGTATAACTCAGGGATCGGGTCCCAATCTCTGGTCGGAGTTTGCACCGGGTGCAGTATAACTCAGGGATCGGTTCCCAATCTCTCGTCGGAGGTTGCACCGGGTGCAGTATAACTCAGGGACCAGGTCCCAATCACTAGTCTGGGTTTGCACCGGGTGCAGTATAACTCAGGGACCGGGTCCCAATCTCTGATCGGAGTTGCACCGGGCGCAGTATAACTCACGGACCGGGTCCCAATTTCTGGTCGGAGTTTGCACCGGGCGCAGTATAACACTGGTAAGGGTCCCAATCTGTGGTCGGAGATTGCACCGGGTGCAGTATAACTCAGGGACCAGGTCCCAATCTCTGGTCTGGGTTTGCACCGGGTGCAGTATAACTCAGGGACCGGTTCCCAATTTCTGTTCGGAGTTTGCACCGGGTGCAGCATAACTCAGGGACCAGGACCCAATTGCTGGTCTGGGTTTGCACCGGGTGCAGTATAACTCAGGGACCAGGTCACAATTTCTGGTCTGGGATTGCACCGGGTGCAGTATAATTCAGGGACCGGGTCCCAATCTCTGGTCTGGGTTTACACGGGTGCAGTATAACTCAGGGACCGGGTCCCAATATCTGGTCTGGGTTTACTCGGGTGCAATATAACTCAGGGACCGGCTCCCAATCTCGCTCCAGTCTGAATTTGCACCGTATGCAGTATAACTCAGGGACCGAGTCACAATCTCTGGTCTGGGTTTACCCGGGTGCAGTATAACTCAGGGACTAAGTCCCAATCTCTGGTCTGGGATTGCACCGGGTGCAGTATAACTCAGGGACTAAGTTCCAATCTCTGGTCTGGGTTTACCCGGGTGCAGTATAACTCAGGGACTAAGTTCCAATCTCTGGTCTGGGTTTACCCGGGTGCAGTATAACTCAGGGACCGGGTCCCAGTCTGAATTTTTAAAAAACATTTTTATTCGGTTACAGGATTTGGGCATCGCTGGCAAGGCCAGGATTTATTGCCCATCACTAATTACCTTTGAGAAGGTGGTGGTGAGCCGCCTTCTTGAACCGCTGCAGTCCGTGTGGTGAAGGTACTCCCACAGTACTGTTAGGGAGGGAGTTCCAGGATTTTGACCCAGCGACGATGAAGGATCGGCAATATACTTCTAAGTCAGGATGGTGTGTGACTTGGAGGGGAACTTGGAGGAGGTGGTGTTCCTATGCGCCTGCTGCCCTTCTCCTTCTAGGTGGAAGAGGTCGCGGGTTTGGGAGGTGCTGCCGAAGAAGCCTTGGCGAGTTGCTGCAGCGCATCTTGTAGATGGTACACACTGCAGCCACGGTACGCCGGTGGTGGAGGGAGTGAATGTTTAAGGTGGTGGATGGGGTGCCAATCAAGCGGGCTGCTTTGTCCTGGATGGTGTCGAGCTTCTTGAGTGTTGTTGGAGCTGCACGCATCCAGGCAAGTGGAGAGTATTCCATCACACTCCTTTCTGGTGCCTTGTAGATGGTGGACAAGCTTTGGGGACCAGGTCCCTATCACTGGTCGGAGTTTGCACCGGGTGCAGTGTAACTCAGGGACCGGTTCCCAATCTCTGGTCGGAGTTTGCACCATTTGCAGTATAACTCAGGGACCGGTTCCCAATTTCTGGTCGGAGTTTGCACCAGGTGCAGTATAACGCAGGGACCAGTTCCCAATCACTGGTCTGGGTTTGCACCGGGTGCAATATAACTCAGGGACCAGTTCCCAATCTCTGGTCGGAGTTTGCACCGGGTGCAGTATAACTCAGGGATCAGGTCCCAATCTCTGGTCGGAGTTTGCACCATTTGCAGTATAACTCAGGGACCGGTTCCCAATTTCTGGTCGGAGTTTGCACCAGGTGCAGTATAACGCAGGGACCAGTTCCCAATCACTGGTCTGGGTTTGCACCGGGTGCAATATAACTCAGGGACCGGGTCCCAATCTCTGATCGGAGTTGCACCGGGCGCAGTATAACTCACGGATTGGGTCCCAATTTCTGGTCGGAGTTTGCACCGGGAGCAGTATAACTCAGGGACCAGGTCCCAATCTCTGGTCTGGGTTTGCACCGGGTGCAGTATAACTCAGGTACCGGGTCCCAATCTCGCTCCGGTCTGAATTTCCACCGTATGCAGGGTTAACTCAGGGACCGGGTCCCAATCTCTGGTCGGAGTTTGCACCGGGTGCAGTATAACTCAGGGACCGGTTCCCAATTTCTGGTCTGGGTTTACCCGCGTGCGGTATAACTCAGGGACCGGTTCCCAATTTCTGGTCTGGGTTTACCCGCGTGCAGTATAACTCAGGGACCAGTTCCCAATCTCTGGTCGGAGTTTGCACCGGGTGCAGTATAACTCAGGGATCAGGTCCCAATCTCTGGTCGGAATTTGCACCGGGTGCAGTATAACTCAGGGACCGGGTCCCAATCGCTGGTCGGAGTTTGCACCGGGTGCATAATAACTTGGGGATCGGGTCCCAATCTATTGTCGGAGATTGCACCTGGTGCAGTATAACTCAGGGACCGTGTCCCAATCTCTGGTCAGAGCTTGCACTGGGCGCAGTATAACTCTGGGACCAGGTCCCAATCACTGGTAAGAGTTTGCACCGGGTGCAGCATAACTCAGGGACAGGGTCCCAATTTCTGGTCAGGGTTTGCATTGGGTGCAGTATAACTCAGGGATCAGGTCCCAATCTCTGGTCGGAATTTGCACCGGGTGCAGTATAACTCAGGGACCAGGTCCCAATCACTGGTCTGGGTTTGCACCGGGTGCAGTATAACTCAGGGACCTGGTCCCAATTTCTGGTCGGAGTTTGCACTGGGAGCAGTATAACACTGGTAAGGGTCCCAATCTATTATCGGAGATTGCACCGGGTGCAGTATAACTCAGGGACCAGGTCCCAATCTCTGGTCTGGGTTTGCACCGGGTGCAGTATAACTCAGGGATCAGGTCCCAATCTCTGGTCGGAGTTTGCACCGGGTGCAGTATAACTCAGGGACCAGGACCCAATTGCTGGTCTGGGTTTGCACCGGGTGCAGTATAACTCAGGGACCAGTTCACAATTTCTGGTCTGGGTTTGCACCGGGTGCAGTATAATTCAGGGACTGGGTCCCAATCTCTGGTCTGGGTTTACTCGGGTGCAGTATAACTTAGGGACCGGGTCCCAATCTCGCTCCAGTCTGAATTTGCACCGTATGCAGTATAACGCAGGGACCGAGTCACAATCTCTGGTCTGGGTTTACCCGGGTGCAGTATAACTCGGACTAAGTCCCAATATCTAGTCTGGGATTGCACCGGGTGCAGTATAACTCAGGGACTAAGTTCCAATCTCTGGTTTGGGTTTACCCGGGTGCAGTATAACTCAGGGACGAAGTTCCAATCTCTGGTCTGGGTTTACCCGGGTGCAGTATAACTCAGGGACCGGGTCCCAGTCTGAATTTTTAAAAAACATTTTTATTCGGTTACGGGATTTGGGCATCGCTGGCAAGGCCAGTATTTATTGCCCATCACTAATTACCTTTGAGAAGGTGGTGGTGAGCCGCCTTCTTGAACCGCTGCAGTCCGTGTGGTGAAGGTACTCCCACAGTGCTGTTAGGGAGGGAGTTCCAGGATTTTGACCCAGTGACGATGAAGGATTGGCGATATACTACTAAGTCAGGATGGTGTGTGACTTGGAGGGGAACTTGGAGGAGGTGGTGTTCCCATGCGCCTGCTGCCCTTGTCCTTCTAGGTGGAAGAGGTCGCGGGTTTGGGAGGTGCTGCCGAAGAAGCCTTGGCGAGTTGCTGCAGCGCATCTTGTAGATGGTACACACTGCAGCCATGGTACAATGGTGGTGCAGCGAGTGAATGTTTAAGGTGGTGGATGGGGTGCCAATCAAGCGGGCTGCTTTGTCCTGGATGGTGTCGAGCTTCTTGAGTGTTGTTGGAACTGCACGCATCCAGGCAAGTGGAGAGTATTCCATCACACTCCTTTCTTGTGTCTTGTAGATGGTGGAAAAGCTTTGGGGACCAGGTCCCTATCTCTGTTCAGAATTTGCACCGGGTGCAGTATAACTCAGGGACCGGGTCCCAATCTCTTATCGGAGTTGCTCCGTGTGCAGTATAACTCAGGGTCCGGGTCCCAATCTCTGGTCGGAATTTGCACCGGTTGCAGTATAACTCAGGCATCGGGTCCCAATCTCTGGTCGGACTTTGCACCGGGTGCAGTATAACTCAGGGACCAGGTCCCAATCACTGGTCTGGGTTTGCACCGGGTGCAGTATAACTCAGGGACCGGGTCCCAATCTCTGATCGGAGTTGCACCGGGCGCAGTATAACTCACGGACCGGGTCCCAATTTCTGGTCGGAGTTTGCACCGGGAGCAGTATAACACTGGTAAGGGTCCCAATCTATGGTCGGAGATTGCACCAGGTGCAGTATAACTCAGGGACCAGGTCCCAATCTCTGGTCTGGGTTTGCACCGGATGCAGTATAACTCAGGGACCGGGTCCCAATTTCTGGTCATAGTTTGCACCGGGTGCAGTATAACTCAGGGACCAGGTCCCAATCTCTGGTCGGAGTTTGCACCGGGTGCAGTATAACTCAGGGACTAGTTCACAATTTCTGGTCTGGGTTTGCACCGGGTGCAGTATAACTCAGGGACCAGGACCCAATTGCTGGTCTGGGTTTGCACTGGGTGCAGTATAACTCAGGGACCAGTTCACAATTTCTGGTCTGGGTTTGCACCGGGTGCTGTATAATTCAGGGACCAGGTCCCTATCTCTGGTCGGAGTTTGCACCGGGTGCAGTATAACTCAGGGACCAAGTCCCAGCCTCTGGTCTGGATTTGCCCGGGTGCAATATAACTCAGGGACCGGGTCCCAATCCCTGGTCTGAATTAGCACCGGGTGCAGTATAACTCAGGGACCAGGTCCCAATCTCTGGTCTGGGTTTGGCCAGCTGCAGTATGACTCAGGGACCAGGTCCCATTCTCTGGTCGGAGTTTGCACCGGGTGCAATATAACTCAGGGACCGGTTCCCAATCTCTCGTCGGAGTTTGCAACTGGCGCAGTATAACTCAGGGACCAGGTCCCAATCTCTGGTCGGAGTTTGCACCGGGTGCAATATAACTCAGGGACCGCGTCCCAATCTTGCTCCGGTTTTAATTTGCACTGGATGCAGAATAACTCAGGGACGGGTTCCAATCTCTGGTCGGAGTTTAGCACACCGGTACAGTATACTCCAGGGACCAGGTCCCAATCACTGGTCTGGGTTTGCACCGGGTGCAGTATAACTCAGGGACCGGGTCCCAATATCTGGTCTGGGTTTACTCGGGTGCAGTATAACTCAGGGACCGGGTCCCAATCTCTGGTCTGGGTTTTCCCGGGTGCAGTATTACAGGAAACTTTCGTTTATCCGGCATCGACTGGACCGGCGTGGTGCCGGTTTATCGAAAGTACCGGATAGACGAGAGTTATATGCTACCGAGGCTATTTTTAACCTAAAAAAATCAAGGAAAAGTGCAGTATACAGTATTTGGGTACTCACCTACAGAATGTTGTGTTAAATGGATAGTGGACGACTGCTTGATTAAGTACAGTACTGCCAGTTGAGGGTAATCCATAACTCTTTAATTACTTAACAGTAAAACAAAACTTATAAACGACTGTATACAGTACTGTAGTTGACTGTACACTTATTCCGAGTCATCTGGTTCATCAGGAATATCCGTGCCAGCTGGGTCATCAGGATCACGCAGTTCCACCGATTCTTCAGGCACTTCCGCTGCTGCGACTCTTTTGGAAGCTTTCTTAAACATGTTGCGGATGTCGGTTTGCTTAGTGGACTCTTGCCTTTTCTGTAGAAAGGTGGAATGCAGAATATGGAGTTGCATAACTTCTTGTGCAGTGTAGCAATTCTGCCTTTCAGCAAATTTGAGGATTGTAGAAAATCCTTCTTCAGCTTTAGCCCAAGAAATCTTCTCTTCTTCAGAAATCTCATCCTCTTCACTTTCCATCTCGCTTTCCTTTTCTTTCTTTGGATTCAAAACATTCTGAATTATTTCATCATCACTTAGCATATGCACAACACCAACTTCTCTATCTGCATCAACCCACTGCTCGATATCACTTTCACTGAGGTGACGTAGAGGGTTTGCTGGGCCTGCATTTTTCACCATTCCAGCCATTTCCATTATTGTACTCTTCTTGGGACGAACACTGAACCCATGAAATTCCTCCTCTGAAGAAGAACCTTCAGCAAACATTACAGAAGGCCACAATTTGCGCCAGGCTTGCCTCAGAGTGTGACCTTTCACCAATTTCCAGGAACATGCAACATTATAGATGGCATCTTTAATATTGTATTCCTTCTGCAAATCTTGAATATTCTCATCTTGGCTTAGCAGTTTATGTAGGAAGTCTTTCTTGTAATGACACTTCAGATTTTGGATAACGCCCTGGTCCATGGGTTGGATGAGAGAAGTTACATTTGGTGGCAAATAAATGGTGAAAATATTTCCCGAAACCAACTGGGATTCATGCGGATGGGCTCTGCAATTATCAAGCAATAAAATGCATTTGCTATCTTCAGGTTTCCCTATTCTGTGGAAATGTTCCTTCACAGATGGAACAAAAATATGATGGAACCAATCGGAGAAGATTTCCTTATCCATCCAAGCATTTTTTTGAGCTTTGTACTCAACAGGTAAGTGCCTTACATTTTTAAATGCACGGGGATTTTTATACTTCCCGATAACAAAAAGTTTAACCCGGTGTGATCCAGCGGCGTTCGCACATGTTAGCACGGTTACACGATCTTTATTTTTCTTGTAACCTGAAGCATTAGCCTCACTAGCCCCAGCAAGCGTTGATTCTGGCAAAAACCTCCAAAACAAGCCAGTTTCATCGGCATTGTAGATCTGTGCTGGCGACAAATCATGTTGCTGCACAATCCGATTGAAATAATTGCAGTATTCTTCTGCGGCTTCGTGATCAGCTGATTTCTTCTCCCCGGAAATATCGAGTCGTCGTATCCCGTGCCGTAACTTGAAGCACGTTAGCCATCCATCGGAGAAAGCACACTTGTCAGTGAGCTCCATCCTATCGTAGAATTCCTTCGCTTTCTCGATGAGCATGGGTCCGGAAATTGGAACACCCTCTGAACGCTTAAGAGAAAACCATTCATAAAGCACGGTATCCAGCTCTTCAAGCTTAGGCTTACGAAGCGTACGCCGTTTCTCTACACTCTTGCATGTCTCCGAGCTTGAATAAAACTTGAGCAGCTTATCCTTCTGCGATTTGATGTCGTAGATTGTTGACGAACCGATTTTGAATTCATTCATAATGTTGATACGCTTCTCTCCCCTTTCTAGTCGTTGGCATATCTCGATTTTCTGTTTTAAAGTTAAGACCACTCTCTTCCTTTTGCTTGAACCAGCTTTTGGGAATTCCATAATGCAAGATGGAGGAGATAATTGCCGATGAAGATGGAAAGACACACAGAACAATGGTGGCTAGGAAGAGACTACCAGCAGCGTGGCAGACACACAGCAAAATGGTGGATCAGAAGAGACTACAGTACCAGCAGCGTGGCAGATACACAGCAAAATGGTGTATCAGAAGAGACTACAGTACCAGCAGCGTGGGAGACACACAGCAAAATGGTGGATCAGAAGAGACTACAGTACCAGCAGCGTGGCAGACACACAGTAAAATGGTGGATCAGAAGAGACTACAGTACCAGCAGCGTGGGAGACACCCAGCAAAATGGTGGATCAGAAGAGACTACCAGCATCGTGGGAGACACCCAGCAAAATGGCCGATCCGAAGAGACTCCAGGCAGCGCGGGAGAATCTACTCATGCTACTGCAATGTTTCGGACTTGCGACAGCGCCAGGAGGCCGAGTAGTGGCACTTTTGAAAAGTACCCCTACTGACTAAATCGGCGTTCGCGGACTCGGACTCGGACTCGGACTCGGGATCGGCAACATTGCCGGTTATTTGAGAGGAGTTTTCGGAGCACTCGGCGTTCACAGAGACTCGACTGCGACTCGGCAACATTGCCGGTTATTTGAGAGGAGTTTTCGGAGGATGATTTTTACCGGTTAAGCGAGAATTCCGGTTATTTGGGTGCCGGATAAACGAAAGTTTCCTGTACTGAGGGACAGGGTCCCAATTTCTGGTCAGAGTTTGCACCGGGTGCAGTATAACTCGGGGACCAGGTCCCAATTTCTGGTCAGAGTTTGCACCGGGTGCTGTATAACTCGGGGACCAGGTCCCAATCCCTGGTCGGAGTTTGCACCGGGTGCAGTATAATTCAGGGACCAGGTCCCAATCTCTGGTCTGGGTTTGCCCGGGTGCAGTACAACTCGGGGACCGGGTCCCAATCTCTGGTCTGAGTTTGCACCGGGTGCAGTATAACTCAGGGACCAGGTCCCAATCTCTGGTTGGCGTTTGCTCGGGTGCAGTATAACTCAGGGACCGCGTCCCAATCTCTGGTCTGAGGTTGCACCGGGTGCAGTATACCTCAGGGACCGCGTCCCAATCTTGCTCCGGTCTGACTTGATTTCAGTGATTTACAGGCAATTCAATGCAGCTCCTCGTCAGTTTAAAACTTTCACATGGAATTTTTGTATTTTTACGGATATCTGAAAGTGCCAGCCACACTTTTTCAACATTACAAATTAGTCGCTTAAGATGTGGGCTTGGCACCTGTGCCCACTTGCATGGTTGGAGCTCCATCCTGTGCCCACTTGCATGGTTGGAGCTCCATCCTGTGCCCACTTGCATGGTTGGAGCTCCATCCTGTGCCCACTTGCATGGTTGGAGCTCCATCCTGTGCCCACTTGCATGGTTGGAGCTCCATCCTGTGCCCACTTGCATGGTTGGAGCTCCATCCTGTGCCCACTTGCATGGTTGGAGCTCCATCTCCTTTGTTGCTGGCTGAGTGTGATTAAGTGAGTGTGCAAAACTGTGACGAATGGAGTTCAATGTGGGGAAGAGTGAATCTGAGAAAGATAAATCAGAATATTTTCTTAATGGCAAGAGACTGGGAGTTGTGGAGGAGCAAAGTGATTTGGGTGTCCATGTGCAGAAATCACTAAAAGCTAGTGCACATGTACAAAAAATAATCAAAAGGCCTGATGGAATGTTGGATTTGTCTCAAAGGGTTTGGAATACAAAGGGGAGGAAGTTTTGCTTCAGTTGTACAGAGGTTTGGTTATACCCCATCTGGAGTACTATACTCAGTTCTGGGCACCGAATCTCAGGAAGGATATATTGGCCTTGGAGAGGGTGCAGCACAGATTCACCAGAATTATACCAGGGCTTAGTGGGTTAAATTATGAGGACAACTTGCATAAACCTGGGTTATATTCCCTTGAATTTAGCAGGTTGAGGGGTGATCTAATTGAGGTAGTCCCCACCATTTAAGATGCCCACGTTTTAATCGACCAAAAATGCTAACCATTTTCCATTTGCGTTATAGTGAATTACAGTAGTTGACTGCTTCAATAAATAAGCTCCTCAAATAAATGCTACAGATCGATGATGTGTTGACCGTGATTAATTAATAATTATATTCTTTGATGGATTTATCCAGTTGTTGTTCGAGAGTGTTCAGTTTCTCTCCTCTAAGATCTCTTTCCTTCTCGTGGCTCCGAATCCCCATCAATTGGTTCAATCGGCCCTACTCTCTCAGGACAGCTGTGGCTTCCTTCCCTCTGAGAATGTTTCTCATCTCTCTCATGTGCCCACTTATGTCAATCCCCAGGCCAATTCTTCCTTTGTGGTCTAAATGCCTGTGCTTCTCTCGAACTGGCAGCAGGTGGGAACTCAGCTGGCAGACGCCGTGTGGTCGTTGCCCGGCCTATGCAGTGCTCCCTCTGCAAAGTCCAGGTGAGTGAGCCTCAGGGAGAACACTGGGAGATCCCCACACTCCAGTACTCACTCTCTAGGCTCAGCCATCACTCACTACCTGGTAGAGTGGGCAAATCGCATTAGCACTAACATGCCCGCTGTAAGCGGTGGGGGACTGTATTTAAAATGATAAAGGGATTCGATAGGGTTGATACAGGAATGCAGAACAAGGGGATACAATCTTAAAATTAGAGCTAAGCCATTCAGGAGTGAAATCAGGAAGCACTTCTTCACACAAAGAATAGTGGAAATTTGGAACTCTCTCCTCCAAAAGGCTCTGGATGCTGGGGGTCAATTGGAGCTTTCAAGACTGAGATGGATAGGTTTTTGTTCAGTGAGAGTATCGAGGGATATGGAGCAATGGCGAGTGGATTTCATCACCTCCTGTTTCCTATTGTGAGGCCTGGTCAGATTGCATCTTCAACAGTGCGAGCTGTATATGGGCTGTTGGAAAGCTTACACTCAGGAGCTGGTCGGTCTTGTGCTGTGTTAATTTCTATTCTCATAGCCCAACTCCAAGCAATACATTTATCTTAAGATACAGAAGAGCGTCATTGAAACAAACACTGTTAACACAAGTGTCCCGTTAAACAGACATTCTCCCAGAAGCACTCGTGTGAGCAGCCAGTCTCTGCTCTTGGGATTGGCTGATGAAGGGCTTCATTTGTTAATGGGGATGAACCTCTTGGTCACAGCATGAGGAAAGCCAAGTGAAAGCCACGTGTCAGCTGTGGCTCAGTTGGTAGCATGCTCGCCTCTGAGTCAGCCTAGGTTGTGGATTTAAGTCCCATTCCAGAGACTTGAGCACAATAATCTAGGCTGACACTCCAGTGCAGTACTGAGGGAGTGCTGCACTGTCAGAGGTGCCGTCTTTCGGATGAGATGTTAAACCGAGGCCCCGTCTGCTCTATCAGTTGGATATAAAAGATCCTATGGCACTATTTTGAAGAAGAGCAGGGGAGTTCTCCCCAGTGACCTGGCCAATATTTATCCCTCAACCAACATCACTAAAACAGATTATCTGGTTATTAACTCATTGCTGTTTGTGGGAGCTTGCTGTGCTCAAATTGGCTGCCGCGTTTCCTACATTACAACAGTGACTACACTTCAAAAAGTACTTTGGCTGTAAAGTGCTTTGGGACGTTCGGTGCTCGTGAAAGGCGCTGTACAAATGCAAGTCTTTCTTTTTTAATGCTGTCTAGCCGAAGCCAATCTCTAATCGTCCATTGAAACTGGGAATAGGTAGGTGAATGGGTTAATCAATTACTTTGAGAATAGGCTGTCTGGCAGTTGGGAATAGGAAAAAGGATGAATGAAGGGTTTCTCCCCTCCTGCTAGAGCCGGTTGTACTGGGACAGATGTTATTTCTGTTTGATCGTAACAGAACGAGATGACTGAAAGAATCATTTTCTGATTTAAAAAATGTGACAGGTTGAGCCAACCAGTCGAATCTAAAACTCCCTCGCTCGTTCTCATGGGCCATTCACCTACCTAATGGGTTATATCATATAGTTAGAATGGGAAGACTTAAGCCATTGTCTTCAGCTCCCGCCATAAATTCCTGTCATTGCCACCAATTCCATCTCCCGGCTACTGTCTCAGACTGAACCAGACCTCGGTGTCCTATTTGACCCAGAGCTGAATTTCCAACCCCATATCCTCTCCATCACCAAGATCGCTTACTTCCACCTCTGTAACATCGCCCGTCTCCACCCCTCCCTCAGCTCACCAGCTGTTGAAACCCTCATCCATGCCTTTGTTAACTCTAGACTCGGCTATTCCAACACTCTCCTGGCAGGCCTCCCATCTTCCCCCTTCCATAAACTTGAGCTCATCCAAAACTGCTGTCTGTATCCTAACTCGCACCAAGTCCCGTTCACCCATCACCCCTGTGCTTGCTCACCTACATTGGCTCCCGGTCCCTCAATGCTTCAAATTTAAAATCCTCATTCTCATGTTTAAATCTCATCCTCATGGTTTATCGAGCACTAGAAATCGAGCGTAGTGATAATTCTTACTGAACTTTAAAAATCTATCTGCCTGGATGCATTACCCCTTTTGTAGTTGTTATTCCACACCATTAAGTCTGACCATTTCATTGACTAAATTGATAAACTGTACTTTATAAAATGGTCTAAAGAAATGAACATGTCAGCAGGTGCAGTTTTTGGATATTAATTTTCTTGTCTTTCAAACATTAGTAAACTTGTCAGAATCCTGGGTCATTTATCACCAAAATGGACGATAAAGTAAGACCAAATGAATGGTGTCAGAATCAAAAGACCACATCAATTTCTACCATCAGTTTCCAAAAACATAAACACCACAGGATAAAGTGGTGAATATCTGCCAAACAGAAACACTAAATTCAGAACTCTCAGACAACTTGTTCTTGGGGTGTGGCCGATGCTGGCAAGGCATTCATCGCACCTTTATACAGCATCTTTCACCACCTCCGGATGTCCAAAAGCCCTTTACAGCCAATGAAGTACTTGTGAAGTGTAATAGTCACTGTTGTGATGCACGGAATGAGGCAGCCCAGTCCACAGCTGCCCCCGCTGTATTGAGCCCAGGCCAATAACCAGCACCGGCCTGGGTTATCAGCACAGTTACCTGGTCACAGGTGTACCAACCAGGTGTGAACACACAATGCTCCTCAGGGATGGAAACCTCAAAGAGTCTTTGGAGTAACGTGCTTTCCAGGAGTTTGTACACAACACGCAGCAATGATATCAGCCAGTAGTTTTCAGGATCATCGGCTGCTTTCCACGGTCACTGTTGGGTCAGTGCGGATTTCATGCGGGCGCTGCAACCACGCATGCATCAGTGGAAGGTGAAAAATGGCCCAGTGCACGACTGTGGAGAGGCTCTACAGTGTCTGAGTGTAGACAGCCTGTCCGAGGGTCCGCGCATACTCAGCCTGGTGCAGCGCGGATCGGGCGATCGGGTAGGGTAGTGCTTCCTGTGTCAGAGCCAGGAGGGAACGTCTAAATTCTCCCCGCCAGTGATAACGATACAGGCGGACAGGAGCTTTGACATCGAGCTGGATCAGATGCGACTGAAAGGAAGGTGCTGCAACTCTTATTGTTGGATGTGGCTTGCTCACATGCAGTTGATAAGGTTTACTTGCGTTTGGCACTAAGTGCCTTTTATCCTTCAGTGCTTTTATGATGCTAGTTGTTTTCTAAATGTCACAAGTATCCTTTTCATTTCAGAAGGGATTCCATTAATGCAAGGAGCATTCGGAACAAGGTGGATGAATTAGCTGCGCAAATAGAGGTAAATGAATACGATTTGATTGGGATTACAGAAACATGGCTCCAGGGTGGCCAAGGCTGGGAACTCAACATCCAGGGTTATTCAATATTTAGGAAAGATAGGCAAAAAAGAAAGGGAGGTGGGGTAGCATTGCTGGTTAAAGAGGGGATTAACACAATTGAAAGGAAGGATATCAGCTCTGATGATGCGGAATCTGTATGGGTAGAACTGAGAAATAACAAGGGGCAGAAAACGTTAGTGGGAGTGGTATATAGACCTCCAAACAGTAATACGGAGGTTGGGGACGGCATTAAAAGGGAAATTAGAGAAGCGTGCAGTAAGGGCACAGCAGTCATCATGGGTGACTTTAATTTACATATAGATTGGGCTAACCAAATTAGTAAAAATACTGTGGAGGAGGAATTCCTAAAATGTTTACGGGATGGTTTTCTGGAACAATATGTCGAGGAACCAACCAGAGATCAGGGCATCTTAGACTGGGTATTATGTAACGAGAAAGGATTAATTAGCAATCTTGTTGTACGAGGCCCCTTGGGTCAGAGTGATCATAATATGATAGAATTCTTCATTAGGATGGAGAGTGAAATAGTTGAATCAGAGACTAGGGTCCTGAATTTAAATAAAGGAAACTACGATGGTATGAGGCGTGAATTGGGTAGGATTGATTGGGGAATGTCACTCAAGGGGTTGACGGTGGATAGGCAATGGCAAACATTCAAAGACTGCATGGATGAACTACAGAATTTGTTCATCCCAGTGTGGCATAAGAATAAAACAAAAAGGGTGACTCAACCGTGGCTAACAAGGGAAATTAGGGATAGCATAAGATTCAAGGAGAGGGCATATAAATTGGCCAGAAAAAGCGGGGTAACCCTGAGGATTGGGAGCAGTTTAGGATTGAACAAAGGAGGACAAAGGGATTAATTAAGAAGGGGAAAATAGAATATGAAAGTAAGCTTGCTGGGAACATAAAAACTGACTGTAAGAGCTTTTATAGATATGTGAAGAGAAAAAGATTAGTGAAATCAAGTGTAGGTCCCTTGCAGTCAGAAGCGGGGGAAGTAATAATGGGAAACAAAGAAATGGCAGACCAATTAAATGCATATTTTGGTTCTGTCTTCACAAAGGAGGACACAAATAACCTCCCAGAGATGTTGGTGAACATACGGTCTGATGAAAGGGAAGAACTGAAAGAAATCAGTATTTGCAGGGAAATGGTGTTAGGGAAATTGACAGGATTGAAGGCCGATAAATCCCCAGGGCCTGATAATCTACATCCTAGGGTACTTAAGGAAGTGGCCCTAGAAATAGTAGATGCATTGCTGATCATCTTCCAACATTCGATGGAATCTGGAACTGTACCCATGGATTGGAGGGTAGCTAATGTTACCCCACTATTCAAAAAGGGTGGTAGAGAGAAAGCGGGGAATTACAGACCGGTAAGCCTGACATCAGTAGTGGGGAAAATGCTAGAGTCCATTATAAAGGATGTAATAGCTGAGCACTTGAAAAACAGTGACAGGATCGGACAAAGTCAACATAGATTTACAAAAGGTAAATCGTGCTTGACTAATCTACTGGAATTTTTTGAGGATGTAACTGGGAAAATAGATAAGGGAGAACCAGTAGATGTGGTGTATTTGGACTTTCAAAAGGCTTTCGATAAGGTCCCACATAAGAGATTAGCGTGTAAAGTTAAGGCACATGGGATTGGGGGCAAGGTATTGACTTGGATAGAGAACTGGTTGGCGGACAGAAAGCAGAGAGTAGGAATTAATGGGTCTTTTTCCGAGTGGCAAGCAGTGACTAGTGGGGTACCGCAGGGATCGGTCCTTGGACCCCAGCTATTCACAATATACATTAATGATCTAGATAAGGGAACTAAATGTAATATCTCCAAGTTTGCAGATGACACAAAGCTGGGTGGGAGTGTGTGCTGCGAGGAGGATACCGAGAAACTCCAGGATGATTTGGACAGGTTGGGTGAGTGGGCAGAAGCGTGGCAGATGCAATATAACGTGGATAAATGCGAGGTTATCCACTTTGGTGTCAAAAACAGAAAGGCAGACTATTATCTGAATGGCAATAGATTGGGAGAAGGGGAAGTGAAAGTAAGCATGCAGGTGCAGCAGGCGGTGAAGAAGGCAAATGGTATGTTGGCCTTCATAGCGAAAGGGTTTGAGTATAGGAACAGGGATGTCCTGCTGCAGTTGTACAGGGCCTTGGTGAGACCACACCTTGAGTACTGTGTGCAGTTTTGGTCGCCTTATCTGAGGAAGGATGTTCTTGCCATGGAAGGAGTTCAGCGAAGATTCACAAGGCTGATACCTGGGATGGCAGGAATGACGTATGAGGAGAGATTGGGTCGATTGGGCTTATACTCGCTGGAGTATAGAAGAATGAGAGAGGATCTCATCGAAACATATAAAATTCTGACAGGTCTGGACAAACTAGATGCAGGAAGAATGTTCCCGATGGTCGGAGAGTCCAGAACCAGGGGTCATAATCTAAGGATAACGGGTAAGCCATTTAGGACAGAAATGAGGAAAAATTTCTTCACCCAGAGAGTGGTGAACCTGTGGAATTCTCTACCACAGAAGGTAGTTGAGGCCAAGTCATTAAATATATTCAAGAATGAGTTAGATATATTTCTTAAAGCTAAAGGTATCAAGGGATATGGGGAGAAGGCAGGTACAGGGTACTGAGTTTGGATGATCAGCCATGATCTCATCGAATGGTGGAGCAGGCTCGAGGGGCCAAATGGCCTATTCCTGCTCCTATCTTCTATGTTTCTATGTTTCATTAACTAAGCCGGCAGGAGCAACTACAAATCAGAGTGAGGGGTGTTTGATCATGCCTCAGACTGCGTTCTATTGCAACAGGCACAGTTTCTATTGTTAACGGTCAATGTAGCACCAGGGTGTTCGGGGGGACCGGGCGCACAGTCTAGTCCACGTGGTGATGTTTCAGGGTCTTGGACAGATTCAGAACCCAGTTCATCGCGAGAATGAGAAAAGACATTAAGAGCAGGACTGTAGCTCCAATGGGCACTTTGTGGGGGTGATCCCAACGCACCCCTCCTGAGACAACAATTGCAAAACGCACGGAGGCGCGCTGCAATGCCCTCCTATCGGGAGAGGGTCCTTTCACAACCTCAGTATGTCCCAAAGTGGTTTACAGCCAATGATGTACTGTTTTGAAGTGTAGTCACTTAGAAACGCGGCAGCCAATTTGCGCACAGCAAGCTCCCACAAACAACAATGAGATAATGACCAGAGAGTCTGTTTTAATGTTGGTTGAGGAATAAATATTGGCCAGGACACCAGGGTGAACTCCTCTGCTCTTCTTCCAATAGTGGCCGTGGGATTTTTGCATCCACCCGAGAGGGCAGATGGGGCCTCGATTTAACATCTCATCTGAAAGTCGGCACCTCCCACAGTGCAGCACCCCCTCAGTACTGCACTGGGAGTGTCGGCCTAGATTTTAGACTCAAGTCTCAGGAGTGGGACTTAAACCCATGACCTTCTGACTCAGAGGCGAGAGTGCTACCTACTGAGCCACAGCTGTCCTGGAGTAGCAAGTTGCTATCGCCTCCACTCTGCCAGGCATTGTCAGAGACTCAGTTTCTTGCCCCAACATTCATCGTGCCTCCATTTTAATTACCCAAACAGCCTTTTTTTTGTTTCAAAAATATACTTTATTCATGAAATTTGTAAAGTACAATCCAAAAGTCGCAATTCACAGTGCAATACAGATCAATTAGGTTAAATACAGTACATGGCACCCTAGGGTGCCTCATTCCAGTTACAGTGCAGTTTATATCTACATTAACATTACATTAAACATTTTGTGCTACATACAGCCCGAGGGGGTTTTATACTGGTTCCCGCCCCTCGGTGTACAATGGTGAGAGGGCCCTAAACTGTGGCCTTTCCCCATTGAGCCTTTGCGGCAGCTGCACCAAGCCTCAGTGCATCCCTCAGCACGTAGTCCTGGACCTTGGAATGTGCCAGTCTGCAACACTCGGTCGTGGACAGCTCCTTGTACTGGAAGACCAGCAAGTTTCAGGCAGACCAAAGAGCGTCTTTCACCGAGTTGATGGGCTTCCAACAACAGTTGCTGTTTGTCTTGGTGTGCGTCCCTGGGAACAGTCCGTAGAGCACAGAGTCCTGTGTTATGGAACTGCTCGGGATGAACCTCGACAAAAACCACTGTATCTCTTTTCAGACCTTCTTTGCAAACTCACATTCCAGAAGGAGCGCCAAAGGTTGAAATATGCACTAAGAATGTTAGAGGCATTTCGTAAGGGCTAAGAACCTTCTTGTCCCCATAAGCTGCCACTCCCCTTTAAGCGGCTGGATCCTTTTAGTTTTACTGGTATGCCACCTTTAAGAGGAGTCTTGATGCGGTTTCCAGCTCCCCCAGGCTAGTTCCCAATGCCAGGGGTCAACAGGGGCGGGAGATTGCTCATATCATGTAAGTGTAGCTGCCCCTATGAGGATTGGCTATCTAACAGAAAGCAAAGAGTTGGGATAAATGGTTCATTCTCAGACTGGCAATCAGTAACTAGTGGTGTTCCACAGGGGTCAGTGCTGGGTCCCCAACTCTTCACAATCTATATTAACGATTTGGAGGAAGGGACCAAGTGTAACATATCAAAATTTGCAGATGATACAAAGATGGGAGGGAAAGTAGTGAGTGAGGAGGACATAAAAAACCTGCAAGGGGACATAGACAGGCTAAGTAAGTGGGCAGAGATTTGGCAGATGGAATACAACACTGGAAAGTGTGAGGTGATGCACTTTGGCAGGAAAAATCCTAGAGCAATTTATTATCTTAATGGCAAGAAACTGGAGAGTACTGAAGTGCAAAGGGATCTGGGGGTCCTGGTGCACGAAACTCAAAAGGTTAGTATGCAGGTGCAGCAAGTGATTAAGAAGGCAAATGGAATGTTGGCTTTCATTGCTAGGGGGATAGAATATAAAAATAGGGAGGTATTGCTTCAGTTGTACAAGGTATTGGTGAGACCGCACCTGGAATACTACTTAAGGAAAGACATCCTTGCTCTCGAGGCAGTGCAAAAAAGGTTCACTCGGTTAATCCCGGGGATGAGGGGGTGGTCATATGAGGAGAGGTTGGGTAGATTGGGACTCTACTCATTGGAGTTCAGAAGAATGAGAGGCGATCTTATTGAAACATATAAGATTGTGAAGGGGTTGGATCGGGTGGATGCGGGGAGGATGTTCCCGATGACGGGTGAGACGAGAACTAGGGGACATAGTCTTAGAATAAGGGGCTGCTCTTTCAAAACTGAGATGAGGAGGAACTACTTCACTCAGAGGGTGGTAGGTCCATGGAATATGCTGCCACAAAAAGCTGTAGAAGCTACAACATTAATTAAATTTAAAACAGAAATAGACAGTTTCCTAGAAGTAAAGGGCATTAAGGGTTACGGGGAGCGGGCAGGAATTTGGACATGAGTCTAGGTTCAGATCGGTCATGGCCCTGTGGGTAGTGGAGTGGGCCCAGGGACTGTGTAGCCTGATTCTGCTCCTATTTCGTGTGTGCAATTCTGTTAGATGCAGGAGATGGTTCTGTGATAGATAGTAGATTGGCGGTTAGGATCAGATCAGCCATGATCTTATTGAATGGCGGAGCAGGCTCGAGGGGCCGATTGGCCTACTCCTGCTCCTATTTCTTATGTTCTTATGTTCTTATCAGATGGATGCGAATAACTCACCCGACTGACGCCTGATTAGAACATCTCCTCTCTATCTTCTCTTGGAAACTTCCTGTTCCCTAACTGAGGATGGGAAAGGACATGTCTCGACTGGAGCTGCTATCGATCTGTACGCATGAGAGATGGACTAGGGTGCTACAAGTAGGCTCTCTGCAGTTTGTGGCCTTCACTTCCCGACCGACCAAATGGGGGGGGAGATTTCTGTGAGAGTGCACACCTCACTAACGCACTGTGCTGCCCCGTCCCTCATTGAAAGACTCTGGGGGAGAAATTCGGTATCGCCCCGTTTGGGGTGCAATTATCGGCAGGGCGCAAAGTTTAGCGCCTGGCGTTAATTATCGCCTCCGACTGCAAACTTGGCTTCTATCGCCCCTGGAGGTGATTGGAGCGCTAAATCAGGTGCTACACACCTCTCTTAAGGCGCTAACGCCGAGGAGCGAGGCGCTAACTCAGAGTGCTGGTGAAGCTCATGTGATGTCAGTCAGCAATGGAACACAGACACACTGGCGCCGGCCAGTTCTTAAAGGGGAGGGTTGATCTTGCTGTCCATCCACACCCTGCTCATTGCAGCCTTGAATCTCGGCCTGGAGAGACCTGTACATCAAATCTGCTGGAAAGAACAATGGAGAGGCCCAGGGAAAGAGCTCAGAGTGCAGCCCCCATAGTCTCTTCTAAATCGATGCAAGGAAGATCAAATCAAAATGAACCTGCAAAGTGCTGCTCAGTACCCAAAACTCCTCAACACAGTGTTGAATATCTCCAGAAGTCTCTCCCTCTCACTCAGAATGCGTGGTGCAAAAATGTCGCCGACAAAAAAGGCAGGAAGCAGTCACCTTTAAATAGCGCTCCCCCAGTCCCTTCCCGACTGCAAAATGCTCCCCTTAACCTGTCGTTGCTAGCGGCAGGCGGTAAGGCAGGGGGCGCCACTCAATATCCGGTCTGGGGCACTACCGGGGCGTTGCACGCTCGACTGACGTCACGATCTGCGGGCGCAGGAGATCGTGCCGCTAGTGTTTAGCGCCGCTGCAAAATGTCTGGTCAATTTCGCAAGCGGCGCAAACATCACCGCGCCCAGGCGCTAGTTGTTTTGCACCCCATTAGCGCCCTCTTAAGGCGCTAACGGGAGGCACAAACCAACTGAATTTTTCCCCATCTCACTTTGGGAAAAAAATATTGCAAGTTTCCAAACACTTTGCAACGTTGTAAATTCTTTGGAACTGACGGTCCACAGTTGTCATCCAAGTGTGAAATGCTCCCTAAAAGCTACTGTTACTGTTCAGAGTAATGACAATCCACAGCCAGTGCTGAGCTGGAGGCAGCATGTCTTTTATACATCCAATCACCTCCGTTTTGTGATTGCTTTAGTTGAGAGAGAATTTGCTGAATCAGCAATTTAACAGGTAACTGCTCTTTGTGCATTGATTTGCAAACTGGTTATTTCTAACCCGCTGGAACGAGCCCTTGGCTCAGTGGTAACATTCCCGCCTCTAAGTCAGAAGGTGCAGGGTTCAAACCCTGCTCCAGACAGTCCCGGCGAGTGGGGACCAAAGCTCCAGCTCTGAACTTGGGGTTGAGATCCAATGGGATCCTTGCATCCGGTGGGTGTGGGTGCCCCCCACCTCACCGTGTTGGAGCCCATAAAACCCTCCTGCCGTATAGGACTAACCCCCCAATCAGCTGCTATAAAGATGGTTAAGGCCATAGAAGGAGTGTTCGCATCGCCATCCTGTCAGACTGTTAATCAGCCTGCGAATTCTTCCACTACTTCACACTATTCTCCAAGGGTGAAGAGATGAAAACACATTCAGCTAATGTAAGTGCTGAAACAGCAGTGGTCGGCCAACACTAGAGGGAAAGCAGGCAGCTCAGAGAAATCAATAGAGCACAGAAAGAAAACAAATCCCAAATACAGCACTGATAGATCTTGACAAATACAGAGGCAGTTTGGCATGGTCGGTGTGTTTGGATCAGGATTTCATTGAACAGTGAGATCAGTTGGTTACAGGGGTCCACGAATTACCGCGGGTGGATTAGGGTTTCTGGGGGGATACTGTGACTTAACAAGAACACTTGCCATGTTAGTAATAGGGTGTCATTGTCTAATCAACTGCATCATAAATATATGAATCATGTCTTTGCAAGGTGTTCTCAAAGTAGCAGAAGTGAGAATTACATAGAATGTACAGCATAGAAACAAGCCATTCGGCCCAACAGGTCTATGCTGGTGTTTATGCTCCACATATAAATAAATGTATTTGGTAGTTTTAGCCTGAATGTAACAGTCGAACAAAATAATATCTACTGCCATTTGTAGTGGGCAGAAGAGCAGAGTGGGCATTCCATATGTAATATGGTGTTAGTTCTCTGACGGGCTCTCCTCCTCATGCCCTGCACAAAGTGCCAGTTTTGGTTCATTGGAGACTCAATCTGCTGATGAAAACTGCCGTGAGAAAAGTTGAATTGTAACAGGGACCTGAATTCAAATTGAGCTCAGATTGGGGGTGGGGTGGGGTGGGTGACAATCTCCTTTCAATTGGGCATACTACAGGGGAACCTACAGAAACAGGGTAAAAACTGAGAAAACATAGGAACAGGAAGAGGTCATTCAGCCCCTTGAGCCTGCTCCACCATTCTATTAGATCACAGCTGATCTGTGCCCCAACCCCATTTACCCATCTTTGCTGCATGTCCTTTACCGTACAAAACATATCCCTTGATACCCTTACCCAACAAAAACCTACCGATCTCAGTCTAGAAAGCTCTAATTGACCCCCAGCATCCACAGCCTTTTGGGGAAGAGATTTCCAGATTTCTACTACAAACACCTGTGGAATGAATTAAAAACATCAGCAGATGAAATTAAAGTCAAGTCATAACGGCAAGTACAGGAACAAGCTGAGAAATAACATGGAACTACTTTGGAAGATTATAGATGGAGGAATGGCAAGATTCCAGCACATCATTAAAGCACATTGAACATTGAATGAGATAGCTGCAGGATGTGGGAAAGCAGATTTGATTTCTGATTGTTGCAGCAGTCGGATCTGGAAGATCATTCAGTGTATAATTGCATGTGCCGCACAAAAGACTATTTGCTATTGATCTACCAGATGGGAAGTACAAAAGGGAAGCAATCGTCTGCTTTTGAAAGTGAGGAGCGTGGTACTTCTAAACCCTTTTCACCAGAGAGCATGATCCAGACTGCCTGTGGTTCCTCTGAACTTTGAAAAGGTTTGTTGAAGGAGACGAGCAGCAGGTAGTAAAGTGTGCAGGTGTTTCAGGGTGGCCCTGGGAAGGTGGGCGGCCCATCAAGGGGAACGGGTGACTGTACTGAGAAATCAAATGATCATTGCACTGGTCACCGACAGAAATGCCATTTACAGTTCCCCCTTCATTGGGCTGTTGCTGATTGTTTGTTGTAGTGAAATATGGGAGATTGTTGCACTGTAGAACAAGTCAATGAGCAGCAGTACCGGCTGTTTTGTGATGACGATGTACTGGTGAAGGGATAATTACTAGTCCTAGCCCTTTTCGGGCCACCCCGGATCAGGCGTATTCCCCAGACATTCACCTTCAACTAAAGTTAGAGATAGTCGAATCCTAGAAGATGCTTAATTGGGTCTAAAGGTCCAGACTATCTCTCCCTAAAGGAAAGGAACGACCTGAAGATGTTACCGTCCTCCAGATAGCACTTTTAATAAGTTTAACTAGACTGTAACCTTCCGGATATTATGAGGGTCCAGAAAACTCCCCCAGAATTCTGCAACTCCTCACCAAAGAGTGTACAGAGATTGAGTTCGCGAGTTTGATACAGAAGTACTATGTGAGATAATTCTAAAAATATATAGATTTATTAAAGAACCGACATGTAATTACAGCTGGTGATTCAATCGCAACTTTAACAATTCCAAAAACAAATAGCTTACAATTCTTATTCTCAGAGATCCTTATTCTCAAATCTTAACGTCGTTACATTTTTACATTTCTTACTTATTCTTATTCCAGGATATCCACCAAAATCAAATACCTTTGATTACCTGAGACTCAAAGAGTTGTAGGCTTACAGAGCCTCTGAATCCGAGAATCACTTTGCCCCTTCCAGCGAATTCTGTCTTCCTATTTGAAAGTTCTATATTTTATACCCTTTTTTCAGTGGTATATCCTTTGAAGTTTTCTGCTGATGTAAGCTAATTATCTCTAGTCATCTTTCTGTTGACCCCTGCTATTCTTACAGTCAGTTCAGCTGTTAGCTTGCAGAATCGTGTCTCTACCTTTAGGTGTTCAAAACTTATCATAAAAACAATGTGACAGCAGTGGTTCTATTTGATGTCATTTTTACGAAGGCCTCCTGTTCAATTCTTAAGTCACCTCAGCTGGTTGTAAGCAGACTTCGTGTCTCCTATGTGTTCCAAGTTCAACACAAAAACAATGTGATTGCTTGGTGCATCTATTGATGTCATATTTATGAAAGTCTTCTGTTTGTATCTTTTTACAACATGTAAATTAAAAACACTTCAACCAGATGCACCATTGTCCCCCTAGCCACCTCAGTTGGTTGTATTAAGAATTATGTCTCCTGTCTTTCATTTGATGTCATATTTATGAAGGCATATGTTTTCTTTAATGTTCTGTGTTTCTGTTTCCTGAAGTGTTGGTTTATGACACCTTAACATTATACCATTGTGCTCTTTCATGTGCTGGTTTAAAACAATTTAACTGGGTATATCATTGTCTGTTTTCCAATCTGCAGACTTTTTGGAACCTCCAACCTGCTGCTTCAATCGGGCTATTGTTTCAGTGTCAACAACGCATCTTATCTCAAAAGCCTGTATGGTGTTTACAGCTTTGTGCCATTGAGGCTTTTAGATTTTTAAACCCAGTTTGTCATGTTTAATAAGGCTAGAATTCTGTTCATAGGATGGTGTATTTTTCTGAATATGGCTATTCCTTCACACTGGGAGATAAGCACAATGGGGCCAAATTTGTGGTCGGTAGGACGGTGTATTCTCTGAGTACGCCGTCATACCGCCTTTGAAATTGACCACAAGTTCAGGATTTCTGAATGTGCTTGCGCATGTGCTAAATCCCGAACTTGCGGTGCATGCGCTAAATCCCGAACTTGCGGTGCATGCGCTAAATCCCGAACTTGCGATCTGTCATGTTCCAACTAGACAGATCATCCACTGCGACTGTCAAATCCTCATTGCTGGTGCAGAGTTGGGCTAATTGCCCACCAACTGCGCATCAATTATGCAGGAAAATTTTACGGCTGGTGCAAACAGGCGCAGGATCCTGTTTGCACAGCGTAAGGGGAGGGGGGATATGCAATATTAGGTGAAGCATCAAAACAGCAGCTTGAAATATGGTTTTCAGTGTGCATTGAATGGGTTTAAAACTGATCAAACTTAGAAGCAGTTAAGATAAAGTAAGATTAAATATAAATAACTGTCCTTCCAGGAACAGCAAAAGACAGGTTCTCATAAATTTTCACGTTAATGAAGTTGGTATATTTGGAATGTTTTAGAGATTTAGGACAATTTTCAATTTTTGTGCATTAAAAATCATGTCTGTAATAAGTTCATGGCTAACTGCAACATTGTTTAAACAGAATGACGGGTTCCAAAGCTCTAAGTGCGTGTCCCCATTTAGAGATTAATTCTTTTCATGCATGGCCTAAATAATGGAAGTCGACTCACATTTCCACATGAAATTCTGCGCCGACTGCCTAACATGCCAGGGTGCACCAGAAACAGGACTGCAGAAAAGCCTTCTGAAATTCAAAAAATGCCCTACAAATGAATGGGCATCGGAGATTTTTGTTTCCTGATTGGCACGCCACCCCATGTGATCCCAGGTATGCTTACGCACCTGGGACCAAGGGCCACTACACTGTGCACTGCAGCGAAACAATGCAAGTTTTCGAAGGGGTCCTCGCACCAGGTAAGTGCGGATTTTGTTCGGAGGTCAGCGGCGTACTCCTTAGCTACGCTACCGACTGCAATTTCAGGGCCAATGTCTTTGGTTTTGAGTTCGCTCGGCACAGAGGCTGATTGTCTGTGGCGTGCTCGATGATGTGATCTCTGAGCCTTGCAGGCTCCTAGTGCTTCAGGCCTCGTCCAATGCTTAACCAGTCCGCCTGGCTCACTAATGGGACCTGGAGGGGTAGACCTGTCACCAGGGGCTGGCTGCTCACATAGAATCTTACTGCACAGAAGTCGGCCATTCAGCCCATCGTGCCTGTGCTGGCTCTGAAAGCTATCCAATTAGTTCCACTCCCCCTGCTCTTTTCCCATAGCCCTGCAAATATTTCCTTTTCAATTCTCTTTTGAAGGTTACTATTGAATCTGCTTCCATCACCCTTTCAGGCAGCACATTCCAGATCACAACAACTCGCTGTGTAAAAAAAAAAAAATTCTCCTCATCTCTCTCCGCCTCTGGTTCTTTTGCTAATTATCTAAAATCTGTGTCCTCTGGTTACCGACCTCCTGCCAGTGGAAGCCGTGGAGAAACATTCTACACTAACTACCTAACCAGTGCTGCACATTATTCATTGCTCGTTTAGGCAACACTGGGCTTAGGAACCTCTAAACCAAGCCACCCAGCTCCAGATAGCCCTAATAGGAAACCACGTCCCAGCTGGACAATCAGTGGGAGGTGCACCAGTTCTCCGTGCTGGTTTTGGCTGGCTACGCCCCACCAGTACCCTTATACCTACTTGTGGGTCCCTGGCCAACCTCTGCCTGAGATCTCCAGGCTTAGTCTGTACTTACAGGGAGATAATGTCCATTCAATATCGGACAAACAAAAAGTCTACTCAATGGACTTCTCAATAGTTTAGCTTGGTTGAGATGTTCTTAAGCCCAGTGATGGTGTAACAGACATCTGGTCACCCAAACTAGCCGTGAATAATGTGCAGCACTGGTTAATTGGTCAGTGTAGAATGTTTTTCCAAACTGCTGTCCAACGCCCATGGGAGGATTGCTTCTCAGACAGTCATCAGGACAGTGGTCGACATTTTCTCCCGCCCACCATGACACAGTTCTGCCCTACATCATTCCCTTCTGGCCCCAGTGGAGATTACGAACTCAGTGGATCGTGAATAGTTGATGCAAACTGTGTGTCCTACCATTCCAAAGCACCTCATTGTACCAATTCTCTGCACTAGTTCATTAGGTCACTGCCCTGCCACTGGACTCAATATCCACCTCCTACCCCACCGGCGCATTGTAGCTTCAGAGTATGCCATCTACAGGATTCACTGCAGCAAGTCACCAAGCTTACTTCGGCAGCACCTCCCAAACCCACAGCCTCTGCCACTGAGAAGGACAAAAGCTGCAATGTCCTGGGAACACCATAACTCCAAGTCACACCCCATCCCGAATAGGACACTTATCGCCGTTCCTTCATTGTCGCTGGGTCAAAATCCTGGAACTTCCCCCATAACAGCACTTTGGGAGTACCTTCACCAGAGATCAGGCCCGTGGGGGGTGGGGAGATTATGCCTTGGGCTTGGGGGGGGGGGGGGGGAGGGGGGGGGAGGGGTGGGGGGTGGCCCATTTTCTTTAACGTGAGGTCCACACTGAGAGTATGGGGGGTCCTACCTGCCAGATGCTGCTATGTTGTGCTCCACGATCGGTAATCGGGAACGGGTGGGCCAGAAGCACAAGACCCTCATTTACACACATTGTTCTTCACTTCCAACATTGCTGCCTGCGTGAGACCTTTCCCAATATGGCGGGCGGTGCACTTCCAGCCAGTTAGCGCCTGAATATTGGGCGCATCACGGCTGACTTCACGGGCCCAGTATCTGAAGCTCAGATTGTGTGCTGTCAGACAATGCCTGAATCCTGCCGTTCACTGTGCCCTGTGTCTGGTGGATGGAGTGCTGGGGTTACAGGGGTTACTACCGTTGTCTGCTACCGTGATGTCTGCTCGCTTAGTACCTCCCGAACTCTGACCAGTTATCCTGCTGAGTTCATCAGCTAATTGCTTCCTCTCAGAGAGGAAAGGTCCCCAGTTAGACATTGCATTTTTGCAGCCTAGAGGAGTCTGGGGCCCATGTCCACGTGCAGTGTGAGGTTACAGCCCCAGTATAATTACCTGAAGGGGCTGATCCTCAATGTTTGCTTACACTTTAGCCCCACTCTGCTGCTCTTTGGCCACCTGGTGTGGAGGAGGGTGGGTAAGTCGAAGGATCTTCTCATGGACCTGCTCCTAGGCCTGGCTCCGATAACAAGTGTGAGGAGCTCATGGACTTCTTTGTCTCTAAGATTGAGACCATCCGTTCAGCTGCCTCTGCCACTTCCCTTCCTTCCCCTAGCCCACTGGGCCAAACTTCCTCTAAGGTTCCCCCCTGCCCTAGCCCTGAACTCACATCTTTCTCCAGTTTCTCTCTGATCTCCCCTCATGACCTCTCTGCGCTCATCTTGTCCATGAGACCTGCTCCCTCGACCCTATTCCCACCAAACTGCTGACCACCCAACTTCCTTTTCTGACTCCCTTGTTAGCTGATATTGTTAATGGTTCTCTCTCCTCAGGTACTGTCCCCCTCTCCCTCAAATCTGCCGTCATCACCCCTCTCCTCAAAAAACCAACACTTGATCCCTCCATCCTTGCAAACTACCGCCCCATCTCCAATCTCCCTTTCCTCTCCAAAGTCCTTGAACGTGTTGTCGCCTCCCAAATCCGTGCCCATCTTTCCCGCAACTCCATGTTTGAATCCCTCCAATCAGGTTTCCGCCCTTGCCGCAGTACCGAAATGGCTCTCATCAAAGTCACAAATGACGTTCTTTGTGACTGTGACAAAGGTAAACTATCCCTCCTCGTCCTTCTTGACTTGTCTGCAGCCTTTGACACAGTTGACCACTCCATCCTTCTCCAACAACTCTCCACCATCGTCCAGCTGGGTGGGACTGCACTCGCCTGGTTCCATTCTTATCTATCCAATTGTAACCAGAGAATCACCTGCAACGGCTTCTCTTCCCGCTCCCGCATCATTACCTCTGGTGTCCCCCAAGGATCTATCCTTGGCCCCTCCTATTTCTCATCTACATGTTGCCCCTTGGCGACATCATCCGAAACACAGCGTCAGTTTCCACATGTACACTAACGACACCCAGCTCTACCTCACTAACTCTTCTCTCGACCCCTCCACAGTGTCTAAATTGTCAGACTGCTTGTCCGACATACAGTTCTAGATGAGCAAAAATTTTCTCCAATTAAATATTGGGAAGACCGAAGCCATTGTTTTCGGTCCCCGCCACAAACTCCGTTCCCTAGCCACTGTCTCCATCCCTCTCCCTAACATCTGTCTGAGGCTGAACCACACTGTTCACAACCTTGGTGTCATATTTGACCCTGAAATGAGCTTCCGACCATATATGTGCAGCATAACAAAGACCGCCTACTTCCACCTCCGTAACATCGCCTGTCTCCGCCCTTGCCTCACCTCATCTGCTGCTGAAACCCTCATCCATGCCTTTGTTGCCTCTAGACTTGACTATTCCAACACACTCCTGGCTGGCCTCCCACATTCCACCCTACGTAAACTTGAGGTGATCCAAAACTCGGCTGCCTGTGTCCTGACTCGCACCAAGTCCCATTCGTCCATCTCCCCTGTGCTCGCTGACCTACATTGGCTCCCGGTTAAGCAGCGCCTCATTTTCAAAATTCTCATCCTTGTTTTCAAATCCCTCCATGGCCTCGCCCCTTCCTATCTCTGTAATCTCCTCCAGCCCCACAACCGCCCTGAGATATCTGCGCTCCTCTAATTCTGCCCTCTTGAGCATCCCGGATTATAATCACTCAACCTTTGGTGGCCGTGCCTTCTGTTGCCTAGGCCCTAAGCGCTGGAATTCGCTGCCTAAACCTCTCCGCCTCGCTACCTCTCTTTCCTCCTTTAAGACGCTCCTTAAAACCTACCTCTTTGACCAAGCTTTTGGTCACCTGCCCTAATTTATCCTTATGTTGCTCGGTGTCAAATTTTTTGTCTTAAAATACTCCTGTGTAGCGCCTTGGGACGTTTTACTATGTTAAAGGTGCTATATAAATACAAGTTGTTGTTGGCGGCGGCTAAAACAGCAATTTCTAGGTCCAGGACAGGCAGGGTCCATTGCGGGTGGAGGGGGTCTCTGGCTGACTGCCTCTCTTCCGCGGTCTTGTCCATGCCCAGGTGGCCTTGGAGAAGGAGCATGCAGCGTCCACTGGTACGCTTGACCTCCCGTGACCGGTGGGCACCGCAGGGTATTTTTAAAATTCATTCATGGGATGCGGCCGTCACTGGCAAAAGCCAGCATTTATTGCCCATCCCTAATTGCCCTTGAGAAGGTGGTGGTGAGCCACCTTCTTGAACTGCTGCAATCCGTGAGGTGAAGGTAGTCCTGCAGTGCCGTTAGGGAGGGAGTTCCAGGATTTTGACCCAGCGACGATGAAGGAACGGCAATATACTTCCAAGTCAGGATGGTGTGTGACTTGGAGGGGAACTTGCAGGTGATGGAGTTCCCATGTACCTGCTGCCCTTGTCCTTCTAGATGGTAGAGGTCACGGGTTTGGGAGGTGCTGTCGAAGAAGCCTTGGCGAGTTGCTGCAGTGCATCTTGTAGATGGTACACACTGCAGCCACGGTGCACTGGTGGTGGAGGGAGTGAATGTTTAAGGTGGTAGATGGGGTGCCGGTCAAGCGGGCTGCTTTGTCCTGGATGGTGTCGAGCATCTTGAGTGTTGTTGGAGCTGCACTCATCCAGGCAAGTGGAGAGTATTCCATCACACTCCTGACATGTGCCTTGTAGATAATGGAAAGACTTTGGGGAGTCAGGAGGTGAGTCACTCACCACAGAATACCCAGCCTCTGACCTGCTTTTGTAGCCACAGTATTTATGTGGCTGGTTCAGTTAAGCTTCTGGTCAATGGTGACCCCCAGGATGTTGATGGTGGGGGATTCAATGATGGTAATCCTGTTGAATGTCAAGGGGAGGTGGCTAGACTCTTGTTGGAGATGGTCATTGCCTGGCACGAATGTTACTTGCCACTTATCAGCCCAAGCCTGAAAGTTGTCCATGTCTTGCTGCATGCGGGCACAGAATGCTTCATTATCTGAGGAGTTGTGAATGGAACTGAACACTGCGCAATCATCAGCAAACATCCCCACTTTTTTGGGCCTCATGATGGAGGGAAGGTCATTGATGAAGCAGCTGAAGATGGTTGGGCCTGGGACACTGCCCTGAGGAACTCCTGCAGTGATGTACTGGGGCTGAGATGATTAGCCTCCAACAACCACAACCACAGAGTGTCTTGTAGATATCGATCATAACATTTTGATTTAGTTGAGGAGGTATCCTTTTGTTTTTGGTCCCACTTGATGATTATTTTGGCTTCTCTTTAGTTTGATTGGACCATCCCATATTAGTGGTGCCCTAAAAGAGGCACTTGTTGTAATGATTCTGGTTTGGTGTCCTTGGGGCAACCCAGTGTCAGCCTTATTGGTCCATGGAAAAGGCCCTCAGTTATACATTGTTACTCTAATGATACACCCGGAACTATAAGGCTGTTTTTAAGGCTTTATTTTTTACTGTGATGGATGAATGTAATGGATTTACTATGTAATGGATTTACTATGTAATTGATGAGTTGTATAAGTATTACTGTATTTGAATAAAAAGATTTCTCCAAAAAAAAGATATACCTGGACGCCCCTTCAATATTCTGGCTCTCTATTGAGCAAACAAACAATCTTTGGCATTGGTTCCCAACCAATCAGGGATGATATTGTATTATTAAAGTGGTTGTGAGCTCCAGGCGAAGGCAATGAGTTTCAGGTGGAACCCCTTTAAAACTAGGGAAGGGTTCATGACAAATGTATGTTGGAATAGAGAGAAAGAGAATAAGGAAATTGAAGGCGGACAGAGGAGAAATAGCTTTTAAAAATTTGGGGTAGTTTTAAGTGTACAATATTGTGTATTGAACACAACTGATGCTGTACTAGGTTTTAGTAGAAGGATTCTTATTTGAAGTCTTTTAAAACGTGGCTGTTCTGGGAGCACAGAATTCTCTGTAGATACCAATGGTGGTGGAAGGGTTCATATTAACCCATTCTCTAGAATATACGCTCGGCTATCGGGTGAGCTTCAGAATAAAAGCTATTGGATTTCAGGAGGTCTCGGTGATCTGACTCGTTTGATCTTGAGCGGGAGTCCTTCCTCCTGCGACCCAAGCCCAGGTAGCCTCGGTGGGCCTCTGGACTGAGATGGCGGAAGGCTCTAAGTATGAGATCCTCCGCGAACTTGGCCGGGGCA
Organism: Squalus acanthias; assembly: GCA_030390025.1. Classification (NCBI taxonomy): domain Eukaryota; kingdom Metazoa; phylum Chordata; class Chondrichthyes; order Squaliformes; family Squalidae; genus Squalus; species Squalus acanthias. The sequence goes on along the minus strand of CM059433.1, from coordinate 40,248,050 downwards.
GTTACGGGATTGTCTACGAAGCCATCAGTAAGACTGGAGTCAGAGTGGCTATGAAGAAAATGTTGTGTGACTCTCCTGAAACCTTGGAACTGGCTCTGCAGGAGTTTTGGGCATTGAACAGCGTGAAGAAGAAGCACCCGAATGTGGTCTGGCTGGGCGAGTGCATCCTGCAGAAGGACCAGACCGTCCAAAAGATCATCAAGGGAGCACCGGAATCTGAGAGCCACTTGCTCCTGATCGAGACCTGCCTGAAAGGGAAGTGCTGCTTTGATCCTCGGTCTTTGCACTTCCTGTGGTTTGTGATGGAGTTCTGTGACGGGGGGGATATGAATGACTACTTGCTGGGCAGAGGCCCTGACTGTAGGCTGAACAGCAGCTTCATGCAGCAGCTGAGCGCAGCTGTAGCGTTCCTGCACCTGAATCAGATCATACATCGAGACCTAAAACCAGACAATGTCCTCATCGCCAGCAGCCCAACAGGACCCGTTTTAAAGGTGAGGCGATGGTCATGTTCTTATTCCCGCAGGAGGTTAAAGACAAATTTACACAGCACCTTTCATGATCGATCTTGGAACGTCCCAAAGCACTTCACAGCCAATGAAGTAAAGTCACTGTTGTAATGTAGGAAACGCTGCAGCCAGTTTTTTTTAAATTTATTCATGGAATGTGCTGGCAAGGCCAGCATTTATTGCACATTCCTGTGCACAGCAAGCTCTCACAAACAGCGATGTGATACTGACCAGATAATGTGTTACTGATCTCGAATTGAAGGATAAATATTGGCCAGGAACCGGGGAGAACTCCCCTGTTGTTCTTTGAATAGTGCTATGGGATCTTTTACATCCACCCGAGAGGGCAGAAAGTCTACCCCCTCCGGCGGTGCAGCGCTCCCTCGGTACGGCCCCGGGAATGTTAACCTAGATTTTGTGCTCCAGTCTCTGGTGTGGGACTTGAACTCATTTAGAAACCAAATCATCCCCCTTCCTGTGGGATCCACCCTAGCTTTTCATAACCCCGTGTAACCTGACCTGCTGACCCCATCACTATTGTCCAATTAGGTTTGAGTTGCTGATTACATCTAAATTTGCCATCAGGCCAAGGCCTGTACTTGGAATACTCCAACCATTGGTATAAAAACTTTAACCGTTCACCCTGTGTAAAATACCTTGACCCCATGAAACTAAATCTGTTAAATTGCTCCCATCACTATCCAGAGCCCACAATGAGCTATATCTACAGACCTGTCCCTTATGCCCTCAGTCCCACATTGAGCTATACCTACAGACCTATCATGAAAGCCCCACTTTCCATCCTTGCCTATTCTGGCCCTGCTTCTTTCTTTGAAACAGCCACTAACATGAACTCTTGCAGCATCAGCACAAGCAGTGGACCAGTGTGAACCAGAGGGACTGGAATGCATCATCACCACCGGAAATTGAATTTTAATTTAAGTTTCCTTTCAAATTTGTTAATTTACAGTCTTTATTTGTTGTGCCCCTTTAAAAAGGGGGCACCTGGTTGACTGACTTGTAATTGGTAATTGCCTATGATAGAGTCAGCACAAGCAGTGGGTAAATAAATCGCACACTGATTCTCACTCCAGCACTAATTGTCCAATCGCAGATCTCACATTTACATAAAAAGGAATGACTGTAAAATCCAGTTTATAAATTGCTGGCCTTTATAAATTACTTTCTGACTTTACAATTGCTACGAATTTAAAACAAAACTTAATGTCTTTTTGTATCTGGAGTATTGAGAAACATAGTTAAGTTCTGAGCTATTGTGCTGACTTTACAGTGGGACTTGTTGAAAACAGATTATAATATTTAACAGCTACATTTAATTGGTATTTATAAATTGGAAATAAATCTGATTCTTAAATTGATTCTGGCCCCTTCCATGGTCAATAAATGTTGTTCCTCTTGTTTTCCAGGTGGCTGACTTTGGTTTGAGTAAAATGTGCCACAGTAAAGGCAGTGTGAATCAGTGCCAGGCATCTGCAGCGTGCGGCTCCGATTTCTACATGGCACCTGAGCTCTGGAAGGGCCAGTACTCGGCCAAAGTGGACATCTTTGCCCTCGGCATCATGTTCTGGGCCATGATCGAGAGAATCACCTTTAGAGATGCTGAGTCCAAGAAAGAGCTGCTGGGTGAGCGAGTGTCCATCTGGTGGGGTGACGGCAAGAGTACCTTTTCATTCCTCGCACCAACACGTCCTATTGGCCTCCCTGAGCGAGTGGCATTTACAGATTTCAGGCACTTTTGAGCAGCGACCCACAGACTGGCCAACTCACCTGCCGTAGAGCCATTTCAGGCAGAGCAGCCTCCCAGCCCATCGGTCTGGGCTACATCCATGGCCAGGTGCTGGAGGTGAAGGGACAGGAGTCTAAGGCATGATCATAGAATCTTACACCACAGAAGGAGGCCATTCAGCCCATCGTGCCTGTGCCAGCTCCTTGGTAGAGCTATCCAATTAGTCCCACTCCCCTGATCATTCCTCATGGCCCTGTGACTTTTTCCTTTCTGATGTTGTCTAGTGTGTATATATCAATGATTTAGACTTCAATGTAGGGGGCATGATTAAGAAGTTTGCAGATGATACAAAAATTGACCGTGTGGTTGATGGTGAGGAAGCAAGCTGTAGACTGCAGCTGCATATTGATGGACTGGTCAGATGGGCAGAAAAGTGGCAAATGGAATTCAGTCTGGAGAAGTGTGAGGTAATGCATTTGGGGGGCTAACAAGGCAAGGGAATACACAATAAATAGTAGGATACTGAGAAATGTAGAGGAACAGAGACTTTGGAGTGCATATCCATAGATCCCTGAAGGTAGCAGGATAAGTAGATAAGGTGGTTAAGAAGGCATACGGGATACTTTCCTTTATTAGCCGAGGCATAGAATACAAGAACAGGGCGGTTATGCTAGAACTGTATAAAACACTAGTTAGGCCACAGCTAGCGTGCTGCATACAGTTCTGGTCACCACATTGCAGGAAAGATGTGATTGCACTAGAGAGGGAACAGATGAGATTTATGAGGATGTTGCCAGGACTGGAGAATTTTAGCTATGAGGAAAGATTGGATAGGCTGGGGTTGTTTTCTTTGCAACAGAGGAGGCTGAAGGGAGATTTAATTGAGATGTATAAAATTATGAGGGGCCTAGAGTGGATAAGAAGGACCTATTTCCCTTCAAAGGTCAATAACCAGGGGGCATAGATTTAAAATAATTGATAGAAGCATTAGAGGGGAGTTGAGGAGAAATCTTTTCACCAGAGGGTGGTGGGAATCTGGAACTCACTGCCCGAAAGGGTGGTAGGGACAGAAACCTTCATCACATTTAAAAAGTGCTTGGATATGCACTTGAAGCACGGTAACCTAGAAGGCTACCGACCAAAAGCTGAAAAGTGGGATTAGGCTGGATAGCTCTTTTTTTCGGCAGGCACAGACACGATGGGCCGAATGGTCTCCTGCGCTGTAAATTTCTATGATTCGAGTCTCTCTTCCTTCCCCCCCCGGCCCCCACACCTTTCAAGAGCTGCCGATGCCTGGAAGTCCGTCACACTGCTAAGCTCTGTGGGGGTGGGGGACAGCTGCACATGAAGACTACCAAGAATTCCCTTAAATTCAAAGTATCCATAAATGCTTAACGGAATCGGTATCTGGAAATTAATGCACGGGGAGATTTTGACTCATGGAATTGGGTGTCAGCAACGGGGAACGATGAGCATAGCGTACTGCCCTTTCCCGTTGTTTTCTCACATGCAGGTTGATGTCTTTTCTGAATGGGTCTATAGTTGTGTCTCTGACCTGCTGCAATAGCCGTTCTTTATGATTCCTCCAGGAATAGAGATGTCACCTGAGATGCATTTTCTGTAACCAATTTGACTCCAGTTGACCCGCGTTGTCTATGGGTCTCTGCGTTAATGGAGGTGTCAGATTAAAATGCCCTGGCCCTGACATACTATCCACAGGCAGGCTGCTGACTTGGGGCTGAGGTGCTCAAAGGAAGAAGAGCAGTGGATGAACTTGCTGCCGTCCCCAAAGGTTTCGGAATCATTTGTCCCTGAATGAACGGTCTGACTACACTCCACCCCTTGCTGACTGGTCCATGCTGATCTTCAGTTGTATTTGCCCCTGGCTCCTGGTTTCCTGCCTCCTTTATTCAGAGGGGTGGAAGTGAGGTATCTTGTGCTTTCAGCAAGCCATTCTGTCAATATTGCCACTTTTCACCTGCTTTGCCTTCAGTGGGTGACAGTCTCAAACCACATACACAACTGTTGTTCTTATAAAACCATTTCTTGGAAGAGGGAGGGGAATGAAAAAACCCAAAAAACCTTTCAGCCCATTAGTTTCACTCCATTAAGTGTGTCTGCAATAAAAATTGGTTGGCAGGCTGTAACTAGTGGGGTCCCACAAGGATCGGCTTGGGCCTCAGCTATTCACAATCTACATCAATGATTTGGCTGAGGGGATCAAATGTAATATATCCAAGTTTGCTGCTGATACAAAGCTGGGTGGGAATGTAAGTTGTGAGGAGGATGCAAGGAGGCTTCAAAGGATATAGACAGGCTAAGTGAGTGGGCAAGAACATGGCAAATGGAATATAATGTGGAAAAATAGAAAAGCAGAGGGTTTTTTTTAAATGGTGTGAGATTGGGAAATGTTGGTGCTCAGAGGGAACTGGGTGTCCTTGTACACAAATCACTGAAAGTTAACATGCAAGTACAGCAAGCAATTAGGAAAGCAAATGGTATGCTGGCCTTTATTACAAGAGGATTTGAGTATAAGAGTAAAGCTGTCTTGCTGCAATTATATAGGGCCCTGGTGAGACCACACCTGGAGTATTGTGTACAGTTTTGGTCTCCTTATCTAAGGAAGGATATACTTGCCATTGAGGGAGTGCAACGAAGGTTCACCAGACTGGTTCCTGGGATGGGGGGGATTGTCCTATGAGGACAGATTGAGTAGACTAGGCCTATATTCTCAAGTTTAGAAGAATGAGAGGTGATCACATTGAAACATACAAAATTCTTACAGGGCTTGACAGGGTAGAAGCAGGGAGGATGTTTCCCCTGAGTGGGGAGTCTAGAACCAGGGGTCACAGTCTCAGAATAAGGGGTCGGCCGTTTAGGACTGAAATTAGAAATTTCTTCACTGAGGGTGGTGAATCTTTGGAATTCTCCACCCCAGAGGACACTGGAGGCTCCCTTGTTGAGTATATTCAAGACAGAGATCGATAGATTTTTGAATATCAAGGGATATGGGGATAGTGCAGGAAAGTGGAGATGAGGTAGAAGATCAGCCATGATCTTATTGAATGGTGGAGCAGGCTTGAGGGGCCAAATGGCCTACTCCTGCTCCTAATTCTTATGTTCTTAAATGGGCTGCAATTTCTGCAAAACTAACATGTCCCGAGTTCAGTTCGGAGACACCTGTTGACTGGCCAGAATACGGCCTGCAACTGGATGCTGAGATTTCTGCACTTTGAAATGTTGGTATTTTATTTAACAAAAGATTTCCTGTTGAGTGATTTTTAAAGTTTTTTTTCGTCTTGTTTCAAACTAGATGATTGATTTTTGAACTTGCCGTCGGTGTAAAATCAGCGATGCGATGCGAATTGGCCGCGCGTTATTCAAACCTCCCGATTCAATTCCAGTGAAAAGGAAAACCGGGCGGTTTCTAGAACGGCCCATCCTCGGCGTCAGTTGTACACCCGGGCGGCAGGTTCCAAATCTGCCCCGAGGTGTCTTCAGATTGACAGAATGGGGAACAGCGCATTGTCGCTGAGTCGATAGCAAATGTCAACATTCGTGAATTAAGACAGTAGAATTCTTTAAATGTTGAAGTTACTCAACCAGCTGATGTAAAACTAATATCTAATTAAACTGCAGCAACCTCCATCAGATACCAGCAAAAGGTGAGCAATCCTAACTGAGGTGGGGTGGGGAGAGGTGACTGAAATACTGTAGCTCGAAGGGGTGTCGGCCCGATCTAACCCGGGATGTTTGGGCTTGCTATTGCAGGTACGTATTTTTCTCAGGGACGTGATTTGGTTCCTGTGGGCAAGGCGTTGATTGAGAATCCCAGTCTGGAGCTTCCAATTCCTATGAATAGAAAGAGGGTATTAAACGAAGACATCCAGAAACTTCTACGAGACATGTTGGCCTTTAACCCCCAGGAACGGCCAGATGCCTTTAGTCTACAGGCTCGAATCCAGCAAGTCATGTTCTCGGGAGCAAGGCCAGCCCCCAAGATGTAATGGTGACCACACAAACCTCTCCCTCCCTGCCGTTCAACCGGGAGATCGCAGTGAACGTATCCACAGGGACTTGGCGATTGGAACTGGCCTCGGTTTTAGAGGCAGCTGCTTTTCTATTGGATGTTAAGTCTTGTGTCTCCATCTTCAATCGAGATGTACGGAACTGAGGTGCACATGTTCAGTATCGGTCTGCATTCATGGCTCGAAGGCAACTTTCCAGATATTTATTTGCCAGAGAAGTAGAGCACCAATTTCCGTAGGGGCGCCACTGGTCCTTTTGTCGGGTGGATGGGGTTTTTGCACAGTAACTCTACTTTCTCTCTCTGCCACCCGCTGAGTTTAATTTTCACCCGCTAAGTGGTGACCTGCTCGTAGGGCCATGTTGGGGAGTCGCCGCTCATTATTATTGTACACCAGGATGGCACAGTGCTAGAGCCATCCTTCACTGGGTTGGTAAGGAGCCAGTTTGCTCTGCTGGTTCCTCTCCGTCCCAGCCCAACAGCGGCCTGAGAGCAGGACGTCTCCAAGTGCCGACTCTCGGGCGGTGTTTACGCACTAACTGTACTGGGCCCTCCGCCCATTGTTTGTTTAGGTTTCCTGGGACCACCCTCGGCCCTCCCGATTACCAGATGGGCATCTAGTTGGCGGTGGGTGGGACCGGCATTGTGTCGCTCTGGTCTGATTGTGCTTTGCTGATTCTGGTCAGGTCTACCTTGTGACTCTGGAGTTAACGGCAAACCAGGAAAGTTAGAAAGCGAGGGTCCGTCAGTACTCTGAGAAATGGAGTCGATGTTTGGGGGCATAGGGCTCTGAAAGAGGGTCCCTTTTAATGTGTCCATTCTATTTTCAGATGCTCACGGACATTGTATATTTGCAGCGTTTTAGTTTTATCTATAGTAAATCTGATTTTTTCCCCCCCCGCGTGTAGATTCTGTGTCTACCCTGGATTCACTGGGACTGTGTAATTTCTGACATTCTCTGTTCATCTTTGGAACTTGACCGCATGTCCAGCTTGTGCCTGAGGAATGGTGATCTTTCTGTGCTGAGTGACCATCCTGTTTGAGAGTCTCATCCAGTCCCAGTCGCTGAGTCCCACAGAAACCACTTTGCATGCGGTAACATTCCAGGGTTCACAAGGCGTGGTAGATGTGGGGTGGGGGGTGTGTGTCTCCCTACTGAGGTTTGATGGAAGGTGTGTCCTGGTGGGTTTCAGTCTGCCTCTGCCGCTGCGGCTGACTTGAATGGTTAAATGTTACCTGTGTGTGTTGTCCCCACCTACCAGAGTACAGAATCGGCATTAACAAATAAAACGGCCGCCTCTCTATCACCAGTGAAAAGCTGAAAGCCATTTCGTTAAACCTCCCTGGGTGGGGATGTCCCTTTCTTTGTGTGAGTCACCGTGTAGCGGTGATGGGAGCAGAGACTGACTCGTGTCTTCGAGACAGTCCAGCAGTCTCGCTATTGGAATTTCAATGAAGAACAAAAGGTTAGCAGCAAAAACTAGATATCAGCATCTGTGCATTAAATAAGACCGCTTGGATTCCCAAATTTACGATTCAATCTGTGTTCCTTCAGACTTTGTGCTGTCAACAGGACCTGTTGTCAGAATCTGAAAAATTCCTGCTCTTAGGTGGACATTAAAGATCCCATGGCAAATTCGAAGAAGAGCAGGGGAGTTTTCGTTGGTGTCTGGGCCAATATTTATCCCTCAACCAACATCACAAACAGATTATCTGGTCGTTCTCTTAGTGAAGTGCTTTGGGGTGTCCTGAGGTTGTGAAAGGTGCTGTGTAAAGGCAAGATCTTTCTTGCTTTGTGAGATGTACTATTTCTATAATTTTCTCAGTAACTAGGGACTGTAAATATGAGTCACTAATAAATCCAATAGGGAATTCAGGAGAAACATTTTTACCCAGTGAGTGGTGAGAATGTGGAACTCACTACCACAGGAGTGGTTGAGGCAAATAGCATAGATGAATTTAAGGGAAAATGATGTGAACACATGTGGGAAGAGTGAGGACATGCATGATTTTAACATGTGCTTATTTCCCCTGCCACCCCCACTTCAAGGAATATAAGGGCCGATTCCCCAATGGGAGGACAGTGAGCTTCCAAACTCTGTAGCTGTCTGCTGCCCTCCCCACACACACTACTGGAGTGTCCTGTCTATATTTGCTGTCAGATCTGTCACCTGCACATCTGGATCCATATTCACCTGTCACCAAGGAAGAGGATGCTGCTATAGACATAGTAAAGGAGGAGGTAGTGGAGATACTGGATAGGATAAAAATTGATAGAGTAGATATTAGAAAGGCTGGCTGTACTTAAAGTAGGTAAGTCACCAGGAGCAGATGGGATGCATCCTAAGAGGTTGAGGGAGGAAATTGCAGAGATACTGGCCATAATATTCAAATCCTCCTTAGATATGGGGGTGGTGCCAGAGGACTGGAGAATTGCAAATGTTACATCCTTGTTCAAAAAAGGGTGCAAAGATAAACCCAGCAACTACAGACCAGTCAGTTTAACCTCTGTATTGGGGAAGCTTTTAGAAACAGTAATCGGGGACAAAATTAACAGTCACTTGGACAAGTGTGGATTAATTAAGGAAAGCCAGCATAGATTTGTTAAAGGCAAATCGTGTTTAACTAACTTGATTGAGTTCTTTGAGGTAACCGAGGGTTGATGAGGGCAATGCAGTTGATGTAGTGTACATGGATTTCCAAAAGGCGTTAGACAAAGTGCCACATAATAGGCTTGCCAGCAAAGTTGAAGCCCAAAGAATAAAAGGAACTGTGGCAGCATAGATCGGGAATTGGCTAAGTGATAGGAAACATAGTGGTGAACGGTTGTTTTTAGGACTGGAGAAAGGTATACAGTGGTGGTCCCAGGGGTCGGTTCTAGCACTACTACTTTTCTTGATATATATTAATGACTTGGATGTGGGTGTACAGGACACAATTTCAAAATTTGCAGATGACAAAACTTGGAAGTATAGTGAACAGCGAGGAGGAGAGTGATAGACTTCAGGAAGACATAGACAGGCTGGTGAAACGGGCGGACACGTGGCAGATGAAATTTAACGCAGAAAAGTGTGAAGTGATACATTTTGGTAGAATGAGAGGACAGGACATATAAACCAAATGGTACAATCCTGAAGGGGGGTGCATGAACAGAGACACCTGGGGGTATGTGTGCAGAAATTGTTGAAGGGGGCAGGTTGAGAAAGCAGTTAAAAAGGCTTACGGGATCCTGGGCTTCATAAATAGAGGTATAGAGTACAAAAATGTGGAAATTATGATAAACCTGTATAAAACACTGGTTCGGCCCCAACTGGAGTACGGTGTCCAATTCTGGGCACCACACTTTAAGAAGGACGTGAAGGCCTGCGAGAGGGTGTAGAAAAGATTTACGAGAATGATTGCAGGAATGAGGGACTTCAGTTACGTTGATAGACTGGAGAAGCTGGGGTTGTTTTCCTTGGAGCAGAGAAGATTGAGGAGATTTGATAGAGGTGTTCAAAATCATGAGGGGTCTGGACAGAGTAGATAGAGAGAAACTGTTCCCATTGGCGGAAGGGTCGAGAACCAGAGGACACAGATTTAAGGTGATTGGCAGAAGAACCAGAGGCGACGTAAGAAAAACCTTTTTTACACAGCGAATGGTTATGATCTGGAATGCACTGCCTGAAAGAGTGGTGGAGGCGGAGGCAGATTCAATCACTGCTTTCAAAAGGGAATTGGATAAATATCTGAAGGAAAGAAATTTGCAGGGCTACGAGGAAAGGGCGGGGGAGTGGGACTAGCTGAAGTGCTCTTGCAGAGAGCTGGCACAGGCTTGATGGGCCGAATGGCTGCCTTCTGTGCTGCAACCATTCTATGATTCTACCTGCACATCTGGATCTACATTCACTCTCAGTTCTGTCACCTGCACATCTGGATCTATAAAAGTCAGGTTCCTTTGCACCGTTATTTTAAGCACTATTTGGAATCTGCGACTGGCTGCACCTCAATCAATACTCTGTTGTTTGTATTGTGGGCTAGCAATTCTGCACTGAACAGACAAACCAGAGGTTGTCAACAGCTGGACCCACCCTACTCAGTACATTTCTTGGAGTCAGTTAGAGGGTTGGAGAAGGGGAAATACTGCAGAAAAGTAAACTCTCTAATTTTTTCCCCATCAACTGCCTTATGTTGTATACTAGATTATATTGCAGAGTTTCATCTGCTTTTGACTCTTCTCTAATACTGAAGGTTAAAGCTTTCAGTAATCAGCAAAAAAGCAGCATCTCTTCAATGACTGTGAAACCAATTAACCACCTGTCCATTGAAGGTACCAGCAAACCAATCTGGGTGTTCCTTCACACAATGCGAGTCAGTCTCACCGACCCAGTAAATCGATGGGTGATTCACTCTCTGTATTGTGGACATTCAGACTAAACAATAGAAGTGGAAATTGCTGAAACCTTCTGGAGAGAATTACATGGAGTGCTGCTCTCGAGCTGGAATATCCACACAATTGATCCCCCGCTGACTGTGTAATCTGCACTTAATAGCCCTGGTTTGTATTTTGTCAGGGATTATTGTATGCAGCATCTCTCGTTTCTTTTAGAAAATTCATTTTTCAGACCAGCTGATGCATTTTCCATAGAGAAATTACAACACAGCCAGAGGAACATAATTGTGAAAAGAAATATTCTTTTTTGTAAGACTTGAAAGGATTTCTGCTGCTGTCTGACAGTGTATTAACCTGTCAATTGACTCATGGTACCATAACCAAGCACTAGGCTGTAGAGCAGTAGGAAGCAACACCATCAGAGCCACATCATGTGGAGCCACTGGGAGTGGAAGAATTGAGAACTCCAGGCCCTCGCTGGATATGGGGCTATGGGGGTGAATTTCCTCTGAATTTCTCCCTTTCCACCTCTAACTCTGTCTGAAGGTGTGTTTAGAAGCGGCGAGAAAATTCACCCCAATAGATCTGCATCTGGCCCTTATCGGACATTCGATTCCATTCAGGGAGAAGACAGCCCAGCAGCACCGTCTGAGGGAAAGGATAGGGTCACCAATTCTGGTTGGATGCATTCCTGGAGGGGTCATCACATGACCACCTACCGCCAACCACCCCGCCTCCACACTCCCACCATTGGTCACCCAACACACCCATCCTAGCTACTAAACAAGAGTTAAAAGAAAATGAAAAAAAACACAATTTAACACCCCTATGATTTTTCTCCTGGGTTTTGGCTTGCAGCATATCCTGGCGATTAATCTTTAATTCCTGGAAACTCCAAGACAATCCTGGAGGATTGGGAACTAAACCTGACAGCCCATCACCCATTTCTAGAAATGAGTGAGTAAGTTCAGCCATTCAGGTTTTTTTAATTTTGGGCTGGGGGAAAGATAACCTATCTCCAGCCCCAAAACAAGAGGCTTTCTACGTTAGACGCTAGTTAAAAATAGCAGACCTTAAACAAGCTGCTTTGTCCTTTACACTAACATCGCTTTGACATTTGTCTTTTCACATCAGAATAGTAACCAAACTCCACTAATGGCGACCACATCACCTGCCCTCCTTAAAGTACCTGCACTCTGGATTCTTAGCAAAGAAACAAACCTTTCAAAATAATCCCCAAGTCAGTTCACCTTCTGCAGGTGACAAGGTCAACATTAAAATGTATGACAAAGCTCAGAAACTAACAGAACATGAAGCAATCTCAATGGTGAGGAAAGGTTCAAATCACCTTTCCATCCCAATCTCGGGGCACGGCGGAGGGGGGCTGGGCGTGGCGGAAAGGGGGGGGGGGACTGGGCGCGGCGGAGAGGGGAGGGGGGGCTGGGCGCGGCGGGGGACTGGGCGCGGCGGGGGCGGGGCGCGGCGGGGACTGGGCGCGGCGGAGAGGGGAGAGGGGGACTGGGTGCGGCGGAGAGGGGGGCTGGGTGTGGCGGAGAGGGGGGAACTGGGTGCGGCCGAGAGGAGCTGATACAGGCTCCCACTGTTAGCTTGCACCCTGCCACTAAGACATCCCCTTCACTATATCATTCCCTCACTGCCCCGTTTTCTTGTTACTTTGTTTTCCAGTGAGTGAGTTAATGTTGTGATGAATGGGTTTCCCTTTGGTGCAGTTGTGCTGTAATAAAATGGTTCTGGGTGCGAGTTCTTGGACAAATTGCCTCGTTGGTAGTAAATGTACGTCGTGTTATCTAATAAAAGGATGTATTTGACAACTAAGTGCTCAGGCAAACTCTCATTGGTCATCTGGGGCAGTTTTAGTGGAACATAATTAGACAATCGTGAAGAACATCATTGGAATCTAATAGACAACAAGCAGCAAGCTGGAGGGAAATGGGCAAAATAGAGAACATTACGATTCAAGCAATTAAAGGCAGAGAGCGAACAAAGCTTAAAGGAGCAGCCGCCTTAATTTGAGAAGCATTAGCGGTGGGATCTTGAACCAAATGGCACCGGCACTGGTCCCAGCAACGGGGCCGGTGCTGAGGCCAGTTGGAATCTGAGTTGAGGGAAGCAAGAAGGGAGCTGGTTCGTGAATTGAACCCTTTACTATTTCAAATCAAAATTAACATTTTCTTTTGAAAAAATTATATCTTTATTAGAAAGTACTGAAATTTAATTCAGTTTGCATTTGCAATCTTGGCATAAACTTCAGAATTTCTCTTTTTTTAAAGTTATGCAGCAAAACTTGATCTTTGCCATTGAACCACACTCTGCGAGAGAAGTCCTCTTCATTCTACACACTTGTTTCAGAACGTGCTTGCACAGATTTATTGCACCGTCCCAGGTCTGGCAACAATCTCAGCTGTGGGATTGTCCAGCGTGGACTCACCTGTACAGCCCATTACACAATTTTACGTTCCAGATTGACCGTATCTACGAGTGACCCAACCTGAGCCTGTAGATAGGACTCCAGCAGATCAATTCTGGAGCCACTACCCATTGTTCCTGGCTCAGGTCAGAAAGGGGGCGGGGGGGGCGCATCTGTCAATGAGAAGTGGGGGTGGGGGATCCTGTCGGAAGGAAGTGGGGGGCCGGGGGAGGAGTCATGTCGGTGGGAAGTGGGGGAAGGGGGAGGGCGGGTCCTGTCGGAAGGGAAATGGTGCGGCGGGGGTCCTGTTGTTCAGAGGTACTTGTCCCTTTGTGTACCCCATAATTTTTAGTCCAACAGCTCTCCTACTACAGGCCAACTCACTGTTGGAGGTCTCCTGCATGTTTACTATTACAATGCTGGGATACACAAGTTAACCCTTTGTAATAAAATTCTTCACCTTAACGTATCGTTCTTTTTTGAAACCATAAAATAGACAACTCTCCCCTGTTCATTGACAAGCAAAATACATGTTTAATTTCTTAAAACTAGAAGTTTAAAATTTTAAATACATCCCTTCAATTGTAATGGTATTTTTTTGCAGGCTCTCCTGTTCTCAATGGAGTATTCCACCGATGATTGACCAGTTAACCTGCGACATCATCCAGTGGAACATTTGATCTGAAAGGAGTGGGGCGCAGGGGTAACATGGCTTTTATAAAATAAAACTGTAAACTGATTGAGGAGTTTAAAGTTTTGAACTCCATCTCCTGTAACCACCTTCTGCTGTCCAGTTACCCGGACACCCAGAACTAGTGGAGTGCTGACCATTGCAGCGGTCACAAAACAACCCATCGGCATACCGAGAGGTTTGGCCTTTCAGCCTGGGTAGGATCTTATGGAGGGACAGAAGGCAGTTCACCGTACAGGAAGGGGAAGGCCAGAAAATTACTTCACACTAAACAGAGAGTCGGACAAAGGGCCACAGCTTCAAACCAGTAAATGGCAACGGCAGGAAGCTCTTCATTACAAAGAGAATGATCCGTACATGGGATGGGCTCCTGGTGGAGGCAAAAACCCTGAAATCATTTAACAACTGGATGCTGCAATGGAGGGGGGATGAAATAAGATGGGCCGAATGGCCTCCATCCACCATTGTCTTGTGATAATGCAAATCCCTCCTTGAGCTGGAGGTATATTTTTATGACGTGGACAGCCCAATATTGTAACAGAGGTAAAGCCTGCTCGCGATCCTCGTGACAGAATGTTAAACCAATAATCAATCAGCAGTTTCAGTTCTCATTTGCAATGCAGACAAGCCACACTGCTCGTCAAAACCAGTACAGAAATCTGTGGTTCTGCAGACCGGGATCGATGGGGTCAGAAGCTGAACTGGAAATTAAGACCCCGTAAGGTGCGACGTAGCAAAGTCATTGTTTATTGAGCAAAGCCTGCAATGGTCAGGATTTTCATACAGCATCCTGTTCGACAACTGCCGGGAAGTGAAGGAGCTCAGTCCAGATGTTTGACCATGTAGGGCCCTTCCAATTCGTAACCAATCTTCCTGTAGTAGTTCCTTGTACCGACACCTGAAACAAAGGAAATCATGTGAATAGAAATTCAGGAAGAGACCACAAGTCTCTCATCACAAAACAAGGTTAGAGATGGCAGGGCAGGTGGTGTGTCGTAACTGTAGCATGTGGGAGTTTGTGGAGAGCATCGTGATCCCGAGCAACCACATCTGCAGTAAGTGCCTGCATATCGAGGAACCTCGGCTCAGAGTTGTTGAGCTGGAGTCCGAGCTGCAGACATTGCGATGCATCAGGGGGGGGGAGAGTTACCTGGACACTTTGTTCCAGGAGGCAGTCACGACCCTTAGGTTAAGTAGTACTTTAGAGTTAGTCAGTGGTCAGGGACAGGAGGGTGTGACTGTGAGTCAGGAAGGTATGGGGACCCAGGAGGTTGTGATGGAGGAGCTTCAGCCCTTGACCTTGTCCAACAGGTACAAGGTACTTTCTACCTGTATGGATGAGGAAAAGGACTGCAGGGAGGATGGGCAAACTGACCACGGCACCGTGGTACAGGGGGCCATCCAAGTGGGGGGGGGAGAAGGAAGGAATGTGGTAGTAGTAGGGGACAGTATAGTCAGGGGGATAAATAGTGTTCTCTGCAGCCGCGAAAGAGAGTCCCGAAGGCTGTGTTGCCCGGTGCCAGGGTTAAGGATATCTCCTCGCGGCTGGAGAGGAACTTGAAGTGAGAGGGGGAGGATCCAGTTGTCGTGGTCCATGTAGGAACCAATGACATAGGTAGAACTAAGAATGAGGTTCTGCTGAGGGAGTTTGAGGAGCTAGGGTCTAAATTAATAAGCAGAACCTCAAGGTTCTCTGGATTACTACCTGAGCCACGCGCAAATTGGCATAGGGTCAAGCAGATCAGAGAGTTAAATGCGTGGCTCAAAGAGTGGTGTGGGAAGAGGAGTTTCAATTCATGGGGCACTGGCACCACTACTGGGAGCAAGAGGGAGCTGTTCCATCGGGACAGGCTCCACTTAAACCTGGGACCAGCGTCCTGGTGAATCGAATAACTAGGGCTGTAAAGGCTTAAAAAAAAAGGGGGGAGGGAGGGGTCAGGTGAGGGGAAATTGAGAAATCTAAAGAGAAAGGTCAAGGCAACAGTGTAGCGATTTGGTTAAAAATAAGCAGAGTGTGACAGGAAGGCACAGAGAGTTTAACGGTAGCAGTGCAGCAGAGAATAAGGTCAAAGCAGGGAATAATGGTAAAAAATTTAAATTAAAGGCTCTTTATCTGAATGCACGAAGCATTCGTAACCAGATAGACGAACTAGTGGCACAAATAGAGATAAATGGCTTTGATCTAATAGCCATTATAGAGACGTGGTTTCAAGGTGACCAAGGTTGGTAACTAAATGTTCCAGGGTACTTGATGTTTTGAAAAGACAGGCAGAATGGAAAAGGGGGAGTGGTAGCCCTGATAATAAAGGAGGACAGTAGAAAGAATCTCGGCTCGGAAGATTAGGAAGTAGAATCAGTATGGGTGGAGATAAGGAATAACAAGGGGCAGAAAACACTGGTGGGAGTAGTATATAGGCCCCCTAACAGTAGCTATACCGTTCGACAGAATATTAATCAAGAAATAGTAGGAGCTTGTAACAAAGGTTATGCAATAATCGTTGGGTACTTTAATCTTCATATAGACTGGACAAATCAAATTGGCAAAGGTAGTCTGGAGGACGAGTTCATAGAATGCATTCGGGACAGTTTCCTGGAACAATACGTCATGGAACCAACCAGGGAACAGGCTATTTTAGATCTTGTATTGTGTAATGAGACAGGGTTAATTAGCAATCTCAGTAAAGGATCCTCTGGGGCAGAGTGATCATAAGTTTGAGAGTGACTTGCCTAAGTCCGAAACTAGTGTCTTAAACTTAAATAAAGCCAATTACATAGGTATGAGGGGCGAGTTGGCTAAGGTAGATTAGAAAAATAGATTAAAAGGTATGGTGGTACATAAGCAGTGGCTAGCATTTAAAGAAATATTTTATAATTCTCAACAAAAATACATTCCATTGAGAAACAAAAACTCCACGGGAAAAGTGATCCAACCGTGGCTAACTAAAGAAGTTAAGGATAGCATTAGATTGAAAGAAGCAGCTTATAATGTTGCAAAGAATAATAGTAAGCCTGAGGATTGGGAGAGTTTCAGAAACCAGCAAAGGATGACCAAAACATTGATAAAAAGGGAAAAAATAGAAACTAGCAAAAAATATAAAAACAGATTGTAAGAACTTCTACAAGTATGTAAAAAGGAAGAGAATAGCAAAAGTAAACATTGGTCCCTTAGATGCTGAGACAGGAGAAATTATTATGGGGAATAAGGAAATGGCAGAAATATTTTGTATCGGTCTTCACAATAGAAGACACAAAAAGCATACCAAAAATGGTGGGGAACCAAGGATCTAATGAGGGTGAGGAACTTAACGTAATTAATATAAGTAGAGAAAAAGTACTAGAGAAATTAATGGGACTAAAAGCCGACAAATCCCCTGGACCCGACGGCCTACATCCTAGGGTTCCAAAAAAGGTGGCTGCAGAAATAGTGGATGCATTGGCTTTGATCTTCCAAAATTCCCTAAATTCTAGAACGGTCCCAGCGGATTCGAAGGTAGCAAATGTAACATCGCTATTCAAGAAAGGAGGGAGAGAGAAAACAGGGAACTACAGGCCAGTTAGCCTGACATCAGTCGTCAGAAAATGCTGGAATCCATTGTTAAGGAAGTGGTATCAGTGCACTTCGAAAATCATAACATGATTAGGCAGAGTCAACATGGTTTTATCAAAGGGAAATCATGTTTGACAAATTTATTAGAGTTTTTTGACCCTGTAACTAGCAGGGTAAAGGGGAACCAGTGGATGTAGTATATTTGGATTTCCAAAAGGCATTTGATAAAAGTGCCACATAAAAGGTTATTATACAAGATAAGGGCTCATGGGGTTGGGGGTAATATAGTAGCATGGATAGAGGATTGGCTAATGGACAGAAAACAGAGTAGGGATAAATGGGTCTTTTTCAGGTTGGCAGGCTGTAACTAGTGGGATGCCGCAAGGATCAGTGCTGGGGCCTCAGCTATTTACAATCTATATTAGTGACCTAGATGAAGCGACCAAGTGTAATGTAACCAAGTTTGCTGACGATACAAAGCTAGGTGGGACAGTAAGTTGTGAGGAGAACACAGATTCTGCAAAGATAGACTAAGTGAGTGGGCAGTAAGGTGGCAGATGGAGTACGATGAAGGGAAATGTGAGGTTATTCACTTTGGTAGGTAGAATAGAAAAACAGAATTATTTTTTAAATGGTGAGAAACTTTTAAATGTTGGTGTTCAGAGAGATTTGGGTGTCCTCGTGCAAGAAACACAAAGCTAGCATGCAGGTACAGCAAGCAATAAGGAAGGCAAATGGCATGTTGGCCTTTATTGCAAGGGGGTTGGAGTATAAGAGTAAGGAAGTCTTGCTACAATTGTACAGGGCCTTGGTGAGACCACACCTGGAGTACTGTGCAGAGTTTTGATCTCCTTATCTGAGGAAGGATATACTTGCCTTGGAGGCGGTGCAACAAAGGTTCACTAGATTGATTCCTGGGATGAGGGGATTGTCTTATGATGAGAGATTGTGCAGAATGGGCCTACTCTTTCTGGAGTTTAGAAGAATGAGAGGTGATCTCATTGAAACATACAAGATTCTGAAGGGGATTGACAGGGTAGATGCTGAGAGGTTGTTTCCCCTGGCTGGAGTGTCTAGAACTAGGGGGCATAGTCTCAGATAAGGGGTCAGCCATTTAAGACTGAGATGAGGAGGAATTTCTTCACTCAGAGGGTAGTGAATCTTTGGAATTCTCTGCCCCAGAGGGCTGTGGATGCTGAGTCTGAGTATATTCAAGGCTGAGATAGATTGATTTTTGGACTCTAGGGGAATCAAGGGATATGGAGATCGAGCGGGAAAGTGGAGTTGAGGTGGATGATCAGCCATGATTTTATTGAATGGCGGAGCAGGCTCGAGGGGCCGTATGGCCTGCTCCTGCTCCTATTTCTTATGTTATCACCTCCCAGTACGCTGGCTCACACCGCACTGGCCGGTACGCTGACTCACACCAGGGAAGGACGATTGGAAGGTTTACAGCAAGTAATTCTCTTTCCTGGATTGAGTGCATGAATGGGTTCTATTTGAGGAGATACAGTTTGCTGCATCGATTCGTCAAGGACCAGCGGCATTTCCTGGTGCTGCACGCCGGCTGTGTGTGGAGTGACTGGTGTACTGGGCTCACAGCTGAACCCAGCAGGCTCCGTACAGCACAGGACGAAATACAAGGCACAGGTCAAAAGATAAGATACACATACATATGCCTTCACAAACACCCAAACATACACCCATCTACACACTTCCCGCATGCCCCACACAGAGATACAATCCCATTACACACTATTTCTTAATGGCAAGAGACTAGGAACTGTGGCGGAGTAAAGGTATTTGGGTGTCCAGGTACAGAAGTCACTAAAAGCTAGTGGACAAGTACAAAATGTAATAACGGGGCTGGAATACAAAGGGGTGGAAGTGATGCTTCAGTTGTACAGAGCCTTGGTTAGACCCCGTCTGGAGTACCGCGTTCAGTTCTGGGCTAATCGTGGAGTTTAAAATGATGAAAGGATTGGATAGGATAGATTCAGAGAAACTATTTCCTCTGGAGGCAGAGTCCAGAACAAGGGGGCATAATCTTAATATTAGAGCTAGGCCATTTAGGAGTGAAATCAGGAAGCACTTCTTCACACAAAGGGTAGTGGAAATCTGGAACTCTCTCCTCCAAAAGGCTGTGGATACTGGGGGTCAATTGGAGCTTTCAAGGCAGAGATCGCTAGATTTTTGTTGGGTAAGGGTATCAAGGGATATGGAGATAAGATGCAGATCAACCATGATCTAATTGAATGGCGGAACAGGCTCGAGGGGCTAAATGGCTTCCTCCTGCTCCTCTGTTCCCACCTAAAGACAGCTTTCTGCCCCCACACTCAGACACCCTCCCCCGCCCCCCCCAACCACCCTCACATAGCTGTCTCACAGTGACCAGCAGCATCCACATGACTGGGGCAACCCCATCCCCAGCCATCAGGTAAGCTGTGCCCAGCCCAGTGACAGCTGTATGGAGAGGAACCTGAAGGTTAGCACTGCCTGTGAAAAGTCTCTGCATGATGAGCTACTGCCGTCGGGAAAGATGGGCGAGTGGAACAATCAGACGGATCATTAGAGGAGGGAAATAAAAGATCGATATTATTAGCAGACATCTGTGTTTCACAATAAGCCATAAAAACCCAGCAGAGGCAGCAGTTAATCTTCCCAAGTAGAGGATATTAACATTACCGGAATTCTATTGACGCAAGTACCTCACACTCCAGTGAACACAGGAAATTCAGTCTCAGAGAGGCAGCACATTAACCCCAGCCGCACCGAGGCGCCTTTCAGCTTTCAAAATGCATTCTGAACATCTATTTCTGGCCAATAACAAAAAATATATATACATGTTGGTTTAAATTGTGCATAGCGCTTTTTGCTAAACTGCCCTTTCACCTCTGGGCTAGACTCAGGCTGAAGGTTTCGCGCTCATTGTTGGCTGTAAGGATCCTGGTCTAAATGAGCTTGGGCAGTCTCAGCTCAGTTCTACATGGCTATTTTATTGTTTTAGTGAGGGTATCCACAAACACTCTCCCCCAAAAGCTGTGGATGCTAGGGTTCAATTGAAATGTTCAAGACCGAGATCAATAGATTGTTTTTAGGTAAGGGTACCAAGGGATACGGAGCTAAGGCGGGTAAATGTAGTTGAGATATGGATCAGTCGTGATCTAACAGAATGGCGGACAGGCTTGGGGGGGCTGAATGGCCTCCTCCTGTTCCTGTGTAACAGGCTCAAGGGGCTGAATGGCCTCCTCCTGTTCCTATGAAATAACCGGGGAAAGCAAAATCATTTCTCTCCTGCTCTCGACTCATTGGAACACACCTGCTCCCTGGCCATCAGGCTTGCTGCTCTTGAACGGGTTGTTCGGAGGGGTGTAGTGTGGATCAGACTGATCCCTCTCCCATTGTGAAGAGCTCGGTCCCTCCTATCAGGAGTGTGGTACCCTTCGGTTACAAACCCAGTCCAGTACTATGCGGTGGTGCTTGGATGTCAGATTATACCAAGGGTGCTGGTCCACAGCGCATGGCATCGGATGCAAGATCGGGCTGGCATCTGGAATCCCACTCAGTTATAAAGAGGGCACAGTAGCGTATGGGGTTATGGCACTGGGCTCGCACCCCAGAGGTTGCACCATGGCAAGTTGTGCAATTGAATTTAATAAATCTGGTAACCTTTGAGCCAGCACCAGAACAATGACCTAGCATCCCGACCTGCTGTGATCACACTACGTGCTTAACTCTCAAACAACCTCAGGGCAATCAATACTGCCTTGTCAGTGTTCATCTTTAGGGGCAGTGAGAAGCTTTGAAGAATCAGTCCTTGGGGAGATTGAAAGAGTTGGGTGGAGTCCATGGTGAACACACTGCACATATCTGTGGAAGGAAAGGGGCTGATTGATGAAATGACCACATCCCGTTCCATGCTGTCTCTAGTTCTGGGAGATTAGTGACGGCTTTTATCAAGTGTAAGAAAATAGGGCTGGAGAGGTACTGAATCCGACCAGATCTGAACCCCTCGATTAGGTTAGTCTTCTAACCATTACAAGATTCGCAGTATTTTGAGGAATAAAGTCATCAACTCGTGGTATAAACTCTTGTTAGCAAAATTAAAGCCCATGGGATTAAAGGGACAGTGGCAGCATGGATAGAAAATTGTCTAAGGAACAGAAAGCAGAGAGTAGTGGTGAATGGTTGTTTTTCCAGACTGGAGGGAGGTATACAGTGGTGTTTCCCAAGGGTTGGTATTAGGACCACTGCTCTTTTTGATATACATTAATGATCTGGTCTTGGCTATTCAGGGCATAATTTCAAAGTTGCAGACGATACGAAACTCAAATGTAGTAAACAATGAGGATAGTAAGAGACTTCAGGAGGACAAAGACAGACTGGTAAAATGGGCAGATACATGGCAGATGAAATTTAATGCAGAGAAGTGTGACGTGATACATTTTGGTAGGAAGAATGAGGAGAGCCGATATGAACTACACGGTACAATTTTAAAGGGGGTGCAGGAACAGAGACCTGGGGGTGTATGTACACAAATCTTTGAAGGTGGCAGGACAAGTTGAGAAGGCCGTTTTAAAAATAGCATATGTGATCCTTAGCTTTATTAATAGAAGCATAGAGTACAAAAGCAAGGAAATTATGCGAAACCTTTATAAAACATTTGTTAGGCCTCAGCTGGAGTATTGTGTTCAATTCTGGGCACCGCACTTTAGGAAGGAAGGCAAGGCCTTGGAAAGGGTACAGAAGGGATTTACTGGAATAGTACCAGGGATGAGGAACTTCAGTTATGTGGAGAAGTTGGGGTTGTTCTCCTTAGAGCAGACAAGGTTAAGAATCATGATAGAGTAAATAAGGAAAAACTGTTTCCAGTGGCAGGAGGGTCAGTAACCAGAGGACACAGATTTAATGTAATTGACAAAAGAACCAGAGGCGAGATGAGGATAATTTATTTTTTACGCAGCTGAGTTGAAGCAGATTCAATAGTAACATTCAAAAGAGAGTTGGATAAATACTTGTAGGGAACACATTTACAGGGCTATGGGAAAAAGCAGGGGTGTGGGATTAATTGGATAGCTCTACCAAAGAGACGGCACAGGCACGATGGGCTGAATGACCTCCTTCTGTGCTGTATGATTCTATTCTATGATTTAAAAACTATTAGAAAATAAGGAACTTTTAGTGTGCAAAATGCTAAACAAGTTCATCGGTTTACATGGTGGGAGTTAATGCTGGTTCAGTCACTGCTCAAAGGGTTTTGAATTCTAACACTATTTGGAGTTACTGAGCTTTCTGCAGGGAAAAACTTCAGCAGAGGTTACAGGATGCAGTGTCAACCAGGGAATCTATATCACAGGATCATTAATCATTGCAATTGTAACATCTGTCAGCCCTTATCTTGTAATTACATGAGAGCCGTTCTTAGTCACAAGGACCCTCTGAACCCAAGTGTTACAGAGCATATCGTCATGTACTGCGTCATTATGTAAATTTGCTCCTGTTGGGATGGAGTTATGGGGGAAGGGAGCGGAGAGCCAGCCTGATAATGTCCATCCTACTAACTGCAGCTCTACGCTTCCAAACACTGCATATATCTGCCGGTACAGTAACTGTACCTCACTGTGATGCGGAGATGCCGGCGTTGGACTGGGGTGGACAAAAATGAGAAGTCGCACAACACCAGGTTATAGTCCAACAGATTTATTTAAAATGACAAGCTTTCGGAGCTATCCTGCCCCTTCTTCAGGTAAAGTTATTGTGTACCTCACTGTGTAAGCCAAGTGCAATTAATATTTTTTTTGAAGTGCGGCTTCAGGGAATTACCTGGTGCAAAACTATAGTCTCTTTCACAGCTCGAACATCAGGGTGTGGGACTGCAGTCACAATTCAGCTTCACACCTCGACTCAGTTTCATTTCGATCAATGAAACCAGCCTGAGCTTCTGGTACACTTCAGCAGCTTCTCTAGATGAACTACTTTATCGCACATGCACACACACCTATATATATCAATGACTTAGATGAGGGGACCGAGTGTAATGTATCCAGGCTAGGTGGGAAAGTAAGCTATGAGGAGGACGCAAAGAGGCTGCAAAAGGATATAGACAGGCTAAGTGAGTGGGCAAGAACATGGCAGACGGAATATAATGTGGAGAAATGTGAAGTTATCCACTTTGGTAGGAAAAATAGAAAAGCAGAATATTTTTTAAATGGAGAGACTGGGAACTGTTGGTATTCAGAGGGACCTGGGTGTCCTTGTACACGAATCGCAGAAAGTTAACATGCAGGTACAGCAAGCAATTAGGAAAGTAAATGGTATGTTAGCCTTTATTACAAAAGGATTGGTGTATAAGTGTAAAGAAGTCTTACTGCAATTATATAGGGCCAAAGCGAGACCACACCTGGAGTACTATGTACAATTTTGGTCTCCCTACCCAAGGAAGGATATAATTTCCTTCGAATTTTTTGATGAAGTAACAGGGAGGATTGATGAAGGGAATGCAATGGATGTTGTCTACATGGATTTTCGGAAGGCGTTTGACAAAGTACCACATAGAAGGCTGGTTAACAAAATTGAGGCTCATGGAATAGGTGGGTCAGTGGCAGCTTGGATAAGGAATTGGCTTAAGGACAGAAAACAGCGAGTTGTGGTAAACGGCTGTTTTTCAGACTGGAGGATGGTAGACAGTGGTCTTCCCCAAGGGTCAGTGCTAGGGCCACTGCTTTTTTATAAATGACCTGGATATTGGAATACAGAATAGAATTTCTAAATTTGCCGATGACACCAAACTTAGGGGTGTGGCAAACAGTGAGGATGATACCAATCGACTGTAACAGGACATAGAAAGGCTAGCAGAATGGGCAGACAAGTGGCAGATGGAATTTAATACAGAGAGGTGTGAGGTGATGCATTTTGGCAGAAGGAACAGGGAGAGGTAGTATACACTTAATGGCACAGATTTAAAGAGTGTGCAGGGACAGAGGGACCTGGGAGTTAATGTGCATAGGTCCCTGAAGGTGGCAGGACATACTGAGAGAATGGTTAACAAAGCATATGGGATCTTGGGCTTCATAAAGAGGTATTGAGTACAAAAGTAGAGAAGTTATGCTGAAGTTATAAAGTGCTGGTTAGGCCACAAGTGGAGTATTGCGTCCAGTTCTGGTCACCACACTTTTGGAAGGATGTGAAGGCCCTTGAGAGGGTGCAGAGGAGATTTACCAGATTGGTTCCGGGGATGGGGGATCTTAGCTACAAGGACAGGTTGGAGAAGCTGGATTTGTTTTCATTAGAGCAAAGGAGGTTGAGGGGTGATTTGATGGAGGTGTACAAGATTATGATGGGTTTGGATAGGCTAGACGGGGAATGGCTGTTCCCACTAGTTGATGGTACAAGGACTAGGGGACACAAATTTAAGGTTTTGGGAAAGAGATACAGGGGGGATGTGAGGAAAAACTTTTTTACGCAGCGAGTGGTGAGGACCTGGAACTCGCTGCCAACGGAAGTGGTGGAAGCGGAGACACTCAATGTTTTCAAGGGGAGACTGGATAGGCACTTGAGGGAAATAAACTTGCAGGGCTACGGGGATAGAGCCGGCATGGACTCGATGGGCCGAATGGCCTCCTTCTGTGCCGTTATGACTATGAGGGAGTGCAACAAAGGTTCACTAGACTGATTCCTGGGATGAGAGGGTTGTCCTATGAGGAGAGATTGAGTAGACTAGATCTATATTCCCTAGAATTTACAAGAATGAGGTGTGATCTCATTGAAACGTATAAAATTCTTAAGGGGCTTGACAGGGTAGATGCTGAAAGGATGTTTCCCCTGGCTGGGGAGTCTAGTACTAGGGGTCACAGTCTCAGAATAAGGGGTCGGCCAATTAAGACCGAGATGAGGAGAAATTTCTTCTCTCAAAGTTGAGTATATTTAAAATGAGAAGTCGCACAACACCAGGTTATAGTCCAACAGATTTATTTAAAATTACAAGCTTTCGGAGCTATCCTGCCCCTTCTTCAGGTAGAGTTACTGTGAGACAATCTACCAGAATTCACAGAATATAAACACAGAGAAAATGCAGAGCTTCAATCTTTCCCTACATCAAAGACACACTAAGAGCACAGCCAAGACAATGAGATGTGTCCCATCATCCCTTTTGTCGCTTAATCTCTCCTGCCTCCCATCCTACCACAGACCTTCCCTTTTGTTCTTTCCTCCTCTCCCCACTTTCCCTGCCCCTGCACTTGCTTAAAAACCTGTTCCATCTCCAGCTTTTTCCAGTTCTGACGAAGGGTCATCGACCTGAAACGTTAACTCTGTTTCTCTCTCCACAGATGCTGCCTGACTTGCTGAGTATTTCCAGCATTTTCTCTTTTTATACCACATTAACCTGTTTCCAATCTATTGGTACCTCCCCAGTGCCCAGACTCCCTCAATGATCCTCGATGCCTCACAAATCTCCACCCCAATCTCCCTCAGCACCCTAGGATGAATATCATCTTTCTTACTAAACCTTAATAAATCACTGAGTATGCCCCAGCTGAAGTGTTGTGGCCAATTCTTGGCACCATACTTTGTGAAGGATGTCAAGGCCTTAGAGAGGATGCAGAGGAAATTTACTAGAATACCAGGGATGAAAGACTTCAGTTACTGGGGTGACTAGAGATACGGCATCAACAGTCACCGTACAGACACATTCCTCATTAGTAACTAGAGATACACCATCACTGTACAGTCATATCCTTTGTCTTTATGGCCAGTTTTTGAAAGGCTAATTAATTGTATTTAATTTTTAATTAATCAAAATTAATAAATAAAAAATTGTTGAAAAAAATTAATGCAAATAACTTAATAGTCTAGGAACAAGTTCCCAAAGGTCTCTGGTAAAGAGAGGATGTAATGCAGGTAATACGAGGTGGGAGACTTGTTAAAATCAGTTTTATTTATTAAACTATCTATATCTTCAGTATTTTGGTGCATGAGAGGATAGATTAGAATCATAGAATCTTATAGCACAGAAGGAGGCCATTTGGCCCATTGTGCCTGTTCTTTGAAAGAGCTGTCCAATTTAGTCCTGCACCCCAGCTTTTTCCTTATAACCCTACAAATTAGTCCTCTTCAACTACATGTCCAATTGCCTTTTAAAAGTTCCTATGGAATCTGATTCCACCACCCTTTCAGGTAGTGTGTTCCAGATCATAACTCTGTGCGAAGAAATTTCTCATGTCCCCTCTAATACTTTTGCCAATTATTTCAAATCTGTGACCTCTGGTTACCGACCCACTTGCCAGAAGAAACGGTTTCTCCTTACTTGAACTATTAAAACTCCTCATAATTTTAAACACCTCTATTAAATCGCTCTCTGCTCCAAGGAGAACAATCCCAACTTCTCCAATCTCTCTCCATAACTTAAGTCCCACATCCCTGGTATCATCCTGGTAAACCTCCTCTGAACCCTCTCAAGGTCCTTGACATCCTTCCTAAAGTGTGGTGCCCAGAATTTTACACAATACTCCAGCTGAGGCCTAACCAGTGGTTTGTAAAGGTTTAGCATGACTTCCTTGTTTTTGTATTCGATGCCCCTATTTACAAAGCGAAGTTTCCCACACGCTTTCTTAACCACCTCGTCAACTTGCCCTGTCACCTTCAAAGATTTGTGAATATGCACCCCCAGGTCCCTCTCTGCTCTTGCACCCCCTTGAAAATAGTACCATTTAGATTATACTGCCTCTCCATGTTGTTTCTCCCACAGTACATCACTTTGGGAGGAACACCATGGAAAGGCAGAATGTGTGAATAAAGCTTCAAAATAAAGGTTAAAAGCATGTATTTGACAAACTAATCATTCACCTCCTGAGGTGTGTTTAATCTTTTTGAAGAGCTAAAGGCAGTTTGTGTAAGAGCTTGTGGGCCAATTCCACAGGTCATTGCTGCTTTAGTATCAACAGACTGGAATGTTTGCTCCTATGAAATTAAAGCTTCACTCAATCATTGGGACTCATTGTTTTGGTATATACAGAAGGAAGAAGCCCTGTGGTTATTTAGAGCTGGACATCCCACAATCATTCTCATCACTCTTCTTCAAACCATCTCCAACGCATCAAGGTTTGTTTAGTAGGCGTCCCACCTAAAGCGTCCTTAAAATGACAAGAGTGTTGTGTTGTACCGTGGACCCCACTAGGAAAGTTTTGATCTCTGCTGTGCTATCAGAGGAAAGTCTAAGGCAGTTTGTGCTTCCACAGAAGAAATGAAGGAAAACCAAGGCACTGAGAGAAGGGCCGGGGAAACACAAGGTTCAACCTGGTCTGTGAAACAATATTTGTAGTTTACTTAAGAATAAGGATGTCCAGGACCAGACCCAAAAGGTAACAAAGATCTGAATGGGTGTTGCGATGTGTCAGTATTCACAAGGACCGCAGCAGTAAGCAGCCGGCATGGTTCCGTTCACTGCTCTTGTAATGAGAAAGAAGCATCTCATTAAGGCCCAGCAGCTATAAGTTACAGCCTGAACAAACTCAAACTACAAGCTGGTAATGGGGGAATCTCATTAACCTTCAGATACGGTATGGGTGTGTTAGCCAGCACCGCGTCAATCAATAGGTGTCAATAAATACACAACACAGCCTCTGAACATATCACCAGAATTCCAACGCTGCACAATTAAGAATAAGTCAGTAGGACGTGAGCTCGAAAAGAGAATCGAATGTCGCTTTCAGCACAGACCGATCAGCTAAGGTTTCGTTCCACAAGATTCAGCTCCCTGCAACTTGTGCTAGTGCCAACACTTCACATGCGAGAGTGCTACTGAGCTGCTCAACCATTGGAGCCATCACATCAAAGTTTAACCATTTCAGGATTAAAAACTCCCAGAGCTGACTTTGCAAGTGTCGGGATCAGTGCAGGAGAATCAGTTCAGGTTCTTAGATTCAGCTGGAAATGAAAGCTTGCTGTATGGTCAGAACCAGTCGCTGAATATCTCACAATGTGTGAACTGACCGGGGATATATTACACAGAATAACATAATATTTACAGCACAGAAACTGGCCATTCGACCCAACTGGTCTATGCCAGTGTTTATGCTCCACATGAGCCTCCTCCCACCCCTCTTCATCTCACCCTACCAGCATATCCTTCTATTTCTTTCTCCCTCATGTACTTACCTTGCTTCCCCTTAAATGCATCTATGCTATTCGCCTCAACCACTCCTTATGGTAGCGAGTTCCACATTCTCACCACTCTCTGGGCAATTCTCCTGAATTCCCTATTGAATTTAGTGACTATCTTATAGTTATGGCCCTTAGTTTTAGATTCCCCACAAAGTGGAATCATCTTTTCTACATCTACCCTATTGAACCCTTTCATCATTTTAAAGACCTCTATCAGGTCACCCCTCAGCCTTCTCTTTTGTAGAGAAAAGAGCCCCAGCCTGTTCAGTCTTTCCTGATGGATATACCCTCTCAGTTCTGGTATCATCCTTGTAAATCTTTTTTGCACCTTCTCCAGTGCCTCTATATCCTTTTTATAATATGGAGACCAGAACTGTGCACAGTACTCCAAGTGTGGTCTAACCAAAGTTCTATACAAGTTTAACATAACTTCTCTGTTTTCCAATTCTACTCCTCCAGAAAAGGACCCCAATGCTTTGTTTGTATTTTTATGGCCTTGTTAACCTGCGTTGCTTCTTTTAATGATGTGTGAATGTGTACCTGACTCTACCTTACTTAAACACTTATTTTCCAACCTTCCACGGTGTATTTCCAAAAAAAAGAGTTGGTGAGTATTAAGGTTTTTCTTTCTCTCTAACCTAGGACAGTGGTTTAAACTAGGACTGGGAAACTATAAGAACATAAGAATTAGGAGCAGGAGTAGGCCAATCGGCCCCTCGAGCCTGCTCTGCCATTCAATAAGATCATGGCTGATCTGATCCTAACCGCCAATCTACTATCTATCACAGAACCATCTCCTGCATCTAACAGAATTGCACACACGAAATAGGAGCAGGATCAGGCTACACGGTCCCTGGGCCCGCTCCACTACCCACAGGGCCATGACCGATCCGAACCTAGACTCATGTCCAAATTCCTGCCCGCTCCCCGTAACCCTTAATGCCCTTTACTTCTAGGAAACTGTCTATTTCTGTTTTAAATTTATTTAATGATGTAGCTTCTACAGCTTTTTGTGGCAGCATATTCCATGGACCTACCACCCTCTGAGTGAAGTAGTTCCTCCTCATCTCAGTTTTGAAAGAGCAGCCCCTTATTCTAAGACTATGTCCCCTAGTTCTAGTCTCACCCGTCATCGGGAACATCCTCCCCGCATCCACCCGATCCAACCCCTTCACAATCTTATATGTTTCAATAAGATCGCCTCTCATTCTTCTGAACTCCAATGAGTAGAGTCCCAATCTACCCAACCTCTCCTCATATGACCACCCCCTCATCCCCGGGATTAACCGAGTGAACCTTTTTTTGCACTGCCTCGAGAGCAAGTATGTCTTTCCTTAAGTAAGGACACCAAAACTGTATGCAGTATTCCAGGTGCGGTCTCACCAATACCTTGTACAACTGAAGCAATACCTCCCTATTTTTATATTCTATCCCCCTAGCAATGAAAGCCAACATTCCATTTGCCTTCTTAATCACTTGCTGCACCTGCATACTAACCTTTTGAGTTTCGTGCACCAGGACCCCCAGATCCCTTTGCACTTCAGTACTCTCCAGTTTCTTGCCATTAAGATAATAAATTGCTCTAGGATTTTTCCTGCCAAAGTGCATCACCTCACACTTTCCAGTGTTGTATTCCATCTGCCAAATCTCTGCCCACTTACTTAGCCTGTCTATGTCCCCTTGCAGGTTTTTTATGTCCTCCTCACTCACTACTTTCCCTCCCATCTTTGTATCATCTGCAAATTTTGATATGTTACACTTGGTCCCTTCCTCCAAATTGTTAATATAGATTGTAAAGAGTTGGGGACCCAGCACTGACCCCTGTGGAACACCACTAGTTACTGATTGCCAGTCTGAGAATGAACCATTTATCCCAACTCTTTGCTTTCTGTTAGATAGCCAATCCTCTATCCATGCCAGAATATTACCCCCAATCCCGTGATTTTTTACCTTAAGCAATAATCTTTTGTGTGGCATCTTGTCAAATGCCTTTTGGAAGTCTAAATACACTACGTCCACTGGTTCCCCTTTATCCACTCTATATGTTACTTCCTCAAAGAACTCCAGCAAATTTGTCAAACATGACTTCCCCTTCGTAAAACCATGCTGACTTTGTCCTATTAAATTATGATTATCCAAATGTCCTGTTACTGTTTCCTTAATAATGGACTCCAAAATTTTACCTACCACAGATGTTAGGCTAACCGGTCTATAGTTACCAGCCTTCTGTCTACTGCCCTTTTTAAATAAGGGTGTTACATTAGCAGTTTTCCAGTCTGCCGGGACCTTAGCGGAATCCAGGGAGTTTTGAAAAATTATTACCAATGCATCTACAATCCCTACCGCCACTTCCTTCAAGACTCTAGGATGTAAGCCATCAGGTCCAGGTGATTTATCCGCCTTAAGTCCCATTATTTTACCGAGTACCACTTCCTTAGTGATTTTGATCGTGTTTAGCTCCTCTCCCCCTATAGCCCCCTGTTTGTCCAGTGTTGGGATATTCTTAGTGTCCTCTACTGTAAAGACTGATACAAAATATTCATTCAGTGTTTTTGCCATCTCCATATTTCCCACCATTAATTTCCCGGTCTCATCCTCTAAGGGACCAACATTTACTTTAGCCACCCTTTTTCTTTTTATATAACTATAAAAACTCTTACTATCTGTTTTTATATTTTTTGCTAATTTACTTTCATAATCTATCTTCCCTTTCTTAATCAATCTTTTTGTTATTTTTTGCTGCCTTTTAAAGTTTTCCCAATCCTCTGTCCTCCCACTAGATTTCGCTACCTTATATGCCCTTGTTTTTAGTTGAATACTATCCTTAATTTCTTTACTTAGCCACGGATGACTGTCCTTTCTTTTACACCCTTTTCTGTATTAAATTTATAGCTTAACTAGTTAAACTATTTAATATAACTATCAATAATAGTTGAATAAAGACTTTAACTAATTAAATAAATAAAATATGGCAGCGCAGGTTGTGTGTCTGGACTGTGGGAGTTTGTGGACAGCGAGACTGTCCCGAGCAAACACGTCTGCAGGAGATGTCTCCATCTCGAATCTCTCCGGCTCAGAGTCATTGAGCTGGAGTGCGAGTTGGAGACACTCCGACACATAAGGCAGGGGGAGGAATTTCTGGACAGTTTTATCCACAATACAGTCACACCCCAGAGGAAAGCACAGGTTCAGGAAAGGGAGGGTCTGACTGTTAGGGAGATGGGTAGCGGGGATTTAGGAGAGGTTGAGAAGGAGGTCCCACAGACACTGGTCCTGTCCAACAGGTACGAAGTACTCGCTACCTGTGAGGACAAGGAGAAAGACTGCAAGGAGGACAGCCACAATGCAGACCAAGGCACCGTGGCTCAGAAGGCTGTACAAGGGGGAGGGGGGGAAGAGCAGAATAGAAATGTGGTAGTAATAGGGGGCTCTATAATTAGGGGTATAGATAGCTTCCTCTGCAGCCAAGAACAAGAATCCCGAAGGGTGTGTTGCTTACCCGGTGCCAGGGTAAGGGATATCTCACAGCAGCTGGAGAAGAACTTGGAAAGGGAGGGGGTAAATCCAGTTGTCGTGGTCCATGAAAGAGTTTCAGGAGTTAGGCTCAAAATTAAAAAGCAGGACCTTGAGGGTAATAATCTCTGGATTATTGCCTGAGCCACGTGCAAATTGGCATAGAAGCAGATAGATCAGGAGAATTAACACGTGGCTGAAGGGTTGGTGTGGGAAAGAGGGGTTCCCTTTCATGGGACACTGGCACCAGTTCTGGGACAGGAAGGAGCTGTACCAATGGGACGGACTCCACCTGAACCGGGATGGGACCCGTGTCCTAGCGGAAAGGGTAAATAGGGAGGTGGCAAAGGCTTTAAACTAGTAAGAAGGGAGGAGGGATCTACAAGAAACGTAAGCAGCCTAAATATAAACAAAACAGGAAAAGTGAGCAGAGGAAAGAATAAAGTAAAGGAGGACACTGACGGCAAGGGAGCAAATAGAGTTATAGAACAGGAGTCTAAAAAGATGGTTAAACATAAAGCGAGAGGAAAACCTATTAAAAAATGAGTTACACTGTCTGTACAGCAATGCACACACTGTCTGTAATAAAACAGGGGAGCTGGAGGCAATCATGCGTTGGGAGCAACCAAACATAGTAGGGATTACTGAGACATGGCTACAGATAAATCAAGACTGGGAATTAAACATTACAGGGTATAACATATTTAGAAAAGATAGAGGGGGAAAAAGGGGAGGTGGAGTAGCTGTACTTACTAGGGATAACATAATGGCAGTAGAAAAAAGGGACACAGCCGTCAGCAAGACAAAAATAGAATCTATATGGATAGAGATAAAAGATAATAAAGGATCAATCACACTAATGGCTTAGTCTACAGACCACCTAATAGTGGAAGGGAGGTGGAGGAAGAAATATGCAGACAAATTAGAGAAATGAGTAAAAAACATAGAATAATAATCACAGGGAATTTCAACTACCCCGATATTAATTGGACAGAAGAGGTAGGTAAAGGGGATAAGGGAATGGAGTTCCTACAATGTATACAGGACTCCTTTCTAACCCAATATGTAAAAAGCCCAACAAGGGAGGATTCACTATTGGATCTAGTTATGGGGAATGAGCTAGAGCAGATAAGAGAAGTAAAAGTAGGGGAACATATAGGCAATAGTGACCATAATATAATACGCTTTAAGATGATAATAGAGAAGGACATAAGTATGACAAAAACCAGGTTAATAGATTGGAAAAAAGCTGATTTTGAGGGGCCGAGAATAGAACTTGGGAAGATAAAATGGACAACAATATTGGCAAACAACGATGTAGAATGACAATGGAAAACGGTGTTCAACAGAGTGCAGGAAAAATATATTCCGCTAAAAAGAACAAACTAAACACTAATGAGACTCCATGGATGAATAAAGACATAAGGGAACAATTGAGGGTAAGGAAAGAGGCATATATTAAGTACATAGACAGCAGAGGAGTGCCGAAAGAATACAAAGGGATTAGGAGAGAAGTCAAAAAAACAATTAGGAAAGCAAAGAGGAACTATGAAATTTAAATTATCAAGGAACATAAAAAAAATAGTAAAATATTTTACAGGCACATCAATAAAAAAGTAAGGTTGGGATGGGAATAGGGCCATTAAGGGATAGACAGGACAATACCACAGGTAACGATAGGGAGATGGCAGAAATATTAAATCATTATTTTGCTTTGGTATTTACCAGGGAGATAGAACAGGTGGACATGACAATGGATGATGAGATGAGTAATGAGATAAGTGCATTTAAAATAAAAAAAGGGGATATATTAAATAAACTAATCAAACTCAGGGGATAAAACTCCTGGTCCGGATGGATTGCATCCACGCATTTTAAAAGAATCTAGGGAAGAAATAGCAGAGGCATTACTACACATATTTAATAATTTGTTAGAAAAAGGTGTGGTGCCAGAGGACTGGCAGATAGCTAACGTAATACCCATGTTTAAGGAGGAGGATAACATGTCCAGGGAATTATAGACCAGTCAGCTTAACATCGGTGGTAGGAAAAATAATGGAATCCCGACTAAAGGAGAGAATAGAAGAACATCTAGAAACAAAAAGTATAATAATGAAGTCAGCATGGATTTCAAAAGGGAAAATCCTGCTTGACCAACCTTATTGAATTTTTTGAAGAGGTAACAGAGAGAATAGACAATGGTAAAGCAGTAGATGTAATTTATCTAGATTTTCAAAAGGTACCCCATAATAGACTAATGAATAAGGTCAGAGAATGTGGAGTCAGGGGACAAGTAGTAGAATGGATAGCTAGCTGGCTTCAAGACAGAAAGCAGAGAGTAGGGGTAAAGGGTGCTATTCACAGTGGCAGAAGGTGGGTAGTGGTGTTCCACAAGGATCAGTGCTGGGACCACTGTTGTTCACAATTTACATTAACGATTTAGACTTTGGAATCAAAAACACAATTTCTAAATCTGCGGATGATACCAATTTTTTTTTTGGGGGGGGGGGGGGGGGGGGGGGGGGGGAGAAAGAGAGTCAATACCGAGGGGTACTGCAACAAATTACAGGAGGACATTAATAATCTTGCAGAATGGGCAAACAATTGGCAAATGAAGTTCAACACAGATAAATGTGAGGTATTACATTTTGGTAGGAAGAATAGGGAAATCACCTATCAGTTGGAGGGTGCGAGTCTAGGTGGGGTAGAGGAACAAAGGCATCTCGGAGTACAAATACACAAATCACAAAGTTGCGCCACAGGTTAGCAAGGCCATAAAAAAGCAAACCAAGCACAGGTTTATTTCTAGAGGGATAAAATTGAAAAGTAGGGAAGTTATGCTAAACCTGTATCGAACCTTGGTTAGACCACACTTGGAGTACTGCGTGCAGTTCTGGTCGCCATATTATAAAAAGGATATAGAGGCACTGGAGAGGGTGCGGAGAAGATTTACAAGGATGCTACCAGAAATGCGAGGGTATACATATCAGGAAAGGATGAACAGGCTGGGTCTCTTTTCTCTTGAAAAAAGGCTGAGGGGTGACCCAATAGAAGTCTATAAAATTATGAAAGGTTTTGATAGAGTGGATACAGAGAGAATGTTTCCACTTGTGGAGAAGAGCATAACTAGAGGCCATCAATATAAGATAGTCACCAAGAAATCCAATACGGAATTCAGAAGAAACTTCTTTACCCAAAGAGTGGTGAGAATGTGGAACTTGCTACCACAGGGAGTGGTTGAAGCGAGTATAGATGCATTTAAGGGGAGGCTGGACAAGCATATGAGGGAGAAGGGAATAGAGGGTTACGCTGATAGATTTATTTGAGGAAATACAGGAGGAGGCTGGAGTGGACAATAACTGCTGGCATGGACAGGTTCAGCCGAATGGCCTGTTTCTGTGCCGTACATCCTATGTAATCCTAGGTGGCCTCCTTATTCTTCCTACCAAAAGGCACCACCTCACACTTATCTATATTAAAATTTATTTGCCCATTCTGCAAGTTTAATAATGTCGTCTTGTATTTTGTTGCAGTCCTTCTCTGTATTAACTACAGCTCCCAATTTGATGTCATCCGCAAATTTTGAAATTGTACTTCCGATTCCCAAGTTCAAATTGTTTATGTAAATGGTGAACAACAGTGGTCCTAGCAACAGGTACTAAAAATAATTAAAGGCTAATGGAATGTTGGCCTTTATTTCAAGGGGGCTGGATTACAAAGGGGGTGGAAGCTATGCTACAGTTGTATAAAGCTCTGGTCAGATCCCATCTGGAGTACTGCGTTCAGTTCTGGGCACCTCAGGAAGCCTTGGAGGAGGAGTAGCGTAGGTTCACCAGAATGATACCGGGGTTTAAAGGTTTAAATTATGAGGACAGGTTGCTCAGACGAGGATTGTATTCCCATGAATAAAGAAGATTAAGGGGTTATCTAATTGAGGTGTTTAAGATGATGATGAACAGATTTGATTAGGTAGATAGACAGAAACTATTGCCTCTGGTGGAGGAGTCCAGACCAAGGGGGCATAACCTTAAAATTAGAGCTAGGCCGTTCAGAGGTGATGTCAGGAAGCACTTCTTCACACAAAGGGTAGTGGAAATCTGGAACTCCCCCCCCCCCCCCCCCAAAAAGCTGTTGAGGCTGGGGGTCAACTGAAAATTTCAAAACTGAGATTGATTAGGCAAGGTTATTAAGGGTTACGGAACCAAGGCAGATAGATGGAGTCACGATACAGATCAGCCATGATCCAACAGGATGGTGGAACAGGGTCAAAGGGCTAAATGGTCTTCTCCCGTCCCTATGTTCCACGTTCCAGTACCGATTCCTGTGGAACACCACTTCCCACCTATTGCTAGTCTGAGTAGCTGCTCACAGTTTTTGGTTTTGTAGCCAGCTTGCTATCTATTCTGCTACTTGTCCCCTGACTCCATATGCTCTGACCTAAGTCATGAGTCTATTGAAGGCCTTTTAAAAATCCAAGTATATTAAAAAAAAGACGTGCATTTATATAGTGCCTTTCATGACCTCAAGTTGTCCCAGAGTGCTTTACAGCCAATGAAGTACTTTTGAAGTGTAGTCACTGTTGTAATGTAGGAAACGCTGCAGCTAATTTGCACACAGCAAGATCCCACAAACAGCAATGTGATAATGGCCAGATAATCTTTTTTTTTTTAAAGTGATGTTGACTGAGGGTTAAATATTGTTCAGGACATCAAGGATAACTCCCCTCCTCTCCTTCGAAATAGTACCATGGGATCTTTTACGTACACCTGAGAGAGCAGACGGGGCCTCGGTTTAACGCCTCTATATTATATGTAGTCTTTTGTACCAGCATGACAATGGGGCTGATCGTCCCAATGCTTAATTGGAGGAAATTTTGGCTTATCCAGGACTGGATGTTGGACAAGCAGTCTGACAACACAGAGGCAGTGGAGGTGTCGAGAGAGGTGATGGTGAGGTAGAGCTGCGTGTTGTCAGCGTACATGTGGAACCCCAAGTGTTTTCAGATGATGTCGCCGAGGGGCAGCATGTAGATGAGAAATAGGAGGGGGCAAGGATAGATCGTTGGGGGACACCAGAGGCAATGGTGCAGGAGCAAGAAGAGAAGATATTGCAGATAATTCTCTGGCTCCTACTGGATAGGCAAGAGTGGAACCAGACGAGGGCAGTCCCACCCAGTTGGATAACAGAGGTGGTGTTGGAGGAGGATGGACTCAGTCCTTCTGTGGGGACACACTAGGCCTTTAAGTATTTCTCCAACAAGATGTGGTGGAGATCAAGAACTCGGGAAGAAATTGATGTGCCCATACGACCTAGGGAATTCCCTCCCTAAACCTCTCTACCCCTCTCCTCCTTTAAGACGCTTCTTAAACCCGACCTTTTTGACCAGTTACTCGGTGTCAAATTTTGTTTCATAGCGTTCCTGTGAAGCGCCTTGGGACGTTTTACTATGTTAAAGGCGCTGTATAAATAGAAATTGTTAATAGGCAGGAAAATTATTTTACAATTTAGGTGACTACCTATTCAGGCCTCTTTCATTTCTCTACAAGGTACAATGCAGACTAGTTCTTTGTGTGACACTAATACAATAGCAAAATACTATTCCTTTCTGATGTCAAGGATTGCAAGCTTCATCAACTCTTGAACACCAATGCCCCTCCGGAACCACCTTCCCCTTCACTTTCCTCTGACCCCCCTTCTCCCAATCTCACCCCCTGCCGCGTTTTCACTATCCCCTCTGACCTTCCCCTCTCTGACCCCGAACGATCAGTCCTCAGCAAAGGCTTGAGCTTCATCCCCTTACGCCCCCACCTCAATGAATTTCATGCTCGGCATGATGCTGAGCTCTTTTTCCGCCGCCTTCGCCTCCGTGCCCACTTCTTTGGCCAGGAGTCTTCCCCCCCGCACGGCTGACCCTTTCTCCTGCTTTCAGAATTCTCGTTCTACCTGGACCCCTCCCTCTGGCCTCTTACCCTCTCTAGATCTTTTCATTGCAAACTGCTGCCGTGACATCGGCCGTCTCCATTTCTCTGCTCCCCTCACTCACTCCAACCTACCTCCCTCTGAACTTGCAGCACAACATTCTCTCAGATCCAACCAGTTCTGACGAAAGGTCTTCGACCTGAAACGTTAACTCTGTTTCTCTCTCCATCGATGCTGCCTGGCCTGCTGAGTTTTTCCAGCGTTTTCTGTTATTTCTTTGTGTGACACAATGGGTTTCACTCCCCCCCGGTAACAGTTACCTAACCTTCCAGACCCAACATTGATTTCAATAACTTCAGATCATAACCACTGCTCCTATTTTTTCCCCAGACAGCAGGTGCTGGTAATGGTTCTGCTATTGCCATTTACAGCTCCTCTACACCCATCTTTTGTTTCTTTACTTGTCCCATTACCACCCCCTTTTGCCTTGCACCACCATACCATTTATTTAAATTACTCCTGCATTCTACCCCATCACAGACCTTCCCTTTTGTTCTTTCCTCCCCTCCCCCCTTTCCCTGTACTTGACTAAAAACGGCAAATCTCTAACTTCTTCCAGTTCTGACAAAATCTCATCGACCTGAAAACGTTAACTCTGTTCCTCTCTCAACAGATGCTGCCTGACCTGCTGAGTATTTCCAGCAAGATCTATTCCTGCTCCTCTTGCGACCTCTCACAATACACTTCTTTCAACTCACTGAATAAGGGAGAATCTTTCTTCCTATTTCTGAATTTCTTTTCTGGCAATGGGAGCTGTACTAGAACCACTATTTTAGCGTCTTAACACCCTGTCCGCATTTCTTCCCCCTTTCTTGACGCCTGTGCCTTATGTTAGGGTCCAATTGATAGATTAAAGCTGCTCTTTGATATCTCACCCAAGTGGATATTTTTCATGTGAGCACAGACAGCGAGTGTTGGCAGCCTAATCCATCTTGAGGCGCCTCCAAGCCAAACCCAGTTCTCACACACACCACGATTCACTGGATAGCAAGCAAAAATATGAGTGTGCCGACTTTCCCCTCTCTGGGACCAGGTGCAGCACGGTCAACACCGACTTAACTGAGATCAGCTAAAGTAGCAGAGACCGTGGAGACTGAATGTAGGACCTTCCTAGGTGAATGGCTCAGTTCCACACTCTGCAGTGCAACCTTCTTTACTGCTGTCCCCTTAACTATTCTGCCATTTCATAACTGAAATAAACAGCTTCTCTATATGTCCGTATGGCTGAGCGCACTGGATACAGCAAAGGCCATCGGCCCCGACAATATCCCAGCTGTCGTGCTGAAGACTTGTGCTCCAGAACTAGCTGCGCCTCTAGCCAAGCTGTTCCAGTACAGCTGCAACACTGGCATCTACCCGACAATGTGGAAAATTGCTCATGTATGTCCTATCCACAAAAAGCAGGACATGGGCCGAATGCCTCCTTTTGTGCCGTTATGACTCTATGACTATGACTATATCCAATCTGGCCAATTACCATTCCATCAGTCTACTCTCAATCATCAGCAAAGTGATGGAAGGTGTCGTCAACAGTACTATCAAGCGGCACTTTCTCACCAATAACCAGCTCAACGATGCTCAGTTTGGGTTCAGTCAGGACCACTCGGCTCCAGACCTCATTACAGCCTTGGTCCAAACATGGACAAAAGAGCTGAATTCCAGAGATGAATTGAGAGCGACTGCCCTTGACATCAAGGCAGCATTTGACCGAGTGTGGCATCAAGGAGCCCTAATAAAATTGAAGTCAATGGGAATCAGGGGGAAAACTCTCCACTGGCTGGAGTCATACCTAGCACAAAGGAAGATGGTTGTGGTTGTTGGAGGCCAAGAGCAGGTCAGAGGCTAGGTATTCTGTGGCGAGTGTCTCACCACCTGACTCCCCAAAGCCGTTCCACCATCTACAAGGCACAAGTCAAGTCAGGAGTGTGATAGAATACTCTCTGCTTGCCTGGATGAGTGCAGCTCCAGCAACACACAAGAAGCTCAACACCACCCAAGACAAAGCAGCCCGCTTGATTGGCACCCCATCCACCATCTTAAACATTCACTCCCTCCACCACCGGCGTACCGTGGCTGCATTGTGTACTATCTACAAGATGCACTGCAGCAACTCGCCAAGGCTTCTTCAACAGCATCTCCCAAACCCGCGACCTCTACCGCCTAGAAAGACAAGGGCAGCAGGCGCATGGGAACACCATCATCGCCAAGTTCCCCGCTAAGTCCCACACCATCCGGACTTGGAAATATAATTGCCTTTTCTTCATCGTCGCTGGGTCAAAATCCTGGAACTCCCTCAACAGCACTATGGGAGTACCTTCACCTCACAGACTGCAGCAGTTCAAGGCGGCAGCTCACCACCACCGTCTCAAGGGCAATAAATGCTGGTCTTGCCAGCGACGCCCACATCCCAGGAATGAATTAAAAAAAGCACCTCGGATCATCAGTAATTTACAGAAGACGGACACTGAGGCTATCGCAATAACCGAGAGGTTATTTTTCTTAAAGTTTGAAAAATAAGGGATAGAATAAACTTCTGAACTTTTTTTCAGGTATGTTTGAGATGGAAAACTATTTTCCAAGGCTTGTTTTCAGAAAGAGAGAGAAAGATTGGATAGGTGAGAGCCAGAGAGAGAGAGAAATAATTTAGGGTTGACTGACAGAGAGTGAGAGAGAGAATGATAGGTGGAAATAAGCCCAGGGAAGTAACTGTTACAGTACCTTTTATCTTTGGTATAAACTGAATTCCATGCAGGGAGAGATGGTCGTACAAGGACAGCGCACGTACAGATCAGCCATGATCTAATAGAATGGTGGAACAGGCTCGAGAGGCTGAATGGCCCACTCCTGTTCCTAGGTTTCTATCTTCCTAGCACAAGGGCAAAAGCAGAGAGGATGCTCTTCAGTTTGTGGTATTTGTGAAATAAAAAATGTTCTTGTAATTAATGGCACATTTTAATTATTGTAGTACATTAGTGAGGCTTGCTTCGCAATTGTTTACCATGTATCAAAGGACAGTGACATCCTGATTGGGCTACAACTTGGAGAGTTAGGGATTTTATTTGAAGAATATAGTTATTTAAAAAAAAATGTAATGCCTTTGGTTCTGTATCCTTTTCAAAATCTACTTGAAACGTTACTGCATTTCAAAAGTTGTTCATTATATGAAATGCTTTGAGATATTTGGAGTGAAATCAGGAAGCACTTTTTTTTTTACACAAATGTTAGTAGAAATGTGGAACTCTCTCCCCCCCAAAAGGCGGTTGAGGCTGGGGGGGGGGGGGGTCAATTAAAATTTGAGACTGAGATTGATAGATTTTTGTTGGGTAAGGGTATCAAGGGATCTGGAGCAAAAGGCAGGTAACTGGAGTTCAGTTACCGATCAGCAATGATCTAATTAAATGGCAGAACAGGCTTGAGGGGCTGAATGGCCTACTCCTGTTCCTATAAGGCACTAAACAAAAGCAGACATCACATCATTTGCCCTGACTCCTATTTTTAATTACAGATGGGTTACACTGTATTCAATTTTAAAAGATTCCATTCTCACGATGTGATGCAGTTCAGGATTTGTACCCTTAATGTCATTATACCCTCTTTACACTTTGTGAAGTATTAGAAACAAACAAGTGTCAGCCATGGCTTAGTTGGTAGCACTCTTGCCTCTGAGTCAGAAGGTTGTGGGTTCAAGTCCCACTCCAGAGACTTGAGCACAAAAATCTAGCCTGACACTCCAATGCAGCATTGTGCAGTACTGAGGATGTGCAGTACTGAGGATGTGCTGCACTGTCGGAGGTGCCGTCTTTCAAATGAGACGTGAAAACCGAAGCTCCATCTACCCTCTCAGGTGGCTGTAAAAGATCCCATGGCACTACTTTGAAGAGGAGCAGGGGAGTTATCCCCAGTGTCCTGGACAATATTTATCCCTCAATCAACCATCACTAAAACAGATTATCTGGTCATTATCATTGCTGTTTGTGGGAGCTTGCTGTGTGCAAACTAGCTGCTGTGTTTCCTATATTACAACAGTGATTACACGTCAAAAGTGCTTAATTGGCTGTAAAGCGCTTTGGGATGTCCTGTGGTCGTGAAAGGTGCTATAGAAATGCAAGTCTTTCTTTCTTTCAAACCCACCCAGCATCTTCAAGACTTTGTCAGGTTCTCTGCTCCTTTACTTCATCGCCTGAACCCCTCATTGGAATTAGCGGCTTGCAGTTCACTCTCCGATATCTACTGCATTGTTGGCTTGCTGCCTCCTACCTATCCATCACACACTGGTCCAAGGAATTGTATCCCAACGTAAGTCAGTCTTCAGGAAAGGTATGAAAGGGAAACCGAAGGGAAAAGTACTACGAAACTAAAGGCAAGATCTCATCTGGACTGAAGCTATTTGATTTTAACCTATATGTATCAGCTACTTTTAAACGACAGGTTGTGCTATTAGATAGATCAATGCAGCTCCCAGTAATTCTCCTTTACTTGGTTTAGACTCTAAACTCAACTTCAGAGATGACTAAGAATTCTAACACCTCCGTACTACAGATACTCAATACGTATACATCTGTCGCCATGAAAATTGAACCAGTGCTACAGGCAATTTAACAAAATGCTGAAACAACGCAGTGAGCCAGCTCATTACTAACTCAGGACCCAGGAGTAATTCACTG
Source organism: Squalus acanthias (assembly GCA_030390025.1). Taxonomy (NCBI): domain Eukaryota; kingdom Metazoa; phylum Chordata; class Chondrichthyes; order Squaliformes; family Squalidae; genus Squalus; species Squalus acanthias. Next base: position 40,205,413 of record CM059433.1, on the reverse strand, counting down.
GCTTTCAACTGTGGGCAACACTTGCTGATCAGTGTGTCAGGGATGCACATCAAAATCACAGTCCATGAACTCCGGTAATAGACTAACGCCTCCAAGTAATCACTTTGTGCAATCTGGACTCATACACTGATTTATGAGAGGCTGTGAAGGGATTAACTAGAGGGGTCAGGTGCAATTCATCAGGCCCAATGACTGCTGATTCAATGATAGCAGGTAGTGTGTGGTCCAGAACACTGGAAATCTTCCACTTAACCCTTTAAACAACTCGCTGCATCTGCTAAAATCCAGATGAGCAGCCGAGCATGGGGAGGCTGTTTAGTGGCTGTTCCAGTAACTCAGTTATGTTGTCTGTTCAGTGATCATTGCCAGCACAAAGCAATAACACAAACACTATTAAGCCCTATAGCTCTCTCCAAAGGACCATAGAGCCTACACTCAGATTATGCATCTGTTATCCGAGTCATTGGGCACTGTTCCCCTCTTCCCAGGATTATACTCACTTCACTGTGGACCTTTCCCCACTCAGACTGGTCAACATTCACACTGGGGTTCAAGAGTAAATTTTACTCTTCGCTTCAGGGAGCGAGATCTGAATCCAGTCCAGGCTGGGATGATGAAAGGAGATTTACAGGCAGCAGAAAATGAAGACAAGTTTTTTTGGCAGCTTCAAATCAAGGTCCAGTGGATGCCAGTTCATGTAACAGAACTATACACAATTCAAAATTAAGGCAAATTGGTGTGGGATTGGAAAACACTACACTGGAGCAATGGGAATGGTTCTCTACATTATTGCACATAGTGGAGGCAGAGTTGAGGCTTGATCCACATCAAAAGCATTCTACAGCTGAATGGAGAGGACCAATGCTAAAAATGGGGCAAATTGTGTAAAAATATTCCATTTTGCCCTCTATCTGTCAAATCACTCTTTAAAAATGTTGACAATGTCTAGTTTTTGGTCCTCTTTGAAAAAGATGTTGGGACTGTTTTAAAGTCAAAGGATTAGTAACTTTCTGATTTAAAGCTGTAGTGGCAATGGTGATTATAGGAGACTGAGGTGAGGCATAGGGTCTAGCTGTATTTACTAGGTAGGATAAACAGCAGGGTGCAACTAGAGACAGCTTAGGAGGGGTAGATGTTGCTATCATTTGGTGGAGGACAGAAAGGAGGAGAATTTACATGGATTGTATAGTTTTACAGCACAGAAACAGGCTATTCGGCCCAACAGGTCCATGCCGGTGTTTATGTTCCACACAAGTCTCCAACCACCCTACTTCATCTAACCACATCAACATATCCTTCTATCTCTTTCTCCCTCATGTGTTAATCTAGCTTGACCATAAATGCATCTATGCTATTTGCCTCAACCACTCCCTGTGGTAGCGAGTTCCACATTCCAACCACTCTCTGGGTGAGGATGTTTCTCCTGAATTCCTTACTTAATTTATTAGTGACTATATTATATTTATGGTTACCCCCACAAGTGGAAACATCTTCGCTACATCGACACTATCGAACCATTTCATCATTTTAAAGACCTTTATCAGATCGCCCCTCAGCCTTCTCTTTTCTAGAAAAAAGAGCCCCAGTCTGTTCAGTCTTTCCGGATAGGTATAACCCCACAGTTCTGGTATCATTCAATTTGCACAGAGGCAAGCGACACATTGTCAGTGACTTTGGTTCAACAAGTGATCATTAGGGGGAATATTGCTGATGGTAGTGGGACCAAATGAGAAACGGAATTAATGGAACCCTATCTCTAAGAGTCTTTTAGGCCAGTACCACATGACTCCCTCATTCCAGGAAGACTATCCCCTCACACAGCCATCCCCAGATCTGGTCTTCCCAGATTTACCTTCAGACACTACTTCCACCTGCCAATGAAGCTCTTGAGGTTAGGCTGTGCAATGAGCAAGCTTTGAGGTCTTTGGGCAAAGGGGTTATTTTTAGGGAGGGTGGAGGTGTTGGTTTGAAATTTGCACAGAGTGTTGGGAGACTATCACCATCATTGGTGGCCTCGTGCATCCCCTCCCCTTCACCCCACTACTAGTGGCTGTGCCTTTAGCCACCGAGGCTCCAACCTCTGAAGTTCCCTCCCTAAACGTCTCCCCCTCCCTCGCCTCAAAACCCACCTCTTTGACCAAGTTTTTGGTCACCCCTCCTAATATCTCCTTTTGACTCAGTGTCCAATTTTTGACTAGAGCTCTGAAGTGCCGTGGGACATTTTTCTATGTTAAACATAAGAACATAAGAAATAGGAGCAGGAGTAGACCAATCGGCCCCTCGAGCCTGCTCCGCCATTCAATGAGATCATGGCTGATCTGATCCAACCTCAACTCTAAAGAACACAAGAAGTAGGAGCAGGACCAGGCCACTCGGCCCCTGGGCCCGCTCCGCCACCCACAGGGCCTTAACCGATCCGAACTCAAACTCATGTCCAATTTCCAGCCCGCTCCCCATAACCCCTGATTCCCTTTACTTCTAGGAAACGGTCTATTTCTGTTTTAAATTTATTTAATGAAGTAGCTTCCACAGCTTCCTGGGGTAGCAAATTCCACAGACCCACTACCCTCTGAGTGAAAAAGTTTCTCCTCATCTCAGTTTTGAAAGAGGAGCCCCTTATTCTAAGATTATGTCCCCTAGTTCTAGTTTCACCCATCATTGGGAACATCCTCACCGCGTCCACCCAATCAAGCCCCTTCACAATCTTATATGTTTCAATAAGATCGCCTCTCATTCTTCTGAACTCCAATGAGTACAGTCCCAATCTACTCAACCTCTCCTCGTATGTCCACCCCCTCATCCCCGGAATTAACCGAGTGAACCTTCTTTGTACTGCCTCGAGAGCAAGTATGCCTTTTCTTAAGTATGGACACCAAAACTGTATGCAGTACTCCAGGTGCGGTCTCACCAATACCCTTTACAACTGCAGCAATACCTCCCTGTTTTTATATTCTATCCCCCTAGCAATAAAAGCCAACATTCCATTGGCTTTCTTGATCACCTGCTGCACCTGCATACTAACTTTTTGATTTTCTTGCACCAAGACCTCCAGATCCCTTTGTACTGCAGTACTTTCCAGTTTCTCGCCATTAAGATAACTTGCTCTCTGATTTTTCCTGCCAAAGTGCATAACCTCACATTTTCCAATATTGTATTGCATCTGCCAAATCTCTGCCCACTCACCCAGCCTGTCTATATCCCCTTGTAGGTTTTTTATGTCCTCCTCACTCTCTAAAGGCACAATATAAATGTGAGTTGCTGTTTCAATCAATCACTCACAACTTTGAGGCGAGTTATTTCTCAGAGCCCCCAGAGTAGATCCAAGAATCTGTCACTCTTGGATCAGCAAGAAAACTGAAGACAGGCAAGTCCAAGACAAGATCCTCCAGTGCAAGCTGAATTGAAGATTGTCATTGTCCTATACCAAGGACCATTTCTCTTACGATAAACAGAAGACTAAAAAGAATCTGCACTTGACCAGGAACACACAAGGCGCCATAGGCAGGTTGCAATCATCGCTCACCTCAATTCAAAGCAGCTCAGGCATCTGGAGTGTGCAGTTAACGTGCCTCAATATCCAAAAACTCAGAAGTCAACTGTAATGCCGACCGAGTATTCACACAGGAACAGAGGAACAGGAGTAGGCCATTGAGCCCCTCGAGCCTGTTCCACCATTCATAAGAAATAGGAGGAGGAGTAGGCCATTTGGCCTTCAAGCCTGCTCCGCTATTCAACAAGATCATGGCTGATCTTCTACCTCAACTCCACCTTCCCACACTATCCCCATATCCCTTAATTCCCCAAAATTTATCGACCTCTGCCTTGAATATACTCAACAACTGAGCATCCACAGCTCTCTGTGGTGAAGAATTCTAAAGATTCACAACCCTTTGAGTGAAGAAATTTCTTCTCATCTCAGTCCAAAATAGCTGATCTCTTATTCTGAGACTGTGATGCCATGTTCTAGATTCCCCAGCCAGGGGAAACATTTTCTCAGCATTAACCCAGTCAAGCCCCTTAAGAATTGTGTATGTTTCTTCTAAACTCTAGGGAATATAGGCCTAGTCTACTCAGTCTCTCCTCATAGGGCAATTCCCTCATCCCAGGAACCAGTCTAGTGAACCTTCATTGCACTCCCTCCCTCTAAGGCAAGTATGACTTTCCTTAGGGAAGGAGACCAGAACTGTACACAGTACTCCAGGTGTGGCCTCACCAATGCTCTGTATAATTGTAGTAAGACTTCTTTACTCTTATACTCTAATCCCTTTGCAACAAAAGTTAACATACCATTTGCTTTCCTAATTGCTTGCTGTACCTGCATGTTAACTTTCTGTGATTCATGTACAAGGACACCCAGGTCCCTCTGTATACAAACATTTCCCAGTCTCTCACCATTCAAAAGATATTCTGCTTTTTTGTTTTTCCTACCAAAGTGGATAACTTCACACTTCCCCACATTATATTCCATTTGCCATGTTCTTGGCCACTCAGTCAACCTGTTTACATCTCTCTGCAGCCTCTTTGCGTCTTCCTCACAGCTTACTTTCCCACCTAACTTTGTATCAGCAAACTTGGATACGTTACACTCAATCCCTTCATCTAAGTCATTAATATAGATTGTAAATAGCTGAGGCCCAAGCACTGATCCTTGCGGTACCTCGCCAGTTACAGTCTGCCAACCCGAAAAAGTCCCGTTTATTCCTACTCTATGTTTTCTGTCCATTAACCAATCCTCAATCCATTCTAATATATTACCCCAAACCCATGAGTCCTAATTTTGCATAATAACCACTTGTGTGGCACCTTATCGAATGCTTTTTGAAAATCCAAATACACCACATCCACTGGTTCCCCCTTATCCAGCCTACAAGTTACATCTTTAAAACAGATTTGTCAAACACGATTTCCCTTTCATAAAACCATCTTGACTCTGCCTAATCACATTACGATTTTCTAAGTGCCCTGTTACCACGTCTCTAATAATAGATTCTAGCATTTTGCCTACTACTGATGTCAGGCTAACTGGCCTATAGTTCCCCGTTTTTTTCTCTGCCTCCTTTCTTAAATAGCGGGGTTATGTTTGCCACCTTCCAATCCTTGGGGACTGTTCTAGAATCAATGAGATCATGGCTGATCTGCGACCTAACTCCATATACCTGCCTTTGGTCCATATCCCTTAATACCTTTAGTTAATAAAAAGCTATCAATCTCTGATTTAAAATTAATAATTGATCGAGCATCAATTGCCGTTTGCGGAAGAGAGTTCCAAACTTCTACCACCCTGTGTGTGTAGAAGTGTTCCCTAATTTCACTCCTGAAAGGTCTGGCTCTAATTTTTAGACTATGTCCCCTAGTCCTAGAATCCCCAACCAGCAGAAATAGTTTCTCTCTATCTACCCTATCTGTTCCCGTTAATATCTTGAAAACTTCGATCAGATCACCCCTTAGCCTTCTAAATTCTAGGGAATACAACCCTAATTTGTGTAATCTCTCTTCGTAACTTAACCCTTGAAGTTAAGTTATCATTCTGGTAAACCTACACTGCACTCCCTCCAAGGCCAATATATCCTTCCTAAGGTGTGGTGCCCAGAACAGCGCTCAGTACTCCAGGTGTGGTCTAACCAGGGTTTTGCATAGCTGCAGCATAACTTCTGCCCCTTGTACTCTAGTCCTCTAGATATAAAGGACAGCATTCCATTAGCCTTTTAAATTATTTCCTGTATCTGTTCATGACATTTTAATGATCTATTTACCTGGACCCCTAAGTCTCTTTGGACCGCCACTGTTTTTAGCTTTTCACCATTTAGAAAGTACCCAGCTCTATCCTTTTTAGGTCCAAAGTGGATGACCTCACATTTGCCTACATTGAAATCCATTTGCCACAGTTCTGCCCATTCACTTAATCTATCAATATCCCCTTGTAATTTTATGCTTTCATCTACACTGCCTACAATGCCACCTATCTTTGTGTCATCAGCAAATTTGGATATATGACTTTCTATGCCATCATCTAAGTCGTTAATAAATACTGTGAATAGTTGAGGAGGCCCCAACACAGATCGTTGTGGGACACCACTAGTCACATCCTGCCAATTTGAGTACCTACCCATTATCCATACTGCCTGTCTCCTGCCGCTCAGCCAATTTCCTAACCAGGTCAATAATTTGCCCTCAATTCCGTGGGCTTATACCTTAGTTAACAGTCTCTTATGTGGGACTTTATCAAATGCCTTCTGGAAGTCCATGTAAATAACATCCATAGACATTCCCCTGTCCGCTACATGAGACACCTCCTCAAAAAAGTCAATCAGGTTTGTCAGGCATGATCGACCTTTCACAAATCTATGCTGGCTCCCTCTGATCAACTGAAAATTTGAAGTGTTCAGTCACCCTATCCTTATAGACTCTAGCAATTTCCTGACAACAGATGTCAGGCTAACTGGTCTATAATTCCCTGGTTTCCCCTCTTGCCATTCTTAAATAGCAGAGTGACATGCGCAATTTTCCAATTTAAAGGAACGGTTCCTGAATCAAGAGACCTTTGGAAGATTATAGTTAGGACATCTGTAATGTGCTCACCTACTTCCTTTAAAACCCTGGGATGGAAACCGTCTGGTTCTGGGGATTTGTCACTCTTTAGTGCCATTATTTTGCTCATTACTGTTATTTTACTTGCGTTAATTTTATTGAGTCCCTGTCCCTGATTTAATATTAGTTTCCTTGGGATTTCTGGCATGCTGACCTCTTCCTCTACTGTAATTACTTACACAAAGTAATTATTCAACATGTCTGCCATTTCCTTATCAGTTTTTAAGAGGCCAACATTGCTCCTGACTACCCTCTTCTTCCTAATATAATTGTAAAAATTCTGTGTGTTGATTTTGATATCCCTTGCAAGTTTCTTTCATACTCCCTTTTTGTAGCTCTTACTACAGGTTGAGCGTCCCAAATCCGGAGTTCCGGAATCCGGGACGATTGATGGCAGGGGTCCGGAATCCGTAAAATGTTCCGGAATCCGGACACAGAATCACAGAATCCCCACAGTGCAGATAGAGGCCATTTCGGCCCATCGAGCTTGCACCGACACATATCCCACCCTATCCCCGTAACCCCACGTATTTAATCCCCCTAACACTAAGGGTCAATTTATCATAGCCAAATCAACCTAACCCGCACATCTTTGGATTGTGGGAGGAAACCGGAGCACCCGGAGGAAACCCACGCAGACACGGGGAGAATGTGCAAACTCCACACAGACAGTCACCCGGGGCCGGATTCGAACCACTATGCCACCGTGTTGCCATGAGGGAGGCTTACTAAAAACCGGAAATAGCGCAACCTGGGCCCAGGCATTTCCGGACTCGGCACGTGTTTCTGATGTCAGAAGTCCGGAAATATCGCAACCTGGGCTCGGGCGTTTCCAGACTTCGGACATCAGAAACACGTTCCGAAGTCCGGAAAAACGCGAAAACCGGCTCGGCCTCGGTCCCGAGGTTGCCGGATTCGGGACACTCAACCTGTATCTGTTTTGTGACCCTTTGCTGTTCTTTGTATCTTTCCCATTTGCCAGGATCTGTGCTATTTTTTGCATTTTTGTATGGGTTTTCTTTTAGTTTTATGCTGTCCCTTACCTCTTTAGTAGTCCATGGTTTTTTTTTGGCAAGTAGAGCTTATGCCCCTCTGGGGTATAAACTGGTTCAGTATCACCTTAAATTCTTTTTTGAACATCGCCCACTGATCATCTGTCATTTTACCCATTAACAGATTTGCCCAGTTTACTGTGGACAGTCTCTATCTCTTCCCGTTGGTCGGCCTCACCAAATCTAGAATCTTAGTAGCTGTTTCGTGTTTCTCCCTTTCAAACGCTACGTTGAACTCGATCATTTTATGATTGCTATTGGATAAATGTTCACACACAGTTAGGCTGTTAACTAAATCTGTCATGCCCCCTTGTTGCCTCTTGGGCATATTGTTGTAGAAAACTATCCTGGACACACAAGAAATTCACTACTTTCGGACAGGTGCGAGTCTGCTTATCGCAATCTATATGAAAGTTAAAATCCCCCATTAAAACTACTCTGCCTTTGCTACATGCTTGTCTAATCTCTGCATTTATACAATCTAGCACTTCACAGCTGTTACCAGGGGGCCTATACACAACTCCCACTACAGTCTTAAATCCTTTCCTATTTCTTAAGTCTACAGAACCCACAGAACTCTCAGCTCCACTGTAAGCGTCCAAACTCAATGCCGAGCAAACAGCTACAACACTGGCATCTACCCGACAAAGTGGAAAATTGCCCAGGTATCTCCTGTCCACTAAAAGCAGGACAAAACCAATCAGGTAATTACCGCCCCATCAGTCTACTCTCAATCATCAGCAAAGTGATGGAAGGTGTCGTCGACAGTGCTATCAAGCGGCACTTACTCACGAATAACCTGCTCACTGATGCTCCGTTTGGGTTTGAGCCTTAATAAAATTGAAGTTAATGGGAATCAGGGGGAAAACTCTCCACTGGCTGGAGTCATACCTAGCACAAAGGAAAGTGGTTGTTGGGAGGCCAATCATCTCAGCCCCAGGACATTGCTGCAGGAGTTCCTCTGGGCTGTATCCTAGGCCTAACCATCTTCAGCTGCTTCATTAATGACCTTCCCTCAATCATAGGGTCAGAAGTGGGGATGTTTGCTGATGAGTGCACAGTGTTCAATTCCATTTGCAATTCCCCAGATAATGAAGCAGTCCGTGCTCACATGCAGTAAGACCTGGACACCATTCAGACTTGGGCTGATAAGTGGCAAGTAACATTTGCGCCACACAAGTGCCAGGCAATGACCATCTCTAACCAGAGATAGTCTAACCACCGCTCCTTGACATTCAACAGGATTACCATCGTTGAAGCCTCACCATCAACATCCTGGTGTCACCATTGATCAGAAGCTTAACTGGACCAGCCACATAAATACTGTGGCTACAAGAGCAGGTTAGAGGCTGGGTATTCTGCAGCGAGTGTCTCACCTCCTGACTCCCCAAAGCCTTTCCACCATCTACAGGCCAGTCAGGAGTGTGATGGAATACTCTGCACTTGCCTGAATGAGTGCAGCTCCAACAACACTCAAGGAGCTCGACACCATCCAGGATAAAGCAGCCCACTTGACTGGCACCCCATCCACCATCTTAAACATTAATTCCCTCCACCACCGGTGCACTGTGCACCATCTACAAATTGCACTGCAGCAACTCGCCAAGGCGTCTTCAACAGCACCTCCCAAACCCACGACCTCTACCACCTAGAAGGACAAAAGCAGAAGGCGCATGGGAAAACCACCACCTCCAAGTAACACACCATCCTAATTTGGAAAAATATTGCTGTTTCTTCATCGTCGTTGGGTCAAAATCCTGGAAATCCCTCCCTAACACCACTATGGGAGCCCCTTCATTACACAAACTGCAGCAGTTCAAGAAGGTGGCTCACCACCACCTTCTCAAGGGCAACCAGAGATGGGCAATAAATGCTGGCCTTGCCAACCACACCCACATCCCGAGAATGAATAAAACAAAACAGGGGTGGGGGGTTGGCACACCTTCGGAAAAAAGAGTGAAAAGTTGGCCAGCAAACTGCCCAACTTAAATTTATTCATTACGTACAACTTTAAAGTTTTGGTTGGAACTAATGAGGCCTGTGCATGTAGCACACAGGCGGCTCTTCAATATCTGGACCAGGGAACAAAAGTTCTCCAAAATTCCAGAACCTCTGCTCCTGACCTGTGCTGGGGTTTAATTCCACATTCTGACACGCTCTAGAATCTCTCCTTTTGACCTGTGCTGGGGTTTAATTCCACATTCTGACACGCTCTAGAATCCTCACCCAATGGTTATTCTTCATGTGTGAGCCGAGGCAGTAAGTAAGCCCTAGAAATAGTAGATGCATCGCTGGTCATCTTCCAAAATTCTATAGACTCTGGAACAGTTCCCATGGATTGGAGGGTAGCTAATGTAACCCCCCTATTTAAAAAAGGTGGTAGAGAGAAAACGGGGAATTATAGACCGGTAAGCCTGACATCGGTAGTGGGGAAAATGCGAGAGTCCATTATAAAAGATGTAATAGCAGAGCACTTGGAAAACAGTGACAGGATCGGACAAAGTCAACATGGATTTACAAAAGGTAAATCATGCTTGACTAATCTACTGGAATTTTTTGAGGATGTAACTGGTAGAATAGATAAGGGAGAACCAGTGGATGTGGTGTATTTGGACTTTCAGAAGGCTTTCGATAAGGTCCCGCATAAGAAATTAGCGTGCAAAGTTAAAGCACATGGGATTGGGGGTAAGGTACTGACTTGGATAGAGAACTGGTTTGGCAGACAGGAAGCAGAGAGTTGGAATAAACGGGTCTTTTTCCGAGTGGCAGGCAGTGACTAGTGGGGTACCGCAGGGATCGGTGCTAGGACCCCAGCTATTCACTGTATATTAATGATCTAGACGAGGGAACTAGATGTAATATCCCCACGTTTGCAGACGACACAAAGCTGGGTGGGTGTGTGTGCTGTGAGGAGGATGCAGAGAAACTCCAGTATGATTTGGACAGGTTGGGTGATTATACTGCATCTGCCATGCATCTGCCCAATGTGGATAAATGCAAGGTTATCCACTTTGGTGGCAAAAACAGGAAGACAGATTATCTGAACGGCAATAGATTGGGAAAAGGGGAAGTGCAACGAGACCTGGGTGTCCTTGTGCACCAGTCGCTGAAGGTAAGCATGCAGGTGCAGCAGGCGGTTAAGAAGGCAAATGGTATGTTGGCCTTCATAGCGAGAGGATTCGAGTACAGGAGCAAGGATGTCTTGCTGCAGTTGTACGGGGCCTTGGTGAGACCACACCTTGAGTATCGTGTGCAGTTTTGGTCACCTTATCTGAGGAAGGATGTTCTTGCCATGGAGGGAGTGCAGCGAAGATTTACCAGACTGATACCTGGGATGGCAGGAATGACGTATGAAGAGAGATTGGGTCGATTAGGCTTATATTCGCTAGAGTTTAGAAGAACGAGAGGGGATCTCATTGAACCTTATAAAATTCTAACAGGACTAGACAGACTAGATGCAGGAAGGATGTTCCCGATGGCGGGGGAGTCCAGAACCAGGGGTTACAGTCTAAGGATAAGGGGTAAGCCATTTAGGACTGAGATGAGGAGGAATTTCTTCACCCAGAGAGTGGTGAACCTGTGGAATTCTCTACCACAGAAGGTAGTTGAGGCCAATTCATTAAATATATTCAAGAAGGAGTTAGATATATTTCTTAAGGCTAAAGGGATCTGAATTTGGATGATCAGCCATGATCTCATTAAATGGCGGAACAGGCTCGAGGGGCCGAATGGCCTACTCCTATCTTCTATGTTTCTATGTGCCGACAGGTTACTTGAACGTGGGGACATCAATGCTGAGCCTGATCACTGTTCTCCCCTGACATCCTCCACCTACCCAGACCCCCTTTTCAGCAGCTCACTGGACATCAATAAGGAGCAGGATTCCTGGGTGACGTCTCCCCCGCTACCTAGCCCAGGGGTAACAAGTCCACCTGCAGCCCCAATAGGTGCCCTGGCCAAGATCAGCTAACTCAGGAACTGAACCTGGGACACTCTGGTGTGTAATGCTCAGTACAATGACAGACAACACCTTTACGCACTAGACCATCAGGGGGGTGGGAGTGGGAGCTCGTAGAGTTAAAATTAAGGCATCAACTCCCCAAGACAGTCTTACCCCTGAAGCTGCCTCTGAGAAAAATCCATGTACAGGAAGCATCAGAAATATGACAGTTTAATTTGGACTTCACACTCACTTTTTACTGGCATACTGGTGACATACTGGCAGTTCAAACACAAGGTGTAAAAACCAATGAAACTTGAAGCTCCCTAATAGAATAGCGATTCTTTGCACAACATAATCGCTTCTCAAATTCAATCTATATCCAACCAGGCGGTTTGTAAATGTGCTTTCAATATCTGGCTCATCCGGAAGCCTGTGATGAATGGCAGCTGGTGCTGACTGTGTTTTGTACGAAGATCTGTTGTCCAGCCCTCCTTCAGGTATCTAACTTTATAGAGGAATACTCAACCCTCTCATTCAGCAACGGGCTCCAGTAACGGCACACGGACACAATACATCTTTGGTTTCTCTTTTTCCAGTTTATTTCCCTCCCTTAGATTTCTGATAATGACCAGAATTAAGCAACATTCAGACAAATATTTAATTTCTTTGCAGGAAGGTAATTTATATACACAGAACTGTGCTGATAACAGGGCTTATTAGTCAATCCTTTTATATAATATACGAACAATGATGGACAGGAAAAGACCCTCGGAAAAGACCCTCTGGTCCATTCAGCCTGTCCTACACAATTGCGGTACCTTGTGCATCACAATATATATACTCTCCGCTCCACCCAAAACCATGTGATCTCCTGGGAGAGACAAAAAAAGAAAAACCCAGGCTAATTTGGGGGATAAAAATCTGGGAAATTCCTCTCCGACCCCCCCCATGGCGATCAAAGCTAGTCCATGAGACTATCCCTACCCTAGCTTCCAAAGGGCTGTATCTCTCCACTTAACTGCGTAGCTTCAAATTACACAAAAGTCAGAAATCCTGATTTTGCCCCAATTAGCCAGCAGCAAGAGGGAGAGATGGTAGGTCGACGCCATCAGAGGTATCTGGGCAGGTCGACGCCATCAGAGGTATCTGGGCAGGTCGACGCCATCAGAGGTATCTGGGCAGGTCGACGCCATCAGAGGTATCTGGGCAGGTCGACGCCATCAGAGGTATCTGGGCAGGTGAATGCCATCAGTATTACTCCCAGGACCTGGCTGCAGTTCAGGAAGAAATTTAATGACCTCACCAGGAGTACCAAGGTAAGACTCCTCTTCACATATCCCTTATGCTCCACACATACCTGCACCACCCTACTATAGCCCCAGCACTGGCAATCCTTCCCTCCTCCGCTTCCCGTGCCTCTCCTCCAATCACAATGGGACACTTCGCTCCATCTCCTTCTGCTGACACTCAACACCTGCTACTGCCCTCACAACAACTTCCCCCACTTGACCACACCAGCTTCTTCTTCGTCTTAGCAGGCTGCCTCACACATCTTCAAAACCCTTCGGCAGCCATCGACAGAGAGAGGATGCAGCATTGAGATGGCCAGGCTGGAGGCCAGGTACAGCACGGTATTTGGGCATTTTCCTTTAGGCGTCAGCCGTGGCTTCAGTGGTAGCACTCGCACCACTGAGTTAGAAGGTTGTGGGTTCAAGCCCCACTCCAGAGACTTGAGCACAAAATCCAGGCCGACACTCCCATGATTGTTCAGAATATATAGCAAAGGATGAAAAAGCACTGAAATGAGTGTGAAGCATGCATTTTGTGTGATATGTACAAGTACAGTTATTGAAGAGGACAGTGCATTAGATGGGAACAATGAAGTATTTAAAAGCCTGGAGTGTAGCACACCAGGATAGCACTCTCCATGAATGGTACTTGTAGGAGGCTCAGGACATGACATTTGAAGCTTGACTTGAGATTGTATTCAACAGAATCTGAGATCAGAACCATGTCAGAAGGGACTTCAAAAAGAGTCTCACCGTCAGCAACCCCATTAAAAGTTTTTTAAAAAGTTTACAAACTATCTGATCTCCTCTGGTGTTGCTCGTGGACAAAAATGAAAATAAAATGTGTCTGTTGCTCTGACTGCTGCAATTCTCATCTCATATACTCTTTTCATCCGTCTCTTCCTCTCCCACTCTGAACGCTCGCACACACTTTGGTTTTGTTCTTTGTCCGACTCTTTCTCACCATATAAATAAAAAATCATTGACACTCCCATACCACCACATTAGTTACCTTCTCAAAAAATTCAACTAAGTTCACTAGACATAAATGAGAAGTCGCACAACACCAGGTTATAGTCCAACAGTTTTATTTAAAATTACGAGCTTTCGGAGCTGTTGCCCCTTCGTCAGGTAAAGGTACAATGAGGGAATCTATTACACAGTATATAAACACAGAAAGCAATTTGTCTGCAGAGATACAATCTTTTAGGGAGGCATTACATCAAAGTACATTGTACCTTTACCTGACGAAGGGGCAACAGCTCCGAAAGCTCGTAATTTTAAATAAAACTGTTGGACTATAACCTGGTGTTGTGCGACTTCTCATTGACCACTATTCACTAGACATGACTCACCCTTTACTAATCCACACTGACTCTCTTTGATCAGGTTATATTTGTCCAAATGCTCAGTCACTCTATCCCTTATAACAGATTGTTAATTTCCCCACAACAAACGTTAGACTAATAGGCTTATAATTTCCTAGTTTATCTCTCCTACCCTTCTTAATTAATGGAGTGACATTGGCAATTTTCCAATCCAAGGGCACAATTCTTGAATCGAGTGTGTTTTAGAAGATCCTGGGGGGAATTTTACCTAAAAGGGTGGGTTTGGAGCGTTGGGGTAGTTAAATTGTTAAAAATGGGATTCCTGACCTGATCCCTCCTCCAACCCGCCCACTTCCGGTTTTAACGGAGGCGGGATGAGGGGCGGGCGACCAACCTGCTCCCAAGGGACGGAACATCAATTTAAATATTATAATTAGGCTGGAAGCCTATTTTTTAAGCTCCATTTTGTTTTTAACTGCATGTGGACGGGTTTCACACAATTTGTGAAACCCGGCAATTAAAGCAAGACGAGGACCGCTGCATCCAGGAGGTAAGTGCCTTTATACCTACTTCCTGGATCCAGGATCCCCGCCGAGCCCACCCCCGCAGCCTTCGATTACCCCCCCCACACGACGGTGGCCAGCCCCGATCTTCTCTTTCCCCCACTCACCGATCATCTGCCCGATCCTTTCCCCGACTCCTGATCCCCAGTCCTCTCCTTCTCCCCCGATGCTCCCCCCTCCCCCGATCCTCTGCCCAGCCCTCGATCCCCAGTTCTCTCTCCCCCCCTCCCCCCGATCCCCAGTCCTTTCTCCCCCGATCCCCGGTCCTCTCTCCCTCCGATCCTCTGCCCGGCCCCCGATCCTCTCCTCCCCCCGATCCCCAGTCCTCTCTCCCTCCGATCCTCTGCCCGGCCCCCGATCCCCAGTCCTCTCTCCCCCAATCTTCTGCCCGGCCCCGATCCTCTCTTCCCCCATCCCCCCGATCGCCAGTCCTCTCTCCCCCGATCTGCTGCACAGCCCCCGATCCTCTCTTTCCCCCCTCCCCCCGATCCTCTCTTTCCCCCTCCCTCCGATCCTCTCTTTCCCCCCTCCCCCCGATCCTCTCTTTCCCCCCTCCCCCCGATCCTCTCTTCCCCCTCCCCCCGATCCTCTCTTCCCCCGATCCTTTGCTCGACCCTCGATCCCCAGTCCTCTCTCCCCCGATCCTCTCTTCCCCTTCCCTTCCCTTCCCACCCCTCCGGATTCTTTTAACGGCCTGGCTCTCACGCAACCCCTCCCTCCTTTCACTGTTCATTCAAAGGCCTACCCACCTGCAGCCAGCCTTTCAATCTGGCTGGCTGCGGGCGGGAAACCGAGGCCTCACAGGCAAATCAGGCCCTGCTGTTAAAGTTGGCGGGGCCTGCGGGAAATTCGGCTGCAGCGGAGCCCCCCGCCCCCAACCCGCGTTCCTCTAGAAAATTCCAGCCTATGACTAGAGCATCAACAATTTCATAGAATCATAGAATGGTTACAGCACAGGAGGCGGCCATTCGGCCTGTCGAGCCCGTGCCGGCTCACTGCAAGAGCACTTCAGCTAGTCACACTCCCCCCGCCCAAAATTGGACACAGTACTCCAGTTGTGGCCGAACAAGTGTTTTATAAAGGTTCATCATAACTTCCTTGCTTTTGTACTCTATGCCTCTATTTATGAAGCCCAGTATCCCATATGCTTTTTTAATCGCTTTCTCAACCTGCCCTGCCACCTTCAACGATTTGTGCACATATACCCCCAGGTCTCTGCTGATGCACCATCTTTAGGATTGTACCCTTAGTTTATATTGCCTCTCCTCGTTCTTCTTACCAAAATGTATCACTTCACACTTTTCTGCGTTAAATTTCATCTGCCACATGTCCGCCCATTTCACCAGCCTGTCTATGTCTTCTTGAAGTCTATCACTATCCTCCTCACTGTTCACTATACTTCCAAGTTTTGTGTCATCTGCAAATTTTGAAATTGTACCTTGTACTCCCAAGTCCAGTGGTCCTAGTACCGACCCCTGGGGAACACCACTGTACACCTTCCTCCAGTCCGAAAAACAACTGTTCACCACTACTCTCTGTTTCCTGTCACTTAGCCAATTTTGTATCCATGCTGCCACTGTCCCTTTTATTCCATGGGCTTCAACTTTGCTGGCAAGCCTATTATGTGGCACTTTATCAAAAGCCTTTTGGAAATCCATATACACATCAACCACATTGCCCTCATCAACCCCCTGTTACCTCATTTAAAAACTCAATCAAGTTAGTTAAACATGATTTGCCTTTAACAAATCCGTGCTGGCTTTCCTTAATTAATCCACACTTGTTCAAGTGACTGTTAACTTTGTCCCTGATTATCAGTTCTAAAAGCTTCCCCACTACCGAGGTTAAACTGACTGGCCTGTAGTTGCTGGGTTTATCCTTACACCCTTTTTTGAATAAGGGTGTAACATTTGCAATTCTCTTGTCCTCTGACACCACCCCGTATCTAAGGAGGATTGGAAGATTATGGCTAGTCCCTCCGCAATTTCCTCCTTAACCTCCCTCAGCATCTTAGGATGCATCCCATCCGGTCCTGGTGACTTATCAACTTTAAGTGCAGACAGTACTACTGTCACCTACTTCTTTTAATACTGTGGGGTGAAATCCAACAGGTCCTGGAGATCTGTCTAGCTTGTTAGACTCATTATTTCCTCCCCTTGATTTATTTTTAGTTTTCCTTATATCTCTGGCACTTGATCCTCATCCTCAACTGTGAAGACTAATATAAAGGGTCGATAAAGAGAGGGCACAGATTTAAGGTGATTGGCAAATGAACCAGAGGCGACATGAGGAAAAACTTTTTTTTAACGCAACGAGTGGTTAGGATTTGGAATGCACTGCCTGATCGGGTGGTGAATACAGATTCAATAGTAGCTTTCAAAAGGGAATTGGATAAATACTTGCAGGGATATGGGGAAAGAGCAGGGGAGTGGAACGAACTAGATTGCTCTTCAAAAGAGCTGGCGCAAACTCGATGGGCCAAATGACTGCCTTCTGTGCTGTACAATCTATGAAAGTAAGTATTTAGCAAGTCTGCCATTTCCTGATTTTCAATTATGATATCACCTGCGCCTATTCTTAAGGGGCCACATTACTCTTAGTCACCCTCTTTCATTTAATATACTTGTAAAACCCTTTAGTGTTCTCCTTGACATCCCTCGTAAGTTTTTTCTCGTATTCCCTTTTTGCAGCTCCTACTACTTTCTTTGCAACCCTTTGCTACTCTTTATATCTCTCCCAGTCTGTGGGATCTCTACTGCTCTTTGTAGTTGTGTAAGCCCTTTCTTTTAGTTTTATACTATCTCTTGTTGACCAAGGTTATTTTATTACACAATTAGATCTCTTGCCCTTTAGGGATATGTACAGGTCTTTTATTCTACCAAATACTTCTTTGAACACCTCCCACTTTTCATCTGTAGTTTTCTCTGTTAATAGTTCTGCCCAGTCTTGTCGTCAATTTCTGCATCATCCCTCCAATATCAGTCTTACCTAAATTTAAAACCTTGGTTTGTGACTCACCCTTCTCTCTCGCAAACCTAATATCGAATTCGATCACATTATGGTCACTGTTAGCTAGGTGTTCCCTTACCGTTAGACTAATTCAGGCTCATTACTCATCGCTAAATCTATAATGGCCTGTTCTCTTGTTGGTTCAAGAACATATTGTTCCAGAAAACGGTCTCAAATTTGATTATTTCCCCCGTCATTCCCTGTCGACTGACTGCTTTGTTTCCCTTCCAGTGCCTGTACACAGGCAGCTTTCCCCAGTAAATAGCCGCAATCTGCTCTACGTCAGCCTGTGAGGACAGGTTGGGGAGGAAGCGAGAGAACAAGTCTGAATCTGACAAACGGTCTCCACTGTCGCTTGAACCAGAAGTCATTCGGGATTTTCTGCTGTCAGTGCGCCACAGCGCCCAGTGCAGCGGGATCGGCTGGGTCTGTGTGGTGAGCTGAGTATCTGGCTGACCCACAGCCACAGTTGAATAGCTGGTGCTGCCAGAGCCAGTGTTTAATCTGCCGCGGGAGCAGACACACCATGTCCGGAGGTAGTTTCACACTCCCAGCAGTGCTGCCCCATTCACATTACTGCACTGTCACTGTGTGGCGCGGGGGGTGGGGGTGTGGATGTTCGTGGAGTGGAAAGGTTCCAAAGAGGCTCGATGGACGACTTTCACCCTCTGGCTATCAGTCACCCCCATCGGGAGCAGTAAACATTTCTTACTGAGCTTTGCACCACAAATATAGAACGGAGATAGATTTTTGTTCTCATGTGTGACTACTAAATAGAATTTACCACACAATCATTCAAGTAATTAGCGACATATCTTCTACCAGAACCTGTCCTCAGTCCAGCAGGAATCACTCACTCTTCCAGGGTGCAAAATTAATGCTCTGCTCACAAACACAGAGTCCAAATTACAATAAAATGTGCTCCCGTAGCTTTGAAGTCTGACGCGATCTCTACTGCACCCGTGAGGCAGACAGTGACCAAAGCAGATGGCAGAGCATGGCAGGGCGGCAGACGGTGAGAAGGGGAGGATTACATTGGTAATCCCACTCAGATTATAGGCAGCCCGTATACAAAGAGGAGACTCTGGTAGGATGGGGTTTTCTTCCTGAGACTTAAGAAAGTACTTAAACCCCTTAGAGCAGAGAAGGTTAAGGGGAAATTGATCCTGCACAGTATCTCTGACCCCTGTACTGTATCTGACCTGAGAATGGGGAAAAGGTCTGTGTCAAACCTTTGTAAGACCATAGTTAGAGTTGTGTGCGCAGTTTTGGGACCCACACTATGGGAAGGATATTGAAGCAATAAAGTGAGTGTAGTGCGGATTTACTACGATGCTGCCTGGTTTGAGGGAATACAAATACAAGGAAAGACAAGGAAAAAATTGGAGTTGTTTTAGGATAGAGGAGATTACAGGGTGATTTGATGGAGGGGTGTAAAGTAAAAAGAGATGGGACAGAATAGATAGAAACAGACAGTTTCCAGTGATTTATGGAGTCTAAAACATGGGACCTAGATACAAGATGAAATATATAAGACTTAGGACAGAGAGCAGGAGAAACTTATTATACAGAGGGTTGTGAGGCTGTGGAATGCACTACTGGAGTTAATGACTGACACAAAGACCATGCCAACATTAAGAAAAAGACTTAACATTTTCTCTTGACTCTCCTTTTCCTTCCCAGACAACGGTATCAAAGACAATTGTATCCAATTCTGGGCACCACACTTTCAGAAGGATGTCAAGGTCTTGGCGAGGGTGCAGAGGAGATTTACTAGAATGGTACCAGGGATGAGGTTATGTGGAGAGACGGGAGAAGCTGGGATTGTTCCCCTTAGAGCAGAGAAGGTTAAGGGGAGATTTAATAGAGATGCTCACAATTATGAACGGTTTTGATAAGAGTAAATAAGGAGAAACGGTTTCCAGTGGCAGAATGGTCAGTAACCAGAGGACACAGATTTGAGGTAATTGGCAAAAGAACCAGAGGTTATGATGATCTGGAATGCACTGCCTGAAAGGGTGGTGGAAGCAGACTCAATAGTTACTTTCAAAAGGGAATTAGATATATACTTCAAAAAGAAATATTTGCAGGGCTATGGGGAAAGAGCAGGGGAGTGGGACTAATTGGATAGCTCTTTCAGAGAGCCTGCATAGGCACGATGGGCTGAATGGCCTCTTTCTGTGCTACAAGATTCTAAAAATAAAACAGGAGACAATTCACAGATATATCTAGGCACAAGAAAACTGCCTTTCTCCGCAATCACTTCCTTCACTGGCATGATGACACACACGCCTTTACGAGAACTGCGTTATATTTAGTCAAATGCAAATAGCGCTGGGCTATAATCAGCAACAAAAACCCACAAATTAGTCTAATCTGCTTTCCTTCTCTCCCTTTAGAGCTATAATATCCTTTACACTGCTGTTTATGAAAGTACAATGGGATCGCCATCATCTTTCAATGTGCAGTGTGCTCACTACCGGTCCCCTTGGCCTTTTATAATTTATGGAGCAGCCGGTTCCTCGATGATAATATCACTTTCAGAATGTAATGACAGTACAAATACAAATTTGTAACCGGGTTAATGAACCCGCGCAACAGATGTGATTGCTGGATGTTGGAAACAGTGTTCCCAAGTGCACTCAGACCAACTGCTTTCACATGATCATGATGCAGGGCAGCCCAGCAGGGGCACTCATTCCAATCTCGCACACACTGAGGCATTCAGGACACTCAACCATGTACAGCATTAAGTTTAATTGTCTTGTGCTGTGCTGCAGATGAAAACAAATGTTTGTTTGGTGTTAGAACCCAGTATAAAGCTGCTGGAATTTTGTAAAAAAAACCTGCTTGTCTAATGACCCCCACCTGGTCTGCTCTATATGACTCCAGTTCTGCCCTATGTGGTTGATTCTTAATGCACTCAGGGCTGCCAGGGATGGACAATAAGTGCTGTCTTGCCAGTGTCGCCCATCTCCCAAGGACAAATTAAAAACAGTGCGTTAGAAGTGCTATAAACAAGTAGTGGAAACGTATGGAGCATTGTATACAAGGCATTATAACAGTAAAACAAAGCAAATGATGAGTTATTGTATAGGAGTGTTAGAACCTAACAAAAGAGGGTGTTGTGTGGTCTGGACAGGTCTGTTATAATCCACTAGCGACGTCTATGTCACAAGCTGCTTCTTCACACAAAGGGCAGTGGAAATCTGGAACTCTCCCCCAAAAAGCTGCTGAGGCTGGGGGTCAATTGGAGCTTTCAAAACTGAGATCGATAGATTTTTGTTCGGCAAGGGTATCAAGGGTTGCAGAACACAAGACAGGTAGATGGAGTTGAGACAGGAATCAGCCATGATCTAATTGAATGGTGAAACAGGCTTGAGGGGCTGAATGGCCTCCTCCTGTTCCTAAGCTATGAAAGAGCACTCTTTTGTTTACCACTCACTCCCCCTGCCCCAACTTCCAAAAGCACGTCACCAAAGATTTAAATTATACATATGTGGTTGATAAACATTGTACGTAATAACAAAGTAACAATAAGTTGTGTTTTGGAGTGTGTTACAGGCCATGCTTAAGCCATCATCCAAATTCTTTACACCTTTTTTTATTCTCTACTAATTGCATAGATCAATGCTCCTTCAACTAGAACTACTTGTAGACAAAGAATTAATAAAACACACTACAACTAAAGTTCGTGCTGGCAAGCGAGAGAGCAAGCTTTACACAGATCTGAAATCCTGTTATTTTTGAACCGTTAGTTATATCAAACGTACCAGTAGTCCATTTCGCGGACTGAATGTGACCATTACCTGAAATTACTGCAATTTTGGACGACCCGTGCTCTTCCTGAGCAATCCGTTCAGCCTCCTCCATTAAAAGCATTCCAAAACCCTGGAAAACACGGAAAATCAACAAGGCTGAGGAACAAAAGCAGCAACTCTAGATAAGCAAGAACTGAACTCAGAGAGCTTGGAATCATAGAATCTTACAGCACAGAAGGAGACCATTCAGCCCATCGCACCTGTGCCAACTCTCTGAAGGAAATATCCACTTAGTCCCAGTTCTCCAGTCCTTTCCCAATACCCTTTTACATTTTTGTTTTACAAACATTTATCCACTCCCTTTTAAAAGCTATTCTAGATTCTACATCCCCCACTGTTTCTGGCCGGACATTCCATGTCCGCACAAACATAGTGGATCTCTCATGGCATCTGCTCATACTAAATCAGCAGATTCCTCATTTTGAACGACAGGATACCTTGTTTTAAATGCAGGGTGTATTTTAGTTAGGATAAAGGACTCTTCATAATGCAACATCCGACACCAAATCATGCCATTTTAATCCTACAGTGCAACTCGTCAGTTTCTTTACTCACCTTTCATTACAATCAATAACTTGCATTTGTATAGTGTTGTTAATGTAAATAAACATCCCAAGGCGTTTCACAAATGGGAATGGACAATGAAACCGATGCAACTGGAGTACTTTTGAAGTGCAGTCACTGCTGTAATATGGGAAATGTGGCAGCCTGTGCACAAATTGTCTGCCACGTTTCCCAAATTACAACAGTGATTGCACTTCAAATGTACTTGATTGACTGTAAAGCGCTTTGTAATGTCTGGAGGTTGTGAAAGATCGCTATATGAATGCAAGATCTTTATTTCTTTCTTTCAAGATACGCAAGAGATGGCGAGGTACACAAGTTACTTAACGGGATATAGAAAGTAGATCCATAACAATGGCCCAGAAATTGATCTCGCTCTGTTCCCGCGGGGGTAAGGAGCAGGCGCGATCTCTCACTCTGCGTTGGCTTTTTCAGATCCAGCTCGCACGAACTTGATGTTCTGGACATCAGCTGGGCAGTGCTTGCGTATCCCACCGGCGTAGTGAATTCGTGCGAGCTGTGGGATCACGTGACTCAGTTAGAGCCAATGGCAGCACACCATCTTCCATTCAAAAGTTTCACATACGTGCTGTGAAAGCTATGAATCTTACACCCCCCCAAAATAACAGCTAAACCTCAATTAAATTTTAAAAAAAAACCATCACATTAATAAAATAAGTATAGTTAAATAAATTAACCATTTTAAATAAAAAATTAAATTTTTGAAAAAATTTAAAATCTTTTAAAAAGTTATAAAAATAAACCTTACCTGTCTTTAAAGTCTCTAAAAAAGATATACCTGTTAAAAAAAATTCAAAATACTACTTAATTCACTACTTACCTTGTTAAAAGTGAGTCTTACTCCTCCTTTTTTCGTTTCTAAAATCTTCCGTCCTTACCTGCGCGTCCAAAGCACTAAGTGCACAGCGTGCGCGCAGCCTGTAGCGCGCACGCGGTGCACCGAGGAACCGCCCCCTTTTCCAAAGACCAAGTGCCGGTTTTCAGCGCATGCGCAGTGCATGCAGAAAACCGGCAATTGGAGAGAGAATATGCGAGAGTACGCAGTGCGTACTCTCGCGCAGCGGGATCAATTTTTGGCCCAATACTTTTACAAAGCAGCAGGATTAGATGGAACATCCTCAGGGCTGTGAAAAGCAGGTGTAGAACCGATGCCAGGGAGTACTTTTCTAGAGTTATCAACAGCTGAAACTGGTTGTCGCCAGGATATTGGATAAATAAACTATTAGATGATGTAATGGGAGACGGAAGGGATGAAGTCAAATGAACTGATCTGATTGTGTGTGCACACCTCTGTCCCGAGTGGAGAAGAGGGAACAATGGAACAGCAGTAGAGCAGTCAGTGAACGTGTCAAAGTCCTTGGTGGAACAGGGCAACCAATCGGAGACTCATCCCCACTTCGTAACCATCGAAATACTAATTTCAAACCACTGAAATCCACATTACAGGCTCCAATGCACTTGAATGCAAAACATATAGAACACACCACATCCCACAGCTTAACCTGATACAAGGGTTATGAGTAATGCGAGAATTATATTTTATTATTTCTTTCATATCTTCACAAAAGTTAACAAAGTGAATGGATCGTTTTAACTAAAAACTATTGATATAAACCAATGACAGTTGAGTGAAAGTATTTTCCTTTATCCCACTGAGTTAGCACTGATCATAGAAACATAGAAGATAGGAGCAGGAGTAGGCCATTCGGCCCCTCGAGCCTGCTCCGCCATTCAATGCGATCATGGCTGATCATCCAAATTCAGTACCCTGTCCCTGCTTTCTCCCCATATCCCTTGAGCCTTAAGAAATATATCTTACTCCTTCTTGAATATATTTAATGAATTGGCCTCAACTGCCTTCTGTGGTAGAGAATTCCACAGGTTCACCACTCTCTGGGTGAAGAAATTCCTCATCTCAGTCCTAAATGGCTTACCCCTTATCCTTAGACTGTGACCCCTGGTTCTGGACTCCCCCGCCATCGGGAACAGCCTTCCTGCATCTAGTCTGTCTAGTCCTGTTAGAATTTTATAAGTTTCAATGAGATCCCCTCTCATTCTTCTAAACTCTAGCGAATATAAGTCTAATTGATCCAATCTCTCTTCATACGTCATTCCTGCCATCCCAGGTATCAGTCTGGTGAATCTTCGCTGCACTCCCTCCATGGCAAGAACATCCTTCCTCAGATAAGGCGACCAAAACTGCACACAATACTCAAGGTGTGGTCTCACCAAGGCCTTGTACAACTGCAGCAAGACATCCTTGCTCCTGTACTCGAATCCTCTCGCTATGAAGGCCAACATACCATTTGCCTTCTTAATCGCCTGCTGCACCTGCATGCTTACCTTCAGCGACTGGTGCACAAGGACACCCAGGTCTCGTTGCACTTTCCCTTTTCCCAATCTATTGCCGTTCAGATAATAATCTGCCTTCCTGTTTTTGCCACCAAAGTGGATAACCTTGCATTTATCCACATAATACTGCATCTGCCCAATCACCCAACCTGTCCAAATCATACTGGAGTTTCTCTGCATCCTCCTCACAGCACACACGCCCACCCAGCTTTGTGTCGTCTGCCAACTTGGAGATATTACATCTAGTTCCCTCCTCTAGATCATTAATATATATTGTGAATAACTGGGGTCCGAGCACCGTTCCCTGCGGTACCCCACTAGTCACTGCCTGCTACTCGGAAAAAGACCTGTTTATTCCAACTCTTTGCTTCCTGTCTGCCAAACCAGTTTTCTATCCAAGTCAGTACTTTACCCCCAATCCCATGTGCTTTAACTTTGCACGCTAATCTCTTATGCGGGACCTTATCGAAAGCCTTCTGAAAGTCCAAATACACCACATCCACTGGTTCTCCCTTATCTATTCTACCAGTTACATCCTCAAAAAATTCCAGTAGATTAGTCAAGCATGATTTACCTTTTGTAAATCCATGTTGACTTTGTCCGATCCTGTCACTGTTTTCCAAGTGCTCTGCTATTACATCTTTTATAATGGACTCTCGCATTTTCTCCACTACCGATGTCAGGCTTACCGGTCTGTAATTCCCCGTTTTCTCTCTACCACCTTTTTTAAATAGGGGGGGGGTTACATTAGCTACCCTCCAATCCATGGGAACTGTTCCAGAGTCTATAGAATTTTGGAAGATGACCAGCAATGCATCTACTATTTCTAGGGCCACTTCCTTAAGTACCCTAGGATGTAGATTATCAGGCCCTGGGGATTTATCAGCCTTCAATCCCGTCAATTTCCCGAACACCATTTCCCTACAAATACTGATTTCATTCAGTTCCTCCCTCTCATTAGACCCTATGTTCCCAACATCTCTGGGAGTTTATTTGTGTCCTCCTTTGTGAAGACAGACCCAAAGTATGTATTTAATTGGTCTGCCATTTCTTTGTTCCCCATTATAAATTCCCCTGATTCTGACTGCTAGGGACCTACGCTTGACTTCACCAATCTTTTTCTCTTCGCATATCTGTGGCTGATTTACTTTTTGTTAAATGTTACCACCAGCAGTAAATATACCCAATGAGGTCAGTGAGTTAAATGGAAAAGATTCACACCTGTGCAATTCTGACTGGACTTGTTAAGCCCCATGTACAGCTGCCTTGCATTAACAGATTATTTTTTATATTCAGTAACAGAAGGAGGTTAGAAAGTTGGCCAAATATAACAAGCATACTTTAAAAGGTGGACAACGGGCAGATGTTAGGTTTGAATTTTCAGGAGTCAGTCAGCAATGCAATAGAGCTGACTTCATGTGTCCTGTCTGCCCTATCAACTAACAATTAGACATCAGAGGGAGAAATGTAACAAAAAGATTTGAGACAGTTTGCAAACATGTTAGAGTGAGATATACAAAAACATGCTACCTTTCTGAATCTGAATGATGAGGTGTGGTCAGTCCACCTTGTACTCTGTCTGCCCATTGGTTTTCCTAAAATATCAATGCCACTGCCTGGCCTCAATAACTGGGTGGTCACTGTTAGTTGCTGTAGTTTAACCTTGTGTGTAAAAAAGTTTGTGCACAAGCAGGTCGGAGCTCTGGGGCCATGGAAGTATTTCATCAGGATTCCAAAGGCATGAGATTAAAACTTGTGAGGAAACGAGAACTAGGGGCCATTAATATAAGATAGTCACTAATAAATTCAATAGGGAATTCAGGAGAAAGTTCTTTACCCAGAGAGTAGGCTACCCCAGAGAGTAGTTAAGGTGAATAGTATAGATGCAATTAAGGGGAAGCTGCATAAATACAGAAGGGAGAAAGGAATAGAAGGATATGCTAATAGGGTGAGATGAAGTAGGGTGGGAGGAGGCTTGTGTGGAGCATAAACGCTGGCACAGATCAGTTGGGCAGAATAGCCTGTTTCTGTGCTGTAAATTTTATGTAGCTTCAGAATGACGACACTTTTACAAGGTGTAAAGCAGTCTGTATTACAGATAGGGGCTTTTCAGTGCCCCTTAGCATCATGGTAAATGGGGCCCTCCATTGGCCTGTGATCGATCCTCAGGTGGGATAGTTGGTTGACCATTTCCCTGTCACAGTAAAACTCCCAGCATTCAGCGGAGGGTCAACAAATGGAGGTTAAAATTAATGACCACTTTCTGCAACAGCAATCTTTATGGAAAGATACCTGTGTCGGTACACAGTCCTGCGCAATTAAAATGCTCAAATTCTTGATCCTTACCTGATGCTGGAACTTGGACGGATCCCGTGCGCTAACAGGTACCACACTGCCATATACATGGAGCTCTCGCACAATAGAGACTCCTCCCTTTAACTCCGCTCTGAAAGTTTCCTCGGAGCACTTCCGCAGGCGGAGTAACCCGATCAGAATGTCCTGCTCGGGATCTTCATAGGACAAGAACGTTTCCCAGCCGTCATTTGCGACATAGTCTCTCCTCACCAGTTCCACCTGAGAAATTAACCACACACTCAGACTCTCCCATTACAGGGGTAGGTTATTAAATTAACCACACACTCAGACCCTCCCATTACAGGGGCAGGTTATTAAATTAACCACACACTCAGACCCCCCATTACAGGGGTAGGTTATTAAATTAACCACACACTCAGACCCTCCCATTACAGGGGCAGGTTATTAAATTAACCACACACTCAGACCCTCCCATTACAGGGGCGGGTTATTAAATTAACCACACACTCAGACTCCCCATTACAGGGGAAGGCTACTAAACAATGTTGGGGATACGTATTTGTCTAATATGGCATGAAATGTCAGTGCTGGCAAATAGAACATAGAATCACCAACAGAGAAACAGGCCGTGTGGCCTAACCAGTTTGCGTTGGTGTTTATCCTCCATGGCAGCAGTAGTCAGAAGAACATAAGAAATAGGAGCATAGAAACATAGAAGATAGGAGCAGGAGTAGGCCATTCGGCCCCTCGAGCCTGCTCCGCCATTTACTGAGATCATGGCTGATCATCCAAAGTCAGTACCCTGTCCCTGCTTTCTCCCCATATCCCTTGATCCCTTTAGCCTTAAGAAATATATCTAACTCCTTCTTGAATATATTTAATGAATTGGCCTCAACTGCCTTCTGTGGTAGAGAATTCCACAGGTTCACCACTCTCTGGATGAAGAAATTCCTCCTCATCTCTGTCCTAAGTGGCTTACCCCTTATCTTTAGACTGTGACCACTGGTTCTGGACTCCCCCGCCATCAGGAACATCCTTCCTGCATCTAGTCTGTCTAGTCCTGTTAGAATTTTTATAAGTTTCAATGAGATCCCCTCTCATTCTTCTAAACTCCAGTGAATATAAGCCCAATCGACCCAATCTCTCCTCATACGTCATTCCTACCATTCCAGGTATCAGTCTGGTGAATCTTCGCTGCACTCCCTCCATGGCAAGAACATCCTTCCTCAGATAAGGCGACCAAAACTGCACACAATACTCAAGGTGTGGTCTCACCAAGACCCTGTACAACTGCAGCAAGACATCCTTGCTCCTGTACTCGAATCCTCTCACTATGAAGGCCAACATACCATTTGCCTTCTTAACCGCCTGCTGCACCTGCATGCTTACCTTCAGCGACTGATGCATAAGGACACCCAGGTCTCGTTGCACTTCTCCTTCTCCTAATCTATTGCCATTCAGACAATAATCTGCCTTCCTGTTTTTGCCACCAAAGTGGATAACCTCGCATTTATCCACATTATACTGCATCTGCCCAATCACCCAACCTGTCCAAATCATACTGGAGTTTCTCGACATCCTCCTCACAGCACAAACGCCCACCCAGCTTTGTGTCGTCTGCAGGAGCAGGAGTAGGCCATTTGGCCCTTCAAGCCTGCTCCGCCATTCAATAAGATCATGGCTGATCATCTACCTCATCTCCACTTTCCTGCGCTATCCCCATATCCCTTGATTCCCATAATATTCAAAAATCTATCGATCTCTGTCTTGAATATACTCAACGACTGAGCCTCCACAGCCCTCTGGGGTAGAGAATTCCAAAGATTCACCACCCTCTGAGTGAAGAAATTTCTCCTCATCTCAATCCTAAATGGCCGACCCCTTATTCTGAGACTGCGACCCCTGGTTCTAGACTCCCCAGCCAGGGGAAACATCCTCCCTGCATCTACCCTAATCCATGAGCCTGCTCTGTTCCATATCCCTTTATTCTCCTTTCCTTCAACCACCTATCTAACCCATTCGTAAATGTTGACATGGTCTCTGCTTCAATCATTAACTCCAGTAGTGCATTGCACAGCCTCACAACCCTCTGTGTAATAAGTTCCTCCTGCTCTGTCCTAAATCTTAGTGATTCTTTTCTCTATGTCCCCTCAATCTAGACTCTCGACCACTAGAAACAGTCTGTCCCATTCCTTCATAATTTTAAACATCTCTATCAAATCACCCCTGAACCTCCTCTGTTCTTACAAAAACAGCCCCAATTTTTCAAGTCTTTCCTTGTATTTGTATTCCCACATACCTGGCAGAATCCCAGTGAATCCACGCTACACTCACTATTGCCTCAACATCCTTCCCATAGTAATGGTCCCAAAACTGCGCACACAACTCCAACTATGGTCTTACTAAGGTTTGACACAGTCCTTTCCCCATCATCAGGGCCAGGCATTCTCAGGTCAGATACAGTATGGGGTCAGAGACACTGTGCAGGGTCAATTGCCCCTTACAGTGGTATGGTTTAAGTACTTTAACCACAGACTCGGAGGAAGAAAACCCCATCATACCGGAGTCTCCACTTTATATACCGGCTGTCTATAATTTGAGTGGATACAAGTGGGATTGAATTGGGGTGAACGGAGTTACATCCAGATTTCAGTCCCTAGTTCAGTGTAAACGAGCAGTCCCATTCTGAATGATCAGGATGGCTAGAGCAGTAGCTCTTTAAGGTGAGGTGTGAAGGTACATTGGGTCAGGGCGCCCATCCAAGAACAAGAATTGACTCAACACTCTCATGCACTCTGTACCAGTACAGTCAGAAGTTTACATAGGAAAAGGAGCAGGCCATTCAGCCCCTCGAGCCTGTTTCACCATTCTATCAGATCATGGTGGAAGATTGGGTGGAGGGGGTGTTGGAAAAAGGATGTGAGCTCGCCAATATACGGGACTCAAATGGTTGTCGTTGAAGAAAGCCAAACTGGTTAAACGGCCAATAACTGACTCTGGCAGCTTGCAGTGCAAACATTTGCATATCTGAACTATTCAAGTTCACTGGAGATCTGGATGGGATCAGGCCAATTTGGGGTAACAATATCTGCTATCAGGAACACAAGTAGGTTTTCAGATGCAGAAGGATCGGTGACTGCAGCCTCTTGGGCATTCTCAGTGCTCAGCCCTGTTAAGAGGCAATTTTCTTTTATATTGTCTTCACACCTTATCTCTGAGCTGCAGCCCAATATACTTTACCCTCCAGAGAGCTGATAATCAAAGTTACTGAAGAAATGAAAGATTTGGAACAGATCAGCCAGCCCCCGAAGCACTACAGTAAAAGAGCTCAATGCTCCAATATCACCCAAATTGCTTTCTGCCATTCAGAAAGCACACAGATTATAATCTGATAACTCAAGAGTAATGAAGGTGGTAAAAATGTAAATGGATGAGGGGATATGTGGAGAGAGGGAGGTGCCCAATAGTTTATTCTAACCTCTGGGAGTTGCTGCAAATAGGCAATGGCAAAGCTTCCTTCAACTCAAGAACTACTTCCCCATTGCAGAATACAGTTTATTCCTTTCACTGGTGTCACCCACCATTCCAGGAACCATGAACTAATGGCATTTGGCACAGACTTGCATTGAAGGGATCCAACATTGTAGCCCAGCCCGTGGGACTACCTGCTGACAGTACCGGCGATGAACGCACACACCAGGACATCAATGCTCAATCTGCGAGGCCCTGGGTGTCAAAGTTCCAGTGTGTGGTGCTGCAAAAGTGCTCACACCCAGGCCCCTAATCTTCGACACAGAGCAACGCTCAAACAGAGCCTCAGTGATTCTCCACAGGAGAGCCGCTCACCACCGGCCACTTCTGCAGACCTGTGGTGAGGATGTGGAACTCGCTGCCACATGGAGTGGTCGAAGCAGTGAGCACTGATGCATACATGAGGGAGAAGGGAATAGAGGGGTATGGTGGCAGGGTGGGAACAGATAATTAGGGTGGGAGGAGGCTCGTGTGGAGCATAAACACCGACATAGACCAGTTGGGCCGAATGGCCTGTTCCTGTGCTGTAAATACTATGTAAAGTTTGGGACTGATGTCAAGAAGCATCTTCACACAGTGATTAATATCTGGAATGGGCTCTGGGTAGATAATGGGGGCACAAACATTCAAGCTGATTACATGGAGGGAATGACTTCGCCATTCGTGTGGAAGGATGAACTAGATGGGCTTAATGGCCTTCCTCATCCACATTTAGCTCTGTTAAAAAATTCCGCACTAAAAAATGTATGTTTCAGAAACGAAAGGCTCACTTTCAAAGTCTAGAAGGTGTGGGGTTTGCAAACTGGAAGAGCACCAGTCTGACTGCAGATCGCCATCCTCTGCCCCTGTAAAGGATGGAAAGCATCTCTCCTCCTATCAAGGGCCGCACGTACCTGATAGGGTCGGACTTTGTGATGAATTTCCTGGATCCCAACCTCCCTTGTTCGGACATCTCGACACTGAAAATAGTATAGAACAAAAGGTCAAAACTCCGAGGCTTACCCCATGGGAATATTTAAAGAATCACCTCCGAACTAAGTGTCTGTGTCAAGACTCTCACAAACACACAGCATTATTGGCTGGACAGGGCACTGCATTGTGTAACTGTTTAGACAGAGGCTGTACAAGCTGGATTGCAAAGATTTCAGATGATTAAAGACTCAATCCTATTGGAGTTCTGTTTGTCACTGACTAACACATTCAACTGATTGGTAGTGATACTTTATTGGATCAATTAATTACATCACATACATTTTAATTCATCGTCACAAAATCCTTTAAACAGGATGAAATGACTTAAAAAAAATTCCTTTTGATGAGTTACCTCGGTTCCCCAATCTTTCATCCTGGCCAGGGCTAGTTCTCGCAGGTTCCCATGCTCCACTCCAGAGCTGACCAGGGGCATTGGGATATCTCTGCAAAGAAAACAAGCATCCAAAACACTGGTCAGATCTCACTAAACAACAGCACAGACACATTCATCAGACTAACTACTCTCCAAAAACTATTCTAAGGTCCCTCCCAATCTGCATTTGTTTGACACATAGATGGATTTTGCACCCAAGTGGAGGAACAGATTGAATGTCGGTCAGTACACTATCCGGGGTGGGGGAACAGACTGAACATAGGTCAATATATTATCTGGGGTGGGGGGGGACAGACTGAACATGGGTCAATATATTATCCGGGATGGGGGGGAACAAATTAAACATAGGTCAATACATTATTTGGGGGTGGGGTGGAGGGGGGGGGGATGAGCAGATTGGCCTTCTATCATTGGGTTTGTTTTGAATATACTTTTTTTTATACTGGTCGCCATATTATAAAAAGGATAGAGGCACTGGAGAGGGTGCAGAGAAGATTTACAAGGATGATACCAGAAATGCGAGGGTATACATATCAGGAAAGGATGAACAGGCTGGGTCTCTTTTCTCTTGAAAAAAGGCTGAGGGGTGACCTAATAGAAGTCTATAAAATTATGAAAGGTTTTGATAGAGTGGATAGAGAGAGAATATTTCCACTTGCGGGGAAGAGCAGAACTAGAAGCCATCAATATAAGATAGTCACCAAGAAATCCAATAGGGAATTCAGAAGAAATTTCTTTACCCAAAGAGTGGTGAGAATGTGGAACTTGCTACCACAGGGAGTGGTTGAAGCATTTAAGGGGAGGCTAGACATGCATATGAGGGAGAATGGAATAGAGGGTTATGCTGATAGATTTAGAAGATGAAAGACGGGAGGAGGCTGAAGTGGAGCATAAACGCCGGCATGGACTGGTTGAGCCGAATAGCCTGTTTCTGTGCCGTATATCCTATGTAATCCTATGATGGAGGGGCTGGGAGGAAGGTGAAGCCTAAGACAATTATGAGAAAAATAGTAAACCAAATCTACAGTGGGTGGATAAGGGAGCTAAGAATACCCTAAAAGTGAGGAAGAGCTCAGAGATACAGGGAATCAGAATGTAATGAGAACTGGAAGCCATGATAAAGCAAGATCAGGATAAATAAACTGTGTATCAGAAAAGATGATAGAAAGCTAGAGTTGATAGAGATCAGAACATAAATGAAATCGTGTTCGATGTGCGCAGAATGTTGAAGATAAGAGGTATTGTGGGAGTAGGAGGAGGGGAGGCAGATCAAGCAATGACAATTATGTTAGATGGAGACTGGACAAAATTCAAAATCTCGCCAAACCAGCCCAGCACTTATAACATGAGGAGACAGTCAAACATGCACTAAGAAGAAACTCAAAGCCTTGAGTGCTTACTCGGCACCAAGGTCAGATGGGATACAGCCGACAATTAAGAAAATAGCCCAATCTCTGGTTAATATATCTAGGAGCTTCAGTGTGGCTGTACTGGTGGACTGGTTCCTGGGATCATGATATTAGCGAGAGAGAGAGAGAGAGCGAGGGGTATCAGAATTGTAAGCAGTTTGTTTTCTGAGAGTGTGGCACACAATCAGTGAGGACAGCATCAGCAGAGAGGCTATACTGAGCCCTCAATATGGTTTCGTCAGTTTATTTCTCACAAATATACTGGAATTCTTTTAGGCGGTGGCTAGGTTAGAGAGTTAGGTTTATACTTCACTTTTCATCGAGCAGCTGTCAGCCCTGGTTCAGTGAGTAGCCTCTCGCCTCGGAGTCAGAAGGTTGTGGGTTCAAATCCCACTCCAGACTTGAGCACATAATCCAGGTTGACACTCCAGTGCGTTACTGAGGGAGCGCTGCACTGTCAGAGGTGCCGTCCTTCGGATGAGACAATAAACCGAAGCCCCATCTGCCCTCTCAGGTGGACGTAAAAGATCCCACGGCACTATTTCGAAGAGCAGGAGAGTTCTCCCCGGTGTCCTGGCCAATATTCATCCCTCAACCAACATTACAAACAGATTATCTGGTCATTATCATGTTGCTGTTTGTGGGATCTTGCTGTGCACACATTGGCTGCCGCAACAAATTATTGGAAAAAATTCTGAAGGGCAGTATTAATCATTATTTAGAAAGGCAGAGATTAATCAAGGACAGCCAGCATGGATTTGTTAAGGGAAGGTCTTGTCTGACTAACTTTATTAAATTTTTTTGAGGAGGTTAACAAGGAGGGTCGATGAGGGTAGCGCGTTTGATGTAGTCTACATGGCTTGCAGCAAGCCTTTTGACAAGGTGTCACATGGCAGACTGGTCAGAAAAGTAAAAGCCCATGTGATCCAAGGGAAAGTGGCGAGTTGGATCCAAAATTGGCTCAGTGGCAGGAAGCAAAGGGTAATAGTCGACTCATGTTTTTGTGCCTGAAAAGCAGTTTCCAGTGGGATTCTGCAGGACTCAGTACTAGGTCCGTTGCTTTTCGTGATATATATCAATGATTTAGACTTAAATGTAGGGGGCATGGTTA
The DNA here is from genome assembly GCA_030390025.1 of Squalus acanthias. NCBI lineage: Eukaryota > Metazoa > Chordata > Chondrichthyes > Squaliformes > Squalidae > Squalus > Squalus acanthias. The sequence goes on along the minus strand of CM059433.1, from coordinate 40,171,150 downwards.
AGAAGTTTGCAGATGATACAAAAATTGGCATGTGGTTGATAGTGAGGAAGAAGGCTGTAAACTGCAGGAAGATATCAATAGACTGGTCAGGTGGGCAGAAAATTGGCAAATGGAATTCAATCCGGAGAAGTGTGAGGTAATGCATTTGGGGAGGGCAAACAAGGCAAGGGAATATACAATAAATGGTAGGATACTGAGAAATACATAGGGACAGAGGGATCTTGGAGTACATGGCCACAGATCCCTGAAGGTCGCAGGACAGGTAGATAAGGTAAAGAAGGCATACAGGATACTTTCCTTTATTAGAATATAAAGAGCAGGGAGGTTATGCTGGAACTGTATAAAACACTAGTTAGGCCACAGCTAGAGTACTGCGTACAGTTCTGGTCACCACAATACAGGAAAGATGTGAATGCACTAGAGAGGGAACAGAGGAGATTTACGAGGACGTTGCCAGGACTGGAGAATTTTAGCTATGAGGAAAGATTGGATAGGCTGGGGTTGTTTTCTTTGGAACAGAGGAGGCTGAAGGGAGATTTAATTGAGATGTATAAAATTATGAGGGGCCTAGATAGAGTGGATAGGAAGGACCTATTTCCCTTAGCAGAGAGGTCAATAACCAGAGGGCATAGATTTAAAGTAATTGGTAGAAGGATTAGAGGGGCGTTGAAGAGAAATCTTTTCACCCAGAGGGTGGTGGGGTCTGGAATTCACTGCCTGAAAGGGTGGCAGAGGCAGAAACCCCCATCGCATTTAAAAAGTACTTGGATATGCACTTGAACTACAAGGCTACGGACCAAGAGCTGGAAAGTGGGATTTGGCTGGATAGCTCTTTTTCGGCCGGCGCTGACACGATGGGCCGAATGGTCTCCTTCTGTGCCGTAATCTTCTGTGATTCTATCTGGATGGATGAATTACGATGGACTAAATGGCCTCCCCATTGGTAATTATCTCGAGATAAATGGAGCTGCTCCAAGGATCGCCACGGAGGCAGTGACCAAACCCTCCCCCCCCCCCGCAACCACCCACAACTCAGATCATTAAACTAGAGCAGAGATCCAGAATGGCAGCTCTCTCCCTGGGAGGGAATATCAAAACCAGGATATGCAAGGTCTTCCAGTAAAAATATATAATGGGGGGGAGGGGGGGGAAAAGAGTCCTTCTAATAATTCATGAGGGAGGAGGGGGGAAGCCGTGGTATTTTCCTTCTCCTTTTAATGTTTTTTAGTTAACTGCATGGCCAGAGTACAAAACTGACCAGCTCTAAGCGTCCCTTGGTTTTACGTCTGCTGTGCCCATCACAACATTTCAGCGTCTTGGCCAAGACTCACTCGAGTTTCACGGCGGTTCATGCTGATGAGATATTTGTTTCACTTTGTCGCCCCCAATTTAAAATCTTCTGAGCCACGGGACTGAAATAATGGCCCTCCATAAAGCAGCTATTTTATCACGCACATACTGGTGGAAATAAAAGATACCTGGTGACCTACGTGCCAGTTCGAGTAGGTCAAAAAGCACTGAATAGAGGTGGCAAAGTAAACCATTTACTTTCACACACTCATCAGAGAGAAAGGGTGCAATTCATGAGCGAGAGGCCAATAATTTAAGAGTGCTGCAGGCACAAGTGACGTAGGAATATCATTCTTTGCTCAGTCCATTTTAATGCACCAATGCGGATACCAAATTCTATTTATTTTTCAAAGGGCCAATATTCAGTCAGGTTGAAAAGATTTCAAAGCATGGTGAGCAGTACAGAAGGCAATGATCATTCTTTAACAGATTGCCTTATAGACAGTAAACACATTTATCAATCCCCAATGAACAAAATACCTCGCTAGCCACGCAACTCCTGTGGCAAAACTTTTCAGTATGACAGCAAATGTGTGCTCCCTACTTCATTGTCATGTGGAAATTGGGTTTTTACTCTTTTCTCAGGTGCATTAAAATACAGATGATATTAAACAGAAGTGTGGATGGGAGCAGGAAGTTATAAAGGGACAGAGACAGAGTAAGTGAGTGGGCAAAACTATGGCAAATGGAGTGCAATGTGGGGAAGTGCAAGGTCATCCACTTTGTTACAAGAAAGACAAACTGGAATATTTTCTTAATGGTGAGAGACTAGGAGCTGTGGAGGAGCAAAGGGATTTACGTGCCCATGTACACAAATCATTAAAATCTAGTGCACAGGTACAAAAAATCTACTGGAATGCTGGCCTTTATCTCAGGGCTGGAATACAAAGGGGAAGAAGTTTTGCTTCAGTTGTACAGAGCCTTGGTCAGGCCCCATCTGGAGTATTGCGTTCAGTTTTGGGCACCGAACCTCAGTAAGGGTATAGTGGCCTTGAAGGGATACAGCGCTGATTTACCAGAATGATACCAGGGATAAAGGGTTTATTATGAAGACAGGTTGCATAAACTTGACTTAAGTTTAGAGGATTGAGGAGTGATCTAATCAAGATCTTTAAAATGATAGAGGCATTTGATAGTTTCTCTGTAGTGACACTATTTCCTCTGGTGGGGAATCCAGAACAAGAGGGCACAATCTTATTAGAGCAAGGCCATTTAGGAGAGAAATCAGGAAGCACTTCACACAAAGGGTAGTGTAAATCTGGAGATCTCTCCCACTAAAGGCTGTGGATGCTGGTGGTCAATTGAAATTTGAGACTGAGATCGAGAGAGTTTTGTTGGGTAAGGGGCTCAAGGGATATGGAGCAAAGGCAGTTAAATGGAGTTGAGGTACAGATCAGCTGTGATCTAATAGAATAGTGGAACAGGCTCGAGAGGCCTCCTCCTACATGTGAACATATGAAATTGGTGGGCCGGATCAACTGATCCATCAAGCCTGCCCCTCCACAGCAGGTCGGCTAACATTTCCTGACCACCTGAAATATTTACCTGTTTTTCTCTTTCAGATGCTGATTGACCTGCTGTGCACTTCCACCAACTTCCAATTTATTTCGGATTTCTGGCATGTGATTTTTCTTAACAGAACAAGGGAAATCTCCCCCTTTGCTGCACCAGGAACGCAGAAGGACAGTATGAAGGGGACAAGCGGGCAGAGAGCCACTGTGTCTAATCTCCGGTCCCACCACACCGCCCCACCCCAAATGGGTGGAGTGGGCCCTTCACCAGGAGTCGGTACAGGCCCAGCATCAATATTATAGCCAGGTGGGAGGAGGCATTCTCGCCCCCCCCAACTCAGATCCTCCTCGGACCATTGGGTGCTTGAGTGAAGGGGCACCTTAAGAGACTTGGCACTCAGTTTGGACCTCTATGGAGGGTCCGTTAACATCCTGAAGAGTCAAATCTAGTTTTAACAATTTCAGCCTCCCCAGGGTGACCTCCAAAAGTAGCCAGATATCCCAACACCAGCCGAGAGTGTGGCTGGAGACCTCTGAAACCAACCAGGCTCCCATTTCCGCCCTCCTATCCCAGCACAGGGCTCTGCCAGGGGAGGGGTTCTGCATCGGGAGCACTCCTGGATCAGGCCAACGGTATCTGATGGGAAATGTGTAGCCACTCTTCGGGTTCACCACACGTGAAGAACGCCAAATCTATCCCAACACGTCACACTCAATAGTCACAATTGAAATACTCGTGGATGCATTTCGCATCATGTAGCTTAACTGGATGAATTCTACGTACAATATATGCAGTGTGATTTTTACTGAGCACTATTCTATTGCAAGGAAACAAGTTGGGCCACACACAGGGGAATGCGATTATTCCTTTCTCTAAAGTACGATGAAAGATGTTGCTGTGAAGTACCTTTGAACACGATACACCCGTGTCCACGGGGGGACAAGTGCAAGGATTCGAGCCACCAAATCCACCAGGGTGCTGGGCGAGTAACTCTTGTATCTGCCAGTTTTCCAGAGCTCATAAAGTCCAGTGCCACGGATCACCAGTGTGGGGTACAGCTTCATACCATCAGGGCGGAAAGCAGGATTCTCAAAGAACTCCTGGAACACAACGAACAGTGCAAGTCACTAGAACAGGAACCATCATGGGGCCATTCTGGACATCTTGCTGCTAAACTAATGTAAATGGCCCAGACTCTGAGCGGAACACTCCCAAGATTGAGAGAGTAAAGATGATGTGGTAAATCAGGAAGCACAGCGACATTACACCAAGCTTGTGGTTTTAACCCTGTCCAGCCCTGCAACACTCTCTTCCCACCCCCACCGCAACCTCACTCTCCATTCCTCTGACTTTGGTCTCGAGCATCCCTCCCTATGGCCCCACTTGGCGGCCGTGCCTTCAACCACCTCGGCCTCAAGGTCTAGAATTCCCTCCCTAAGCCACTCCACCCCCCTCTCCTCCTTAAAACCCACCTCTATGCCCAACCTTTTGGTCATCCCTGCTTAACATTTCCTTCTTTTGCTCGGTGAAGCGCCTTGGGACTGTTACCTACATTAATGCAAGTTGCTGTTGTTGCAAATAACGATGGCAGTGAGTGTATGTTAGGGTGAGCAAGTAATATAATATTGCAATACTCAATTAGCAGCAGTCGAGGATACAACTCTGTGGGTTGTAATATTTTCTGTATACATACGCAATACTTGGTCTTCTGCTGGGAATAATAGTGATATTGTGTGACTATTACTGCTTTAATGTGCACGAAAAGCCTTCAATGGAGCAGTTGCCTCTACATGAGGGAGTCTGTGCAGCAGAAAAGATTACGATCAGAGTCCCAGTTCAAAGAGCAGAACTTTCATTAACTCTATAGAAAGCTACAGCACCAGAACTGAAAATTACAGTACAAGTGGCAATTGCAAAAAACTTGGGGGATGTGTCACATGATGTCTTGCTGTGACTAATCACTTATCCTAATTATAATTCAGGCAGACTGACCTGCCAACTATAATCCATGAAACATAGATGTTTTACAGAGATTAGTTTGATAAAGTGTGAACTACCTGCCATTATATTGGAGCAGATTCGTTCTGAAGGAATACTCGACACAGCTCCTCACGCATGATGTCTGTGCCAAGTTGATGTATGTGTTTTGGGCTGCAGTCCCTTGCTAATAGTCAAACAATGCAGAGTGTGTCTACTGGAGAGTGTTGTGTTTATCACTGCTCATGCAATGAGGTGCCTCAGGCGTCGCCTTTATTGAACATCACAGTTACTCACAGAAGTCGGCAATCATTTACTCTCCGCATTACAATAATCTCGATGGCTACTGATTTATAGCCTCACTGGCTCATTAAAATTGAACTGATCAACAGATAACATGTGGGCTGTAGGCTGGTTTCCAGGGGCACAGGAGGATGCATTTCAGTTTATGTGCCCATCTCAGTGTCAGTTGTTCCACCAGAGCCATCTTCTCTCCCATTTCCCTGCCCTTTCCCTGTAGGATCAATCCTGAGAGCTTCTATAATCTCATGCAGTTAAACTACAAATCTGGAGCGGACTTCACATCAGTATGCACTGCTTGCCGATCTATTCTAACTCAGCTCCAGGAATGCTGTAGCTATTTAAAAACCAAAGTAACAGAAGCGAGTTGTGGAGACAAAAGCCTGGCGGAGTTGGGTCGAGAAGCAAAGCAGGTGTCCAAGCCAGTCTGGCATCAAATGGCAGGAGGGGAGTTGGGTCAGGGACCACTAAGAAGTCTCCAGAAGCAGAACCTCTGGGCCTTCAGGTTAGATGGCGAGACGGGAAAGAATGAGCGAGAAGAGAAAGAAGCTTGATGGAGTCGGATTAGTGAGTGAAAGAGGGGGTCTAGAACGAGGGGCCATAGAGACAAGATTAAATGCAACAGATTGAGAACAGAGGGCAGGAGAAACTACTTTAAACAGAGTTGTGAGGCTGTGGAATTCATTGAGTGGTTGAGGCAGAAACTATGACAACATTCAAGATTAAATTGGATGGATAGGTGGATAAAGGAAAAAGGGATATGGGAAACAGTGCGAGTAAATGTGATTTGGTCTAATTATTTGCATCGGGGGTAAACTGGAAGGGTTGAATAGCCTGTTTCCGTGTTGTAACTTGTGTATAACCCATCAGCATGTAAATTCAAAAATCGCAAATTACAGCTAAACACTGTGGTCCAGAGCAGCTTTTCTAGTTGATGAAGTGACAAGGGCCATCATTGCCCAGTCTGCCTACATTGTAAATAGAACAAGTTCAAGCAGCAGCATGCGAAAAGGAGGATTAGGATTTTGAAAAAAAGTCATAAAATTCACACTAGCTACTGTCTGGCTCTACTTCATAAATTGATTTCAAAGTTCTGTGCTCTGTGGATAAATCTCTCGCCCCTGCAGCAAACCAAGTGATAAACTGTCTATCAAACCGTGGAGTGGAGAATAAAGCAGATTGCACAAGTGGAGGTGCAAACAGGCTCATGCTTCAAGTTAATTTACCCTCCACAGAGCACAGCTAAGACAGGCCAAACAACGGGATAATCAAAACCATCTACCCCTTTATATCACTTCGCGCGCAGAGTCCCAATGATTTGTCCTCCTACTGACTACACAGAGTGTATGCTTTCTTCAATCTTTCTACCCACCAATTTAAAGCCACAAATCGCACAATAAAGCAGCAAAACCTACGATTGTTCCGCAACACCACAATATCCTTTAAAAAAATTACGTCATTGATCGCTTCACTTGTGTAGTGATCTCTCCGGGAGTGATCCTGGGATGAGGTCTGAGATTAGCCGCAGCAAAATTCCTCTCAGCTCTGGTTTTCAAAAATATTACACGGATTGATGCAGCCACCCATTAGACTGAGCCGACCAATCACCTGTGCATGGGCCCCACACAGAAATGGAGCCATCAGGATCATGCTGCAGGGAAGAGCAAGGTATGTGCAGTACCAAACCCCAATAATGATAAACCACACTCCCACTGTCAACAGCCCAACATCGAAAGTTAAAACACTCCCATTATCAACACCCCCCCCCCCCCATCAACATCGAAAGATAAAACACACTCCCACTGTCAACACCCCACATCATCAACAACAACTTGTATTTATATAGCACCTTTAACGTAGTAAAAAGTCCCAAGGCGCTTCACAGGAGTATTAAGACAAAAAATTTGAGACCGAGCCACATAAGTAGAAATTAGGGCAGGTGACCAAAAGCCTGGTCAAAGAGGTAGGTTTTAAGGAGCGTCTTAAAGGAAGAAAGAGAGGTAGCGAGGCGGAGAGGTTTAGGCAGGGAATTCCAGAGCTTAGGGCCTAGGCAACAGAAGGCACGGCCACCAATGATTGAGCGATTATAATCAGGGATGCTCAAGAGGGCAGAATTAGAGGAGTGCTGATATCTCGGAAGAGGTTGTGGGGCTGGAGGGGCGAGGCCATGGAGGGATTTGAAAACAAGGATGAGAATTTTGAAATCAAGGCGTTGCTTAACCGGGAGCCAATGTAGGTCAGCGAACACAGGGTGATGGGTGAACGGGACTTGGTGAGAGTTAGGACATAGGCAGCTGAGTTTTGGATGAGCTCAAGTTTACGTAGGGTAGAATGTGGGAGGCCAGCCAGGAGTGTGTTGGAATAGACAAGTCTAGTGGTAACAAAGGCATGGATGAGGGCTTCAGCAGCAGATGAGCTGAGGCAATGTTACGGAAGTGGAAATAGGCGGTCTTAGTTATGCCAAGGATATGTGGTCGGAAGCTCATTTCAGGGTCAAATATGACGCCAAGGTTGCGAACAGTGTGGTTCAGCGTCAGACAGATGTTAGGGAGAGGGATGGAGTCAGTGGCTAGGGAATGGAGTTCGTGGCCAGGACTGAAAACAATGGCTTCGGTCTTCCCAATATTTAATTGGAGAAAATTTCTGCTCATCTAGAACTGGATGTCTGACAAGCAGTCTGACAATTTAGAGACCGTGGAGGGGTGGAGAGAAGTGGTGGTGAAGTAGAACTGGGTGTCATCAGCGTACATATGGAAACTGATGCTGTGTTTTCGGATGATGTCGCCAAGGGGCAGCATGTAGATGAGAAATAGGAGGGGGCCAAGGATAGATCCTTGGGGGACACCAGAGGTAACGATGCGAGGAGCGGGAAGAGAAGCCATTGCAGGTGATTCTCTGGCTACGATTAGATAGATAAGAATGGAACCAGGTGAGTGCAGTCCCACCCAGCTGGACGACGGTGGAGAGGCGTTGGGGAAGGATGGAGTGCTCAACTGTGTCAAAGGCTGCAGACAAGTCCAGAAGGACGAGGAGGGATAGTTTACCTTTGTCACAGTCACAAAGGATGTCATTTGTGACTTTGATGAGAGCCGTTTCGGTACTGTGGCAGGGGCAGAAACCTGATTGGAGGGATTCAAACATGGAGTTGCGGGAAAGATGGGCACAGATTTGGGAGGCGACAACATGTTCAAGAACTTGAGAGGAAAGGGAGGTTGGAGATGGGGTGGTAGTTTGCAAGGAAAGAGGGATCAAGGGTTGGTTTTTTGGGGAGGGGGTGATGACGGCAGATTTAAGGGAGAGGGGGACAGTACCTGCAGAGAGAGAACTGTTAACAATGTCAGCTAACATGGGAGCCAGAAAAGGAATTGGGTAGTTAGCAGTTTGGTGGGAATAGGGTCGAGGGAGCAGGTCTCATGGACAAGATGAGCGCAGAGAGGTCATGAGGGGAGATCAGAGAGAAACTAGAGAAAGATGTGAGTTCAGGGCTAGGGCAAGGGGAAACCTTAGAGGAAGTTTGGCCCGGTGGGCTCGGAGAAGGAAGGGAAGTGGCAGCTGAACGGATGGTCGCAATCTTAGAGACAAAGAAGTCCATGAGCTCCTCACACTTGTTGTCGAAAGATAAAACACACTCCCCACTGTCAACACATTGGTGAGGATTAATGCCCCAGTTTTGGCAGCAGCTGCAAATGAGGTCGTGCTGTGCTCAGACATGCTAAGACCATTTAAAGAGGTTGATTTTGCCAGCAGCTTTACTCAATTTCAACATGAATGAGTGAAGCTGAGCTGGGGATAGTGGGAGTGTGTTTTATCTTTTGCTACGTTAAAGGTGCGAAATAAAGGCAAGTTGTTGTTGTATCACACTACTAACAGTGGCTCAAGAAGGCAGCCCACCACCACCTTCTCAGGGCAACTATCATGGGCAATAAATGCCGGCCTTGACAGCAACGCCCACATCCCGAGAATGAAGTGGCAGTCCAAGGAACACGGAATTATACAAGCAGCACTTTCATTGTATGTTGCAGCTACTTTAGCCCCCAAATCTAATTTGTGTTGATCTGGAATGCGCTGCCTGAAAGGGCGGTGGAAGCAGATTCAACAAGAATTCTCAAAAGGGAATTGGATATATACTTGGAAAAAATTAACAGCCTTTTGGAAAAGAGCAGGGGAGCGGGACCAGTTGGGTAGCTCCTTCAAAGAGCTGGCACAAGCATGATGGGCCGAATGGCCTCCTTCTGTGCTGTATGATTCTATGTAGGACTCTAGGGGGGAAAAATTCAGCTGCTTGCGCCTCCCGTTAGCGCCTTAAGAGGGCGCTAATGGGGCGTAAAGCAGCTAACGCCCGGGCGCAGCGCCGCCCACGCCTCCCGAAAAATTTAGCGGGAGGTTAGCGGCGGCGGCAGCCGGTAGCGCCCTGTGGCGCTGCGCCGCCGGCGATGACGTCATCGCCGTGCGCAGCACCCCGCTCGCGCTCCAGCCGCGATCTTCAGTCGCGCCCCCTGATTTACCGCCAGACGCTATGTCCGACGGGTTCAGGGAGGCGTACGTGCGGCCGGGGCGGCGATATTTAAAGGGGAGGTGGCAGGCGGCCATTTTTGTTGCTGGCCGCCTGCCAGCACCTGCCCCCGTTGCGGTCCCCGGCCCCCGTGAAGCCCCCCCACTGTGAAGTGCCGGCTGCGCTCCAAGAGCCCGGCACTTCTCTTGAGTGCCGGGCTCTTTTGCCGGCACTCCCGATCCCTGGGGGCCCAGCTGGGCCCCGGTTCGCGCTGCGCAGGGTCCCTCCCCTTTAAGAAGGGGAGGAAGGCCTGCAATACTGCGGCACGTAGCGCCAGGATATTCACTCGCAGCGCCCCAAGAGGGATGCGGGGTGCTTCCAGTGGCGCCCCGCTTCCCTCTTGGGGCGCAACCACTGAAGTTCCGGCGCGGGGCCGCTAATTTTTTCGGGGCGCTAAAAGTCGCGCCCCGGCGAGGTTAGCGCCCCAAATGGGGCGCGACTCAATTTTTACCCCTAGGTGTCAATGATGCCCAATGCAGGTCAGTGACACAGTCTGATGTATGTTGTGAAGAACACAAGAAATAGGAGCAGGAGTAGACCAGACATCCCCTCGAGCCAGCTCCACCATTCACGAAGATCATGGCTGAACTTCTATATCAACTCTACTTTCCCGACCTATCCCCATATCTCGATTCCCTTATTGCCCAAAAGTCTATCGATCTCAGTCTTGAATATATTCAGCTTCCTCAGCCCTTTGTGGTAGAGAATTCCAAAGATTCACAACCCTCAGTGAAGAAATTTCTCATCTCAGTCCTAAATGGCCGACCCCTTATCCTGAGACTATGACCCCTAGTTCTAGACTCTCCAGCCAGGAGAAACGGCCTCTCAGCATCTACCCAATCATGCCCTCTAAGAATTTGAGTTTTCAATGAGATCACTTCACTTCTTCTAAACTCCAGAGAATATAGGCCCATTCTACTCAATTTCTCCTCATAGGACAGCCCTCTCATCCCAGGAGTCAATCTAGTGAACCTTTGTTGCACCCCCTCTAAGGCACGTATATCCTTCCTTAGGTAAGGAGACCAAAACTGTACACCGTACTCTATGTTTCTCACCAAAGCCCGACACAATTGCAGCAAGACTTCCTTACTCATATACTGCAACCCTCTTGCAATAAAGGCTAACATACCATTTGCCTTCCTAATTGCTTGCCGTACCTGCTGTATCTGTGATTTGTGTACAAGGACACCCAAATCCCTCTGAATCCCAACATTCACTAGTCTCTCACCTTTTAAAAAATATTCTGCTTTACCATTCTTCCTACCAAAGTGAATAATTTCACACTTCCCACATTATACTCCTCCTTCGTGCCCAATCACTTAACCTGTCTATATCCCTTTGCAGCCTCTTTATGTTCTCCTCACAGCTTACTTTCCCAACTAGCCTTGTATCGTCAGTACACTTGGATATATTACACTCGGTCCCCTCATCTAAGTCATTGACATAGATTGTAAATAGCTGAGGTCCAAGCAATGATCCTTGTGGCATTCCACTAGTTACACCCTGCCAACCCGAAAATGACCCATTTATTCATGGTTTGCACAGAGCAGGATTAAACGGAGTGGACTTGAACAGAGTGTTTTATTTGGGAATTTGGAAAGAGTGGGAATTTAGAGAAGAGGGGGAAGGAGTTGCTGCTTTTTGCCTACACTACTTGTAGTGCTTTGTGTTACAGGTAGATATATAATTTCAGAACCCTTAACTTAATCTAGATCAAGTAAGTAGTAGGGAAAAGCCTGCAGTTGGATGAGCAAGCTGACCATGGCACCATGGTGCAGGAGGCCATTCAAGTGGGGGGAGTGAAAGAGAATGTAGTTGTGGTAGGGGACAGTATAGTCAGGGGGATAGATACTGTTCTCTGCAGTCGCGACCGAGAGTTCCGAAGGTTGTGTTGCCTGCCCTGTGCCAGGGTTAAAGACGCGGCTGGAGAAGAACTTGGAGTGGGAGAGGGAGGATCCAGTTGTCATGGTCCACGTAGGAACCAATAACATAGGTAGAACTAGGAATGAGGTTCTGCTGAGGGAGTTTGAGCAGCTAGGATCCAAATTAAAAAGCAGAACCTCAAAGGTAATAATCTCTGGATTGTTACCTGAGCCACGTGCCAATTGGCATAGGGACAAACAGATTAGAGGTTTAAATACGTGGCTTAAAGAGTGGTGTGGGAGGAAGGGGTTTCAGTTCATGGGGCACTGGCACCAGTACTGGGGAAAGAGGGAGCTGTTCCGTTGGGACAGGCTCCACTTAAACCGGGCTGGGACCAGTGTCCTGGCGAACCAAATAACTAGGGCAGTAGACAGGGCTTCAAATTAATGAAAGGGGGGTGGGAGGATTCAGGAAAGAGTAAATTTAAAAGCAGCAAGAGAAATGTCAAGGTTCTAGAGTAGAGTAGAGTTTTGGGTAAAAATAAGCAGAGTGGGTAAAGAAGGGACAGAGAGAGTAACAGAGGTAATACGGCATCAGTGACTAGGGTGACATCAGGGAAAAAAAGAAAGTCAAAGCTAAAGGCACTATATCTGAATACGTGAAGCATTCGCAACAAAATACATGAATTAATAGCACAGATAGAAATTAACAAGTTTGATCTAATAAAAACATAGAAGATAGGAGCAGGCCATTCGGCCCCTCGAGCCTGCTCCGCCATTTAATGAGATCATGGCTGATCATCCAAATTCAGTACCCTGTCCCTGCTTTCTCCTCATATCCCTTGATCCCTTTAGCCTTAAGAAATATATCTAACTCCTTCTTGAATATATTTAATGAATTGGCCTCAACTGCCTTCTGTGGTAGAGAATTCCACAGGTTCACCACTCTCTGGGTGAAGAAATTCCTCCTCATCTCAGTCCTAAATGGCTTACCCCTTATCCTTAGACTGTGACCCCTGGTTCTGGACTCCCCTGCCATCGGGAACATCCTTCCTGCATCTAGACTGTCTAGTCCTGTTAGAATTTTATAAGTTTCAATGAGATCCCCTCTCATTCTTCTAAACTCTAGCGAATACAAGCCCAATCGTCCCAATCTCTCTTCATACGTCATTCCTGCCATCCCAGGTATCAGTCTGGTGAATCTTCGCTGCATTCCCTCCATGGCAAGAACATCCTTCCTCAGATAAGGCAACCAAAACTGCACACAATACTCAAGGTGTGGTCTCACCAAGGCCCTGTACAACTGCAGCAAGACATCCTTGCTCCTGTACTCGAATCCTCTCGCTATGAAGGCCAACATACCATTTGCCTTCTTAACCGCCTGCTGCACCTGCATGCTTACCTTCAACGACTGGTGCACAAGGACACCCAGGTCTCGTTGCACTTCCCCTTTTCCCAATCTATTGCCGTTCAGATAATAAACTGCCTTCCTGTTTTTGCCACCAAAGTGGATAACCTCGCATTTATCCACATTATACTGCATCTGCCCAATCACCCAACTTGTCCAAATCATACTGGAGTTTCTCTGCATCCTCCTCACAACACACACGCCCACCCAGCTTTGTGTCGTCTGCAAACTTGGAGATATTACATCTAGTTCCCTCGTCTAGATCATTAATATATATTGTGAATAACTGGGGTCCTAGCACCGATCCCTGCGGTACCCCACTAATCACTGCCTGCCACTCGGAAAAAGACCTGTTTATTCCAACTCTTTGCTTCCTGTCTGCCAACCAGTTCTCTATCCAAGTCAGTACCTTACCCCCAATCCCATGTGCTTTAACTTTGCACGCCAATCTCTTAGGCGGAACCTTATCGAAAGCCTTCTGAAAGTCCAAATACACCACATCCACTGGTTCTCCCTTATCTATTCTACCAGTTACATCCTCAAAAAATTCCAGTAGATTAGTCAAGCATGATTTACCTTTTGTAATAGCCATAATGGAGACGTGGTTGCAAAGTGGCCAAGGTTGGGAACTAAATATTCCAGGATACTTAACTTTTAGAAGAGATAGGCAAAATGGAAAAGGAGGAGGGGTAGCCCTGATAATAAAGGATGGGATAAAGACAGTAGAGAGAAAGGATCTTAGCTCTGAAAATCCAGAAGTAAATCAGTTTGGGTGGAGCTAAGAAACAGCAAGGGGCAGAAAACATTGGTGAGAGTTGTTTATAGGCACCCAAACAGTAATTGTAATGTAGGGCAGAGTATAAATCAGGAAATTAGAGGCGCATGTAACAAGGGTAATACAGTAATCATGGGGGACTTTAATCTACATATAGACTGGGCAAACCAAATTTGCAGCAATAGTGTGGAGGACAAATTCATGGAATGTATGCAAGGTAGTTTTCTAGATCAGTATGTTGCGGAACCAACTAAGGAACAGGCTATTTTAGATCTAATATTGTGCAATGAGAAAGGGTTAATCAATAACCTTGTAGTAAAAGGGCCTTTAGGGAAGTGTGACCAGAATGTGATAGAATTTTATATTGAGTTTGAAAGTGACTTAGTTAAATCTGAAACTAGAGTCATAAATCTAAACAAAGCAAATTATGTAGGTATGAGGGGCGAGTTGGCTAAGTTAGATTGGGAAACTACATTAAAAGGTATGACAGTAGACAAGCAATGGCTAGCATTTAAAGAATTAATACATAATTTACAACAAATATACATTCCTTTAAGGCACAAAAACCCCACAGGAAAAGTGGTCCAACCGTAGCTAACAAGTTAAAGATAGTATTAGATCAAAGGAAGAGGCTTATAATGTTGCCAAAAAGAGTAGTAAGCCTGAGGATTGGGAGGATTTTAGAATTCAGCAAAGGAGGACCAAGAAACTGATAAAGAAAGGGAAAATAGAATATGAAAGTAAACTAGCAAGAGACATAAAAACAGACTGTAAAAGCTTCTATAGGTATGTAAAAAGGAAAAGATTAGCAAAAGTAAATGTGGGTCCCTTACAGGCTGCGACAGGAGAAATTATAACGGGAAATAAGGAAATGGCAGAGAAATTAAACAAATACTTTGTCTTCATGGAAGAAGACGCAAAAAACTTCCGGGAAATAGTGGAGAACCAAGAGTCTAGTGAGAATGAGGAATTGAAAGAAATTAGTATTAGTAAAAAAATAGTACTGGAGAAATTAATGGGATTGAAAGCCAATGAATCCCCTGGAACTGATGGCCTACAGCCTAGGGTTTTGAAAGAGTTGGCAAAAGAGATAGTGGATGCATTGGTTGTCATTTCCCAAAATTCCATAGATTCTAGAACGGTTCCCGCGGATTGGAAGGTAGCAAATGTAACCCCACTATTTAAGAAAGGAGGGAGAGAGAAAACAAGGAACTACAGACCAGTTAGCCTGACATGCTAGAATCTATTATTAAGGACGTGGTAACAGGGCACTTAGAAAATAATAGGATTGGGCAGAGTCAACACGGATTTATGAAAGGGAAATCGTGTTTGACAAATCTGTATGAGGTTGTAACTAGCAGAATAGATAAGGGGCAACCAGTGGATGCGGTATATTTGGATTTTCAGAAGGCATTCGATAAGGTGCCACACAAAAAGTTATTAAACAAAATTAGGGCTCATGGGATTGGGAGTAATATTGAGGATTGGTTAACGGACAGAAAACAGAGAGTAGGAATAAACGAGTCATTTTTGGGTTGGCAGGCTGTAACTAGTGGCGTACCGCAAGGATCAGTGCTCAGGCCTCAGCTATTCACAATCTACATCAATGATTTGGATGAGGGGACCAAATGTAATATATCCAAGTTTGCTGATGATACAAAGCTGGGTGGGAATGCAAGTTGTGAGGAGGATGCAAGGAGGTTTCAAGAGGATATAGAGAGGCTAAGTGAGTGGGCAAGAACATGGCAAATGGAATATAATGTGGAAAAATGTGAAGTTATCCACTTTGGTAGGAAAAATAGAAAAGCAGATTATTTTTTTAAATGGAGATTGGGAAATGTTGGTGTTCAGAGGGACCTGGATGTCCTTGTACATGAATCACAAAGTTAACAGGCAGGTACAGCAAGCAATTAGGAAAGCAAATGGTATGTTGGCCTTTATTACAAGAGGATTTGAGTAGAAGAGTAAAGACGTCTTACTGCAATTAAATAGGGCCCTTTTGAGACCACACCTGGAGTATTGTGTACATTTTTGGTCTCCTTACCTAAGGAAGGATATACTTGCCATAGAGGGAGTGCAACGAAGGTTCACCAGACTGATTCCTGGGATGGGGAGATTGTCCTATTAGGAGAGATTGAGTAGACTAGGCCGATATTCTCTATAGTTTAGAAGAATGAGAGGTAATCTCATTGAAACATACAAAATTCTTACAGGGCTTGACAGGGTAGATGCAGGGAGGATGTTTCCCCTGACTGGGGAGTCTAGAATCAGGGGTCACAGTCTCAGCATAAGGGGTCGGCCATTTAGGACTGAAATGAGGAGAAATTTCTTCACTCAGAGGGTGGTGAATCTTTGGAATTCTCCACCCCAGAGGGCTGTGGTGGCTCAGTCGTTGAGTATATTCAAGACAGAGATCGATAGATTTTTGAATATTAAGGGAATCAAAGGATATGGGGATAGTGCAGGAAAGTGGAGATGAGGTAGAAGATCAGCCATGATCTTATTAGAAACATAGAAACATAGAAACTAGGAGCAGGAGTAGGCCATTCGGCCCGTCGAGCCTGCTCCACCATTCAATACGATCATGGCTGATCATCCAAATCCAGTACCCTGCCCCTGCTTTCCCACACAGAATCCCCATCGAGCCTGCACCGACACATAACCCACCCTATCCCCGTAACCCCACGTATTTAATTCCCCCTAACATATCCCATCCTATCCCCATAACCCCACATATTTAATCCCCCCCTGAATAGCAGAGCAGGCTCGAAGGGCCAAATGGCCTACTCCTGCTCCTATTTCTTATGTTCTTATTCCTACTGTTCTCTGTCCATTAACCAATCCTCAATCCATGCTAGTATATTACCCCCAATTCCATGAGCCCTAATTATATGTAATAACCTCGTGTGGCATCTTATCGAATACCTCCTGAAAATCCAAATATACTACATGCACTGGTTCCCCTTATCTACCCTGCTAGTTACACCCTCAAAAAACGAATAGATTTGTCAAACACGACTTCCCCTTCATAAAACCATGTTGACTCTGCCTAATCATATTGTGGTATTAAACTGGTCTTCGTGCTCCTTTTCTTGTATAGAATGAGGACACTATGGGATGAAGACTACAGCGATTATTTGGGCAAAGGAGGACCCGGCTGAAGGACACTTACAATGAACTGTTCGATGTCTCTCTCCAGGCCGACGTTGGGCAGGTCGGGCATCATGTGTGCCACGACTTTAAAGCCAGCATCCTTTGCCAGCTGGAACGACTCACACACAGCTCTAACAGTGTGACCCCTGCAGAAAAAAGAGAAGCAAAGGTTTAGCCAGGCAAGTCATGAGCTCTCTGTAGCATGACCCCTGGAAGTATTTATCAGCAGGACAGTCAAACAGCAGGGACTCAACACCATCCAGATCCAAAATAAAATTACACTGAAGTTTTCTTAGATGTACCAACGGCTTGAAACATTTTTTTTTTTTTAAATCGCACTGCATCACCATCAGACACTGCTTTGTTCTTAAACAGTCTGCTTCATCAAATCCCTGTTTCAGCTGCGGGTTTTGACAACCTTGTAGTTGTGCCTGAGTGTGTATAGGGCGCTTAGAAAGTGATATCACTTTTCTCCACACGCCAGACCGATCCTCACTTTGCATTCAGCTCCTATCCATCGCCCAGTAGCTGCCTGTTCACTCGACGTTGGCCACACCCTGGGCTACTATCCGGGCTAACAGGCAGCACTGGCTGATTGTCCCTGGGGTTCAGGTATTGGTGAACACGAGAGAAGACCAATCCCCAGGTCGACAATTGAGAGGGTGAGTCTAAGTATGGGACAAGAGGGGGGATGTAGAGAGGGTGAGTCTAAGTATGGGATAAGAGGGGGGATGTAGAGAGGGTGAGTCTGTAACGGGACAAGAGGAGGGATGTAGAGAGAGAGAGTCTGTAACGGGACAAGAGGGGGGATGTAGAGAGGGTGAGTCTGTAACGGGACAAGAGGGGGGGATGTAGAGAGTGAGAGTCTGTAACGGGACAAGAGGGGGGATGTAGAGAGTGAGAGTCTGTAACGGGACAAGAGGGGGGATGTAGAGAGGGTGAGTCTGTAACGGGACAAGAGGAGGGATGTAGAGAGAGAGTGTCTGTAACGGGACAAGAGGGGGGGATGTAGAGAGGGTGAGTCTGTAACGGGACAAGAGGGGGGATGTAGAGAGAGAGAGAGTCTGTAACGGGACAAGAGGGGGGATGTAGAGAGAGAGAGTCTGTAATGGGACAAGAGGAGGGATGTAGAGAGAGAGAGTCTGTAACGGGACAAGAGGGGGGGATGTAGAGAGTGAGAGTCTGTAACAGGACAAGAGGGGGGATGTAGAGAGTGAGGGTCTGTAACGGGACAAGAGGGGGGATGTAGAGAGAGAGAGTCTGTAACAGGACAAGAGGGGGGATGTAGAGAGAGAGAGAGTCTGTAACAGGACAAGAGGGGGGATGTAGAGAGTGAGGGTCTGTAACGGGACAAGAGGGGGGATGTAGAGAGAGAGTCTGTAACGGGACAAGAGGGGGGATGTAGAGAGAGAGAGTCTGTAACGGGACAAGAGGGGGGATGTAGAGAGTGAGAGTCTGTAACGGGACAAGAGGGGGGGATGTAGAGAGTGAGGGTCTGTAACGGGACAAGAGGGGGATGTAGAGAGAGAGAGTCTGTAACGGGACAAGAGGAGGGATGTAGAGAGAGAGAGTCTGTAACAGGACAAGAGGGGGGATATAGAGAGTGAGGGTCTGTAACGGGACAAGAGGGGGGATGTAGAGAGGGTGAGTCTGTAACGGGACAAGAGGAGGGATGTAGAGAGAGAGAGTCTGTAACGGGACAAGAGGGGGGATGTAGAGAGGGTGAGTCTGTAACGGGACAAGAGGGGGGGATGTAGAGAGTGAGAGTCTGTAACGGGACAAGAGGGGGGATGTAGAGAGTGAGAGTCTGTAACGGGACAAGAGGGGGGATGTAGAGAGGGTGAGTCTGTAACGGGACAAGAGGAGGGATGTAGAGAGAGAGTGTCTGTAACGGGACAAGAGGGGGGATGTAGAGAGGGTGAGTCTGTAACGGGACAAGAGGGGGGATGTAGAGAGAGAGAGAGTCTGTAACGGGACAAGAGGGGCAATGTAGAGAGAGAGAGTCTGTAATGGGACAAGAGGAGGGATGTAGAGAGAGAGAGTCTGTAACGGGACAAGAGGGGGGGATGTAGAGAGTGAGAGTCTGTAACAGGACAAGAGGGGGGATGTAGAGAGTGAGGGTCTGTAACGGGACAAGAGGGGGGATGTAGAGAGAGAGAGTCTGTAACAGGGACAAGAGGGGGGATGTAGAGAGAGAGAGAGTCTGTAACAGGACAAGAGGGGGGATGTAGAGAGTGAGGGTCTGTAACGGGACAAGAGGGGGGATGTAGAGAGAGAGAGTCTGTAACGGGACAAGAGGAGGGATGTAGAGAGAGAGAGTCTGTAACGGGACAAGAGGGGGGGATGTAGAGAGAGAGAGTCTGTAACGGGACAAGAGGAGGGATGTAGAGAGAGAGTGTCTGTAACGGGACAAGAGGAGGGATGTAGAGAGAGTCTGTAACGGGACATGAGGGGGGATGTAGAGAGGGTGAGTCTGTAACGGGACAAGAGGGGGGGGAATGTAGAGAGGGTGAGTTTGTAACGGGACAAGAGGAGGGATGTAGAGAGAGTCTGTAACGGGACAAGAGGGGGAATGTAGAGAGGGTGAGTCTGTAACGGGACAAGAGGAGGGATGTAGAGAGTGAGAGTCTGTAACGGGACACGAGGAGGGATGTAGAGAGAGAGAGTCTGTAACGGGACAAGAGGAGGGATGTAGAGAGAGAGAGTCTGTAACGGGACATGAGGAGGGATGTAGAGAGTGAGAGTCTGTAACGGGACACGAGGAGGGATGTAGAGAGAGAGAGTCTGTAACGGGACAAGAGGAGGGATGTAGAGAGAGAGAGTCTGTAACGGGACAAGAGGGGGGATGTAGAGAGGGTGAGTCTGTAACGGGACAAGAGGAGGGATGTAGAGAGTGAGAGTCTGTTACGGGAGAAGAGGAGGGATGTAGAGAGTGAGAGTCTGTAATGGGACAAGAGGGGGGATGTAGAGAGAGAGAGTCTGTAACGGGACAAGAGGGGGGATGTAGAGAGGGTGAGTCTGTAATGGGACAAGGGGGGGATGTAGAGAGAGTCTGTAACGGGACAAGAGGGGGGATGTAGAGAGAGAGAGTCTGTAACGGGACAAGAGGAGGGATGTGGAGAGAGTCTGTAACGGGACAAGAGGAGGGATGTAGAGAGGGTGAGTCTGTTATGGGACAAATAAAAGGATATTATTAGGGATATAGGGGGAGAAATTCAGTATCGCCCCATTTGGGGCGCAATTATCGGCCGGGCGCAAAGATTAGCGCCTGGCGCTAATTATCGCCTCCGACTGCAAACTTGGCTTTTATCGCCCCTGGAGGTGATTGGAGCGCTAAATCAGGCGCTACACACCTGTCTTAAGGCGCAAAGGCCGAGGAGCGAGGCGCTACCTCAGAGCGCTGGCGAAGCTCATGTGGTGTCAGTCAGCAATGGAACACAGACACACTGGCGCTGGCCAGTTCTTAAAGGGGAGGGTCAATCTTGCTCTCCATCCACAGCCTTGAATCTCGGCCTGGAGAGACTTGTACATCAAATCTGTTGGAAAGAACAATGGCGAGGCCCAGGGAAAGAGCTCAGAGTGCAGCCCCAATATTCTCTTCTAAATCGATGCAAGGAAGATCAAATCAGAAAGAACCTGCAAAGTCTCTCTCTCTCTCTCTCACTCAGAAATTATATTGGGTCAAAAGATCAGGATAATGAAATAGTTTGGGTGGAGATAAGGAATAATAAGGGGAAAAAAACACTAGTGGGCGTAGTCTATAGGCCTCCGAACAGTTGCAACTCTGTTGGACGGAGTATCAATCAGGAAATAGTTGAGGCTTGTAATAAGGGAACATCTATAATTATGGGGGATTTTAACTATCATATTAATTGGACAAATCAAATTGGGCAGGGCTGCCTTGAGGATGAGTTCATTGACTGTATTAGGGATGGGTTTCTTGAGCAGTATGTAACGAGACAGGATTAATTAAAAATGTCCTAGTAAAGGATCCCCTTGGAATGAGTGACCATAATATGGTTGAATTCCATATTCAATTAGAGGGTGAGAAGGTTGGATCTCAAACAAGCGTGCTAAACTTGAATAAAGGAGACTATGAAGGTATGCGAGCGGAATTGAGTAGAGTGGATTGGGAAAATTGATTAAAGGGTAAGACGATACATGATCAGTGGTGTACATTTAAGGAGTTATTTTACAACTTCCAAAAAATATATATTCCACTGAGAAGAAAAGGGTGTAAAAGAAAAGACAGTCATCCATGGCTAAGTAAAGAAATTAAGGATAATATTCGACTAAAAACAAGGGCTTATAAGGTAGCCAAATCTAGTGGGAGGATAGAGGATTGGGAAAACTTTAAAAGACAGCAAAAAATAACAAAAAGATTGATTAAGAAAGGGAAGATAGATTATGAAAGTAAATTAGCAAAAAATATAAAAACAGAGTTTTTATAGTTATATAAAAAGAAAAAGGGTGGCTAAAGTAAATGTTGGTCCCTTAGAGGATGAGACCGGGAAATTAATGGTGGGAAATATGGAGATGGCAAATACACTGAATGAATATTTTGTATCAGTCTTTACAGTAGAGGACACGAAGAATATCCCAACACTGGACAAACAGGGGGCTATGGGGGGGGGGGGGGGGGGGGGGGAGGAGCTAAACACGATCAAAATCACTAAGGAAGTGGTACTCGGTAAAATAATGGGACTCAAGGCGGATAAATCACCTGGACCTGATGGCTTACATCCTAGGGTCTTGAGGGAAGTGGCGGTAGGGATTGTGGATGCATTGGTAATAATTTTCCAAAACTCCCTGGACTCAGCAAAGATCCCGGCAGACTGGAAAACTGCTAATGTAACACCCTTATTTAAAAAGGGCAGTAGACAGAAGGCTGGAAACTATAGACCGGTTAGCCTAACATCTGTGGTAGGTAAAATTTTGGAGTCCATTATTAAGGAGACAGTAACGGGACATTTGGATAATCATAATTTAATAGGACAAAGTCAGCATGGTTTTATGAAGGGGAAGTCATGTTTTACAAATTTGCTGGAGTTCTTTGAGGAAGTAACACACAGGGTGGATAAAGGGGAACCAGTGGATGTGGTGTATTTAGACTTCCAAAAGGCATTTGACAAGGTGCCACACAAAAGATTATTGCTTAAGATAAAAAATCACGGGATTGGGGGTAATATTCTGGCATGGATAGAGGATTGGCTATCTAACAGAAGGCAGAGAGTTGGGATAAATGGTTCATTCTCAGACTGGCAATCAGTAACTAGTGGTGTTCCGCAGGGGTCAGTGCTGGGTCCTCAACTCTTTACAATCTATATTAACGATTTGGAGGAGGGGACCGAGTGTAACATATCAAAGTTTGCAGATGATACTAAGATGGAAGGGAAAGTAGTGAGTGAGGAGGACATAAAAAATCTGCAAGGGGACATAGACAGGCTAAGTAAGTGGGCAGAGATTTGGCAGATGGAATACAATACTGGAAAGTGTGAGGTTACGCACTTTGGCAGGAAAAATAGTAGAGCAAGTTATTACCTAAATGGCAAGAAACTGGAAAGTACTGAAGTACAAAGGGATCTGGGGGTCCTGGTGCACGAAACTCAAAAGGTTAGTATGCAGGTGCAGCAAGTGATTAAGAAGGCCAATGGAATGTTGGCTTTCATTGCTAAGGGGATAGAATATAAAAATAGGGAGGTATTGCTTCAGTTGTACAAGGTATTGGTGAGACCGCACCTGGAATACTGCATACAGTTTTGGTGTCCATACTTAAGAAAAGACATACTTGCTCTCGAGTCAGTACAAAGAAGGTTCACTCGGTTAATCCCGGGGATGAGGGGGTGGACATATGAGGAGAGGTTGGGTAGATTGGGACTCTACTCATTGGAGTTCAGAAGAATGAGAGGCGATCTTATTGAAACATAAGATTGTGAAGGGGTTGGATCGGGTGGATGCGGGGAGGATGTTCCCGATGATGGGTGAAACTAGAACTAGGGGGCATAGTCTTAGAATAAGGGGCTGCTCTTTCAAAACTGAGATGAGAAGGAACGACTTCACTCAGAGGGTGGTAGGTCCATGGAATATGCTGCCCCAAAAAGCTGTAGAAGCTACATCATTACATAAATTTAAAACAGAAATAGACAGTTTCCTAGAAGTAAAGGGAATTAAGGGTTACAGGGAGCGGGCAGGAATTTGGACATGAGTCTAGGTTCGGATCGGTCATGGCCCTGTGGGTAGCGTAGGGGCCGTGTAGCCTGATTCTGCTCCTATTTCGTGTGTCCAATTCTGTTCGGTTCAGGAGATGGTTCTGTGATAGTAGATTGGCGGTTAGGATCAGATCAGCCATGATCTTATTGAATGGCG
This sequence comes from Squalus acanthias, assembly GCA_030390025.1. Classification (NCBI taxonomy): domain Eukaryota; kingdom Metazoa; phylum Chordata; class Chondrichthyes; order Squaliformes; family Squalidae; genus Squalus; species Squalus acanthias. The sequence goes on along the minus strand of CM059433.1, from coordinate 40,147,895 downwards.
GAGCAGGCTCGAGGGGCCAATTGGCCTACTCCTGCTCCTATTTCTTATGTTCTTATGTAGAACGCGTGGTGCAAAAATTTCGTCGACAAAAAAAGGCAGGAAGCGGTCACCTTTAAATAGCGCTCCCCAGTCCCTTCCCGACTGCAAAACGCTCCCCTCAACCTGTCATTGCTAGCGGCAGGTGGTAAGACAGGGGGCACCACTCAATATCCGGTCCGGGATGCTACCGGGGCGTTGCACTCTCGACTGACGTCACGATCTGCTGGCGCAGGAGATTGTGGCGGTAGTGTTTAGTGCCGCCGCAAAATGTCTAGTTAATTTCGTGAGCGGCGCAAACATCACCGCGCACGGGCGCTAGTTGCTTTGCGCCCCATTAGCGCCCTCTTAAGGCGCTAACGGGAGGCACAAGCCAACTGAATTTTTCCCCCCCATAATCTTGTATAAATATTTTCTGCCAGCTTTCAATGCACTGACTTCTTTGTTCTAGTTACAAAAGGAAACATTGAATCTTTTTTAGAAACTGCACTTCAGAAGTGGGCACGTGACCCATGTAAGCTGCTTTTTCCACTCACCATAATTAATTGACACTTCTGGTCGATTTCCTTTTCACAACCAAACAGGTACCTTGTGCACCTCAGAATCCTAAAAGTGCAGGATTTCTAGGAAATGGATTGAATTCCAGGAAGGTGCATTATATAAATGTCATGATGAAGGATTTCCTTTAGATTGGAAAATTGCGCATGTCACTCCGCTATTTAAGAAAGGTGAGAGAGAGAAACCAGGGAATTATAGACCAGTTAGCCTAACATCTGTTGTCGAGAAATTACTAGAGTCTATAATTAAGAATAGAGTGACTGAACACCTTGAAATTTTTCAGCTGATCAGAGAGCCACCATGGATTTGTAAAGGGTAGGTCATGCCTGACGAACCTGACTGAATTTTTTGAAGAGGTGACTGAAGTAGTGGACAGAGGAATGTCTATGGATGTTAATTATATGGACTTCCAGAAGGCATTTGATAAAGTCCCTCTTAAGAGACTGTTAGCTAAAGTTGAAGCACATGGAATGGAGGGCAAATTATTGACCTGGTTAGGAAATTGGCTGAGCGGCAGGAGAGAGTAGGGATAATGGGCAGTTACTCTAATTGGCAGGACATGATTAGTGACGTCTCACAGGGATGTGTGTTGGGGCCTCAACAATTCACCGTATTTAATAACTTAGATGATGGGGTAGAGAGCCACATATCCAGGTTTGCTGATGACAAAAGATGGGCGGCATTGTAAGCAGTGTAGATGGAAACATAAATTTACATAATTAATAGATTAAATGGGCAAAAGTGTGGCAAATGGATTTCAATGTAGGCAAGTGTGAGGTCATCCAATTTGGACCTAAAAAGGATAAATTAGAGTACTTTCTAAAATGGTGAAAAGCTAGAAGCAGTGGAGGTCCAAAGAAACTTAGGGGTCCATGTACAAAGATCATTAAAATGTCATGGACAGGTACAAAAAACAATCAAACAGACTAATGGAATGCCGCCCTTTATAGCTAGAGAACTAGAATACAAGGGGTAAGAAGTCATGCTACTGCTATACAAAGCCATGGTTAGACCACACCTGGAGTACTGTGCTCAATTCTGGGCACCATATCTTAGGAAGGTTATATTGGCCTTGGAGGGAGTGCAGCGCAGTTTTACTAGAATGATACCTGGACTCCAAGGGTTAAATTACGAGGAGAGATTACACAAACTAGCCTTGTAGTCGCTGGAATTTAGACGGTTAAGGGGCGATTTGATCGAAGTTTTCAAGATATTGAGAACTGATAGAGAGAAACTATCTACCCTATCTCTACTGCTTGGGGAGCCGAGGACTAGGAGGCATAGTCTAAAAATTAGAGCCAGGCCTTTCGGGAGTGAAGTTAGAAAACACTTCTACACGCAAAGGGTGGTAGAAGTTTGGAACTCTCTTCCGCAAACGGCAACTGATGCTGGGTCAATTGTTAATTTTAAATCTGAGATTGATAGATTTCTGTTAACCAAAGATATTAAGGGATATGGGGCAAAGGTGGGTATATGGAGTTTGGGCTCATGGCTGATCTGTGACCTTTGAAGGGCGGAACAGGCTCAGGGAGCTAAATGGCCTATTCCAAAGGAGCAGCGGCACTTTTGAAAATGCCCGAGTGAAATGTTTGGGTTTTGAAGCATGCCCCACCTGTTGGTGTCTCTGGCCACATCCTCATAGACACTCTGCACCCCAATCTCCAGCCGTGTGCACCCGTACTGCAGCATGTCACTGAGATGTCGCTTCAGGCAGTAGTCTGGTCTGGTCTCGATGGTGATCCCAACGCACTTGGTATTGCTGCACTCAGAGTACCTGAAATCAGTTTAAAACCAGTTCATTGATCCAAAGGTCACCTGGACAGAGGCAACGGTAAAACAGCGAGCAGCTCCCACACACAGTGCCGAGTCAGCGCTACATCTGGGCTACACCCAACCACCACATACAGCCAGCTCCAAACACTGTACAGGTGGCAGTCACCAACGCTATCAGCATCCTTGAAAAGCACTTAAATTACTTACAAAATCAAATGTTGCCAGGGACATTATGGGGAAAAACATTCCACCGTTAATTATATTCCCTCTGTGGGGCACCCTTCACCCACGTGACCGGCTTTTAATTTATCTGTTGGGAGGGGCAGGAGACCAGCCTCAGGCCGCTCTCCACATTCCCTGTACACACTAGCTCAAGCCAACTGCACCATATAACTCAGCACTGGCCACCCGAGAAACTGCAGGTATAAAGCTGCCTCCTCACACAGCACAGCACACTGAAGCCTCAACACGGAAACTCTCCATAACTCAGCACAATTTACCTCTGCCCGTCGCCAGCAGCCCCATGATGGCATCGGACTGCATTTTCATCACAACCAGGAAACCATCGGGTTTGCCAGATTGAGAACTAAGAGAGAAATCATCTTGCAGCAGGTGGTATACAAACATTCTGAGGAGCGGGACCCTGTCCCCAGAGTGCCCAGGCGGAGGCCCGGACCCGGCCTTGCATTTATTGATTTTGATACCATCAGGGGAGGTTAATCTGTAGGATGGATTCTCTGCACAACAACAGGTGATATTTTAGCCAAGTACTAGTTACCATTCACTGCTGTGCACCTCCCAGAGCACACATCGAGTTACAGAGTTTACAGCACAGAAACAGGTCATTCGGGCCAACAGGTCCATGCTCTGCATGAGCCTCCTCCCACCCCTCTTCATCTCACCCTAGCAGCATATCCCTCTATTCCTTTCTCCCTCATGTTTAGCTAGCTTCCCCTTAAATGCATCAATGCTATTCGCCTCAACCACTTCCTGTGGTAGCGAGTTCCACATTCTCACCACTCTTTGGGTAAAGAAGTTTCTCCTGAATTCCCTATTGAGCAGAATTAAACCAACGGCAGTCGAACATGAGAGTGATATTTCCACTGAAGGTGCAGTACACTGGAATATTCACCTTTTACTTCAAAGCAAAGAGTGAAAGACACCAGCTTTAATTCTAGGACTCAAAAGCAGTGCAACAATCTGCCTGAATGAAGGACTTCAATCCAATTTTCGGTGCTGCACTGAACTCTCCATTGGACCCTGTCATGTTAACACATTCTGTTCTAATTTAAAGTACTGCAGTGACAATCAGGATTTGTGCTCTGGATAATAATAAATTAGCTGCCCAATTTCTTACAGGTTTGTGGTAACTCGATTCAGACAGTTCCATTCACATAACCATCCAATAACCGAGAAACAGTTTGATGCAGCACGTAACCCATCGCTTAATGCAGCCATACACAGCACCGCTCTTGATCGGTGATAGCAACACCTTGCATTTATAAAGCACCTTTCACATAATGTAGTAAAGCATCGAGGCGCTTCAAAGCAGTGTAATCAGACAAAAATTGACATTGACCCAAAAGGAGGAGATATTAAGAGGGGTGAGTAAAAGCTTGGACAAAGAGGTGGATTTTAAGGAAGGTCTTAAAGGAGGAGAGGCAGAGAGGTTTAGGGAGGGAATTCCAGAGTGTAGGGCCTAGGCAACTGATAGCAAGGCTGCCAATGGTGGGGCAATTAAAATCGTGGATGCTGAAGAGGCCAGATTTGGAGGAGTGCAGAGATCTCGGAAGGTTGTAGGCAACGTTTCCTAAGCTGTGCGGCCCGGCACTGGCTTTTTTAATGTGAAAGTTCATGCATGCGCGAAACTGAATGGGCCGCGCACCCAAAATAAATTACGGGGAACATTGATTGCAGGGCTGGAGGAGGTTACAGAGATAGGGAGGGGCGAGACCATGGAGGGATTTGAACACAAGGATGGGAATTTTAAAGTCGCGACGTTGGGTGGACCAGGAGCCAATGTAGGTCAGCGAGCACAGATGGTGGTGGATGAATGGGGAGCCTACTGTCAACAAGGGCAGACGTCGATGACGAAGTCCAACACCGCCTTCAGTGTGGCAGTGCAGCCTTCGGTTGCTTGAGGAAGAGAGTGTTTGAAGACCAGGACCTCAAACCCGGCACTAAGCTCATGGTCTACAGAGCAGCAGTGATACCCGCCCTGCTGTATGCCTCAGAGACATGGACCATGTACAGCAGGCACCTCAAAGCACTGGAGAGGTACCACCAATGCTGCCTCCGCAAGATCCTGCAAATCCATTGGCAGGATAGGCGCACCAACGTCAGTGTTCTTGCTCAGCCAACATCCCCAGCATCGAAGCTTTGACCACGCTCGATCAGCTCCGATGGACGGGTCACATTGTCCGCATGCCCGATACGAGACTCCCAAAACAAGCACTCTACTCGGAGCTTCGGCACGGCAAGAGAGCCCCAGGTGGGCAGAGGAAACGCTTCAAGGACACCCTCAAAGCCTCCTTGAAAAAGTGCAACATCCCCACCGACACCTGGGAATCCCTAGCCCAAGATCGCACAAAGTGGAGGAGAAGCATCCGGGAAGGCGCCGAACACCTCGAGTCTCTTCGCCGGGAGCAAGCAGAAGCCAAGCGCAAGGAGCGCACGTCAACCCAAGCACCCCACCCACCCGCCCCTTCAACCACCGTCTGCCCCACCTGTGACAGAGACTGTAGGTCCCGCATTGGACTCATCAGTCACCTGCGAACTCATTTTTAATGTGGAAGCAAGTCATCCTCGGCTCCGAGGGACTGCCTAAGAGAAGAGAGGGATGAATGGGACTTGATACAAGCAGCAGAGTTTTGCATGAGTTGAAGTTCATGGAGATGCTCCACTGCTCTCGAAATGGAGACAAAACTATTTGAAACTCCCAGTGGTATAATTCAGAAGTCAGTGCTCCCTCATTTTAGTGCAACACACTGGATAAGCTACAGGGAGGGCTAGCACCAATGCTCCCTCCAATTTTTTTTCGTGCGCGGTCCCTTTAACTGGCTGCGTGGCCATTCAAATTTTCATGCATGTGTGGTTTCTTCCATGTAAAAGCCGGGGAGCGGCCTGCGCGGGACCTCCAGACTGGTGCGCTGCCGCGCAGCTTAGCAAAAACATTAGCCAGAACCACTCGTGATTTCCCCCCACCTTTCAAGTCTCGGAGCGAACACTTGCACTGAAACACGGCGTGATGGGAGGATAGTCAGCACAAGCTCACTTCCCATCGCTCTGCAGCTATTGCAGCTTCAAGTCCCAGAATTGCTGGTCACTTGAACCTGCCTGCCTGTCGGAATGACTGATCAGCTCTCTGTCCAGCCTACTTTCCTCTTGTCTGATTCACCCACAGTAACAGATGGGAAGATTGATGCTCCATTACAAAGCAATCATTTAGGAGTCTAAACACAAAAATACCCAAACAAACTCAGTAACTACAAAATCATAAAAATATCTGTTTTAATAAATGACGTACTTCACCAATCAATATTCAATCACCAGTTGCTTAAATAGAGCAGCCATGAGAATAGAAGCTCGTTAAAATACCACTGCAGAAAAAAATATCTCTTCAATGAAAATGATGATGAACACTGCACTCTAAGTGTTGCATCAATAACTCAGTCACTGGCTGCAGGATCATGACAGTGCCCCTCCTCCCGGTTCATGTTTCTGGACTGTTCCGTGGGGAGATGGAATCTGCACTGTCCCAGACAATGGGGTCCCCTCCATCTCTCATGGACACCCCTCCAGGGAGCAGCATCCAGGGGTCTGTCTAGACTGCTCTCTGGACAGTCTCGCCCTCCAGGGGTCTGTGTCTAGACTGCTCTCTCGACAGTCTCATCCTCCTTTCCTAAATGCCACATCGAAGTTTGAAATCTCCAACTTTCCTTCTGTGAATATCAGTTGACAGGATCCAAACTTAGAGAATCCATGTGAAGCTCAGACCGACTCGTGTTGTTCACTACCCAGCACCCCCACACCGTATCACCTTGTTCAGGAAACTCCGACCGCTCCAAACCTGCAGGTGGAATCCAGATCAGGGTCTGTCAACTTGCAGCAGAGTAGATTCGTGTTACAGCACAGCTCTGAATCAGAGTGAAGTCCCTGCTCCATGAGGAACACGTTTGAACCCTGACCTCAGGAGAGCACTCACCGATGAGACCATTCCCACTCCGCCCACCCCCACTCAAGTGTCATATTTATAGGCAGCTTTCTTCTGTGTGAACTCACATCTAATAGGAACTGGGTTCAGTCTGTCTGAACCTATTTCACTTTAAACCATTACAGCTTGAAATAGGGTGACTTTCACCCCATCAGTTCGGGCATGATCCTTCCCGCAGCAGAGGGACAATCCTTTTACCCACATTTCCACCGGCGGGGAAAAGGAGCGAGGGAACAAAAACAAGTTTACATTACTGAAGGAAAGGGTAACGTTGCCCCTTTGGACATTACATTTGACCATTGTAAGATTAAACTGCAAAGGCAGCAATGTGCAGAAACTTTGAGAAGCTTCGAACTGGCCTGTGGTTCTCAAAACAACTGACTTGGAAAAACAGCGCTAAAGACAGTATGCAATCCTCGAGAAAGACAACTAAAAATACAGCCCCTGGTTTCACACGGACAAGAGGCTACAGGAGATTTCACATGCTGGTTTCACACGGTGCAAATGCCGCGCCTGGGTTCACACAGTTTTGAGTGGCCCAGCCAACCACCCATCACTAATGCAACTGGGTGAGTGGACAAAAGTGGACTTCTCTGGACTTTAACTCACACCTCAACTGACAAAAATCATATCAAAATGGAATATCGTGGCAGATTCCTTAGTGCAGTCGGAGGAGCCTTGAGAAGCTTGGCCGAGAGGAAGGACGTCCAGGAACAAGAAGAAACTTCAAAGAGCTACGAGAGAGCTGATCACTCTCCTGCCTTGATGCCGCGATCGTTGCTTTTAAGGTTGCTGGAACTTATCGATTTGCTTGATGCTTGTGTGAATTGTTTAAATCATTAAATGGCCACTAATTGATTGACGAACCTACCGTGTATGTGTGACTTTCATCGACTGACTACTGTCCAGGTTCACGAATCACTGGAACATCTGTATCCCTACATTACCCAGCTGAGTCACTGGGCCAAGTGGACGAGCTGCAAAGGTTTGGGCAGCTCGGAGAAGCTGACTTCACTTCCCTTCTGTTAATGGACTGAAATGGACGTCAGAGCCCTCGCAGGAGAAAGCCCAAAGAAAGAGGTGCTGAGTTTAACTGCATAAACCCCCCTTCAATCACCAGCTCCAAAGCTGCGACGCCACATCAATACTGTATGTAACATGACTGACATTCTCATACTGAACAAAGATTCAGAGATCACAAGGGTAGGAGGATTTTTCTGATTGTCGCCCAATATTTGGTGTGGGGGAGGGACAGCTCCAAGATGAGTAACAACAGTCCCGAGATCAGTTTTCCACTTTATACCCATTGATAGGTTATGACAAACAATGGCGAAAAGCAACTGCTAATTATTCAAAGGGGGCAGTAGCGCCAGATAGACAGCGGGGTCGAGAGAGGGGGGGAGACGCAGGAGGGGGGGGGG